>CM062806.1:268398218-269110216 GCA_031772625.1 Pinus tabuliformis | reverse complement strand
TGAAAGCTAGAAAGATCAAGGAACATTCTTATGGCCTCATGTCTAGTAACTGGTGCAAAATTTTCTTCAAAGTCTATACCTTCTTGTTGAGCATACCCTTTACAAACAAGTCTGGCCTTGTTTCTAATCACATATCCATTTTCATTTAGGTTATTTTTGAATATCCATTTTGTTCCTATGACATTCCTATCTTTTGGTCTAGGAACCAACTCCCAAGTGTTATTATTTTCAATCTGCTCAAGTTCTTCCTCCATGGCCTTTACCCTTCATTCATCTTTGCATGCCTCTCTTACATTTTGTGGTTCAGTCGAGGAGAGTAATGCTAGATAACTTGAAGCTTCTGAAATGGTTCTTCTTGTTTGTATGCCTACCTCTTTCTGCCCCAAAATTTGAGTTTTTGGATGATTCTTTTGAACATACCTGGATGGAGTCTTTTCTTCTATCCTTATCTATTCTTCTGGTGCCTCATGGGTTTCTTCTTCATTATGAGTTTGATTTGTTGTTGAAGGATAGACCTCATAATCTTCAAAATCTTCAGATTTTACTTGCCTTAGAATGTTTCCTTCTTCAACAACCACTACATCAATACTTTCAACAATTTTTCCAAGTCTTTTATTGTAACACTTATATGATTTGCTGTGGGGAGAGTAACCAAGAAGAATGCCTTCATCTGCTCTAGGTTCAAACTTACCAAGGTTTTCATCAGTCTTTTTGATGTAACATTTGCTTCCAAAAATTTCGAGGTATTTTACTGTGGGAGTCTTACCATACCAAAGTTCATGAGGAGTTTGAGTGTTGTTCACCCGGACGTTTGTCTTGTTGAGAATAGTGATGGCAGCAAATGCAGCTTCACCCCAGAAGGTTGCAGGAGTCCCAGACTCATCAAGCATTTCTCGAGCCATTTGTTGAACTATTATGTTCATCCTTTCTACTACTCCATTTTGCTGAAGAGTCCTAGTAGTAGAGAATTCCCTTCTTATTCCATGTTCTTCTCAAAAATCAAAAAATTCATTTGAGGTAAATTCCCCACCTCTATCAGACTTGAGGCATTTGATTCTGTGATCTGATTCATTTTCCATCAAGGCTTTGAATGCTTTGAAATTTTCGAAAGCTTCGTCTTTATGCTTCATAAGTCCTATCCAACACATCCTAGAAAAGTCGTCAATGAAAAATATAAAGTATTCTTCTCCTCGAGGTGACCTTTTCCTAGATGGACCACATACATCAGTATGGACAAGTTCAAGTGGCCTACTAGCTGATCCTTCCTTCTCAGGGAAATTAGTTCTGGTTTGCTTCCCAAACTAACATGATTTGCATATCGTATTGTCTGGAATTCTGATGTCGGGAAGATCACAAACCGCTTGACATTTGCATGCTTTCCTTATCTGAGAGAAGCTTATATTCCCCAATCTTCTATGCCATAGTCAATGTTCATCATTCTTGCTTAGATAGCATTGTTGTTGTCCTTCCTTGAGTATGTATAAATTATTTGGTTTTCTTATGCCTTTGATCATTGTTTCTCCTGTATCAAGCTCACGAACAATACATCCATTTGATCGAAATATTACCTCATTGCCTTGATCACACATTTGACTGACACTTAATAGATTATGCTTTAAACCATCAACATACATAACATTCCCAACTTTGACCTTTTCTTTCAAAAGAACAGAACCTTTACCTTCTATGAATGCAGGGGTATCATTTCCAAATGAGAACTTCTTTTCGTTTTCTAAGGCACTATATGATTGAAGTTCTTCTTTATCACTTGTCATATGTTTCGAGCATCCACTGTCGATGTACCATTGATTTTCCTACCAAGCTCCCTCATCGTTATTAAAAAAATGTGTTTAGGATCGTCTCAAATTAACCAAAATATGAGGAAATATGTGCCAAGTGTTGAGTGTATTTTATGAGAAATTTATGAGATTAATTAGTTGTTTAAAACACGTATACAACAAGTAAATTACATAGAAGCCAAACACATCAACTCATAACAAAAAGATGATAAAGGAGTTCACTCCTCTTGGGCTACATCTCCTTGGACATGCTTCAATGGTTAGGTACTCTTTGGATTAATGGTCAGTTCTTTGATTCCATGCACATGCAGTGCCGAAATGGCTTTTCAACCTCCTTCATTGGATTCAGAAGACTCAAAAACCCCAAAAATTGCTATCCAAGCTTTGCAATTGGACTTCAGCTGATCTAGGCTTGACCTCCTCTCCTGGTGTCCCTAGGCTTCCTTAAACTTCAACGTATAAAAATCACATACAAAAGTGTCTTTCTACCTCTACAACCTGTTTCATTGTATTCAGAGCATCAAAATCACCTAGGAATGACTCTTTCTCAGCCAAAATTGGTTGAAATTTGCCAAAGTTATGGCCTCTTAGTTTTCCCTAGAAAAGCTCCACCAAAACTGGAGAAACTCCAGTTAGCTCCACCAAAATTGGTGCAATTCCGAATTTAGCGGACTTGCCAAACTTCTGCCAACCTAATCTGAAATTATTTAAAAGTTAATCATGGATTAATTAACACTAATCTCGACTTAGAGTTGGCACTGACTCTTGGTTACGTGGTATGGTCATATGTGGAGAGGGGGTTGGCCCACGAGGCTGGCTCCTTACCTCCAAAATTTGTCGGCTATCACATTAAATAAAAGCCGCACCCACCATATGTTAAGTAACATGATTGTGGTGTAGTGATAATTATTGGCTTGTGTGGGCAAGGTCACGAGTTCGATTCCCCAACCTGCCAAAACAATTTTATCTGACCTTTGAGAGGGCACATGGCAACCTCCGGGCTTTGCCACGTGTCAACCTCTCATTGGTCCTCCCAAATACCTTTGACCAATCTGATGTCGATACTTGTCATGACCCAATTGAGCCACTGGTCGGAATATTCCTTTTGCTGACTAGGCTATACAAATGCATAGTCAGCATCCCAGTCAACTTGTACCCAAAATTTGTCTGTTTTACAAAATGATTAGAATGGGATATATTTTTCATACAAGCTCTGTTTTGAGTGAAATGAGTTGTGTTGGGATTGTATCGTTGAGATGGACGAGTTCGCTCATGTTTGAGTGATTCCAAGAACTTTGATTTTTGAGCAAACATTTTCCCCTAATCCAGATTCCAATCACTCCTTCCCACTGATAGCCTTTTGGACCGACAAAATATGGTTACTTGATGAGAGTTGAATACACTTCTCCTTCTCAAGTTCTATCAATTGATTCTACTTGAAAAAATCTCCATGACAACCACTTGGTTCACTAACATGCCTTGCCTTACAAATGGCTCGGCACTTCAACCAATGTTCTCCTTTTGTTGCTCACCCATCCAACACTTGTTGGATGCTTGTTGATTAAACACCCTGTTGTACCAAAGTGATCCCTCGGTGCTTGGAAAACTAACTAATGGCCTTTCCACTGAGAATCATGTTCCTCCTTTGCAACACATGAATTCGATGCAAGCTTCTCCTTGAAAACCACTTTTCTAAGTTAAGCCCATCTGAGTGAACTACAAGTTCCAATATTAGTAATAACAAGAATAAATTACCATTCTTTTATCTCCACGGTTCCAAATTCCACATCTAGAAGAATGCATTCACCATCACTTTCGCTTCTTGGCGTCAACACATAAAATTGTCTACAATGGCTGCAATAATCTTTTGTCCATTTTCACTTCTTCATTCCATCATCCTCCAGTATTAACATGTTTCTAATGTCATGGTTTGAGAATGAAGGCTAATCATGAGCCTCTTGCTCAAGCATGGACCTTTCAAAATCCTACAGCATATTGTCACAAGAGACACCATTAACCTTGAAAAACATTGAAGCAAGAACATAACTTGACGACCTCTTCCCTTTGCTTCTTCAATGAAACAAATGTCACATCATGTGAACATCGCCATGTACTCTTACATCTTGTTCTATCAACCATCGACTAAACACAAGTCGACAAAACATGCTTCTTCAAACAACTAACTTTCAAGTCAAGCAAAAGCATGTACAACGGCTTGACAATTTACAACAAGAATTCCACATTCTCATGAAACAATTCATCACATCTCCCTTTCATCTTTCAAGGCAATATCAACTCTTCCAAGTCGATATAACATACATGTCATAATCAATCGACCACACGAGCCGACACTCATGCATGTGCAAATGATCAACATTCTCAAGTTGACAACATACATGTTAACAAAGAAATCAACCAAACCAAGTCAATCACTCATGCATGTTCAAACACAATGAAACTATTAAAAATTCCATCGTTCACACACACAAACTCTCATGCACGTATAACAATTCTCAACTCTTATTGAATTGAGACTTCTGTGATCCATATCAAATTTTTTGAAGATTCTTCGGCGAAAATCACATAGAGAAACTTTCATCGACACGTTTCGAACCCACTAGTGTGGTTCATCATCAAGACAAGTTGAATGAGCAGATCTCGCTTTGCACATTAAATATATAGGGCAAAATATCCAATGACCCAATTTTCTCTATGTGATTTTCGCCAAAGAATCTTCAAAAAAATCTCAACTCTCTCATAAGTACAATCACACCTACAAGAATCCCATTTTTACGTAAGAGTACTTAAAGAGCTGAAATGACCAAATTTGCTTCAATAAAGTAAGTCAACATACTCCACATTCTAACACCTTCCCGGCATAAACATGCAAGTTCAAGAATGCAACATGCATGCAAATTTGTAGTTGCAAATTTCTATCTTTTTTGCATCTAAGTGAGTCAACATAACTCTACTTTTCCAACATATAACTTCATGCAGTATGCAACATACTTTCAAGAGAAAAGAAATGCATCCAAATAACAAGGAAATGCATCAATAAGGAAAGATTTGCATCAATTATCAGAAGAAATGCAAGGCCTCAATTGGTTAATAAATTTAACCATCTCTTTAAAAACCATTTCAATGGCACTTCTTTCAGCTGCACTTCATCATGTGTATCATCCTAACCCACATCAATTATGGAATTATCTTTTCCATTCTTGTCAAAAACTCTCTCCACCTTCTTCAAATTTCATGGATGACTTGTTGGATACAACATCGAACACTTGTCTACAAGATGACCCTACTTATGGCATTGAGTGCAAAATAATTGCATCTTCTTTTCAACGTGGTTTCCATTATCCAATGGACCTTTGGCTTTCTGTCTCTTTTGTTTTCAAAGTTTCCTATGTATGGCTATCCTCTTCCAACACCTCGAAAGCTATCCTCTTCCAACACCTCGAAATAGTATGGTTATTCAAACCACAAAATGAACATGTAAATTTTCTCCAAATCTTATGTGAATATTTACCATATTTATCATAATCAAAATAAACTTGATTAAGGGAAGATTTATACCTTGCACATTCACCTTTGTCGCATTCTTGAAGAGGTGAATTTTATGAGGTAGTGGCTCTCTTCAAAATACCAACAATGGTTTCAATGACCTTAGAGCTTTCAACATCATCTTTTTTTCCATTTCCACTAGTTGCATGCTTATGAGCATCTCCTTGCAAAGTGGGTATAAAACTTTTGCATTCCTCATGAACACAAACTTCACAAGCTTGAGGTAATGCACATCCAATGAAAGTTTTTCTTGGAACACCTTCATGCACCTCCTTGGATTTGGACATGGGGGCTTCACTCAATGAACCTCTAACATAGCACCTGCGTTCGTGGCATACTAAACAATACCCTTAATTTGAACGCATATTGAAAAATACCTCTAAAAATCACATTATTTAACCCCCTACCAATATGAATCCAATACACCTTACCAATTTAAACACCCCTACCTTCACTAGATATTGTAGGTATCCATTTTTTCATTAACATTTTTTATATCCATTTATATTTTTTCATTAACTTTGAGCTCCATTTTTTATACATGCCAATATAAAATCCCTTTACCCCCTATTATATGCTCAATATATTATGTCATTTTTTCCTCAATATATATACCCCAATATGAATGCACGTGGTATGGTATTTCTCCCCTAGTGAAGCCCCTATGGATTTGGAGCATTTTCCATCATGTTTTTCGTAACCAAGACCCAAATGCCTAGGCCTTTCCTCAACCACAATTGGCTCAACTATTTCTTGTGCATGTTTTCGTAACCCTTTACCTTCATAGCCCATCTCCATCAATAATTTTGATGCAACCATATGGCCGCCAACACCCAAAATAGCCTTATCTCTAGACTACCCACGCTTGGGAAACCTCTCCCAACTCTAGTCTTTATTTTGTTTTGCGCTGCAATCAGAATTCTTTCCAACTTTTCCTTAAAAACCACTCAAGAAACTAAAATTAAAAGTAAACTTTACAGAACTTTCAAACTTAGCACTTTCAACTAACACCCCTACCCTTCATCTCTTAATATGACCCCTTTATAATGTCTGATACTCCTTCGCATGTGCTTTTCATAATCCTTTATCACAATGATAATTAAACACTATTGACGTGATTGCTTATCGCATCACAGATCCATATCGCATTGCAAGATGCTCATCGCGATTTCGGTGAAATTAAGGTTCATCGCATTTCAGCTAATCACTAAATCGCAAAACTCAGGGTCATCACAATATCACAAATAAAAGGGTCATCGCAATTTTGCTTATCGCAATCTCAGAGAAATTAAGATTCATCGCATTTCAGCTGATTGCTAAATCGAAAAACTTAGGGTCATCACAATCTCACTTATCATAATCACGACTCCCTTTGCCCATAAGAAATAAAGACTCGGGACTAAATTTTGATCTGCGATGAAAGGTTTAGGCTGAATGCGATATGTGATCTTTGAAGGTGAATGCGCAACGCTTCAACTGAGAACACCATTTATGTATAGAGCCCATCCACCATGAATAGCACAATTCCCTACGCAAAATCACAGCGCCAAGAGGAAAAGCCCTCTTCCTTTGAGAAAACACAACGCTTTACTAAAACTTCATACTTTCACTGGACTTCTCTGGATCTTTGTCAATCCCAGGGTTCTAGGCTCGATCTGCAATTTCATTTATGAAGTTTTTTTCAGGAATCTGATTGTTTCGATATCATCCATCTGATTCTTCTTTAAGAACTATGATCAGGTGAAATTCCCACTGTATAAACAAGAAACTAAAAATAGAACTATTTAACACAGGCTTTCACCACCCAGATCACAATCTTAACTAATTCAGGGTGAACAAAAAACGTGAATTTCAACACAGATAGCTATGTACACAATCATTTCTGAAATTAAAAGAATATGAAAATAAAACAGATTTTTTCCATCGGCCCTTGATGGCCTGATTTACATTACATTTTTTCTCACTCTCGCTCTCTGCTCCCTCTCTTCCTCCCTCGAATAATCACTCAGAAAAGAAAGGGAAATACAATATATCCTATCTAACAATCTCCTTCCACAAATGAAGGAATTTACTATATATTCAGAAATCAAATCCTATCCTAACTTAATAATCTAAACTACTTGGCTTGATCTCCACGCAGGGAGGATCAACTTGCCATGTATTCCCTTTTCTATTCAGAATTTGGCAACAAATAACTACTTACATAATTTGCAATTAATAAAAACTAAGTAACCAATTTTTCCTCCAAACCCTCGTTAGCCACAACATGTGAACACACGATCACATTGCAGGCTAGGTCTAGATTCTCCTGCATCAAACTCCCATGGATGAAAAGTCTTAAACCCCAGTTCATTAATTCTGCCACTGTAAAACCTGTAACTTTCAGCTCTATGGTATTCATCCATGTAAATAATCGATGCTTCCCTTCCAGGCTGCTTCATCCACTTGATCAAATATCTCAAATTATTTCTTGTCTTCTTCATGTAGCTTACTTCTCTTTGCTTATCATCACAATTCATTGCTGGTTTAAGCTTACCAAGCTTCCACACTTTATTTTGCAGTTTACCATTACATTCACCTTTACCATTATTTTCAACCAATCTTCCTTTCTTCTTTAGTCCTCTAGATATTCTATTGGAATGTTGTTGTATGAGTCTCCACAACTCATCAATTTCTTGGTCCAATTCACTTCTCAGATGATGAATATTATTCTCGTGCAACTGGATGTGTTCTTGCATAAGAACATCATAATCCATGTGCCAATATTTTCCCATATACATTTCTAAGACATACAAATGCCTTCTCCATTGATGCCCTGCAATAATTCCAATTCCTTCTTCTGGTTTCTCATTCATGGCTTCATCACTTCTTACTTCAATTCCTGGTATACCTGTAATTCCACAAAATTTTTGAAAACTAAGAATTCTTCTTGCTTTCTTAGGTAGTTAGGATACCTCTTCTTCTAGTAACTTAATTTATGTACCCTTAATGATTATGGCATCATATTCATCTACTTCTGAAATGTCACTTTCAGCTTCTTCTTCATCAATAACTCCCTGTTGTACAATAGTATTCTTGTTACTATCATCCCTTGAACCCATCTCTAGCACAACAACTCCATACTATGAATTCAGCATCATGCCATCTTTATGAGACATTCTGATCTCATCCCTCCTTACTTCAATCTGATCTTTAGAATCAATTCGTTATTTCAAATTTACTTCACATTGCCTTGTTCGTGCATATAAATCTTCACCAGAATCAATCAATTCATTAAGCAAAATTGCTTTACTCTATTTTCTCCGTATTCCAACATTTTAGAAAACTTCTTTTCCACATTTGTCATCCATGACAACTTCTTCATTCTCATTTCGTTCTGGTTTTACAGTCGGAAAACTTATTCTTTGGTTTTCTAGCCTCTTCTCCAAAAGACTTAAGTCATGCCAAAACTGAGAACACCATTTATGTACAGAGCCCATCCACCATGAATAGCACAATGCCCTACGCAAAGTTACAACGCTAAGAGGAAAAGCCCTCTTCCTTTGAGAAAAAACACAACTCTTTACTAAAACTTCATACTTTCGCTAGACTTCTCTGGATCTTTGTCAATCCCAGGGTTCTAAGCTCGATCTACAATTTCATTTATGAAGTTTTTTTCAAGAATCTAACTGTTTTGATATCATTCATTTTATTCTTCTTTAAGAATTGTGATCAATTAAAATGCCCACTGTATAAACCAGAAACTAAAAATAGAACTATTTAACACAGCCTTTCACCACCCAGATCACAATCTTAACTAATTCAGGGTGGACAAAAAACGTGAATTTAAACAAAGATAGCTATGTACACAATCATTTCTGAAATTAAAAGAATATGAAAATAAAACAAAGTTTTTCCATCGGCCCTTGATGGCTTGATTTACATTATATTTTTCTCACTCTCTCTTTCTGCTCCCTCTCTTCCTTCCTCAAATAATCACTCAAAAAAGAAAGGGAAATACAATATATCCTATCTAACAATATCCTTCCACAGATGAAGGAATTTACTATATATTTAGAAATCAAATCCTATCCTAAATTACTTGGCTTGTTCTCCGCATAGGGAGGATCAACTTGCCACTTATTCCCTTTTCTGTTCAGAATTTGGCAACAAATAACTACTTACATAATTTGTAATTAATAAAAATTAAGTAACCAATTTTTCCTCCAAACCCTCATTAGCCACAACATGTGAACACACCATCACATTGCTGGCTAGGTCTAGATGCTCCTGCATCAGACTCCCAGGGATGAAAAGTCTTAAAACCCGGTTCATTAATTCTGCCACTGTAAAACCTGTAACTTTCAGCTCTATGGTATTCATCCATATAAATACTCGATGCTTCCCTTCTGGGCTGCTTTACTTCTCTTTCCTTATCATCACAATTCATTGTTGGTTTAAGCTTACCAGGCTTCCACACCTTATTTTGCAGTTTACCATTACATTCACCTGTACCATTCTTTTCAGCCAATCTTCCTTTCTTCTTTTGTCCTCTATATATTCTATTGGAATGTTGTTGTATGAGTCTCCACAACTCATCAATTTCTTTGTCCAATTCACTTCTCAAATGATGAATACTATTCTCCTGCAACTGGATGTGTTCTTGCATAAGAACATCATAATCCATGTGCCAATATTTTCCCATATACATTTCTAAGACATACAAATGCCTTCTCCATTGATGCCCTGCAATAATTCCAGTTCCTTCTTCTGGTTTCTCATTCATGGCTTCATCACTTCTTACTTCAATTCCCGGTATACCTGTAATTCCACAAATTTCTTGAAAACTAAGAATTCTTCCTGCTTGCTTAGGTACTTGGGATACCTCTTCTTCTAGTAACTTAATTTATGTACCCTTAATGATTATGGCATCATATTCATCTACTTCTGAAATGTCACTTTCAGCTTCTTCTTCATCAATAACTCCCTGTTGTACAATAGTATTCTTGTTACTATCATCCCTTGAACCCATCTCTAGTTCAACAACTCCATACTGTGAATTCAACATCATTCCATCTTTATGAGACATTCTGATCTCATCCCTCCTTACTTCAATCTGATCTTCAGAATCAATTCCTTATTTCAAATTCACTTCACATTGCCTTGTTCCTGCATATAAATCTTCACCAGAATCAATCAATTCATTAAGAAAAAATGCTTTACCCTATTTTCTTCGTATGCCAACATTTTCAACAACTTCTTTTCCACATTTGTCATCCATGACAACTTCTTCATTCTCATTCAGTTCTAGTTTTACAGTCTGAACACTTATTCTTTGGTTTTCTAGCCTCTTCTCCAAAAGACTTAACTCATGCCACAAATCCGCCATCTCACTTGGAATTTCTCCCAAAAGCTCTGCACAATCTTCACTAACTTCATTGTCTGCAACAACTGTCAATAGTCCTTCTTTACTCTAGCTATCTTCAAGGTCAACAACCTTCAGTAACTGTTTACCATCTACAAAGTCTTCTACATCAACCTTCAGTAGTTGCTCTCCTTTGGCTTCAGTCCTCAATAGTTGTCCAATATCTGCATAATTCACTACAGCCATGTTTAATAGTTGCCCTTTCCCCTACATCATAAGATTATGTGAGTTTCTTTCTTCTATCTTCTGAGAAACTGTATATTTGTTTTTCTTGTCCCCTATGAAAACATTAAACAGTTGCCCTTCTTCAATGTATCTTGCATTTACACACAAAATATTAGTTTCAAAACTATGAGACGCCAAGGTCTCCTCAAATAATTTCATCATCAATTCTTCTAGTTGACTTTCACTTCCTAAATACACCATAAGATTCTCCATTAGTTTTGTATTAGCTTCATTAGTTTTCCTGAGAAAACTCTTTGTTCCATATTCATATGAATGGATCTCTTCCTTTCCAAACATTTCTTTGATCTCAATAATTCCTTTGTCATCCTCCTTTTGACTTATCCTTTGGATGTCATCCGATTGGACATATTCCCTCACTTGACTGTAACTTTTCTCTCTATTCTTCATATTATTATAGATAGTCATCTTCCTTCCTAATTCCATGGTAACGTCACAAGAACGTCTTCCATCCCTCTTATCTAAACTACCTACATGACCATAACCCGTCATATTTTCACCTATTGATATGAAAGTTTCCAATAACTACCTGTTTTCCCCAAATTTACATGACCTACAAGCACACAACAATTATCAGTTTTAAAAATATAAGACCTTTCATCCTCTTTTGATGCTTCAAGCACCAATCTCCCATCATAGACCTTCTGGATTTCAGCAGATCCTCTTTGTTGTGACTCTATTCCTTTGAGTCTCTCCTTCTCTAACAAATCAATATGAATTTGTTCAAGTTCTCTGAACTCATTTATCAGCTTGCCATTCCACTTATGTTGCAATAGCTTCCACTTGACCCATTTCTTCATTCTCCATCTGTATCTTCGGTCTTCATTTGTCTTTCTTTGTAGCCACTCTATTAATATATCTACTTCTTCTCTCGTTACTGCTAAACTAATCTCACGCTCTTCATTCTGCTACCAATTTCTATACTCCTGCAATCTAATTCCTTCCTCAAATTTACTCTCATGTTGTTGATCATCTCTTTTAAATTGTTGGTTTCTTCCATCTTTATCCTGTTGGATTAATAATTATGTTTCCTTCATGTCTCTAAGGACATAACTTTCTTGATGCTCCTGATATTTCATCTCATCTTCAAATAATCTCTGCTCAATTTCTATGATTTCAACATCATATTTATTAATGTTGTCTTCCATACATACAGCCACATTATTAATTGAAGAGTCAAAACATTCACTTGACTCTCTAAACGTTAGAGACATTTCATCCTTATCATGCATGGTAACTGCAATCTCTTCTTTATCAGGTACTGAAAGCTTCGTTTCTCCTTCAAGTTCTTTGAGCAATATTTCCAAGAACTCTATTTCCATGTGAAATTTTTCCAACATTTCATCACAACCTTCATTGTCAACTTCATTCTTTTTCTGACACTCCTCCTGAGTTATCCTGTTTTCTGTACCATCACATTGCAAAATTCTTTCATCAATTTCATTAAATAAATTCATTTGTTTACTTCCTTGGAATACCACTACGGCATTTTCATTATGCTTCTAGTCCATAGAAACTTCAATTGACTATCTTACACCTAACAGAAATTTGTTTATGAATTCTTTTTGTTGTAATAAATCAGTGCCTTCCTCCTCTGAAAGGCATTCTCCATTATACTTCACCTCAAGAGCTTTATTCATCTTTATGACAATTTCACCAGACTATCCATCATCTTCTACACATCCTGCAAACACACACAAACTATGAGATTTAAAAACACAAGGCCTCATAGCCTCATCTGCTTCAAATTGTTCTGAACTATTCCAATAGTCCATGAGATCTTTAGTTGATCTCCCATTATCCTCTTCACCCAAAATTTCACCCTGTTCTGGTCCACAAATGGAAACTTCCATTTCTGACTCTGCTTCTCTGAGGTTTTCCATCAACCACTTCACTTGTCTCTGTCGTAGCCTTCTCTGTAACTTAGGCCACTTCACTATTTTTTTCTTCAAGACCCAACCTTGTCTTTGGTTTTCCTCTAGCAGCATTGTTAACACATCGAGTTCTTCTCTTATCTCAGCCATCTCCTTGTCAAGCTCCACTTGACTCATCCATTTCCTGCGGATTGTTTTAGCACCCTTTTCCTTCATCTTGTAGCCTTCTTCTGAACCTTCCATATGACTTTCCATATCCATCTTCTCTTCTGTGTGAGCTTCTACACCTGCAACCAATCAACTTCCTTCTAAGTTGATCTTCTCACCAAGCTTCTCCTCTGCCTGGTTTCCAAGTCCTCTTTTCCTTAGAACTTGCAATGAGAAATCTTGCTCTCTCTCTCGTTGCTACACTCACTTCTCTTAAGGAGTTCTATGTCCCTGTCTATTCCAAGCCTCGGCTGGAATGAGGTTCTGCTACAATCTCTAAGAACTTCCAAAATTTCTTCCTACAGTCTTACTACTGTAGTCTTGTGCCAAACTTTTCCATTCATTCAACTGCTGCGAACTTTCATACCTTTGTAATCATAAATATCCATAAGCAAGAACATCCTTGCTCTAATACCAAAATGATGCAACCATATGGCCGCCAACACCCAAAATAGCCTTATCTCTAGACTACCCATGCTTGGGAAACCTCTCCCAACTCTAGTCTTTATTCCGTTTTGCGCTGCAATCAGACTTCTTTCTAACTTTTCCTTAAAACCCACTCTAGAAACTAAAATTAAAAGTAAACCTTACAGACCTTTCAAACTTAGCGCTTTCAACTAACACCTCTGCCCTTCACCTCTTCATATGACTGCTTTATAATGTCTGATGCTCCTTTGCATGTGATTTTCGCAATCTTTCATCGCAATGATAATCAAACACTATTTATGTGATTGCTTATCACATCACAGATCCATATCACATCGCAAGACGCTCATCGCGATTTCAGCGAAATTAAGGTTCATCGCATTTTGGCTGATCGCTAAATCGCAAAACTCAGGGTCATCGCAATATCACAAATAAAAGGGTCATTGCAATTTCGCTTATCGCAATCTCAGCAAAATTAAGGTTCATCGCATTTCGGCTAATTGCTAAATCTCAAAACTCAGGGTTATCGTAATTTCACTTCTCGCAACCATGGCTCCCTTTTCCGATATGCAGTAAAGACTCAAGAATAAATTGCGATCTGCGATGAAAGGTTTAGGCTGAATGTGATATGTGATCTTTGAAGGTGAATGCGCAACACTTCAACTAAGAACACCATTTATGTACAGAGCCCATCCACCGTGAATAGCACAATTCCCTACGCAAAATTATAGCGCGAAGAGGAAAAGCCCTCTTCCTTTGAGAAAAAACACAACATTTTACTAAAACTTCATACTTTCGCTGGAATTCTCTAGATCTTTGTCAATTCCAGGGTTCTAGGCCCGATCTGCAATTTCATTTATGAAGTTTTTTTCAAGAATCTGACTGTTCTGATATCATCCATCTGATTCTTCTATAAGAACTGTGATAAGGTAAAATACCCATTGTATAAACAAGAAACTAAAAATAGAACTATTTAACACATGCTTTCACCACCTAGATCAAAATCTTAACTAATTCAAGGTAAACAAAAAAAGTGAATTTCAACATAGATAGCTATGTACACAATCGTTTCTGAAATTAAAATAATATGAAAATAAAACAAAGTTTTTCCATCGGCCTTTGATGGCCTGATTTACATTACATTTTTTCTCACTCTCGCTCTCTACTCCCTCTCTTCCTTCCTCGAATAATCACTCAGAAAATAAAGGGAAATACAATATATCCTATCTAACAATCTCCTTCCACAAATGAAGGAATTTACTATATATTTAGAAATCAAATCCTATCCTAACTGAATAATCTAAACTACTTGGCTTGATCTCCATGCAGGGAGGATCAACTTACCACTTATTCCCTTTTATGTTTAGAATTTGGCAACAAATAACAACTTACATAATTTGCAATTAATAAAAATTAAGTAACCAATTTTTCCTCCAAACCCTCGTTAGCCACAGCATGTGAACACACCATCACATTGCTGGCTAGGTCTAGATGCTCTTGCATCAAATTGGATCCTATTCCTCTAGTGTATCTTTCAAAATCACCAAAACATTAATTTTGAGAGGAAATTGAAGATAAACTTGAATTGCATACCTCATTTTCATACACATACTTGGCTAGGGTTTCCTTGGCATCATGGAGTTGAATCGGTATTTTCATGAGTTTAACGAGTCTTGAAAATAACTGAAATTGACTCGAGATAGGTTTCATTTTTACAAAAGCTTGAAACAGATAAAAACTATGCTTCAAAGTAGTTTCATTTTTACACAAGCTTGAAACAGAGATAAAACTGTGCTTGATGCCCCCTAAGCATAACTGCTAGAGTGCATGCCCCCCCTGCTTCATTTCATTCAACCAGTTGGATGAAATGAAGGTTGAGTTACGAGATCATTTGAATGACTCGACCTAAAACTGTAACTAAAATAACTAACCTAAACATACAACCTAACATTTATGAGGTCTAGTCAAACTCTCGACTCAATTAGAGGAGGATTTGTTTCATTTTTTAACGAGCTTGACACAGGAAAAGAACTATGCTCGGATTCGGTTTCATGTTTACGCAAGCTTGAAACGAAAAACTATGCTTGTTATAAGTTCACATGCCCCCAGCATAAAGACGCAAAACGAGGTATATGCCCCCCAAGCTTCATTGCATTCAATGAGGTGGATGGAATGAAGCTTTACTTTCAAGATCTTGGAAAGACTTGTGGGAGTTGTTTCATTTTTTAGTGAGCTTGACACAAGACAAGGAACTATGCTCATAACTACCTTCTACAATCTACCTACTTAACCTACCCTTGTTTCATTTTTTAACGAGCTTGACACAAGACAAAGAACTATGCTCAAAAAATTCGCATGCCCCCAGCATAATGATGCAAAGCGAGGTACATGCCCCCCAGGCTTCATTGCATTCAACCGGCTGGATGAAATGAAGGTTTACTTTCAATATTTAACTTGAAAAGGGAGTTGTTTCATTTTTAAGGAGGTTGACACAAGAAAAGAACTATCCTCATACCTGATTCATTTTTTAACGAGGTTGACTCAGTAACAGGAACTATCCTCATACCCCTGATTCATTTTTTAGCGAGGTTGACTCAGTAACAGGAACTGTCCTCAAAATCCTACTTTCTACAATCTATCTACATAACTTAAAATCTACCTGATTCATTTTTTAATGAGGTTGACTCAGTAAAAGAACTATCCTCATCAACTGATTCATTATTTAACGAGGTTGACACAGTAAAAGGAACTTTCCTCGGTCACACTGATTCATTTTTTAATGAGGTTGACACAGTAAAAGGAACTATCCTCATCCACTGATTCATTTTTTAACGAGGTTGACACAGTAAAAGGAACTTTCCTCACAACACTTATCATGGCTTCCGATTGGAAGAAAGACATGTCAATGGACACACCTTGATCATGGTTTCCAAGAGGTCTTCATCAGAAGGAAGAATACTTCTTTGGAAGGAACACATGTCAAGGGACTCAGAAGGGATAAGAACATCGTGTTCAAGTAATCCCATAGAGTTTTCCATGTCAATTACCGGATCTAAATCAACAGTGAGAGGCTCACTTACATCGGTAACTGAAAACATGGGACCAGTTGCCACATAATTAACCCGTGGCAGGGTAGATACCACTTTAGAATCAGGAACATTTAGGGGTGTCATATGATTGGTAGTTGAAACAAGACTAGGGAATGAAAGCTGGTCTACAGTCACAATACTGCCATTGTGAGGGAAAGACATCACGCGAAAGAGTGTCGATACGACAGCTTTCATTGCATAAACATAGTCTCGCCCAAGGAGTAAATTGAAATCCAAGGGACCTCGAACTACCATAAGATCAATACAGACAGTTTTACCTTCCAAGGTAAAACTGAGATTCTGGGTCTGCGAAACCAGAGATTCTGGGTTCGATCCCCAGTGGAGTCGCCAATTTGTCACACGGAATCAGTCAAGGGTGCGGACACAGCTGACCTTCCTAGAAGTCTAAGACATTCTAATGACAAACAAAACAAACTGGAGCTATCCTTCTCTAAACATACATTATGATATGAGAAATCAAGTGTTTCGTTCTTACCTCTGTCCAAACGCTGTTGTAGAAGTCCAAGCTTTGTTGATCCGGATGAGCTCCTCCCGTTCTCCAAAACCTGCAATCACCAATAGTCAAACAATTAAATAGCACCTGATTATAACATAAAACAAAGCATATTCAACATATAGACCAAGGAGTACATGAAATAACCCATTAACAACAAGCTATTGAGAAGAATGGACCAATTTGCATTAAAGGTAATCAAAAGGAACCATTACAACCTGAGCCTTGGTGTTGTGCAAGCTCCTTCCAGGGTCCACAAGAGTCTTCCTCTACTTTGACAAAGCTCACCCACTTCCAAATAGAACAAGTAAGGGTGACAATCTCTCCTCACAAACTTCTAAATGGGAGTCCTAATTCCTGCAGCATTTACCCTTAGAAATCTATAGCTTTCAACCTTTCTCCTTCTGGCCCAATGCCTGTATTTATAGTGCTCAAGAGGAAGTTAATCAGGTCCACCATCAATGGGATAGTCCCCCTCTTTGGATGGGATCACTCCCTTATTGATGGGATAAGTTCCTCTTTGATAGGAGTGCATGAACCATCTGGAGGCGCTCAATACACGTCAAACAACCTTCTAGAATGCTCTAGAAATGACCACAAGTAAGTTTTTGAAGATAAAACTTGCGCATTTTAACCTTTTCAGAGGGATGCACCTGCCCCTTTAGATACAGAGCGTCCTTGGACGCAGACCTTGTGAACAAAAGGTGCGTACCCGCAGGCAAGGCTTGAGAGAACCTGCGTACCCAGAGATAAACATATTTTATAAGGACTTTCTCTCTTTCTTGGATTTTGACATGAATAGCAGAGGCATAAGACTTGCTCAAAAGGGTAGTATGACTGTTGATTGAGCCATACTGACTGTAAATAGCCATGGTGACATTTTTTAGTGTAACAGATTGCCCCCTAAAGTGCGAAGCCTGGAATAGATTAGGGTTTCGTATTATCTAGGAAGGGTGAAGCGCTTTATCATTTCGAGGATTATCTCGTGGAGAACCTGGTTGGAACCTGCAATTTTCAACAAAAAATACATAGATAAGATTATATCATCACTGAGGTAGGCATTCCCATACTCAGATAAAAACTTTAACTAACAGACTAAACTACTCTGATACAGAAATGATTTTGTAGTACATCATAATCATAGACTTTTGTAGACACAGTATGGGCGCAGCCATCTGTTTATGATTAGTCTACTTAGATAATGAATACAAAACTCCTCGCAGCCTGGACGGTAAAGATTTGATCCAGGGTCTCCATTCCTACTTCTCGAATTGGTACGATTCTAGCCATGCGAATAAATGAGTCGATGTCGAACATGGTAGAAACCACTTGATTACCAGTCGATGATGTGAACTGTTAACAAGCATGAGAGAGACCACCAGTAATGTCAATGGTTCTCAAAGTACCCAGTACAATCCATGAGATGTGAATGAATGAGTTGGTGTCGAACATTTCACGGAATCCTTCGATCGAAAGTCAATGATGTAAACTGACGTCAAAGGCGAGAAACCTGCCATTGATGCATGCAGACTTCAAGGCACTGACGATTTCTAAGTCATCTCTCTAGATAATGTGCTGATGTCAATAGAAAGAGACTCGTTGCAGGCAAGCCCACAACACGAAATCATTGTTCAAGTTGAAGAAATATTGCTGTAAGGACTGACTCAGGGATGGTCAAATGGATGACAAGTATTTTGCAGATGAAAGTTTTGTTTGCAGACCTCTTGAACACATAACGACACGACAGATGGTTTGGTGCTAAATAACTCAAAGTTAATCCCCGGAACCCGGTTAAAGACTTTCAAAAGTGGTTTGATTGACTGTGAGATAAAAGATTTCCCAACCCAGGTGAATGAAAAGTGTCGTGTCCAAGAGTGGTAATAAAGTTTCTTTTGAGACAAAAGGTAACAAATAGGCTCATTCTTCTCTCTTTTCCCCCACCATTTCTGGCAAGTACCTCTTTATTTTTAACAAGCTTGAGGAGGATAACATATGCTTGATTATAAGCTCATCCTTCGGATGAGTCCAACCCAGTTTTGATTCGAACCCTAGGAAGGAATGGTTCGTTCCTGTTTGTAATTGAACAGGTCCTTTACTGTGAAATGTTTAACGAGCCCAGTATAGGAGAAACTCGGCGTTTTTCAATTTTAGAGAGTCTGAAAAAACTTAAGGAAACTCCAAGTTGAACTTTTTCGTAAATTTGTGTCCCTCAAGCCCGAAAAAGTATAAAATAATACCTGGGGGAACCGCTTGATCTTGCGACCAAGGAGTACTTTCATAATTAGTGTCACTGACCTGAAAAGTAAAAAGCGATCAAGGACACGTCGTTTTATTTCCGTATCGAGTTTGAAACGACAAAAACACGGCAATCTTTTCCTGATTTTACGGTCAGAAAAGAGCTATAAGGGGACCGTCTTTTAATTCCGTTTTAACGAGTGTAAAAGAAACACTCGGAAAATCTTTTCATGTTTTAGGAGTCAGAAAAGGGCTTAAAAGATGACTCTAAGGTTTCACTTTTTCGTAAGTTTTAACAAGTTCGAAAAAATGATAAAAATGTACTCATGGTTTTCACTTTTTCGTAAATTTTAATGAGTTCGAAAAAGGGATAAAAAATGTACTCATATGACCGACTTTCAATTTAATTTACGAGCAGGAAAGACGGAAAGAACTCGGCATTTTCATTTGTTTTACGAGAATGAAAGATAGCAAAATAATCTCGGTATTTTCATGAGTTTAACGAGTCTTGAAAATAACTGAAATTGACTCGAGATAGGTTTCATTTTTACAAAAGCTTGAAACAGATAAAAACTATGCTTCAAAGTAGTTTCATTTTTACACAAGCTTGAAACAGAGATAAAACTGTGCTTGATGCCCCCTAAGCATAACTGCTAGAGTGCATGCCCCCCTGCTTCATTTCATTCAACCAGTTGGATGAAATGAAGGTTGAGTTACGAGATCATTTGAATGACTCGACCTAAAACTATAACTAAAATAACTAACCTAAACATACAACCTAACATTTATGAGGTCTAGTCAAACTCTCGACTCAATTAGAGGAGGATTTGTTTCATTTTTTAACGAGCTTGACACAGGAAAAGAACTATGCTCGGATTCGGTTTCATGTTTACGCAAGCTTGAAACGAAAAACTATGCTTGTTATAAGTTCACATGCCCCCAGCATAAAGACGCAAAACGAGGTATATGCCCCCCAAGCTTCATTGCATTCAATGAGGTGGATGGAATGAAGCTTTACTTTCAAGATCTTGGAAAGACTTGTGGGAGTTGTTTCATTTTTTAGTGAGCTTGACACAAGACAAGGAACTATGCTCATAACTACCTTCTACAATCTACCTACTTAACCTACCCTTGTTTCATTTTTTAACGAGCTTGACACAAAACAAAGAACTATGCTCAAAAAATTCGCATGCCCCCAGCATAATGATGCAAAGCGAGGTACATGCCCCCCAGGCTTCATTGCATTCAAACGGCTGGATGAAATGAAGGTTTACTTTCAATATTTAACTTGAAAAGGGAGTTGTTTCATTTTTAAGGAGGTTGACACAAGAAAAGAACTATCCTCATACCTGATTCATTTTTTAACGAGGTTGACTCAGTAACAGGAACTATCCTCATACCCCTGATTCATTTTTTAGCAAGGTTGACTCAGTAACATGAACTGTCCTCAAAATCCTACTTTCTACAATCTATCTACATAACTTAAAATCTACCTGATTCATTTTTTAATGAGGTTGACTCAGTAAAAGAACTATCCTCATCAACTGATTCATTATTTAACGAGGTTGACACAGTAAAAGGAACTTTCCTCGGTCACACTGATTCATTTTTTAATGAGGTTGACACAGTAAAAGGAACTATCCTCATCCACTGATTCATTTTTTAACGAGGTTGACACAGTAAAAGAAACTTTCCTCACAACACTGATCATGGCTTCCGATTGGAAGAAAGACATGTCAATGGACACACCTTGATCATGGCTTCCAAGAGGTCTTCATCAGAAGGAAGAATACTTCTTTGGAAGGAACACATGTCAAGGGACTCAGAAGGGATAAGAACATCGTGTTCAAGTAATCCCATAGAGTTTTCCATGTCAATTACCGGATCTAAATCAACAGTGAGAGGCTCACTTACATCGGTAACTGAAAACATGGGACCAGTTGCCACATAATTAACCCGTGGCAGGGTAGATACCACTTTAGAATCAGGAACATTTAGGGGTGTCATATGATTGGTAGTTGAAACAAGACTAGGGAATGAAAGCTGGTCTACAGTCACAATACTGCCATTGTGAGGGAAAGACATCACGCGAAAGAGTGTCGATACGACAGCTTTCATTGCATAAACATAGTCTCGCCCAAGGAGTAAATTGAAATCCAAGGGACCTCGAACTACCATAAGATCAATACAGACAGTTTTACCTTCCAAGGTAAAACTGAGATTCTGGGTCTGCGAAACCAGAGATTCTGGGTTCGATCCCCAGTGGAGTCGCCAATTTGTCACACGGAATCAGTCAAGGGTGCGAACACAGCTGACCTTCCTAGAAGTCTAAGACATTCTAATGACAAACAAAACAAACTGGAGCTATCCTTCTCTAAACATACATTATGATATGAGAAATCAAGTGTTTCGTTCTTACCTCTGTCCAAACGCTGTTGTAGAAGTCCAAGCTTTGTTGATCCGGATGAGCTCCTCCCGTTCTCCAAAACCTGCAATCACCAACAGTCAAACAATTAAATAGCACCTGATTATAACATAAAACAAAGCATATTCAACATATAGACCAAGGAGTACATGAAATAACCCATTAACAACAAGCTATTGAGAAGAATGGACCAATTTGCATTAAAGGTAATCAAAAGGAACCATTACAACCTAAGCCTTGGTGTTGTGCAAGCTCCTTCCAGGGTCCACAAGAGTCTTCCTCTACTTTGACAAAGCTCACCCACTTCCAAATAGAACAAGTAAGGGTGACAATCTCTCCTCACAAACTTCTAAATGGGAGTCCTAATTCCTGCAGCATTTACCCTTAGAAATCTATAGCTTTCAACCTTTCTCCTTCTGGCCCAATGCCTGTATTTATAGTGCTCAAGAGGAAGTTAATCAGGTCCACCATCAATGGGATAGTCCCCCTCTTTGGATGGGATCACTCCCTTATTGATGGGATAAGTTCCTCTTTGATAGGAGTGCATGAACCATCTGGAGGCGCTCAATACACGTCAAACAACCTTCTAGAATGCTCTAGAAATGACCACAAGTAAGTTTTTGAAGATAAAACTTGCGCATTTTAACCTTTTCAGAGGGACGCACCTGCCCCTTTAGATACAGAGCGTCCTTGGACGCAGACCTTGTGAACAAAAGGTGCGTACCCGCAGGCAAGGCTTGAGAGAACCTGCGTACCCAGAGATAAACATATTTTATAAGGACTTTCTCTCTTTCTTGGATTTTGACATGAATAGCAGAGGCATAAGACTTGCTCAAAAGGGTAGTATGACTGTTGATTGAGCCATACTGACTGTAAATAGCCATGGTGACATTTTTTAGTGTAACAAACATCTCTAAATCAAAGAGTCTTGCTAAGGAAGATGGATTAGAAACATCACTTGTTGACTTTGTCATCACACTTGTAATGCATCAAAAAGCTTCACAAAAATTCAAAAAAATTCTCAACAAATAAGCATCTCAAACCTTCTCCTTTCTTTAGCTTACACAGATAAACTTGCACACAATTAAATTCTCCTTGCACAAATACAAAACAATGGCTAATTTTCTAGCTAACCTTGGCAAACCATCTCAGGGTTAAAATGAGCTAACAGTGCTATGATACCAACTTGATCTGAATGTTGGGCAAACTTGTTAATGCTATGCAAGCTCCCTCATCAGTGTATTAAAAATGTGTTTAGGATCATCTCAAATTAATCAAAATATGAGGAATTATGTGTCAAGTGTTGAGTGTCTTTGATGAGCAATTTATGAGATTAATTAGTTGTTTAAAACACATATAAAACAAGTAAATTATAGAGAAGTAAAACACAACAACTCATAACACAAAGCTTAAAGGAAACCCTGACTCTTGGTGATGGAGATATATTTCATCATTTTGAATATCCTCTTACCTATAATATATTTATATTTCTTAAAATAATATAAAATGTTTTACTTTACCAAAAAATCATTATTCAAATTTTAAAAAAATAATTAATTTTTGCTTTATTTTTATTTTTAATAGGTTTATAAACTGTATTAATAATATAAAATATTTTACTTTTACCAAAAAAATCATTAAAAAATAATTATTTTTTTCTTTATTTTTATTTTTAATAGGTTTATAAATGAATACCAGTATTAACCAATTTTGAAAAATATTCATGTGTTTTAAAAAATTATTGAATTTTATTAACCTATAATATTATTGAGCTTTATTAAAATATTATATATTAATAAAAAGTACATCTTGGAAAAAAATAAAACTTTTATTATTATAAAAAGATATTATATATTAAAAAAATACGTTTAATTTAAAAGAAAATAAGTTTTTATTATTATAATAAATATATTAAGAAAAAGTACATCTAATTTGAAAGAAAATAAAATATTAATTATTATAATATTCCAGAATCAAGAAAGAATAAATATATTATCTATTTATCATAAACTAAAATATGCCATTACAAAACTATTGAACTATTACCTAACTATGCTAAACTAAAATATAACATTAAAATATTATTGAACTTTACTATATTATGTTATATTAAGAAAAATTACAGCTCATTTTAAAGAAAATAAATATTTTATCATTAACATAGACCAGATACGAAAAACCCGAAAAGATACTACTTTATTATGATAAACTATAATATAAAACTTATTAGATAAATTAATTAGTAAAAACCTTTTAACAAGTAGTTTTAAATATTTATATTATTATTAAATATTTTTTAGTTTTTTAATACAAAGTGAACTAAACAAAGAACTTAACGTTCGCTTACTCATTCAAAGTTAACAAGAAAATAAAGTATATCGTAAGTGTAATCAAATTATAAATATTATTAAAAAAATTATTCTCAATCTATTTAATAATATTTAACTTATCAATTACTTTGTATGGAAATTATGCAATGTCTTTTTGTAATGAAAATTAATATAATTAATTTAATTATATTTAATGATATTTAAATTATCAATAGTATTACATATTATAAGAAAATTATGCATTGGTTTTTTTTTTTTACAAAAATTATGCCATAATTCTAATCTATAAAAATAATTAAGGTTAAAATAGATTAGAATTATTAAGGTTAAAATATATTTATTTTACAAGTTTGAAGTATGTTTTAAAATTATTTTTATTTAGTTAAGAGTTCATTTCATGTTAAAGACCAAGAAGTATTAGATAAAAGCGAAAATCTATTTTTTTATGAATGGATAATTATAAGTGGGATGATTTTCTTTAAATAATAATAATAAATCAACTTATATTTACTCGTAATAAAAAGTTATAGCTACTTTATTGATTTGACAACTAAAGATATAAATTTTTTTAAATATTAATTTTACATTATTTATTTTGAAATATTAATTTGAGAACCTAAGAAAGAGTATTTTCCTCCAAAGAGATCATTAAAAAGAGATTATTTTCCTCCTGGGAGATCATTTCAACATCAGATTTGGGAAGCCTAATGCCTATGTGATACCCATTACATTCATACTATATTGATTGATTAGTGTTAATATATTAAAAATTTGAAGTATAAAAAGTGAAATGTACTCGTAGGCAGGTGGTTGACTCAAACTAAACATTATTTCTCAACAATAATGCCACTTTAGGGAATTCATTAAACAAATGCTCGAACAATTATACAACAAAATATGGTTCATTTCCACGGTTCTTAAACATTATGTAATGAAAATACTCATGGTATGCGCTGGTGTGCACATGGACCTTCTGTCTCTCCTTACTAAATTAAGGACACAATGGTCGCAAGGGAATCATTATCAACAGTTGGCTCGTATTGTCCGAATTGTTTTACTTGGTGGTACATTTTAAGTCATTGCTCAAGATATTTTTAATATTTTTGTATATGGTTCCCTTCATGCTTCTCACCTAGTCAATAGAAGTATGATGTTCTTATTTCGGGAAATTATAAGATAATAAACTTGATCGTTAGACTCCAGTTGTACTCCATATTTCAAATATCGAAGACTAAAATTTCTAATATGCTTTGCTAATTCACGGTTCCGATTCATTCAGGGGATAAAAAAATTCTGTGAGGTCAGTTGCGTATACTATATTTCCTTAAGGGGTTTATGGCATATTTAAATTCTGACATTACCCTTTGCGGTATTCTTGGGCCGTTATCTTGATAGGGTTTGTAAGGTTTCTGTTATTTAATATGAATGTATATAATAATGAAAGTTTGTAAATTTATTTTATAATAACTTAATTTAAAATTATATTTTAATTTAATTAGGTTGATAGGGATGTTTTTTTAATGAAGGGTAGAGATTTAATTAGTATGGAATATTTTAAAATATTTTTAATAGTATTCACAAATTAAAATTTATTAAGCAAAACTTTTCCGTATAGGTGAGACCAACAAAATACATATAGTAAAAATGCAATCTTAAATTCTAAAAAGTTATGAAATCAAATAACAATATAGTAAATTGGTACTTTAAATAATATATTACAAACAATAAAATCTAAAAAAGAAACAACTAGAAATATTAATAATAATGAAACATTTTCTAGTTGTTTTTAATATATTATATAATGTTGTAATTTATTATATTATTATTTGATTTCATAGTAGTCTCGAATTTATCGTTGCATCTCTATTGTATCTATGTGGTATGTTGATCTCACTTTTCATTATTTTTTCTCACTTGGGAACAGACCCATTCTAAAACTGATGTGATCTATCTTGAAGAGTTTTACTTGATAATCATGAATCACAAAAGTCTCCATTCTGAAATCAAATGTTGATATTGATCTCCAAAGTAATTATGTTTTTTTGCTTGGTTTTCAGATCATGTAATATTGATAAACCATGGTATTTTCTTATGATATTATAACACATCTTATTTATAGATAATTTTCATGATGAAAGATAAATCTCTACAGTTAAGAATCTTGTTACATTATTTTTAAAATAGATTTCTTTTATTTGGAAAATAATTATTTATTTTATTTTAAATTTTTATTTGTATATTTGAAAAGTCTCAAAAATATATATATATATATATATATATATATATATATATGGGAGGAGGCTTTGAATCTTCAATTTCAAGCTTTTACATAAAACTTCATAATATGACAATCGCAATTAAGTTATTTTTCATAGGCAAATATTTATATCTATATATCTAATTTTGGTGTGTTAAAAACTTAAAATGGTTATTACCATAATAAATATTTTCAAATGTTCATTTAATATGAGTGTACATATGAATATATAAAAAAGAAAATTATCTTTAAATATAATCTTGAAGTATAATAGTGTCACCAAATTCACAAATTCTTTTGAGTCATTACATTTTAAGAATTGACATTTCTATAGAGTAAGCTTCTCATTTAGAGTTATGTTTTGTTTTTATTTTTAAGTTAGTATTAAAATTATTATGTAAAGTGATATTTTTCTTTATTCCTTATTAAGTTAGTTAAACATTGGAATCATTATACTAACCACATTTGAGATATATATTCCACATTGATTTAGTCAAAATTTGGTATCATCGAATTTTGCATCATCTTCTTAATTTCACTTAAACAATATGTTGTTTTATTAGAGTTTGCAGCAATGTTATGAAACTTCTTATATGTTTCTCTTTTTATTCTTATAAATTATTTACGTAGTTACTCACTTTATAGGATAATATATGATTTATTATTGACACAAACATATGTATAATCATCTTAATTCCTTGTCTACTAAGGGCCAAAAAATATCAAATAAGGAATATATTTTTGAGAAAAAAAAATCTCTTGGAGAAATTTGATCCCTCTAAAAGCCTAAGAGATTCATAATTTTATGTGTGTGTGTATATATATATATATATATGTATGTATTTCTACTAGTATTTATATTACATCTTTATATAAAAACATTTTTAATTTAAATCTTATTAAATTTTGTATAATATACATAGCTATATACCTTACCAGAAACGAGAAACGATAACCGCAGGGAGGTTTCGCACTTAAAAAAGGGAGAAAATAAAAATGAAATACAAATTTAGTTTTAAGTTTCAATATACTTTTAATTAAATTTACAATCCAACTTTTATTAAAGACTAAATAAGTTGAGTACTATATTGATGCTCATCAAGTTAACTATTAAATATATAGATTCTTATGCCTTCTAGTCAATTAAGTGTATACACTCTTATGCATGATGCTCAGAAAATTGACTATTAAATATATACATTTTTATATATAGATTCTTATGCCTTCTAGTCAATTAAGTGTATACACTCTTATGCATGATGCTCAGAAAATTGACTATTAAATATATACATTTTTATGCTTTCTCGTGGATTAAGTGTATACTTTTTTATGCATTTTACATTTTCAGCTAAATTTACACTTTTATTAAAGACTAAATAAGTTGAGTACTATATTGATGCTCACCAAATTAACTATAAAATATATAGATTCTTATGCCTTCTAATCAATTAAGTGTATACACTCTTATGCATGATGCTCAAAAAATTGACTATTAAATATATAATTTTTATGCTGTCTTGGATTAACTGTATATTTTTTTATGGATTTTACATCTTCCAGCTATATTGTGTTTTTGAGAAAAATCCAAATTATTATATATATAACCTAAAACCAAGATACACCATTTAAAAAAAATGATAAATATAATCTACAATTAAATGTGAGCTTATTAAACGATGTATAAAATTATTTTTACACTATGAATTTTAATATAAAATTATTTTTACACTATGAATTTTAATATACATATTACATAGAAACAAATCAACTATAAAATGAAGATAGAGACTATTAAATAGATATATGCATGAAAGCTACAATAAACTGCGGAAATACACAGTTTGTAAAGGAGCGAACTACGATAAAGGAACACATGGAAAAATACCTATTATATGTTCCCCATAAAGTATATGTACCTGTATCTTCTACTTTTTTTCACGGGAATGGTGTCAACCGTACCGTTTCTGGTAACAGTACATACAAATATAAAAAAAAAAAAATTATTGATGTATTTTATAGTTTTATAATTTAAATTATTGATGTATTTTATAGTTTTATAATTTAATAGTTTAAGATATATATAATTTTAAATAATATTTTTTTATAATATATAATGTTTGAATAATTATATAAATTATTTTTCAATATGATATTTTTACCTGGGTTTAGAATAGGTAGTGATGAGTGTATTGTTAAGTCATTTCATTATGTGAAGGTCATCGATTTTAAATTTTGTTAGCAAAAATCCAGTCATATTAAAGGTTGTGTGGTCGGGTACGATCCTAAGGTGATTTTGATAGCATAGATGCTCATGCGTTTAGGTTTCTTAAACCACAAGTCAAGCCTCATGTAATATCTAAATAACTCATACCACTTAACAAACAAACAAAAGAGTATTCGCAATATAACTTGGAACGAATATGCCTTCTTTGCTATACTAAGGGAGTCAGATGAAAATCACTTTCTCTTGGATTTTCCATCCCGTACTCACATCCACTCTTATTTCCAAAACATTTTCCAGATGACCAACCTCTTGGACTTGTTTAGTCAGCGAAACTACAATGACCTTAAAACCTTTTGTTCTCTTTTTTTATCCAAAAAAAAAATTGAATAATATCAAATAACCACTCCTTTCTTAAAGTCACATAAACTATATTAGTCTTAATAAACATTTATCATCATCATTAATAATAAAATTGTAATATAAAAAATATCTTATTATTATTATTTAATATTTTCATATTATGAAAATACTTTTCTCTGAACTTCAACATAAACCATAGTAAATAGAAACAAACTTTTATTAATTTTATGACCTATTCTGGCCTTTTGATTAAACTTGAGTTAGGATAAAAAGAAAAAAAAGTTGTAATTTAAACTTGAGATAGGATGAAAAGAAACAAATTGTCATTTAAATTTCAGATAGGATGGAAACCAGAATTGTGCAATTTAAAAACCATGGTTTATTTCTACAATATGTACAATATTAATATATTCTATAATTTATCAAATTAGAAAATAAATATTTCCTCTATTATAACCAATGGTTATAATATATTAAGGCATCAACTAATCATCAAAAATTTAAAAATTCCAAATCAAAACATCATATTGTAGACCACATCATAAAATTTTCACTCAAAGTAATAATTACGTGAATTGGAAAACAGTTGGGTCACAGGTGAACGAGGTCAGAGCGTCCCGACAATGTACAACTGCTAAACGATGGCCCGATTGACTTGTGAAATTGTTTTGTTATTAAAATTGGGATGACAGACGAACCGGATTATGGGCCCAACTTTTATAGATGGGAGACAATAGACAAATTGACTTGCTACATCATATTAGTATTAAAAAGATTAAAGTTGTCTATTTTCACTGGATTGTTCGCCATTATCCTAGGCGCAGCACACTGCTGGAGGCAGAGGTTGACAATGAAACTTTTATTATTCACCGTGGAGTAACACCCACTCTTTTTAATTTTATGGAGAGGTTGGCTCTTACAATTTTATTATTCACTGTGAAGTTCGTTTAGTAAGATCAATACTGTTAAAAGATTGAACAAATGAATGTGCCGTAAACTACCCAAATTACTTTTATAAAACTAGCATTATTTCTAACTGTAAGCATGAATTCTGGGCGCGCACATTTAAAAAATTACAAAAGTCCGTGGCCAATAATCTTAAAATAAAATTTTGAGTGAATACACAATTCTCAACATCACATGCATGGGGCAATATTCAATGACAGCACAATAGATCAAATGTTCAAATTGAATGCCAAAACAAACCATACAAAATACATTTAGCCTTTGCCATCGTCTCCCACATCAGACCTGCTAAAAAAATACAGAAGACAGTATTTACAGTATAGCCACAACCATGCTGGTTCGGAACTTATCTACAAGTTCACTGCAACAGCAGGAATTAAACCATTCAAACATTTGGTCTACCAGTCAAAGAAAAAAAGCCTAACAATCTCTGGTTGCTGATTCCCGGAGGCTTAGGGAAATTTTATCAGAGATGAGCTGGGATGATAATTGGGCCCATTGCTTGAATGCTTTGTTACAGTGGGATGACAATGGAGCCATCACCTTCATGATGTTTTTTCTTCAGGGCTGCACTGCGTATTGTAGCATGATCTCTTTGGACTTGTAAACCCTCTTTCCTGCATATAGTAACACAATTTCAAGAATTACAAATATACAGAGAAGGATGAAACCTGGTAGATGGGGCTGCAGTCCTTGAGGATGGCATAAATGTTAGAAAATTGAACGATATCTTTAGAAATCACCACATGAAAGTGGGCATTATTAAATGAAGTCATAATTAGATTCTCTGGAACCAGGATTGCTGCAGCTGATATAACTCTTGAGATCAATGATATTTTCTGGAACCACCGAGTGATTATACTCCCGCTTGTGCTGGCACCTCTAGATTTCCATACCATTAATAGATCCGCATAAATAATCAGAAAAAGTAGAACGCAGATTTGATTTGGAACCTTAAATCCAATGAGCTGACTGGAAAAATAATTATTGTTAAGGCTCCATGTCCTCCTACTGCATTACCCAACTGATTTTTCAGCAAATGCATGCAGAAGAGGCCTATCTTTCTCTAAAAAAATTCCCTTTGCCTCTAATGAACAATGCCATTCGTTGCAGAAATTGCTCTTCACTGCCTCCAAATCCAGCTGCCTCACTGTTGCAGGGTCGTTTCGGTTGAAGAGACGCAGAATGTGCTCAAACAGGAGCTCGTCGCAGGGAATTGCAAGCCCGCCCTTGTGGGCGTAGCCGAACTCCTCCTCTGCCTGTTCCAGCAGTGCCTTAAACACCGGGTGGTTCAAGTACGCTGCCTGGATCACGAACCGGGTACTGCACTGCTGCCCGACGTACACAGCCAGGTGACCCGAGGGCACGTCCGACGGGACGGCCGAAACCGACCCGGCCCGACGATGCCCGCTCCCCGACCTTTTGCCATCGACGTGCTCGTCGTCGGAAACGTAAGTGACTCGGCACGATCGCGAGGAAATTAGCTTGCAGGCCAGAGCCTGCGCAGCCTTCCGGGCGTTGGCAATTTTTCGCCATTTTCTTGCGATCTGCCTCAGCCGGACAACGTGTCGGATCTTCATACATTTGTCAAGTCCGTTCATGGTGAATATCAATTCAAATACGAAGTCAAGCCCACAAAAACGCTGGATCCTCTTGAAACGCTTAAACGAACTCTGGCATGCGCAAGAACGATCAGAGAAATTGTTGCGCCGGGCGTATATTCATTGAATATATTCCACCGATCGATATACTCACAGATTCAATCGGCGAGCTGAGGCCGTACAGAAATGAACTTGCAATGCAGCAGACGAAAACCCAGTGGGTTTTCAGAACGCTTGTTGCTGCTTTCTGTATACCACAACTGTGAGGAAGACTCTCGGGATTGAAGGGTATTTATTGTGGAGAGCGCTGAGGATAATATTCAACCCACACTTCAAAGTTTCTACCCGCCGACAGGCTAAAGTTTTTTGTTGTAAAAACAACATGCGGGTCCTCTTTAGGGAATGGATTGCAATAACCCGACCTGCCCTCGAGTGCGGCATGTGGAAGTAACGTGAAAGTATACGAATGGTACGATGAGAGTTATCGAAAATGAAATCGTGAAAGGTTTTGGCTCTTTTCGGGAAGGGGTTTGTCGATTGTGGTCGATGGCTCCCATGTGAACCAACTATTTTTTTACTAGGGTTCCCTTTTTCTTTTGCTATTAGTTTTTTTCTCAGGGAAAGACCAAGGGTTGGGTTGGGTATCACATAGGTTTCTGCATGGGAAGGGTTGGGTTGGGCATCACATAGGGTTGTGCAGTGAAGGGAAGGGAAGGGTTGGGTTGGTGATCACAAAGGGTTGTTTTTTCCCTCTAGGTGAAGGGCAGGGCTTATTTTCTTTGTGAGGGTGAAGGGCAAGGGTTGGGTTGGGGATGTTTTTTTCCTCAAGGTGAAGGGCAGGGTTGGGTTGGGGATGTTTTTTTCCTCAAGGTGAAGGGCATGGTTGGGTTGGCGATGTTTTTTTCATCAAGGTGAAGGGCAAGGCTTATTTTTTCCCTAAGGGTGAAGGGCAAGGGTTGGATTGGGGATCACAAGAATGTGAAGGGGAAGGCTGGGTTGGCTATCACAAAGGGATGTTTTTATCTCAAGGAAGGAGTAGGGTTGGGTGTGGGGTCATATAGGAATGTGAACGAAAAGAGTTGGGTTGGGCATGGCATAGGGATGTGAATGGAAGTGGTAACGGGTTAAGGGAAAAGGTTGTTGAAGATGCCATATCCTATATAATATTTTATTATTGAGCTGAAAAGGGGAAGATGAATGTGACATAATTGTGGTTTTGGAAGTGGCAGTTGAGGAGATATACTAAGGGTCTCCATGTGCACTTGTCCTTTTCTCTATTTGTCTCTGCATATGCACGCTCGTCTTATCCATGCCACGTGTCTAAGTCATAGATGTTGGGCATAAAGATACAACCCATTGTGAAGGTGTTTATATGCTTTTGTCCATGTACCTAGGGCCACTGTGGCTAGGTCATCAACTCTTGAATTGGGTCTCTCGTATTAAGTGACATTGGCAAATCCAAAGCATTTTGACATTTTTATGCTATTAGCATTTAGTATGTTCTTGGAACATGTAACCGCTATAAATTGTCATTTTATGTTATTAGCATTTAGTATGTTCTTGGAACATGCAACCGCTATAAATTGGTGGGGCATTTAGTCCTCCATGTACCATGTCGTAAGATATGGGTCCTTGTTTTGTTTTTTTTTTTTAACTCTTATTGCTTGATATAAGTTAAATTAAATTTAATCGAAGTGTAGTTAAATTTTAAAAATTAAATTTAATGGAAGAGTAATTAAATATAAAAAATAAAAAGAGGGGTTTTTGAGTAAATGTTTTTTTTGGAGGTCACTATCCATAGGATTTATATCTTGTTTAAGGTTTTGGGCAGATCTTTTGGGTGAATCTTCTATTTATTAGGAATTTGAAAATATTGAATGATAAACAAGAGTGTTGGAAATTTTAAATATAAAATAAAATAGCTATTAAAAAAGTCAAAAGGTAAAAAATAAGATGAATTTAAAATCTAAAAAAATAAATAAATAAATTAATAATTAATAATAAACAAATTAAAAATAATAAACTAATTAAAATTTTAAATATTGAATAAATAAAGTAAAATGAAGAGGGAAATATTTAACTATTAAAAATAAATTAACAACAATAAATAATAAACAAAGATTTTGGTATATTAAAATAATTAAAATAAAAATTATATTTAAATAATTAAATTTAAAGAAATACATAAGGAGTAAAGAAAAGAGAAGAGAGTCCAAAAAAAAATAACAAAAGTAATTTAAACTTAAAATGACAATGAAATTAAAATTAATGATTTAAATAAACAAATAAATAAATTAGAATTAAAAATATTGGATAATTAAACTTAATAAAGAAATAGAAGGGGGCAAACATGATTTTAAATGCTAAATAACAATTTTAAATGCTAAATAACAATTAAGTAATAAAATAAAATGATAAAATATTTCATATAAAAATAAACAAAAATGAATAAACAAATCAAGATCAAGAAAGACGATGGAAAATAGACTTCTAGGATTGGCTTAATTTGAATATGTCTTCCCTATTGAAATTATCAGGATGCTTCTCTATTTCCAGAGATTCCCTAATAATGCTAGCTTTGTGAAAAAGAACACTAGCTAGGATTTTTTTATTGATCACAGCAAACAAGATGTTTAGAATTGAAGGAATGTTCAGCAATGGTTGACTTAGATAAATGAAGTTGGATTGATCAAAGCAAACAAGATGTTTAGAATTGAAGGAATGTTCAACAATGGTTGACTTAGATAAATGAAGATTGTTAGTATCGACCATATGTTCCTTCAAACGACAATGGTTGACTTAGATAAATGGAGATGGTTAGTATCAGCCATATGTTCAATGGTTGACTTAGATAAATGGAGATTGTTAGTATCAGCCATATGTTCCTTCAAACAAGCTTTGAAGGGAGGGCCATTTTGACCAATATAAGATTTCCCGAGGGAATTAGGTAAACACCACAAAATGACATAGGGTTAGACTTATCCTTGGTTGACCTAAACATCTCCCTTACATTTCTATGAAATTTAAATGATTTTAATATTATTTTTTAATAAGATTTTAGGAATGAAGTCAGTGGTCCCTTTAATTACATTTTTATTATAAATAATTTCTTATATAATATGTTATATTACTTTTTTATATATACAATATCTTTAGCATTGTTAAATTATTTTTATTTCTCAATCATCTAATTTTCCAAAATCTTGATACAAGATTGATACTATAGTTGTGAACTAACAAGACATTTTGAAAAGTATAAAAGCTAATATTATATTAAAATTTTAATTTATTTTAAATAGACTATTTCATAATTATTTATTTTACTTAAATTTTAATTTTTCCTCTACATTTAGTCATAATAGGAAGGCTTTGGATGGAAAACTATGTTTCTCATATTTTTTATTCTAAATTACTTATTTCATATTCATTTATTTTACTTAAATTTTAAAGTTTCTCCTTCTTTTATTTTCATTAAGGATGCTTCTCTTAGTACAAGACTATGTATGTCCATAGATAAAGTACTTATCAAAGAACTCAATTCTTAAGAAGTGTAAATTATTGAGAAAAACTCAAAAAAACAGACTGTATTTTTTATATAGAGTGGCAAATTATTTATATAGAGTGGAAAATCTTATAGCTCCTAGTTGTGGATCTGTATTTTATCTCGCATCTAATTAACCACAATCAATAAGTCAGTGAAGACTTGTAATGATTTCAATCTAGAATCAAAAAATATTTTTAAAAATAACTTTAAAGCCATAAACCCCATCAGATGATTTGAGATCCAATCACAATTTTCTTTAAAAAAGAGTTGAATTGTTGGAACCTCTTTGTCAGTAAAGATTATATTATTTTCGAACATCCAAACACCCATAAGACTAGAAATAGAAAATATTTGAAACCTTTTATTTCTTTTATGTAAAACCAATTATTAAGAAAAAGGACCACCTTTTCCTTGTTCCAAAAATCCCTTTTATTAAACTATTTTCCAACATCATTCCAGACATGCTAGATGAATGGGAACTAAAAAGAAAGTTTATGTGTTGCTTTCTTTAACATTATACACGAGAGAAAAACTAGGACCTCTTTTATTCCTTTTATGACATGTTTCCTAGATAAGAACTTGATCATATGGTGCAAGCTATATAAAAAGTTTAGTTTTCTTAAGCACTGTAATTTTCCATATCTGATTTCACCACTGAAGTTGAGGTTCCTGTGTGATTGACACTAAGGAGAGATCCTTGTCTTTTAATTATAGTCGAATTCTACCCTTATTTTGACTGTTGAGCCAAATGAGATTACTAGCTCCTCTTGAATCCTAATATGAACTTCCTTGAAATGAAATATAAAATCATCCCCCTTTTTCTTCCAATCCCCTTCAAGCCCCATATATCTACCTAACTTATTGACATCCATCCAAATTGAGGAATTGACTAGATCACACCAAGCTTTAAGTGATCCTATATTTTCCATCTATAAAAAAAACTCTATTAATTGTCTAGTGACAGTCTAACATAATGACCCCATCACATAAATGAGTTAGTTTTTTAGCCTGACCTCCTCCCCACTTCTAGGCATCCATCCAAATTGAGGAATTGACCAAATCACAACAAGATTTAAGATATCCTATATTTTTCATCTATAGAAACTCTATCAATTGTAGAGTGACAATCTAACCTAATGACCCCAACCCATAAATGGGTTAGTTTTTAGTCTCACCTCTTCCCCTTCCTTGACCTACCATCCAAGGTACCTACCTACAATAAACAAATATAAAACTAGAGTCTTGCAATGTGCTAGGAATTTTTTTAGTTGCTCCCTTCCCTTCCTATTAATGTAATGGTATAATCAAGTTTTAAGTACTTATATTTGATCACAATAATCCAAATATTTTTCTTATATATAAGATTCCAAACTAACCTACCAACCAAAGAAATACCAAAATCATGATTTTTTTTTATCCCCGAACATCCATCCTCCTTAGGCCTAGTAATTGAGTTCTAGTTAGTCCAATGAATACATTTCTTTCCTTTCCACTTGAAAGAAAGTCAAAAGAATCCTTTCTAATATTTTACAATATTTGTCTTGTATGTGTGCTAAAATATAGCAACATATTGAGATTGCTTCCAATACTTCCTTTACTAAGGTCAAGTGCCCCCCTCTACAAAATCAATGATAAATGTATATGCTTCTCCGTCTTATAAGCCAATGTCAATCATATTTATGATAAACATTTAGCTTAAATAGACATCCTAGATACTTAAAACCATCACCAAAATCAAAAACATGAGTTTGAAACAAATCTAAGAATTTAGCTTTTATTCTATCATCCACCTAATTGATATAAAAAAATTGACTTTTTCCATAATGATAACTATACTTATAACCAATCTAAAGAAATACAATATATTTAACATCCTATTCGTGAACAATAACACATTATCAACCAACAAATATAGACTTGTTATGGAAAAATTAACACCTACCTAAAATTCTTTTAACTTTCTAGTATGCTTGGCCTCTGAAATTCTACAACTTAACCTTTCCATTATTAGAAGAGAATGTTACAGAGATAGTAACTAACTTTGGTGCAAACCTCTCCTCAAAATTACTAAATAAAAGAGAAATGAACCCTTTTACTAGCACTGCAAATGAAATAGACTACATAGGGTGCGGGATCGAGTTGATTGAATTGAGTGAGAAAGTGATATGATACAACTAACCAACATAATTTATTTTGATTAAAACTTACGCATCATTCTAATATTTTTATTAAAATTATTTCTCAAATATAAATAAATTATTACATAAATCATTAGGCATAGAAATAAACTTTGATTATCACTTAGAAATGGAACGAAAGAAAATTATCGCGCACACCTTTCCTAATGCCTTAACCTCAAGTAAACAATATAATGCATATTCCTTAACCTCACGTAAGCAATATAGTACATATTTTATATTGATCGAATAAGTTAATAAAAGTCGCCAGATGGCATGAGAATAGAAATCTCAACTAATTATATGTAAAGTTGTTAAATACTTATTATAATGATTTAGCATGCTATTATTGAGCCCACTTAATTTGATAAAAATATTAGGCAATCAACAAATTAAAAAAATCATAATTAATTAAACTAAGTATGCATTAGTTAAATATTTATTTGTAATGCACTCTATTTAAATTTATGGATAAGATAATTTTTAATTATTAATTTTCTTTTAATGGAATTGATATTGGGTAAACTGATTTGCAAAAGTGATGGTTGGGAATTATTATTATTAGAATTTTTATGTTTTTAGGTTCTATAAGATTGAGTGTATGTATGAAGTCGTTTGTTGTATTTTATGTATATGTTTTCAAGAAAAGAATCTCAAAATTATGATAAATTAGAAGAAGAAGAGGATGTAGAGGTCATTCATCCAAAAAACAACATATCTTGGGGAAAGAGATTATGCAAGATGATTAGTTGTTAAGAGTTAGGATACCCTTGCGAGGGATACACATCTAGGTTTTGTGCGTGTCATTCTAATTAGTTTATAAGCTTAATGTCCCACAAATATTATAGGAATTGTTGGTTTGTAACTAGTGGAATGACGTTTATTCTTTTGATTATATGAAGGTTTGTATTAATATTAGGGGTTACCCCTAACATTGATAGGGTTGCATTGGTGGTTTCCCTTTTTATTTGTTACATTCTCTAGTCATTCTTCCCCTCATCCCCATTTAGTACATTTTGATTGGATGGAGTGGGACATGTCATTATACAAACAAATGATCCAATTGGGAGGATGAATTAACCAATTTTCTATTGGGTGATGGAAAGTGGGATAAGAGAATGCATTATCCTTATGGAGGGACAATGAAATGGAAGTAAATATTTTGAGGTGGATGTCCACTATAAGAGGGAATCGGTCCATGGGTACTAGTAGAGCTCCAATAAGAGTTGTAGCTTCCTTAATATGAAACATGAATACCATATGAGGTACATGTCTCACCATAATTGTGTTTAGGAAACCCAAAATGATGTCGACAAAGTTGATGTTTTAGGGACATGGACATGTGATTGTTATGTTGCACTTTCCATAAAAGTTGTTTCATGTGAAAGGCATTAATGAATGTTGCCTTATGATGCAGAAGAACCCTGATTGTGCTTATATAAGGTCAAACAACTGGGATTTTAAGATTTATTTGTCTTTACTTTAAAGCATGGTTGTCATCGTGCCTTTAGATATCATAAGATAGAGTCATTTCAAACTATATTCCACAAGGAGGGGTGTTTAAGGTCAATCTCACAAAGGAGATGATTTCCATCAATGCCACTATGGAAATGGTTTATGATAGGGTGGTAATGGTTTTGTACCACATGGTAAGCAACCAATAAGGAACTCAACTTAATGCCAAAGAAAGATGAAAATTAAAAGCATGTAAACATGACCCTGGAAATGGATGCAAGTTAGCTATAATGGGTAGTGAAGGAAGTTTAATGTTCCATTTCGCAATGACTCGAATGAGGGTTCATTGAAACACCCTAAGATGAATGAAATATTATATAATGTCATCGAGCGAACAAAACTAATTTAAGGTCATCACACAAATAGATGTGTCCACTCTAGCTTAGCCTTCAATCCTAGGGATATCTAAAGAAAACATGGTAGGCATGGTTAGCCAAGTGGTGCCATGTTTGATATGATCATTAATGAGATGTTACAAGTTTGAAAGATTCAAACTAACATCTTCACAACATATGGAGATGAAATTATTGACCCCATTCTTCATGCGACATATATATTTGAATGAGTTACAAGTTCCATCGAAATCCATTGGTATCACATCAACATTAACATAAAAGATGGCATACCCCTTGTACTAGTAAATAATTCTTAAGAAGTATGACTTAACTATCCATAAGACAACATCTATGTGTCGACGATTACAAAAACCATAAAGTTTTGTTTAGATACCTAGCTCCATGGAATTAACCTAGATTATATATTGCTTCTAATGCTCATTAGGGTTCCCACAAGAACATGGCATTTCATAAACACCTTTCAATTAATAAAGAACCCAAAGATGAGAATTGTCGGTGTCCATATTCCTTTTATAATAGGGACCACTGATAGGATTGCTAGAATCTTGGGAAAACATAAGGTTCCCTCTACCTTTAGGCCCCTTAACACCATTTGGAGCTCGCTAAGGTCTGTAAAAAACCTAGTTGATCCTAAGAACATGAAAGGTGTTTACGAAATTCCATGTTCTTACGGGAGCCCCTACATTGGTGAAACTGGTCATTCGATAAATAAAAGGATAAATGACCACGCGATTGACATAAAACATGAGAGGACCCCCTCCTCAACTTTGGCAAAGCATGCAGAAAAGATGAAACAACACATATGCATTGAGGAGGTCTAGGTCATTGCAAGGATTGATCATTTCTTTCATCGAAAGTTTAGAGAGGCCATTGAGATTTATAAGAAGTCTTGCAATCTAAACATGGCGGATGGATGGAAAATTAGTGATCAACGGGTCCCGACCCTTTCTTCCTAATTTTTGGTATATATTTATTTTTATTTTATTATTATTATTGTCATTAAATTTATTTAAAAAAAACTTAATGAATATAATAATTAATTAATTAATTAAAATAAGTAATCTGTATTGTTCAGTAACCTTATTTTCATTTCTTTAATACCTAGACTAATAATCTATTTGATTTTATATTTATTTTTTAGGGTCTTTTTTTATTATTCGTAAAATTTTATTAGTATTGGTTTATTTTTTATTTTATTTTTGTGTGATCTCTATTTTATGTTTGACTTGAATTTATTATTATTTTCATATTTAAATTTAAATAATTTATCTTATATTATTTCATATAGTGTTTTATTTCAAATAATTTAATTCTTGAATCTAAATATTTGACTTAATAGCTAACCATAACTTATTAACGGATTTCATTTTAATATAATTCAATATAAATATTTGATTGTATATAATGAAACAATATTTAGTTTAAATTATTCCTATTTATTTATATTTTAATAAAACAAATAACTTAGTAAATTTTAACATCCTAAAAATAATTAAGTCAATTTTAACATCCTAAAAATATTTTTTTCAATACTAGTTATTTAATATAACCCTTAAAAATATTAAGGGTATCTGTATTAATTTCTCTATTTAATATTGTCCCATGATCTAATTCTCCATCTTACGCTGATGATCAACCATACTAAATGGTTCGAAACTTGTTAATAAATTATCTCTATTATAATTTTTCTGAAAATATTTCAACAAATAAAAAAAAATTGAAATACTTTAAATCAACCAATATAGTTTTTATTAAAATATATTCTTTAACCATTATCCATTAAAACACTATTGTTAAACCAATGAATAAATGATAGGAAAAAAATCACATTCTTAATTTACATGGAAAATGGAAAAAATATTAGCTCAACGCATAATGTAATGGGGTAACATACACTACATAACCTCTGGTGGTGTGATTATGTGTCATAAAAGCTACATGCTCGTGTGATTGCCTCATGCAAGTTTCAATGAAAAACTTGAGGGAGTACAAAGAAATAGGGAATACAAAGAAATACGGAATATTTTTATGTGATTTTATAAAATGTAGAAAAATCTAAATTTCTAAAACTTGATATCACATTTACGTATTGAGATGAGGGTGTTGAGGCACGATATCTTAGAAATTATTAGAGATGAAACCTAACCTTAGGAATACTAAAGAAAAAATTAGTGGATAATCTTCTATAATTGGTTAACATTCATTGTGTTCGTTTTATTTGTGTCGATACCAAAAAATATTCTAAGTTAGCCATTAAGAAATGAGAGATACAAGTGTGAGTAATAAATAAAGATATTTTATTAGTCACTGTTGTTATCTGGCAATGGCCAGGGACTATAGTGATCAGATTGACGATATTTAGCATTAATTCACGTGGTTTATACACTGAGTGTGCGGCTTATGCAACCAGTTGCATATGTTAACTATATGGTAGTTTGTTTCATCATCTTATTTGGCCTCTTCCCGAGGAGAAGAGGCCAAAAGCATATGTTATTTTCGACTTGCGTTGTTTTCATTATTTGGGAAGTGGAGATTAATGCTAGCATTAAAGGACGAGATCTGAGGCATATGTATACCCAACAAGAAATTTAACCAAAGTTTTATGTACACCTTCATCTTGGTTTCCACTGCCACCGCCTTGTAACTGCCACCGCCTTGTAACTGTCACCTACACCTTTCAAGACGGTGACACAAACACTACAACTACATGTTGCATGGTGGTGCCATGAATAATGCAATGGAAATAGGAAGTATGGCTTATAAAAAGCACTATCTCTGCTAAAAATTGCAACGCTTTGTAGTCGACTTTTCTGCAATTTCACCTTGTGCCATGATTGCTTCTGTGTTGCAGATCACAGGCGTGCTGGCCATGGATCCAGACGCTCCAGATATCGTTGTCTCCTGCTGTCGATGAGATGCAGACCATCCATGATTAGCGGCTCTGTTTGCAGTGGTTGTTGCATTAGGAGCCTTTGAGACTATATAGGCTCAGACGAAAATCTGTAAGGGAGGATTTCCTTCATTCTAAAACATTTTGAATATCTCTAAAATGCCTAAAATACATGAAATAATTCAGAAAATTCACTTCATTCTAGCAATATTGCAGTCAAATTAGTTTATCAAGGTCTAAATTCACTTCATTGTAGCAATATTGCGTCTAATTAGTAGGGAGGTCAAAATATTAACGAGATTTTCTTTTGAAATGATAAGAATTCTCAGCAAAAAATTACCAGAAGACTAACAACCCTAACCCATATAGCAAACATACAAATTTTATATCTAAGTGAAAACCAATATTTTTCCTCAATGCCCTTTCTCAGCAAGATTTTGGCATATCATTGGATAATAGAAATTATTAAGCACAAAGAACAAATTACCAAACCAAATTGTTGCCACAATTCTTCTACTGTTGTGAAAAGAGCCCTGCAATTCTTCTACTGTTGTAGAAAGAGCCCTGTCACAAAGATCAATATCAAGAATTATTCTGAAAAACATTTCTCTTTGAAAAAAATAATAGTGTTGCTTTGACAATTTTCTAAAGGAGGTGAAATCTTGCAGGTGGCGATAGAGGGCTCAAGTGTATGACATAGCGTTGGCACCTGTTACATGTAAACAGAAGCGGCAGCAGGTAGGAATACATTAGCCGTGGACAATCAATATAATTCGGCGAATTTATCTCTTCATGGTTCAGTTTTTTAAACCTGTATATTTACATTTTTCCCTCATGCTTTTGATTGGGATTCTGAGTTTAGAGATAAAGACCCATACCTTCGTGAGCAAGATCTAGATCTATCTCGAGAGCTTTAAGAAAAGCCTGTTGAAGCACACGTTTATCCAGGACCAATAGCTTCAGTCTCCATTCTGACCTTAGTCTTAGACATTGAAGATAGAAAACTCGACATCCTCAAGTTCATTCGTCTTAACAGAATTTGTGAAACAGCGAATGGGCGAGCAAGCAGAGTTCTGGTCACAATCTGCCTGACTTTTACAAGAAGGCTCCAACGGTGCAGCCCACTGTATCTCTACTCCATAGTTCCACTGCCTCACAGGCACCGCCGGGTTGAAATTTAGGACACTCGTGTAAGCCCTACAACCACCGGAGTGTACCCCTATTGTCTGAGAAGCGGTAAAACCTCCCGCTATAAATGTGCAACAGACACCATCTTTCCTGCACGCCATGGTTGCCTCGGCTTCATTAATATATGTATGACACGAACTGCTTGAACTACAATTCAATGGCGATGCCAGTATTAAAAGATCGCAGTTCAATAGCATAACCGTGTTCGTACTTGTAAGATTGAAAGGCAGGCTCTAATTCAATTGTAGTCCCTGGTTATTCACGTCTCGAGTCTCGCAAGAATCGTTAAGCAGAGGCGAAGGTTGAATAACCAGCCTCATGGTGGCTGGATTGATACTAACGATCTTATAAAAGCCCCCATTGATGGATTTGAACTCCAGCTCCTTGGCCGCATTACAATAGATTCTGTAATCAGGGACGCCGCAACCATCGTTGGTGCTCAAAGCCACACTTAGGACAGTGAGCTATAATGTCTGCAACACTCGGCTTGAAGTTGAAGTTCATCCATAGTACCAAAAAAAACACAACAAAAACCCAATGTTTAATATTTCCCGCTTCATGACTTCCCATCCCACATGCTTTGAACATGGCCACAGCCGTATAAATCGAAACAAAATGCAGAACTTTGAAATTTTTTGGGGGTGGAAGACTTATTTTATCGTTACAAGCAGGTTATCTCTCATGGCCTTCATCGAACGTGACAGAGAAGCCTCCCAATCTAGACATTTGGTATGCATGCACCCCAAATCCGGAAGAAGGCATTTGATATGCATGCAGGTTATCTCTCATGGCATGAGAGATACGTGGTTGTGTTGAGGCTTTTTTATAAAATAGGTGTATCAGTGATCATTTCATGCCGTTGATATATTGTTGATTAGATGTAACATGGCTCGTCATGTGCAATCCGATACTTGCCACTTGTTTGGCCAATATAAATATTTACTATTAGGGTCGTGGTCCAATGGTCATTGTAACGGCTCCAATGTGCCACCATTTAAAAAACGAAATTAGTTGCGCAAGTTACTGACTTTCTGATATGAATGGATTTCATTATTATTTAGTGGAAAACTTTCCCACTTTTTAAATTAGTTGCGCAAGTTACTGACTTTCTGATATGAATGGATTTCACAGAGCTGATTGAACATTTGCACTTTATATTTTTTGGATGAAGGTATAACCACACTGATTCTAATTTTCTATTTAAGGCTGCGGGATTTCTCCTTTTGGTATGAATTCGAGGTTGGAAAATTAGTCCCATACTGATTGGGTGATGACTGAAGAGGTTTTGGATATGGCGAACCAGCCTAGATGGGTTAATGCAATTGTTAGCCTTGTGTTGCCTCTATTGGCGTGACTTTCTTTCAGCCCTCAATGTCACCTGAACCCCTCTACGCCTGTTCTCCACATCTTTACAATGTCCATGACTGCGAGATGTTCATCTGCAATTAACGAACGAGCTATTTCCAAGGCATATAGATAGTACCTATCTTTTCCAGAGTCAATAAATGTAGAGCAACGTCTAGAAGAAGAGAATGCTGATATCAGTCATTTCCCTACATTCTTCCAACAACAGACAATAATTGCAAAGAATGTTGCCACCGTTGTCATACTTGGCAAGGGAATTTTCGTACAGAGATTAAGGAAATGAAATTGAAAAATATCTATTTAGAATACTTTGATGAATTTTCGACAGGTCTTGGATATTCCTCACACAGAGGCCATGTTCTTTGCTCGGTCAATTGAAGACCTTAACAGACTCATAGAAGACACCGAACTTTTACTTATGAAGACCAACCACACCATTACTTGGTTCTTGTAATCACTCAATTCTTCTTATAAAGATGTTGTTACTCGTCCTTTAGGACATCAAAAATATCAAAGAAAAGTTCAATGAGAGCATCAACACTAGGGAACACTTCAAAAAAACCATGCACGTTTGTGCCAAAACTGTTTATGATACTTGTTTACCAAATGTTGCTTAAGTGTCGACACCCCCAACATATTGTAGACACAAGATATATAGTCATACCTTGGAAAATCTGAATCCGACATCAGCTCATTAGGTTGAACTTCTTACTCATATTCAATCCTGGGCGCCAAAGTAACTGGAAAACAATTAGGTGTAGAAAATAGGTTTTTTTCTTTATGACTGCATTCTTGGCAAGCATGCAGAAGAACTGTTCCTCTACACGAAACTCCAGCTGCCTCAAAAGTAACTTGTACATCCTTCCAGGTTAAGGCATTGTAAAGCTTTCCAGGTCAAGGCAGGGACTTGCTGCGATGCAGCTTCCCTTGTTAATATTAATCCTTATCCAAGGATACTAACTATTAAACAATCCAAACCATAAAGTAAACTTATTTAAACAACATATTAAGTGGGAAGTGGCTCATTACTAGGCCAATGGAAAGGAAATAAAGTTAGTAACATTTGATCAACAACTTGCATGTGTGGCTTCTAATGCTTTCTTCGGGGGAGAGTGTGGAGTTCCTTGTATCTTTAAATGGGCTCTTTTTATTGAAGTGAAAATACAATTGTACTTCTATTTATGTGGAACTTTTTGAGGGGAAAATGGGTAATGTAAGGATAAGCAAATTTACAAAAAGTTACACGAAGAAAAAATCTTATTATTTAGCACAAATCTTATTATTTAACACAATCTTGGAAGCGTAATCCTAATTAAAAAATATATTTTTGAATGTAGGTAAAATTTTTGTATATATATTACAAAGTAAGCTTATGATGGTTTAAATGTGAATGTAATATATTCAATTATGACCAACCATGTAATTGATTTGATAAAAGAGGTGGCTTGATACTCTTTTACTTGTTGGACACTTAATTTACTAACAGTTATGGTGTGGAAGTTGGACAGTCAAAGGGAGTCCAAGAGACGTTGGAAGATGAATCCAACAGTCACAAGAATGTATTATAAATGTACATCTATGTTAATAGTAAAAGAAATTTCATTGTTTTATCATTCACTTCTCTTCACATTCCATGTGCATCTAACATGGTATCAAAGCAGGCAAATTCTGGCCCTACTCCAAATTGAGCCACTAGTTTTTTGGCCTCCACTTGGGTATGCATGTTTTGAATTGTAGTTTTTTCAATATAAGACTAATTCTCTGTCATATTCTCTACACAATTAACGTCCTTTGCTATTGTTCTAAGACTCTTCTACACTAATGTTCCCTCATGAAATACGTTGGTCCTAACTTAAACAACATTGTGTATTTTGACCTCTTACCTCTTCCAAACCTAAGTGAATAACATTAAAATATGTGTCTTTAGCTAATTTATGTGCAATGGGAGACTTTGAATTTAACCTTGGGGGTTAGGATTCTTCTCCCGCCCGTCATGACGAGCCTCAGGTTGTTGTTGTTGTTGGTTGACTGAAGTGTCCTCATTGTTCATGTTTATGTGAGGCCTTTGGAACAACATGATGTGGGGATCTAGACGATGAATTGTGTAGTGCACCCAACCTAGAGATTGAACAACTCCTATTGCTCTCCAATTAGTCTCCTCTAGAAGTTTTACCATCGATTGTTCTACCACAATATTAGGAGGAAGGATAACATGCATGTACTCGTACATATCATCATAGTATTTTTTTGAATACTCAATTAATTCATTGTCCTTCACCTCTTCTATCAAATCCTCCATTTTTCATACAAGTAACGGATGAAATCTAAAAAAACCAAAGCAGGTGAATTGGGGTAGTGGATCGTGGTATTGAAAAATAAACTTTGTTGCTAGACACAATTTCATTTTGTAATGAATGTCATTGCCACCTCCATGATCATGACCATTAAATTGAGAAAATTGAAACCCTAATTGGTGAGCTTACCTCAACATTTTTACAGGAAATGGAACTTCAAATACAAACTGCAGATGATAGCTAGTCAATTGAGCACAGACATTTAAAAAATATTTTTTCCAGACCAGGCTCTGAACCTCCATGAAAAGGCACTTCTACTTTTGAGTTCTAGTTTAAAAAAACTATGTCATTGACCTAATTAACTGCACCATGGATTTCTAGTTTTCAAAGAAAAGGGTTTAAAATCATGTAATAAGTATATAACATATTGATTGGCGTTTATATATTTTCCAAGCACACTCCTTCCAAGAATTGTCGGTTTTGTCAAAGAAGACCATGAATGATTCGTCTCCCCTTAGAATGAATTACTCTTTTGAGGCATATGTTACTTTGGAGAAATCCTTTCAATCTCTCAACACTATTCCAAAAGTAGTTAGAAGTTGCATGAAGTCCTAGATCTCTAATGATTGTCCCATTTATATGAGTATTGAGAGAAGATTGTTTTCTTTGAAGAAAGTGCCAAGTTCAAAGAAAATTAGTTTGTACCCTAGTCAAATAATTTATATATATGAGCTATGAGCATTAAAGTCTAGTCCATGACATGATGCAATAGATGTTGAAGTTTTGATAACCATCGTTGCCACTTTGAAAGTGTATATGGTCGAGGATTTTATAATATTGCATGTAAGCATTGGTTATTTTAATATTGAAGTCCATGGGAGTGACAGAGTTCAGGTTTGTATCTGCAGCCATACTGCACACAGACTAAATTTTCAGATTTGATACTGTGGAAAGCTTCTCTAAGTAGTAAAATATTGATTCTCCTCTAAGTTACCACATTTCAATAAGTATTGCAGAGTGAGATTACTCCTATTGGTACACAACATTCATAAGCATTAGGGAGTATTTATATTCTTTAAAGTTGCAACTATTTTGTATTATGTGAGATATATGTTCATAAGCAAGTGCAACATTGTTATGAAATGGATCGAATTGATGATGCATTAAATTTATTTAATAACCTAATTTGTTCCACTGTTGATGGGATGGTAGAAGCCAATAAGGAAACTGTTTTTAACATTGAAACTTGGTTGCAAAATGCACAAGAAAGCATTGAATTTTTGCAACTAGAATCTTAGTTCCAACAAGATGAGCTTGAGTAGATTTGTCATTCTAAATTGGTTTATGCTCAAAACAATCCTTTGTTCAAGATTAAAACAAACACCCATAAGTAACCAACAAGTCATGAAATCAGTAAGGTTGAGTTCAATTCACATTCATTGCCTAATGAAGGAGTAGATTTGCAGAAAGAAGAGGAAATTCATCATACACTTCACAATCCCATCATCAAACCTTGGGAAGAGCTTCTCAATAATAAGCACATAACTGGTCTTCGATATGAGAAGGATGTTTCCTTTCATATTCCAAATTACTCAAAACCCATCCAGTTTTAGAGTGTTGGATTTCTTCATGATAGTTCACCTTTAGATGTTCCAGATTCTGGTCCTCTTCCATAGTAGCCACAACAAAATGTTAAGTTCCAACATTGTGACATAATTGGTCATTCGGAATATCATTGTTTTGATCTCCATGCATGTGAGCATTGTCATAAAACCACTCATTGTTCAAAAAAATGCTTCAAAAACAATCCTCCTGCAAGAACAAAGATTCATCTTGGATGGATTGCTTCTTGGAAATGGGTTTCAACAACCAATAAGATATTTTAGTCATATGTGAGAACTTTTTCTTAAGTATTGAACAGTGTTGCAGCTACGTTTTCCCCATCTTCTCACCTCGTATCTGATAGGGGGGAAGTGATGGTCATATACAAGCTTCAAAGCCAAATCAAGTGAGCCTGAGACACAACCTACCATACCAAATTTGGAGTTGTAGCTAGAGACAAAGATGCCCCTGAGCATGCCTTTCGTTAGTGGTCCACCTTCAACCATCTATGCAGGGTTGAGACCTCCCTTTTTAGATTGGGCTTCTCCCTCTTCAAGGAATTGGGGACACTTCCTCTATGAGAAGACTTCATCTTCTTACCAATTTTGGAAGAGTTCCGAGAATTGCATTAAGCATGCCAGAGTTGGTGGTCATCCTTAAACCAACACAGGTTGTAGACCTCCCTTTTCAGGTGGAAGGTATCCCTTTCCAAATCATTAGGGACACTTCCTCTAGCAGCAAATTTTATCTTCTTGGCATATTTGGAAGGGTTTTGGTAACAACACTAAGAATTCTAGTGTTGGTGGTCATCCTTAAACCACCACCTCATACGAACATTTCAAAAATCACATTCAACCTATTCTTGTTATCCATATGTTTTTTCACATTTTTTATTACAAATCTCTTCTTGGACTCATACATATGCCTTCGGATTAAGGGGGGAATGCTGGACACCTAATCCACTAAGGGTTAGGGTGTAGAAGTTGGATCGTCGAAGGGAGTCCAAGAGATGTTGGTAGATGAATCTGACAATCACAAGAATGTATTATAAATGTACATCTATATTAATAATAAAAGCAATTTCACCTTTTTAACATTCACGTCTCTTCACATTCCATGTGCATCTAACATCACCACATGCATAATATGAGTATCACAGGTGCACAATCATCCTACCTAGATATTAAGGCAACTTATGTTATCAATGATCCACATGATTATACAAATCACATAACTACAAAGGTTATACATGGATCAAAAGATTCCTATCCCAAGTAAACTGATTAATAAAAATAATGTTATGCAACAACTTTAGTGGTCAACTTAAAATTTGACTTGGATTTATGACACACAATTGGTGTGATTTGCATTTTTAAGAGAACTAATTGTATAACATAGGTGCACAAATTTAGATATCTGAAAAAATATGCTCTTAAGTATATACTATGGATGGATTAATTTAAAGGATTAACAATTTAATTAAAACACAAATACATAATTAATTTTTAATAATGATGTTCTATAAGATAATATTAAATGCATAACCATTTATATAGAAATATACATGTTTTAGAGATAGTTTAAAAGAAAACCTGTATTTTAGATCATAAATAACCTCACTTCAAATAACAATTTACAACAATAATTTTCATTAAATATATGTAATGTCAAATCATCATATATATATATTTTTAATAAAGATATAGTAAATAATATGTTAATAAATCTTTTCAAACATAATCATATTAGAGAAAGTTTTGCCGATGCATTTCAAACCATCCAGTTTGGTTCATCATTAGGACAAGATGGAGAATAAAATCTTGGCATCAGATTAAATAAGAAGGTTGATGTAGACAAACTAACTTCTAATGACTAGAATCTAACTGTTAAAGGTCAAACAACTATTGGTCAAAATAAATAATAAAGAGTTAAAAGAAACAATCAATGTCTATTAAAAATTAGGACTAAATCGAAGAAAATGTCCAAAAAATAAATAACTAAGAGGAAAAAAAAGATTGACCCAATATATGTAGTTTTTATTATTAATTTAATTTAATTAACTAAATTAAATTAGGAAATTAGGAAATTACTTTTATATATAAAACTCTTTTTTTTAAATTTAAATGACTAAAACCAACCAAACCCCATTAAAAAATAAATGAAAATTAATAGATAAATAAATAATATTAATAAAAATAATGATATTAATAAATAAATAATTTTTTAGAAGAAACGGTAGGGACCCAACTGTTATCACTGAAAACTGCAGTTGCATGTATATAAGTTAAGTCCAAAATTTCATGGGTAAAAATGAATGTTATATGGTTGTTCTCCTATGTTTAGCACTTAGGGGTCATGTTCTTCAATGATATTATTGAGAATCATTTTCAAAATCACGAGTCATCCTTCATCATGATTGAGTAAGATATGTCTTGTCTCGTATGTGTCATTTGTCCTTTTTCGCAGTTTCGCAGCACCTTTCCGCAGTTTCGCAGCGCTGTTTGATTGGCTGATTTTGCAGCGTAGTAATGTTTTATCCTTTTCGTAGCGCCAGCCATTTCGCAGCACATGTCACTGAATTATAACGGTCTGCGCTACGAAATCGCGGATTCGGGATTTTGCAGCGCACATTCACAAAATGTCATGTCCAGGGATGAGTCATTATGTCCGGTAGGGTGTTGTCAGTTTATGTACCTTCCAAACAATTAAGAGGCATCATTCCCCCAATAGGTTCAGAGTTATGCACATTAAGTTCATTTAAATATCCTTGTCATGCATGGTTGTGTCATGATGTTCTATTATTATTATTTGAAGCGGCCAGCTTACATGTTAAGCTATTTGAATTGTAATGAGCCCGAATTTCTTCTTCAAGAGAGCTGCATTGCAAGCGAGCCCGCGTTCTAAAGTTTGAAGTTGCCTGTTGAGTTGAAGCTGCCGGTGTTACTGTGTGCAAAAGTTTTCAAGGCGTAATGGAGAAGAAAGAGCATCGATCAGGAAGGTGTCAAAGAGCAGAACCCGAAGGATTAGACTTGACATTGAGGGAGGAAGGTGTTAAAAAGGCCTTCAAAGACGCTGGTTGCTGGAGTTTTTGTGAAAAGCTGAAGGGAGGACACACTCAGGTAACAAAAGAATTTGCATTGAATTTTACAGGCTTGAGTTCCAAAGTATCTATGTTAGAATTCCCAGTGTCTCCAGAGGCTATTGCTAGGGTGACTGAGATTCCTAGAGGAGGCCAGGAGTGGTTCAAGAATTTCAAGTTTGACATGAGCCCCTGTAAAATATTCTTGAAGGAAGCCTATGTGAATGAAGATTTGACCAAGGCCGTACCTAGAAGTTATGTTAAGGAGAGTTATGCTATGCTTCTTACTTGTATTCAAAAATATTTAACTTGTGAGGGCAGGTATAACAAAGTGTATTCATATCATTTCAAGTTGTTGCTGCATTTCACGGGTAAAGCACCTATAGATCTCCCATTCTACTTGTTTCGAAGCCTCAGTAAGATGTGTGATAAAATTCAATTGAGGAAGGATGATTGTGAGTCATCACTGTTTCATCATGGCCTAGTTAAACTATTAGTGATGGATGCCTTGCAGAAGATTGGTAGGGATTGGGATTCTTTCATTTATATGGCCGGGTTCCAGAGCAAGACAGGCCTCACCCCACAACCACTCAGAGAAAGAGAAGAATTGATGGAGGAACCCACTATTGCTGAGCTTAGGAAGGAGGCTAGTGAGAAAAAGAAAGTTAAATCTCAGTTGAACAAACCAGTCAAACCCTTGATTATTAAAGAGCCATCTCAGCCACCTCAGTCATCATCAAAGGGAAAAGTCAAGCAAAAGAAGGATGTTCATGGATCAGTTGAATCTGAAAAAGCATCAAGAGTTAAAACTAGGGGTCAACTAAGCAAGGAGAAAGGTAAATCAGTGGCTGTGGAAGAAAGTCCAATTTCAAAGGCCAGTCTAAGTGACCTACTTGAGGCTATTGAATTTGAACAGGGAGAACCAGTGCATCTTGAACCCATGCATATTGATTTGACCCAATCCTCTCCTGAGAGTACTAAGAAGTCAAAAGCTTCGAAAAGATTAAGGTTTGATGAGCCTAGTGAAGCGTTTATGTTCAAGCCAAGAAGGCCAGTTACAAGGAAGCAAATTAAAGAAGCTGAGAAAGTGAACAAAGAAGAAGAAGTTGTAAAGGAGAAAGTGCATAAGGCAAAGAAGGTTGTAAATTCACCCAGAACTGAAGTAATTGATGTATTGACAAAAACAGTGGAGGCAGTCAAACATAAAGACAAGGATAAGAAGGTCATCATCACCCAAGGGGGAAATGTGATTGCCATAAAGAGTCAAGTGAAGACAGCCATGAAAGATCAGGTGGGAGCAACCAAAGAAGAAATTGTCAAAGCCAAAAATGTGACTAAGGAGCGTGCAGTTAGATATGCCAATTATAAAAGAGCTGTGTTGAAGGGCAGAAAAAACTTAATGGGTCAGACAGATTCTGTGGCTGATGTATATACTTGGACTGTCCCAGCTCTAAAACAAGCTAAACTCCTCAGACAAATGAACCTGACTCTGAGAGCTAAAAACAAAGCTTTAAAGAAAGAAGTTTCAAATTTGAAGATGCAGCTAGGTCAGCTAGCTCATTGATTTGAGGAAAAGGTGATATTTTCAGTTTTGGTCAATTTTGTTTGAGTTTCACTGTTTTGAAGTCATCTAAATTTTTGGCACCTGTAGAGGAGGTTTGAAAAGTTAAAAGTTCAAGTAAAGGAAGCTTTAGTGCAAATGCATTCTGTTTTGGTAAAAACAGCAGTTTCGTAGCGCGCTACGAAACTGCTGTAGGTGCTGTTTTATAAGGAAGATGAGCAGTTTAATGGTGAGGTCAGTAGATTTTTGAAGGAAACACCAAAGTAATGAAAGAGATATCACTCAAGGCTATCCTAGCTATTCAGAGAATGACAGGTGGACCTTTTGGTAAAGGTAAAACTTTTGTCTCAAGTTAAATTTTTGTAAAGCTACTTTATGACAAGTTAGGGTTTAGCAGAATGGTATACGAGGAATATCTTTTTGGTTCATACACCTGGCTATCCATGAAGCTTCCAACGCATTTGAAGTATGGTGAGGCTCGTAAGTTTTGGGATATTAAAGGAGCTGGGACATGTTGCTTGATTTTCGAAGGATGGTAGGAGACAGGGACCATAAAAATAGGGGTTTTGATCCTAATGATAAATGATCCATCAGCGCCTTCAGGTATCCAAAGTCAGCGTTCCTTGCATCTGTAGCTCAGTCATCTCAGCCTAACCAACAGAGGACAACTGTCAAAGATCAAGAAAAGAATCATGCTACGAGGAGATGAAATTAGAGTTTTAGTTTGATTAGAACTCTGTGTAATTACAGCTCCACACTTTGTATATTTAATGAGTCTGTTTAAAGTAGATAAGGATAGTTAATGATAAGTCATCGAGCTCCCCTCATGCTGGAGGAGGAGACTCAAAGTAGTTAAGTTTGTTTTCCTATATATAGTGAAAACTCTGATGTAATTGAGGTTGGATATTTTTTGGAAAAACAGAGTTTTATATTGGCTGATGTAAAAAGACTTGTTGCAGTAATATAATAGATTACTTTTTCTTCTCAAGATTCATATTGTGTTCAAATGCTCGAGATGTATGTGGTTTTGTCTTATCTTTCATATTTTACAGCTCCATAGATGTGCAATCACTCTGAATTCACCTAGTTGCTCAGATTTCCTGTGCATATTTATGAGTTGAGGTTCCTTTGAGAAATGTTTCGAGTGTTTAGACATTATATGCCTTGACTTCCATGAATGAGTAGTTGAATGGTTTACTGAAATGGTGTTTGACTCCATGAGCCCAATGGAAGAAATCTTATGTTGTCTGTCCAACCAGCATGTTTATTAAGTTCTCATTTCAAGAGTTAGCCCTCTTAGTGTTAAATCACAATCAGTAGTTTGTTTTGAGAGAGCCCTCTCAGGTTAGGGAGGCTAATCCTTAGCCAAGAGTCTGGTCTGAAGTAGTTACATAAAGTCTAACTGGTAGCAGCCATCAGTACATGATTTTGTGATAACACCAACAATAACTAATTGTCCAGCCACTATCCCTATTTATACTACTAGGCTTCCTTTCTATCTCAACGGCCTCCCTAAACTTTCGATTAAAAATGATCCACCCTTGCAATTACCTGGGATTTTTCAATGCAAATGTGATGATTTTGTCTTCTCCACATGCTCTGCCAAGGTCGAGGAGTGTGTCCTCCCATGTTCTATGTCAATTGCGTGCTCATGAATCCTTTTATATATCAAGTGGCCAATTTCACCAATGTAGGGAGTCCCACAAGAACATGGAATTTCATACACACCTTTCATATTCTTAGGGTCCACAGGGTCTTTAATAGACCTTAGGGAGTTTCAAATGGTGTTAAGGGGCCTAAAGGTAGAGGGAACCTTATGCTTTCTTAGGATCCTAGCAATCTTATCCGTCGTCCCTTGGATAAAAGGAAGATGGATCCCTGAACTTCGATCTTTTGGTCCTTTTTTAATGGAAGGACCTTTGCTAGCTCTAAAGAAAGATTTGAGCCCCTTGCGCTTACTATATTCATTATTATAGAAAACATTACGAAGATGGGTTTTTTCATCGGAAAGGTGGTTTTCATCAAAAAAATCTTAACGCATGAGTAGCTAAGGTGTTGAGACCACCCAACGTTTGAGCAAGGAAATGATGAGTCTTAACTTTAATATATTGCTCTGTATGTATTTTCTTCTAAAAAACTCAGTGGGCAAAAGAACTGTCATCCTTCCTAGAAATAAGAACATCAAGGAATGGAAGGAAACCATTGACTTTGCATTCCATAGTAAACTTTATGGAGCTAGACTGATTGTTAAGATGTTGGAAAAATAGATCAAACTTCTCCCTTCCATGAGGCCAAATTACGCAAGTGTCATCCACAAATATATTCCTATGCTTTGGTTTGAAAGAAGCAAAGGCCAAAGCAAAGATTCAAAGTTTTCCATGAACAAATTATGCACTACAAGAAAAAGGGGGGAACCCATGAAAACACGACAAGTTTGTTCATAAATTCCCCTTCAAAATTGAAGAAATTAGAGGTAACATAGATTTCAACCAATTTTTTTATATCTGGATCAATGATATGATTTATGAGTTCAATGGCCTCATTAATAGGGATATTAGTGTAAAGGGAGACCATGTTGAAACTAACAAGAATATCTCTAGGATCCAACTTTATACCCTTTAACTCATTGACAAAGGGCGAAGAGTCTTTAACAAAGGACTCTGTTAGGCCAATGAGGGGTTTAATATTTTGTCCTAAATACTTCGCAAGAAGATAGGTTGGCCCACCTATAGTGTTGACAATGGGTCTTAGGAGAGCTTGCTCTTTATGGATCTTGGGAAGCCCATAAATCCTAGGAGTGAGAGGGCTACTCTCAATGACCTTATGGCTAAAGCAGCCAACAATGTTGTTGAATTTGGAGGTGTCTTTATTGCGGCTTTTTGGACTTTCCAATGGTGGAATCCAACGGAAAAATCTGAGGTGAAATTTTGATTTGTGTTATTTAAACTGGTTTTTTGACTATATATATGGATTCAACACCAAGAAAAACCTCTAGAACACTTCGATTGTGCAGGGGTTACCCATCGAGCTTGTGATTCAAATAAATTCCTGCCAGATTATAGAGAAATTAGATGGGAAAAGATTTCAAAAAGTCACAATAAAGACAACTCAGTTGAATTTTATAGCGAGAGTGATTGTTTTGAAAATATTCTTTAAGGGATTCTTATTAAGTTTCCTATAGCTCCCACTGCTACATTAATTAATTAAATTAAATTAAATTAATAATAAAAATTATATATATTGGGTCAATCATTTTTTGTCTTTTAGTTATTTTTTTTAGCATTTTTCTTTGATTTAGTCCCATTTATTAATAGATATTGATTGATTCCTTTGACTCTTTATTATTTAATTTTGATGAATGATTGTTTGGCCTTTAGTCATTGGATTCTAGCTGTTAGAAGTAAGTTCCTCGACATCACCCTTTTTATCTGATGCCAAGATCTGATTCTCCATCTTGTCCTGATGATGAACCAAACTAAATGGTTTGAAACACGTTAGCAAAACTTTTTCTAATATGATTACCTCCAAAAAAAATTATTAACACATAAGATATAGATAAAAAAACTTAAATTCAATTATATAATAAATTATATTATTTTAATTTATTTATTTTTTAAATATACAAAATTTCAAAATTAAAAATATATAAAAAAAAATTTCCAAAATCAAAATTAAATTATATATATAATTAATTGTAAGTAAGAAATTATCTTAGAGAAAATTGATGTATAAGATATAACAAAGCGCAACTTAGTGTTTCTTACAGTGATTTTATAAAAAATACATCATCCTAATCTAAATGCACACTACATATTCATAAATAGAACAATTTTCATGTTGAATCTATTTTCAACGTTAAAATCATAAATATTCTTCCATCTGATACGTGTCACCCTGCTTCATTAATGGTTCTCAAATAATTTCACAATGCTTTAGGGAATGTTACCTAGCTTGGTGGTTAAATAATTTATTATCAATTATATGTAGGTTGATGTTTCTTTAATTAAACGTTTTATGTTAGTGGAGTTTTTATTTCCTTTATAAATTTATTTCATAGCACTTTATTGTTTTTTATTTGATTTGATCCTAATAAACTTGATTCTTGTGTACGAAAATTCTGATCGTGGTGCTCTTATCGAGGTTACTTTGGCCCCTTTAGCATCAATGTGACCCATGTTCTCATATGTATTTAAAGATAGAGCAGGCCCATATGAAGCCTAGTCATACAAAACCTTTCAATGTAAAAAAGTGTACCTCGTTAATCGGTATCAATTATTTTGAAATTGTTTATATTTATACGTTGTATTCGAGGAGCGAAAGTTATGCATTAGACTATTAAAGTTAAGAGTGGACACACTCGATTTTGTTAATTTAATGTTGAATTAATTTTGATGTTTTTCATTAGAATTTCACAAGAATTTTTGGGAAAAAAATGTTTATATATATATATATATATAGATATATATTATTTATTAATATAAAAAATCATTAAAATAATTAAATGAATCCATTTTTAAGGCACTCTTCTACTGATAAGCTATTCTGCATACCTTATAGTTTATGTTGTATTTTAATAAAAATAATTAATAGTTTCATATTACGGGTGTCTTTCAAATAACTAATCATATTAGCAACGGCATATATAAAACCTGGAATAATATTATGGTCACTTAGTAAACACCGGTTTTCATTTATTATATTTTTACATTGAATAGATATAAAATGTAGTTTTGTTATATACGCATTTATTTATTTATCTTTAAAGATCTTGAATTTATTTAGGGTTAAAGATGTTCATTTTAATGGTGAAAAACAAAAGTTTTTAATTAGTATTCACAACTTAATTTTTATTACAATGTTTCTAAATTAATAATGTCAATTTAAGATAGTGGTTGAATGTCTTCTTAATTTTTTTTGACTCTATGATCTCAAGATTCATATTCATATGGAGGAAAGTGCATTGCCATGTTTCTCCTTCTTTAAGAAAATTGGTTATTTGTCGACCAAACTTGGAGCTATAGATGCAAATGTGGTTTAGGTTCAAATTTGTTTAACATGCTCCTCTCTTATAAGAGTTTTGAAATTGTAACAGTGGCTCGACTACCTTTGTTGGCGCTTGTATCTTTTAAGATTGTTTTAGAATTAATGTTTTTTAAGTTTTATGCAAAGTATTTTTCTGTTGTGTTAGCTTAATACTAACCACCTTATTCATATTAATAAAAAGTTAAAGTAAAAGTCTTGGTTTTTTATATATATATTTTAATGTAAAATTCTTAACAAAATTGAGAGGGAATTAGAAAAATGCCAAATAACATTGTTGAGTTAACTCTTTAGACCATCTTCTTATATCTATTTATGCTTATTTAATTTGCAAGATTGTTGAATCACTCACACGCAAGATTATAGTTTTCGAAGAAAAACAATAATAATAATTGCAAGTTTGAGACAAAAGCGAAAGAATAGAGAATAAGAAACTATTCTTCAGATGAAAGAGACTAAGTTGATTTTTTTATCAAAGAGATTGACTTGAATTTTTTATATGACATTGAAGAACTAAGTTACATATATAGAATTATCTTAAGGAGATAGTAATTGCATACTTGTTAAGGTTCTTCAGTGCATGAACATGTAAGACCAAAAGATAATTAATCCTTAGTGTCACTTAACTAACAATAGATGGAGCTAGGTATCCAAACATGGACCGAGATCCATAAATAGAATTGGTCATGAATTGAATTAGTCCAAAGTAAGCTAGAACTCATGCATACATTTATGAACTCTAGATATAGAACTAGTCTCCAAAAATAAAACTAATATCTTAAGAAGTATTGCACTCCAATAATATAATTGAGCTCCAAGAATAGAACTAGATAAATTGGGAGGTGTGAGCACTTATCTAGGAAGTAAATATAGCCATGCAAGTGTGCTTTTGATGTCATGTAACTTACTTGTCACTGCCACATTCATGGTAGCAATTCCTATAAGTAATAATTCTCCTACTAAAAGTATATCTTTTATACATAAACATGCTATAAATAGTAGTCATCTTGCATATTAGGAAAATTTGCACGTACTCTAACACTCCCTAAAAGAGCAATCGAGCTGGGTACAATAAATGAGTCTTAACAATTTGTAGCCATGATAGTTACTTGTATACAAAACAACTATGCAAAGAAAAATATGACAAAAAATGGGGTAAAGAGAAAGACCCATCTACTTCTGCACAAAAGAAAAGGGTAATGCAAAATTATGTTACTTTTTATACTTAGTTGTTTATTGCACCACCCATGCATTAGATGAGGAATAAATACCAACCAAAGTATGGCATTTATCTTGATCTTCTAGTGGCTTATCTCAAAAACATTTCTTGACATTATCAAGTATGCAACCTTCAAGATCATGTTGCTAAAGTCTTTGATCCATTAGATCAACATTATCTCCATGCATCAACTGTCAATCTCAAATCATCTGTTACAACAATTGCACTTTGTTATCTCCTTCTTTGATTATCCCAGTTTGTCGTTAGAATACTCGTTAGTGGATTTTTTTATAACTCCCTTTTTGTGATCATGGTCTTTTATGTAACCGGACCACAAAATAGAAGAAAATATAGATCAACGACTTGAAAATTAGCCTCTTTGAGGGGGAAATGTCCTTTACATCACACAAATGAAGAATTATTAGATGATACAAATCACAAGAACTCGTTGGTATATATAGAAGTATAAGGGGTCACAATATAATCATAGCTTATATAACAATAATAATGTAAGGGTACAACACTAACATTAGTGGGCTTCTATGGGGCACAAAAATAACAATATGCGGCCTACATGGCCACAACAATAACAATAAGGGGGCTATGCTAACAATAACAATAAGGAGGCTACACTAGTATTATAGGGACCTACCATGACCCTCTCCTTCAAAAAACTGTTGTTCTCAACGCTTGAGTAGGTCTTAATGTTGTTATATAAAGTTCTCATCCTCCCATGTCGAATATTTAGCATGTAAGTTCTTCCACTAAATGAGATACTCTAAAGTTCAATGATTTCGTAGTTGTCAGGTTCTTGTTTATGTGACTGCTTTAGGCTCCAATATGATTTTTTCTTCTTTGCTAAGTTTTGAAAATATTGTTTGATCTGGGAGCTTGTCACTGATAACCTACTTTACGTATGAAACATGGAAAATTGGGTGTAGTCACAAATATGTAGGAAGCTCCAATGTGTATGCCATAGTACTAATATTTTGCAACATCTTGTAAGAACCATAGTTCTTGGGTGATAATTTATTATCTTTCTTAGCTTGCTTTAGTGACATTTGTTTGTATGGTTGTAGTCGTAAAAATACCCAGTCGCCTACGTCAAAATGTTAAACTTCATGTTGTTTCATCTGATCTCACACTAGAGTGAGGTTATCCTTTAAGAGTTGGATAACTTGTTGTTGATGCTCAATGTGATCTTCCATTACTTGAACCCTAAAATTTCCTCTTAAAGATGATGTGATGGATGGTGGATTATATCCATAAAGTTCCATAAATGGTGTCATTTTTGCTAACGTATGGAAGGAAACATTATACCACCATTCAACCAAAGGTGAACACTTGAGTCATTATGACGCAGGGATTACCTGTTAGTACCCATAATGTGCATATAAATGCATAAAATCTATTTTCCCTAGGATTTTCAGGCTCCCTACCGAGTCTAAATCTTCATTACTTAATGGGTTAAGGCCCCTTAATAAAACATCTACAGAATGATTTGATACTTAACCGCAGTCTGTCCCTTACATTAATCCTTTCATCGAGACTCTACACTGCACCATAACCAACCTTCATTAAACTTTATGCACCGCACATATAAACTAAACCCCCACACTTTACTTTGGTTATATACATGGACTTACCCATAAATCATTTTATGCACTTATTTATATTATAAATCTTATATAATAGAAATACTCCACAACATATGTAAACTTACCTTTTTTTCACATTTCCTCGGGTTCTTCACATTTCTCGAGGCTTCCCTTTATCGCTTTCACAATCAAAATCTCATGGATCCAATAACACATGAATCTTTATCGCATCCAATATGCGATAACACATTCAGAATTCAAATAAAATAAATGTGGGTCCATTACCTTCTGGGGCCCGCTCTCATCGCATGTCGTAATACCACTCGTTGCAATTGCTAAGGGTCAAGGTACATCTCCCATGGATATTTGCGATGCGAGGCTTCTCAATGATCCTCTACCGTTGATCAGGGCATATAATCCAATGGTCATTATCTTGCATATCGCAATCGCTTAAGGCTGGGGTTTATTCACTTTTATGATATCTTGTGATGAGATCTTAATTACTCCATTACATGCGACTTAATTGTGGCCACCCATCTCGAACAAATCTCGTTTGTCAATCATCTAGATCAAATGGCTCCCATGCATCAATACTTTACTCCTTCATCCATCTCTTTACTTGGGTTATACGCCATTTAGTCAAGGTTCTTCTGTGGTTTTGGATTATTTCAAGGTTTCTCATCCTTCACTATTCTACTACGTGACTCCCTCCTGAGCTTAACTTCATGACTCTTTGATCACTGTCACTCCAGGAAGTTACTTTGATCCTTCGAATGGATTCAAGCAATCCATTATGATTCTTTATGTCATTCTTCTTCTTTTCTTTCTGTTGAACTCTACCTGCATACATATAATATATAGAATTCCGATTCACTCATAATTCATCATTCAATACTCGAAACACACACTTATACAATTTTGGAATTAATCTTTGTATATATAAACAAACATTTACACAATTTCTCTCTTAGGCCTGATCTTCTAATGTCAATGGCCTCTTTTTTCAATTTTCCCGTAGGCTTACAATAAAACCTATCTAACCAGCTAACCAACTAATTATCTAACTTATCTAACCATCTAACCCTTGTTTATGCGTTTTAGGCTTACATTTATACAAAAGGATTCTAAAACCAATTCCTGGTTTAGATCCACAAGCTTTTCAACAAAATCCTAAAATCTCATCCCTATCTATAAGGATCCTCCCCAATCCACAAAATCATGAACTAACTCCTAATCCAAGATTTGCAATTAATTCTCAACTCCCTCAATCTCTCAGCTATCCTAAATCTCTCATATTCTCCTTTATTCGAGAATATTTACAAATATGCCTCACTATTCTTAATTAATTCCCCATTCTAGCTTCTGTCATTAAAATCACTCAAAACACTAATAATTACATTAATTCAAAACATAGGAACCTAACTTCCTTGAAAACACAAGACCCCCTATGTCTTAGTAAAATACAATGATATTATTGAGCTTAATGCTCCTGCATCATATTCTCAAGGTTGAAAATAATAATGGACTCCTGATCATGTGATTCTGATTTGTGTCCTCCTGGATTCCATACTTTGTTCTATAGTCTATCCTTAGTTGTTGTTGTTGTTTGCTGTTGTTCTCTAGGTTTCCACACTTTATGTAGCATTTTCCCACTAGCTATGCTCTCACAATATGTTGTTGTCTTTTTCTTGTTGCTGCCTTGCTTTCTTTTTGTTGTCTTCTTCCTTTGAGACTCTTTTCTCATCAAATCCATCATCAATTCAACTTCTATGTCCAACCCATTGCTTTACAGGACACTTTCCTCTTCCTATTTTGCATATCCTTTGCAATCTTCATCAGGTTCTTTCTTCCCTACTAGTCCTTTCAACCATTTCTCCTGTAGATCTAATTTTGTCTCCCATTCACAGATCCTTTGCTGATAATTTATTTCTTCTTCTTTATCGACTGCCTCAACAACTTCCTTGGTTATCTCCACTATGACTATCATCATGATGGAATGATGATCCTTTACTATGCTTTCAGCTAACATAGTCTTCTCTTCAAATTTTCCTTTAATCTTCTGTTGGTTATTGTCACTTTGTAGTTGTTGGTTCCTTACTGCCACCCTTACATCCTTATCCTCTTGTTGCTTCTGAGCTTCCATTTAATCTCCAAATAACTTTTCTTCAATTTCTTCAATGACAACATCACACTCATTCATTATATGCATTGTTCCTGCAAACAAACTATTGATTTGTGAATAAAAAATACTTTCCTATCTCCATGTATTTTAAAGACTCTCTGCTACTATTATGTACTATTTTAATCACTTCTTTCTTATTTCCATTTACTCCTAGCAACCTCTCCAGCAATTCAATTTCCTCCTTACATTTAACAAGTGTCTTATCACAATGCTCTTCATTTCCAGCTTCATCCTTTACACAGTCACTATTGCCCAAAAATTTAATCAGACTGCCTTCCATAGACGATTTTGTCTCATTCATTTGCACATAAATAAGTTCTTGTTCAACATTTATAATTCTTGTATTCACACAACAATTGGCAGTTTGAAAAATTTACGACTCAACAGCCTCAAATAACGTTTTACATACCAGGTTTTCAGGTTGATCTTCATCTACTTCTTCCACAAGGAATTGTCCTTGTTTTATAACAGTTCCAAATATCAATTCATCAACAATTCCTTTTGGCTACAACAATTCAATATTTTCCTCATTCAAGAGGCATTCTTCATCATACTCTGCTCTAGAATACTTATCCCTTGAAAGGTACTCTTCATTATTTGCAAGTACATCAATATGTTGATCCAAGTTCTCCTCTGAACTCTGGTAATTTTTATCAAGTTTCATGATAGCTTCATAAGGCTGCCAATCCTTTGTAAAACCTACACTCACAAAACAATCATTATAATTACAAACATAAGACCTCAGTGTCTCTTATTCCTTTGGCAACACTTCAGTATGCTGCTTTGAACTATCCCAATAGTTCATTGACCTCCATTCTTCATTTTCACACAAAATTTCACCCTGTTCTGGTTTACAAATGGAAACTTCCACTTCCAACTTAGCTTCTCTGAGTTTTCCCATCAACCACCTTGCCTTTGTTGTAGCCTTCTCTATAGTTTATGCTACCTTACTGGCTTCTTCATTAATACCCAACCTAATCTCTGGCTTTCGTCCAGTATCCTTTTTAATGCATCGAGTTGTTCTTTCATCTCTACAATTTCTTTGTCAAATTCCTCTTGACTCATTCTCTTGCCATTTGCCTTGGCATCCTCATTCTTCATCTTTCTTCTGCTATGGTTTTCTTCAGGACCTCTACTATGACCATATGTAGCCATCTTCTTCTTTATCATCGTGAGCTCCTTACTGACTTACTATGAGCTGCATTAAAGCGTCTGCAACAACAAGTCCTCCCTGCTGCCACTTACTTGACCAAGCTCTCCTCTATACTTGGTCTTTTGGAATGTACTTGATTCTCTGTCTCTGGAACCTCTTTTGAGCACTTCTCTCTTGTCCTTCTAGGCTTCAACTCATCTACACCTTTGCAGAACACAATTGTCCTCTTGTATTTAAATCATGATGAAATACTAGGTTCTGACCACTTCTTCTTTCAATTAGAAAGTCTTACCAACTTCCTTAATTACTTAGCAATTCTACCCACATCCTTTGTGGAATTGCCTTTACGATCTTCTTGTGAGTTGCAACATTACCTCTATAATAACTATCTCCTTAGCTACGCGATACCTCGCCAAGCTTCTCTCCTCGAGCATTAGTCTTTTAGCATCTCTCTGGTTCTCTCTTCTTTGGGACCGTTTGAGCACTCCATGCTCTAGGCTGCTACAAGTTCTCTCACCATCTTATGTTGTTACCTACATAACAACATAAAGAGCACAAACTCACCAATCTTCACATAATTGTACCTCCTCCTCTCATTTAAAATGATGCATGGGTTCAATTGAACAACAATTGAACAAAAATTGAACAACAATTGAACACAAATGAACAACGACGATTGAACAACAATCAGTTGAAAAACACCAATTGACTTTCCCTTTCTGCAAACAAAATCTTCTTTCTTCTTGCAGGAAACCTTCCTTTGCTACAAATTCTCACTCATTCAATTTCTGCTAATCATTAATAAAACTTGCATACCATTACCTGTCTTCAAGATCTCACCACTCCTTCAAATCTGTTTCAGTGGATCTTCATACTTCCACTATGTGAATTTTCCACATTCAGCTATTGCCAATCAAATTTAGAATCTGATTCTCCCTTTCAATATCCAGCTTTATCTTGGTCGAAGTCACAAACTATCAGAAATACTCTGTCATATGTTTTCACAAGTCATTTTCTTTCTCTCAGTTTCTTTAAGAAATTTACATGTTCTTTCTTTTGCACGCAAACTCTTCTTCTGCTCTGGTACCACTTTGACGCAGGGGTTACCTGTTAATATCCACAGTGTGCATATAAATGCATAAACTCTATTTTCCCCAGGAATATCAGGCTCCCTACCAAGTCTGAATCTTCATTACTTAATGGCTTAAGGCCCCTTATTAAAATATTTGCGGAATAATTTGATACTTAACCCTAGTCTGTCCCTTACATTAATCCTTTCATTGGGACTCTACACTCCACCATCATTAACCTTCATTAAACTTTATGCATTGTGCATATAAACCAAACCCCCACACTTTACTTTGGTTATATACATGGACTTACCCATAAAACCTTTTATGCGCTTATTTCTATTATAAATATTATATAATAGAAATACTCCACAACATACGTAAAATTACCTTTTTTTTTGCATTTCCTCGGGTTCTTCACATTTCTCTAGGCTTCCTTTTATCGCTATCGGAATCGCAATCTTGTGGATCCACTAACACGTGACTCTTTATCGCATCTGATATGCGATAACACATCCAGAATTAAAATACAATAAATCTGGGTCCATTACCTTCTCGGTTCCATTCTCATTGCATGTTCCAATACCTCTCATCGCAGTTGCTAAGGGCCAAAGTACATATCCCATGGATATTTGCAATGTGATCAAATCATTGATCGCATTGGACTTCGCATATCGCACTTTCTTGTGGTCCAAAGTTAATTCACCCACCAATGAAACATTGTGGTGTGGGGTTTCTCAATGATCCTCTACCATTGATTTGGGCATACGATCCAATGGTCAACGATGATCTCGCATATTGCAAACTCTTAAGGCCGGGGTTTATTCACTTCTATGATATCTTGCAATGTGATCTTAATTACTATGTTCCATTTGACTTAATCCTGGTGGCCCATCTCGAACAAATCTTGTTTGTCGATCATCTATATCCAACAACTCCTGTGCATCAATACTTTACTCCTTCATCCGTCTATTTACTTGGGTTATACATCATTTCTTTAAGGTTCTTCTGTGGTTTCAAATTATTCCATGGTTTCTTGCCCTTCGCTGTTCTACTGCATGATTCCCTCCTGAGCTTAACTTCACGACTCTTTGATCACTATCACTCTAGGATGTTACTTTGATCCTTCGAATGGATTCAAACGATCCATTATGATTCTCTGTGTCATTCTTCCTCTCTATTTTCGATCGAAATCTACCCGCATACATATAGTATATATAACTTTGATTCACTCATAATTCATCATTCAATACTCGAACCACACACTTATACAATTTTGGATTTAATCTCTGTATATATAAACAAACATTTACACAATTTCTCTCTTAGGCCTGATCTTATAATTTCAATGGCCTCTTTTTTCAACTTGCCTGTAGGCTTACAATAAAACCTATCTAACCAACTAACCAACTAATTATCTAACTTATCTAACCATCTAACCCCGTTTATGCCTTTTAGGCTTACATTTATACAAAAGGATTCTAAACCCAATTCCTAGTTTAGATCCACAAGCTTCTCAACAAAATCCTAAAATCTCATCCCTATTTATAAGGATCCTCTCCAATCCACAAAATCATGAACTAACTCCTAATTCAAGATTTGCAATTAATTCTCAACTCCCTCAATCTCTCAACTATCCTAAATCTCTCATATTCTCCTATATTCGAGAATATTTACAAATATGCCTCACTATTCTTAATTAATTCCCTATTCTAGCTTCAGTCATTAAAATCACTCAAAACATTAATAATTACATTAATTCAAAACATAGGAACCTAACTTCCTTTGAAAACAGAAGACCCCCTATGTCTTAGTAAAATACAATGATATTATTAAGCTGAATGCTCCTACATCACATTGTGTTTATTTATCAGATACAAAGAAAAAAAGTTATCCTTTCAAACATTTGTTCACTATCTCACTTTTTCCATTAGACTGAGGCTGATAAGATGAAGTATGATCTAATTGAGCACCATGACAAGAAAATAATTTTGTCCAAAAAATTCTAGTGAAAATGGGATCTCTTTCACTTACAAGAATTGTTGAGTTAATCTTGGTGGCCCATCTCGAAAAAATCTCGTTTGTCAATCATCTATATCCAACGAATCCTGTGCATCAATAATTTACTCCTTCATCCATCTCTTTACTTGCGTTATATGTCTTTTCTTCAAGGTTCTTTTGTGGTTTTAGATTATTTCATGGTCTCTCGTCCTTCGTTGTTTTACTATGCGACTCCCTCCTAAGCTTAACTTTGCGACTCTTTGATCACTGTCGCTCCAGGATGTTACTTTGATCCTTCGAATGGATTCAAGCGATCCATTATGATTCTCTGTGTCATTCTTCTTCTATGTTTTAGGTTGAAATCTACCTACATACATATACTATATATAATTTCGATTCACTCATAATTCATCATTCAATACTCGAAACACACACGTATACAGTTTTAGAATTAATCTATGGATATATAAACAAACATTTACACAATTTCTCTCTCAGGCCTAATCTTCTAATGTCAATGGCCTTTGTTTTCAACCTGCCCATAGGCTTACAATCAAACCTGTCTAACTAGCTAACTAGCTAATTATATAACTTATCTAACAATCTAACCCCTATCTCTAAGGATCCTCTCGAATCCACAAAATCATTAACTAACTCCTAATCCAAGATTCACAATTAATTCTCAAATCCCTCAATCTCTCAACTATCCTAAATCTCTCATATTCTCCTATATTCGAGAATATTTACAAATATGCCTCACGATTCTTAATTAATACCCTATTCTAGCTTCTCTCATTAAAATCGCTCAAAACATTATTAATTACATTAATTCAAAACATAGGAACCCAACTTCCTTGAAAACACAAGACCCCCTATGTCTTAATAGAATACAATGATATTTTTGAGTTGAATGCTCCTGCATCACATTGTGTTTATTTATCAGATACAAAGCAAAAAAATTATCCTTTCAAACATTTGTTCACTATCTCACTTTTCCCATTAGATTGAGGCTGATAAGATGAAGTATGATCTAATTGAGCACCACGACAAGAAAATAATTTTGTCCAAAAAATTCTAGTGAAAATGGGATCTGTTTCACTTACAAGAATTGTTGAGTTTCCATGCAACTTTTGCATTGTTTCCATAAATGTAGTAGAAATTATACTACCTTTAAAAGGACGATATGATGCAAAAAAGTGTGCATACTTCATAAGTCTATCAACTAGAACCATGATTACACTCTTTCATTTAGACTTGGGCAAACCTATGATAAAATCCATTGAGACCTCCTCCCAACACTAACTTGGAATGGCTAAAGGTTATAACAGACCCAGGGTCTTAATTCAATCAACTTTATTTTGTTGGTAAACCAAACATTCTACCAAAAACTTCTGAATATTAAATTTAAGGCCATCCCAAAAAAATTCCTTCTTGACCTTGTGGTAAGTTTTAAAAAATCCAAAGTGCCTTCTTAATGAGGAGGGTGAAATTCCAAAATAATATTTTTTTTTTGAGTTGAGAATCCTTACATATATATAAGTGATCTTTGTACCATAAAGAATCATTTTTCCAGATAAATTTATTTGATATTGAGATATTGCTACAACCGTTTAATGAGTTTTCACAACTCTTTGTCATTGTTCCATTCATCCCTTGCTTCAATTATCCAATCAATTTGAATAATATAATGGCATAGAGAAATGTTTCCACATCCTCGTCCTTTTCTAAGAGTGCATATACAACAAGATTTTTCTTCCCTTGTTTGTAAATGATTTCAAAGTCATAACCAAACATCTTTGAGACCCATTTTTGCTTCTCTTCTAATAATAATCTTTCTTCTAAAAATTATTTAAGACTACCATGATCTGTTTTTAACTTGAAGTGTTTTTCCATTAGGTAAGGTTTCCATTGCTTTAGTGCATGTAGTATTTCCAACATTTCCTTATCATAAATAGTTTTTTGTAAATACTTTCCCTTGAGTAGATGACTTTAAAAAGCAACGGGTCTTCTTTCTTGGATTAAAATAACACCAATTCCAAATTATGAGGCATGACATTCCACAATAAAGGTTTTTGTCAAGTCTAGTGTAGTTAAGACTGATGCTTGGCACATTACCTCTTTAAGATGTTCAAAGGCTTTAGTTTCTTCTAGAGTCCAAGAAAATGCATCTTTCTTTAGTAATGTTGTCAGAGGCATTGTTATTCTCCTATAATTCTTAACAAACCTGTAATAATACCCTGTCAATTCGAGAAATCCTCAAATATGCTTTAGGTTTGTGGGGATTTTCCATTCCTTAATGGATTTAATTTTTTTAGGGTCTACGTTAAAACCCTCATGTGATACAATATGACCCAAATATTCCACCTATTGTACTTCAATGAAACATTTGGAGGTTTTTGCATATAATTGTTTCTCCTCCAATAGTTTGAGCACCCTATCAACATGTTCAACATGATCCTTCCATGACTTGTTGTATATTAGTATATCATCAAAATACTAACACAATTTTTCTATGGAAGGCTTTGACAATGGAATTCATAAAACATTGGAATATGGAAGGTGCAGTAGTAAGGCCAAATGGTATGACAAAAAAATCATAATGAACTCCTTGAGTTCTAAATGTTGTTTTTGGAATGTCTTCAGTCTTGATTCTAATTTGATGATATCCTAAACGAAGATCCAACTCGGTTAAGTAAATGGCTCCATTGAATTTATCCTACAATTCATTAATGACAGGAATTGAACATTTATCTTTAATTGTGAGCTTGTTGAGCTCCCTATAATCCAGACACATATGCCATGATCCATCCTTATTTTGCATCAATACTACTGGAGAAGAGAAAGAACTTTGTTTAGGTTGAATTATACCAACATATAGCATTTCAGTAACCATAGATTCAATTTCACTCTTCCATGCATAGGGATATTTGTAAGACCTGATGTTAGGAGGAACACTTCTTGGGATCAAGTGAATAGCATGATCATAATCCTGAATAGGTGGGAGGCCTTTGTGAGTCTCAAATACCTTGGAATGATTGTCCCATATTTTTTTTAGATCTGGAGAAATGGATGATTTCGATGTTTGAACCTCTAGTGAGCATAATTGTGCAATTATGCCCTGTTGTTATTTCTTCAAAATATTTTTCATGTCATTAGAGTTGATTATATTCCCTAGTTTCCCTATGATTCACAGAAAAAATCAATAAAAGTTCTTAAAATTAAAAGTTATTGCCTCCAAAGATTGTAACCATTAAACACCTAGTACAACATCAACACCACCCATTGGAATGGAAAGCATTGGACTATTCAATACATATTCGACCATGGTTAGCATGATATTATGACATTTTCCAGAGAAATTTATAGTTCCTCCATTTGAAACCATTACTTCATACTTTGGTGTGGGATATAGAAAACAATTCAATTCCTTGGCTATCTTACAATGAATAAAATTACAGGTACTACATGAATCAATCAACACTATTACCTTTTTCTTCTTGATATATCCTTCTATCTTGAGAGCTCGAGGAGTAGTAATTCCCTCCAATGCATTACAAGATATTATCAAATTCATTTATTCCTTCTTCACGGTTGGTTCTTGGTATATATCCTCTTCGTTTGATGTTTGTGTTCATTTTCTTCCTCATCTTCACAATCTATGTAAAATAATTTCTTCCGATCATAGTTATGACCTTTAATGTATTTTTTATCACAATTGTAACCAATCCCTTTTGCTATTTTTTCCATCAATTTTTGTGATGTCAACCTTGTAGGTTGTGGGAGGCTAGGACCATCAACACTTCCATCTCTATAATTGTGAGGGGTAGACTTCTTTGTTGCCAAAATTTTGCTTTTGACTATTCTCGCTACCCTGAATGTTGTCTCCAATGAATTGGTTTCCCAATGGTGAACCTCATGTTGGATGTTATCCTTTAAATTCCATATGAAGACATCAATCCTATGCTCCTCAAGAATATCAATTACCCTGATGTTCAATTTTTGGAAGTCCTCAATGTGCTCCACCATTTAACACTTTAGTTTGAGATTTCTCAATTGGATAAAGAAGGTGTTGCTCTTTATATCCTCATACTGTGTTATCATTTACTCTATAAAAATTGACCAAATGACAATTGGTTTATGAGGACAAAGCCATAGATACCATACATAATTATTGGGTTCTAAATATAAAGATGTAATGTGTACCTTTTGTGAGTGTTGCACATCATGTAGATCAAAATATTGCTCTATTCATAGTATCCATGTTACTAGATTCTTGCCATCAAACTTCCTCATATTGATCTTTGGAATGTGGTTGGCCTTAAACCCAAATTTAGAGTCTTTGAAATCATGATTAATATTCCTTTTTTTCTCATCTGGAGTTTCACAAAATACCTTGTCGCCGTTAGGAAGAATTTCTTGTAGCAACTTTGTCAAACCTTCCATGTCTACTTTTATTTCTGCTTTTAAACCATCCATGTTGTCTTTTGTTTCTATTTTTAAACCATCCATGTCCCCTTTATTTCATCTTTTGTTTCACTTTGTGAGAGCGAAATTTGTTGCACTTGGTCTCGTAATTTTGATATATCATGTTGCATTTCTTCCTCTTCATGTGTCATAGTAGATATCTCTGAGGGCTTAATGGGTGTAGAGCTATTTTGTTTGGGAGGAATTTTGGAACCAAATAATGATATCTATGCTTCAATATTCCATTGGAATTACTTCAAACTGTTTTTTCAAACAAAATTTATGCATTTAAAAAATCAAATACACACGTTTTTATTTTCAGCTCTCTAAGGTCTGAAATTTGGTCCTATGGTAGCCCAATGAGTCTTATTTCTAGCATCACAAGTCAGATCAAGATTGGATTCCTCAAGATAAATTTATGCCCAATCTCCCATGATGACCTCGTTATGGACTAGCTCAATAGAGTGAATGTGTATGGAATGTCACGTGTCACTGTTTCAATCTTCGACCCTGTTTGAGACTGAATTCTGGAGCATGTAAAAACCCTATTTGTTTTGTACCATATATCATAAAATATAGTGAACTAAGATCTAAAATGTGTACACAAATTTCACTAAGATTTCATCTCCACGTGGTCGAAATTTCAACTTTTGAAGCCTCGTAGAAAAAACGTTATAATGAAAATACCAAGATGACCTATTTGAAGCAATGAAAACCTATAATCCAAAGCTATGATTCCAAATGTTATGCAATAAAATAAGAAAACAAAAGAAAATATGAATCAACAACTTGAAAATTAGCCTCTTCGAGGGGACCACCTCCTTTAAAACCCATAAATAAATCATTCTTGGATGATACAAATGAAAACACCGCCTTGGTATATATAGGAGTTTAAGTGGTCACAATATAATCATAGGCTACATATCAATAATAATGTAAGGGCACAACACTAACAATAGTGGGCTTCTATGTGGCACAAAAATAAAAATATGGGGGCTACATGGGCACACCAATAACAATAAGGGGGATACACTAACACTAACAACTAGGAGAATACACTAGTATTATAGGGACCTAACATGGTCCTATGCTTAATTTAATTGTTGGTCTCACTACTTCGATGTATTGCTAGTGCATTGGATTTCAAATTTTGAAAAGTACTAATATTTATGAGGAGATCATACTTTCTTATTTTATGATTCAATGAGGACAACCAAAGAAGGAATTTTCCAATATCTTCCAATTAGCATCCTTCTAGTATGAAGGGAAGACATGAAGAAAAACTACCCAATACATAGCCTTGAGAGAGTACATAGGATTAACTACTCCACCTTCTCATCAATTCCAAATTCTTTGACATGTAGTAGAAAGGATTTGAGATTTTTGAATATGTATTATAGTTTGAAAAAACTACTTGGTCTTAATGATATGAGTTCATTATCTAGTTAGCTTCATAATAGTTCATCCTATTTCCCAAAAAAATCCTTTTATGTACTACAAAAATCATTTGGTGTGGAATCATATTCTGAGTAGATATGGATATATTGACACACATAATAAACTAATCTATTTTTGCATACTGTTAAAATAATTTACTTTCTGAGCTATGTAATTATATTGTAGATAAAATCCCATATTAATCATGTATATTAGTAGAAGGAAACTACTCGGATTCCATTCAAAGTAATTAAATGGTGTGTGGATCATTAAAAGGGGTTAATTCATTATCTATGTGCACTCCAACCCTTTGTCACCAAAAAAGAAAATATATGTGTAGAAATTTGAATAATATAACACTTATTCACAGAGATTATCCTGATTATACACTATTTGCGAGATGCATGCATAATACATAACCTCCTTTACCATTGATCATCAATTTACAGAATTAAAAAAAACAATCGCATGCGCACATTGAAACATCAATCACACATATCAACACAATATGTAATGGAGAAAGCATACCGCTGAAAACCCCCAACTATATGTATATTATAATGATAGAGAACATGTAACAATACATAGTACAATACTCCTCACAAGTACTCAGTACTATCTCCATATGCTACACACAAACTAGCTCAGATCTGAACAAGTCATAGGTTCAAATCTCCTCCACTGTTTGCTTGCCTCTACTGCGCAATCCAAGTTGAGAATAGATTACATCCAAGTTCAAATTCCCTTTGGCTTGTACTGCGCAATCCTCATTGGCAATCTCAATCAATGATTGTGCAAATCTCATGCACAGCTATAGTGACAACTGATAGTAGTCTCACCCTTTCACCCACCTCTAACACTTGTCTCCACTGAACTGTCCATGCACTGAGTTAACTGATGTATTCTTTAGTTGATTTATGAGTTAATAATTAGTGAATTAATTAATAATTAATTCACATCACTCATCACTAGTGTATTTGGCAGTTAGACTAAATACAACTAGTTCAACTAAGTCAAACTGAACACAACTACATCAACTCCTTAATCAACTCCACCAAACTCAATCACTTGAGTTCTAACTGAATTCCATCATGCAATAGCTCAAATAACCCATAGGAAAAGCGTATTTCCTTCTGACAGTTGCATGTGCTACATCCGTAGCTCGAACTGAAGTGCTGCAAGAGGATAAGATAATGTTTATAGTCCAAATATTATTAAGAGCTAATAATATTTGACTGTTCTATTTTTTGACTGGCAATCTAAAAATAGACTCCGCCCATATGTCTAAAATAGAGGTCCATCTATTTTTACCAACATGACCAACCATCCATAAATAACATCCTGCAACTCATAGACCATGATCCATATGTCTAAAAATAGACTTTGCGCCAAAAATAGCCTGCAGGCCCACTTAGTGAAGGCGACTTCTTTTCACTAAGCTCCATCATCTTGTTGCATTTTCAACACTCCCTATCAACAAGATATGGATTATCAGCAACCCCTATCCTGCCTCTGTGGTATTCGAATTTGCTCCTAGTGAGCACCTTCGTCATCAGCATCCTGATCCTCCGTGGGAATGTATGAAAGTAACATGATTCTCCACTGCACACAAGCTCTAATATGATGGTACCTGATGTCGATGTGATTGGATCTATCATGAAATACTGGATTAGCCAAGAGTTTAATGCAACTTTGGTTACCACAATAAATCACAATAGGCTCCAAGTGTGACCCGAACAACCCAACCAAGATCTTCCTCATCCATATAGCCTCGCATGCAGCCAAACTTCCTGCCATATACTCGGCCTCTGCTGAACTGAGTGCCACGGATCTCTGCTTCCTGCGGTACTAAGAAACTGTTGTCGACCCGATATTGAATATCCCTCCAGATGTGCTCTTTCTGTGCATTGGGCTCCCTGCCCAATCTACATCCGTGAAGCCACATAGCTTCACCTCATCGTCCTGTCTGTACCACAATCCATATCCCGATGTGCCTCTGAGATAATGAAATACATGCTTGCCTGCCTTCCAGAAGAGCTTGGTTGGCTTAACCATAGCTTGTGAAAGCTAGTTAACATCATAGCATATATCAGGTCGTGTATTTACCAGATACATAAGCGACCCCACCAACCGTTGATAAAAAATGGCATCCACTACCTCCGCTGAAGTAGCATCCTCCTTCCTCCAACCTCTAGGAAGAGGAGTATCAATAGGCTTGCAGCCATGCATGTTGAACTTCTCTAGTATCTCTTAGGAATACTTACCCCGAGAAACAAATAGTCCATCACTGGGTTGCCAAATTTCCAATCCCAGGAAATAATGAAGGAGGCCCAAGTCCTTCATCTCAAACTCTCTAGCAAGATCCTCCTTGCATGAAAGTATCAATAGCTCATCTCCTGTCAAAATAAAATCATCTACATAATGTACAATGATCAACAACTTACCCTCCACCACAATCTGTTATAGGTTAGGATCCAGCTCACTCTTGGAGAATCCAAGTCTAGTGAAATAACTTTCTATCCGTGTGTACCAAGCACGAGGTGCTTGTTTCAACCCATACAACGCTCTCTTGAGCCTGCACACATGTGACTCGCTGCTGAAAATCTCGAAACCTATGGGCTGCTCTATGTACACCTCCTCCTCAATGACTCTGTTGAGGAACGCAGTCTTCACATCCATCTGATGGATGTGCCACCCCATCTGCGCTGAGAGAGCAAGAATCGTCCGTATGGAAGAATACCTTATGACAGGTGCAAAGGTCTCCTCATAATCGATCCCCTATATCTGTGAGAAGCCTCGGGCAACAAATCTTGCCTTGTACTTCTCCAAAGTCCCGTCAGCTGCCTGCTTCACTTTGTAGATCCATCTCGAACCCACCACTAATTTCCCTTCCAGTATTGGGACAATCTCCCATGCACTCTTTCTGACAATCGAATCATACTCGTCCACCATGGCATCTACCCATGCGGGATTCTCCACAGCTTCCTCGAAAGAGGATGGCTCAGTCAAGACACATTTGCTCACAAGAGCCATGTATCCAGTGTACCGATCAGGTGACTATCTCTGTCTGCGCTGTGTTGTAGGTGGTCCTACAACCTTCTCTGCATCTTGAGCCAGTCGCTCAGCTTCTGTAGTGCGCTTTCACCCTCTGATGGTTGGTGCTGCATGAGTGGTCTCTTTCACTCCATGAACATCATATTTTGGCTGATCCACATCCTGAAGCTCATCCTTAGGAACTAATAGCCCCTCATCTGCATGCAAGTGTGGCTCCCTCTCAAGCAAACACTTCATGGCTTTCTCCTCCTGAAATTTGATATCCTGTCGCACAATAGTCTTGCGACTGTCTGGAAAATACACACGATAGTTGTGGAGCGTATCAGTGTACCCCACAAATATCCCATCCTCTGTGGTCGGCTCCAGCTTCTTCCTGGCATCCTTCGTCACATGCATGTAAACAGGAGAAATAAAAATCCTCAAATGGGAAATATCAGGCCTCTTACCAGAATAAGCCTCCTCGGGTGTACTCATGCCAAGTATCTTGTGAGGACGACGGTTTTGCACATATACTGCAGTATTGCATGCCTCTGCCCACAAGTGAAGGGGTAGGCCTTGATCATGTAACATTGCCCATGGAACACCCACGATTGTTCTGTTCTTTTGCTCAGTAACCCTGTTCTGTTGTGGGTTATGGGGAGCTATGAGCTCCCTTCGAATCCCTTCTGCGCTGCAGAAGTCCTTGAACTCGCCAGAGATGAATTCACCACCATTGTCACTCCTAAGAGCCTTCACCTTCTTCCTCGATTCCTTATCGACCAGTGCTTTGAACTCATAGAACTTTGAGTATGTCTCGCTCTTCTTCTGCATGAAGAATATCCAGCACTTTCGAGAGAAATCATCAACAAAGATCACATAGTACTTGTGCTTTGCTGTCAAAGCTACTGAGAAAGGTCCACAAACGTCTATGTGAATTCTCTCAAAGATCGTCGTGGCGTGACTATCCTTCTCGTGAAAGGTGGCTTTCACAAATTTTCCCAAAGTACACCCCTTGCACTGATCTGACTGCACAAGAGTGCCTTTAGGAAGCCCAGTAGAAATCTGTTGTAGTATCTTCAAGACTCCATGGTGAAGGTGGCCCAAACTCTAGTGCCCCAGCTCGCCATCATCCCGGCTCACCAATCCTTCTACCTTGCATGCCATTACTGCGCAGCCATCTACATGAAATTGATAAAGTTTCTTGACTTGGACCCCTATCTTCCGTGTTTCTCCAGTTGTCTTACTGCGCAAGAAAGCCTTTCCCTCGCCGAAGAAAACATCATATCCCTTGTCTTCTAACATGGCCACAGAGATAAGATTCTTCTTCAATCCTGGAACATGCATCACTTCCTTCAATACGAAGGGTTTACCAGACTCCCTCTCAAAGGAAATGGTACTGATATCGGTCGCACTGTATCTACCATCATCGCCCATCTCGATGTGCACTCCAAGATCTTTCTCATCCATATCAGAAAACAAATCTCGATCTCTTGTCATGTGAAAAGATGCACCACTGTCCAAGAACCATACCGATCCCATCACACTTGATACCAAGCATGCGATCAACGAAAAATCTAGCTCAAAGTGCGAGGCTAAGGCCTCTCCCGCTGCAGATCCAGCAGCTTGCTTATTTTTCTTCTTTTGCAGACAATTTATGGCATAATGTCTGTGCTGGTGACATTGAAAGCACTTCACTTTGGACATGTCTTGCTTCTTGCCCTTCACACTGGAATGAGAAGCTTTCTTGTTCTTCCGCTTCTTTGCTTTGGAAGCCAAAGCACAATTTTCTTCATCAGATGCCTTTGATGAAGATTCATCCCTAGTATTCTGCCTGATCTCCTCTTGCACAAGATCAGACCAAAATCTCTCCCATCCTGGCAATTTCTCCCGATCATTGACAGAGTCCTGATAGGAATGCCAACTCTTTGGAAGACCAAGGAGAGCGAAGCTCACCAAGTCCTCATCATTGACTGTCACCCCCACACTTCCCAACTCATCTCAGCATTGGGTGAACTTCGTGAGATACTTGGGCATACTGTCTCCTTTTTCACACTTAATGTTTCTGAGTTTATCCTTGAGCACAAACTTCCTCTGGTCGCTCTTGCTTTGGAATAAATCTGTCAACGCTTTCCACATCAGGCATGGAGAATCCTTTCCATGCAGGCTGGATACAATGTGATCCTTCACGCCCTCCAACAGCATCCTTCGACACTTTTCTATCTTCTTTTGCCAAGCCTCAACCTGAGCAACATCAGTAGGGTTTGGGACCTCAACATCTATGAACTCCTTCAACCCATTGTCATATAACACTGCCTCCATCCTGTCTTTCCATGAAATATAATTCGAGTTGCCTTCAAGAGCATACTCCAATCGCAATCCGTTGAAAGACATTTCAACTTCGACACCAAGAAAACATTACTGCAAATTCGAATTCCACCAGCTCAAAACTCAACCGTTTCTGATCTAAAATTCATGAGAACAAAGTATTTCTCGTACAGAGATTGAATGTATGGGCATTTACCTGATATCTCACCTTCCAAAAGAAGGATGAATCCATAGGCTACCTGGCCTGATTACAGACTCTACCTGAAGAAATAGAATGTAATCACTTTCTGAATAATAGATCTAATGATCAACTTCGCTTTGATACCATGTAGAAATTTGAATAATATAACACTTATTCACAGTGATTATCCTGATTATACACTATTTTCGGGATGCATGCATAATGCATAACCTCCTCTACCATTGATCATTAATTTGCGAAATTAAAAAAAACAATCGCATGCGCACATTGAAACATCAATCACACATATCAACACAATATTTAGTGGGGAAAGCATACAACTGAAAACCCCCAACTATCTGTATATTATAATGATAGAGAACATGTAACAATATATAGTACAATACTCCTCATAAGTACTCAGTACTATCTCCACATGCTACACACAAACTAGCTTAGATCTGAACAAGTCACGGGCTCAAATCTCCTCCACTATTTTCCTGCCTCTACTGCGCAATCCAAGTTGAGAATAGATCAGATCCAAGTTCAAATTCCCTTTAGCTTGTACTGCGCAATCCTCATTGGCAATCTCAATCAATGATTGTGCAAATCTCATGCACAGCTATAGTCACAATTGATAGTAGTCTCACCCTTTCACCCACCTCTAACACTTGTCTCCACTGAACTGTCCATGCACTGAGTTAACTGATGTATTCTTTAGTTGATTTATGAGTTAATAATTAGTGAATTAATTAATAATTAATTCACATCACTAATCACTAGTGTATTTGGCAGTTAGACTAAATACAACTAGTTCAACTAAGTCAAACTGAACATAACTCCATCAACTCCTCAATCAACTCCACCAAACTCAATCACTTGAGTTCTAACTGAAGTCCATCATGCAATAGCTCAACTAACCCATAGGAAAAGTGTATTTCCTTCTGGCAGTTTCATGTGCCACATCCATAGCTCGAATTGAAGTGCTGCAAGAGGATAAGATAATGTTTATAGTCCAAATATTATTAAGAGCTAATAATATTCGACTATTCTATTTTTTGACTGGCAGTGTAAAAATAGACTCCGCCCATATGTCTAAAAATAGAGGTCCATCTATTTTTACCAACATGACCAATCATCCATAAATAGCATCCTTCAACTCATAGACCATGATCCATATGTCTAAAAATAGACTTTGCACCAAAAATAGCCTGCGGGCCCACTTAGTGAAGGCGACTTCTTTTCACTAAGCTCCATCATCTTGTTGCATTTTCAACAATATTCTTGTTGAGCCTTAGTTTTGGTCTTATTTTTGCTCAAAGAAACTTACTTATCCATCTATTTTCCATCCATTTTCCCTTTATTTATCCCATTTTGATGTATATTTGATATCCATTCAGGTATTTAATTTTAATTTTTCAATTTCTAAAGTTTTTATGAAAATTTGGTTTTTAGTGAAAAATTGGCAGAATCAGAAATTCCCGTGATAGCTCTATGGTTGATATGGTTGCAGAACACTTGGGCACGAATGGAATGCATGGATGGACAGCTTGGGAACTAGGACTAAGGCAGCAATGCTTAGTTCAAACTGAACAAGCTTTATTAGGCCCATTTGGTGCTAGTCAACCATGACTAGTCATGCAGGAATCCCATAGAAATAGGGTTGTTTTGAGATTTCATAGGAATGGTCATCTTTCTTGGGTTGGGGATAATGAATTCGACTTGGATAGGTGGATGAGAGTAGATGGGTTTGTTTGAGTGAATATAGATCAATTTGTTCATGAGACTTCTTATTTAAAGCCAAAACTTTGATGGCTTATGTATTGATTTTGTGATATACTTTTATGCTGTGACATCTTTGGATTGAGAAGGTAATTTGAAGACTTGTGTTATTATTATTTGGTTGTGCAATTCTATGGATGTGTGACTGATCTAAGCTTCTGATATCACCTCTCAAAGTGTGCAAGGCAAGGGTGGAGGGCCCCCACTCCAAGCTAAGTACACTTCCTTGTTAAACTAGTTTTATTTCCTTGTAATTTGGTTGATTGTAGCACTAGTTTTTCAAAGCTTTATTTCAGTTTGCTTTATTGTTTATGCATAGTGATTGATTTCATTTGTTAATAGCTTATTCAACACTTTATTGAGTTGGAAAAACAGGTGTTCAAGTTGGGCATCCCTTATGCTAAAATGATGAATCAAAACTAGTTTCTTTTGTTTACATGCAAGCAGTTTTATTTCCATTTAGATTTAAATACTGAGATGAATGAATTATGATGGAATATCTTATGTGTCTCTTAAGTTAAGAGATTATTTCATTTATAATTTATCCATCTTGAGCTTTTGGTTTCAATCTCTCATTCATTAAGTGATAATTGAGGTGAAGGTGCACTTCTTGAGGTCAAGAACCCTTTCAATGTTTCTCTCTTTTTAAGCTGATTGGATTAGAGCCATAACATGTATTATCTTTAGCTTTTGAATAACTTATCTTTCAAGGTTTGGTTATATCTGATCTTCACATAGAGTGAACTTGCCTCAAAGCATAAACAACCCGGATTGATAAGAAATAATTGTGTTAATTTAGGACCATAAATTAGCCCAACAATGCTCCTACTTACAAGCTCCTTCTATGCTTTGATATCATTTAACATTTTTAGATCACATGCGCACAAGAATCTAGTTGCAACATTAAACAACACTAGCAATCGCAAGCTTGAGACAAAAGAGAGAGGAGAAAATGAGATATTAATCTTGAGAAAAAAGAGAACAACTTATTTTTTTGTTAAAGAGACTAACTCAAATTTAATTTCAAACAGACTAACTCAAATTTTTTGTATTACATTGAATAACTAAGTTACACATATAGAATTATCTGAAGGAATAAGAAACTATGCACTAGCTAAGGTTCTTTAGTGCATGCACATGTAAGAACAAAACAAATTTTTCCTTAGTGTGAGATAACTAGCGATAAATGGATTTATCTAGCCAAATATGGAGTGAGGGCCATAAGTAAATTTGACCATGAGTTGGATTAGCTGAAAAATAATTAAGAACTCATGGACAAGGCTTTCAACTATAGAGAGAGGACTAGTCTCCAAAAATAAAAGTAAATTCTCAAGGACTAGTGGATTGTAATAATAGAGCTAAACTCGAAGATAAATATTATCACATAGTTTCACTCTTGATTCCATGTCAATGCCATGTCACTACCACATGTCAATATGTTTGGAAACACTGTCCATATATAATAGTCCTCCTACTAATAATAGACATGCTACAAATATTAGTCCTCATAAACTATGGGAACATGTACATATTCTCCAATAATGTAAGAATTTAATACACCACAATATATAAAATTAAATAGGCATATATGTATCATATGGTGCAAAATATATTCTTCAAATATGTAGTTAAGAGTATGAAATATGCAATCATACCTATACGTTATTTATTCTATTGAAACTAATGAAAATTGTTACATACTTATATCACTTTATTTATTCTATTGAAATTAATGAAATTTTTTACATACTTATATCAACAAGATCAATTGATCAATCTTTATATACATAAGTTTTGATGTTGTTTCTAATTTCATTATAAATATTTAAAAATAAAACATTATCAGTGGAAATTTGTATTCCAATAATCAAGGGGCTTTAACAACTCATGGTAACATTGAATAAGAGTTTCTCTTGATTGTAGCAAAAAGTAAAAGAAATTAACTATCATAATACCATCAAAATTTTAGGGATTTTGTGAGATGGTAATGTGGTTGTATTGGATACTATCCTAATTATCTTGTTCCTTGTATATAATATTCACATATATCCTTGATTTCATATTGGATTTGGAGGCACACCTTATGGGTTGGCGTGCATCACACTCATGAAAATTTCATATCTTTTTTTAGGAGCTTTAGTCCCTTACTAAACCTTTCGATGAACACCGTTGTTAAGCACCATAAAATATCACATTTCATTTCTTCCTTGTAGACATTGACATGAAATTATATAGTTGTTGGCTTGGTGCACTACACCTTTGTCTGATTCCATTTTTCCACCCTCTTGTTCACTTATGGATCTTCATTTGCTTCTATTTGTGTATCTAAGTTTGAAAAATGAGTAAAAAAGTTATGGTGGTAGGGAATCCAAGTGCAATTTTTAGAAGGAAATGCACAAGATTTTTATGAGCTTTGAATATGGAATCTTTCGATGAAAGAGGGCCATTGTGTCACACCTAATGATGGTTTTGATAGTATATAGTGAACTCACCTTTGAAGGGGGAGGGGTTAGGATGCTAGGGAAACCATTAAAAACAATACCTCATGTGATAGAAATGGGTTGATTTAGAGGTGAAAGGGTTCATGATATTGTGCATGCCTAATATAAGGGAACAATGGTAGTGGGTGGCCAGAGGATTCCATTATGCAGTCCTACATCATAATCCCAGTTATTTTTAGGTTGGGCTTCACCATGCATTAAGCATTTTTCATCAAAGAGATTTATATATATGGATTAGGAGGCATATCTTCCCCATTGTTTAGGGCATAAGCACTCTAAAAAGAATACTAATAGATTGGTACTTAGTCCTACAACTTCGTTTGAGAAAAGTAGGAGATGGTTAGATTTGTCAATAGAATTTCTTATATATAAATTCTATGGTATGCAAATTTATAGAAATATAATTCTTTCTACATGCTTATTTAATTATATTCATGCATTCAATCTATAACAAATGATATCTAATTTTATATTTGTTTCTTTTTAAGATACATCACTCATTGCATAAGCCAATCATAATGTGCAACCATTCCTTGGTGGTTCTACAAATAAACCATCATGAATTATTGTAAATGGATCATGACCTAGGTAGAAATAATTCACCTATGATTGTGAATTAACAATTCCCATCATGCCTGCCAACATTGAAATAAATTCCTTTAAATTTATTTGTATAATATAAATAGAACATAAATATGTGTGCATATTAATAGACACATGCATGCACACAAACTAATGATCTTTTTTATAATTATGTACTTGTAGCTATGCATTCTGCTAGGTTGGATTCATGGGTCCATGTGTATTTTTAGTGTTGTGCTCATTCCAAGTATCTTGATCATTCTAAACATCATGCTCATTCTAAGGATCGTTCTTGATTAGTGTTTTAGGTTAGTAGGAGAGAGATTGAAGATAACTACATATTGTTTGGAAAATTTATTGACGTATATAAGTAAACTTTGTCATGCACTAATGGATTTATTTTCTTAGATGTGAATATCTAAGGAGAAATTAATGAGCGCAAATGAATGATCCCCCAAGCAGGAAAATAACCTCTAAGAAATAAGCCATATATATATGTATATATGTATATGTATATATGTATATATGTATGTATGTATGTATGTATGTACAAACATACATATATACATATATACATACATATATATATATATATATATATATATATATATATATATATATATATATATGAAATTTAAAATAAGGGATAAAATGTATTCAATCTTTGAAACATGTTCACATAAATCCTCATTTTATTATCAGTTACTTGCACCATATGGGAGGTTACTATGGAATGAGGATGCACAACATTATTTGTCTATGATGATATATGCTAATTATTTTTGGAGAAAATGAATCTTGAATACATAATTGTTTCACCCAAATACTAAGGTGTTGGAGAAGGTCGCACATAGAATGAAAAAAAGTGCCTTTTGTCATCTTACTTTGTATCCTACTCCACCTCCCCCAGTGTCTCACCCAATTAAGCTAAGAAATTTACAGCAAGAGATGGAGAGTATCTCTCAAGTTGGTAAGGAGGTGAGGGTTTCCATAGTTAAGAGATTTTTAGTGTTTGTGGTGTTTAATATTTTTTTAATAAAGAAAATAGCTTGAACCAAGTAACATGATCCATTTACTGATAAATTTGACATAGAATTAATCTAATGAATGATAAAGACCTTATTTCTTGTGCAAAGAACTATTGAGATGGTGGTGTGATCTACCTAATGAATTGGAAAAGGGTATGGGATTGGTGAATACTTGTAAACATGTAAATTGAAATTTGGTTTAGCATATATAATAATTTTTTATTTTTCAAGTATTGGAAGGAAAAATTGGGTTTAAACATTCTCCCAAAAGTACTTGAAATCAAATGAACAAGACTTAAAATTAACAAGATGGGTTGCTAAACAGGAAGTCTTTTCCAATACGTTTTTGGAAAATTAGGAGTCTAGTTTTTCTCATGGGAATCATTCTACCAGAACCTTCAACAACAACGAGAATTTATAAAATCTGTACAAAGTTATTCACCACAGTTAACATCGGATAAACATATATGTGTTTCCTAGAAAGGAAATATTGCATGTGTGACAAGAATTATTTTAGTGCCTAAAATGTAGACAATGGACTTTAATTCCTATTTTGCTTCATCTGCATTATTTTTAATGAATAGTTTACATTTTCTTTTGAAGTATCTTGCACGCATAATAAATTTTCAAGGAAGAAGATTTGCAGTCTTGGAAAGTTAGTAAGAAAGACATATAATTATGGATTAGTTGAGAGTCTGGGAAACGGGAAAGTCGAGAAAGGATGCCATTGAACTTTATGAATTATTTGAGGCATCTTGATATTTTTAAGTGTGGTCAACATGCATCCCCTATGAATACACATAATTGAGTTCGCTTAATAACTTATTTGAGAGATTATGTAAGTTTAAGGAATCCTCTATTATAAAAAATTTGTGCAATATGAGAAACATTTTCATACATGATCATGAGATCTCGCTTACTTTGCATGCCTAACTTAGGTTATTTAAATAAGACAACAAAGACATAGAGAGGCTAAGTATGACACCACAACAAAGTAGTTAGCGAATAATTGATAAGATAAGGAAACTATATTAATATCCCATGAATGACCACAATTGTGAGTTAATAGGACTCATTGATACATCCATTGAAATAATATATAAGCCTTCACAATAGCCTCAATAAGGTAATTTTAAGTTAGTAGAAAGCCTTAAAGAATTAGATAGTGCATTCTAGTCCCCAGCCCATCTAGCCATGAAAGGCCTGTATTTATAAGCCTATTTCACTTGGTATGCATATGCGTTGGATTAGTAAAGTGGACATTTAGTTTGTAAACTGCACAAGTACATGTATTATTAAAATAAGTTTATTATTTTCCCCTCCCATGAGATATAAAAAGGTCAAAGTTTGTGTTAACAACAATTTTATTTCCTGTAAAAACTTAGTCACATCAAGTTTTTTAAATCTTCTTTTTATAGTGGTTAAAAGGAACAACATCCTCCATTTTTTTTTGGGAAAATGTGTCTGTTCTTCTGAAATTATAAATAAAAATATACACTCTTCTTCCAAATCTCAATTTGGATCACTGCATTACCTTGTTTTCCTGTATTTTATCCTATGCCTCTTTTTTTAGGAATGTACCTCATGTGGGTATGATAGCAATATATTTTTATATTCAACATTTGTGATTGACTCTCCTTAGATATATAATGTTCTGACACCAGTGTTTCATGTACTATCTTGTATATACATTTATTAAAGTGGAATTTAGGTGTATTAGAAACCTCTAGAGCCGATTAATTATGGGTTTTCAAGGAACAGTAAACATCGCAAACATTATTGTTAAACATAATGATATATTAAATATTGGTGATGGAACCCCATGGGAAGGTTCACTTTTCCTGCTATGGCATCTCATTGTAAAATATAGTGTAAAAGCCTCTTTTTTTAGGAATGTATCTCATGTGGGTATAATAGCAATCTATTTTTATATGCAACATTTGTGATTGACTCTCCTCAAATATATAATGTCCTGACACCATTGTTTCATGTATTAGCTTGTATATACATTTAGTAAAGTGGAATTTAGGTGTATTAGAAACCTCTAGAACCGATTAATTAGGGTTTTTCAAGGACAAGTAAACATCGCAAACGTTATTGTTAAACATAATGAGATATTAAATATTGGTGATGGAACCCCATGGGTAGGTTCACCTTTTCCTTCTATGGCATATCATTGTAAAATATAGTGTAAAAGGATATAAAAAACATTTGTCTTTCATTTTGACACTCAATGAGATGTGGAAATTCCAAGATAAACTCTTTCTAGACTAGGACAAAGGAGGTTATGGTATTTCAGGTCCATTATTCTATCACTCTGATACGAATCTTGAAAAATCTATGAAGCATAAGAGAAGCATCATTCAAAAACCAAGCGTTTGTAGAAAAACTAGTAATTTTCCAAATAAATAATAAGGGTGGCATGATAAACCACTAAAGCTTCATCATGAATAACAGAGTCTAAGAAACATGTGGCATCAATGATTGCCATTTATAGAAAGTATCTTTAACCATAAATCTAAGTTACCAATTGAAGACATAAAAACACAATATCCTAATCAATTATAGATACGGAAGAAACATAAATATTATGGACATAGCAACCATAGCCAATATCACGAGTGAGGAAAAAAACAAAGAAAAAGCATAAAAGAATAGAATTAATATGCAAAAATGAAACAAGGTTAACTGGATGGTTTCCAACCATATTCTACTGTAGCTCCTTCATACTATAGAAGACCCATTGTTTCTTACACCTTGATTTACTGTAATCCAGCGTAACGATTGTACAAAGGGACGCCATTCATTCTCATTACTGAAATACAATTCGTAATGTGATTTTCTCATTTTGATGATCAAGATTTATCAGATCTAGATGATGCAAAAGAGACGATGTCTCAACAAAACATTTATTTTCCCATCTCTTTTCCTCCCAATAGTAATACGAGTGCAACTCATTCAGACATTATAAAATTAGATTACGAAAACACCCCAGAACCAAATATTTAAATTATGAGCCAACGACCTTTGGGACATGTGAGCATCTCATGAGGGCCACTTGCCTCACCGTTCTATTTTGCGTAACATGCCGTGAAATACATGGATGACACCACATGAAGTTGTGGCATTAGAATATGATTATGTGGGGGTAGTTACATGTCTCTCTTTATTTGTATAAATTTGTATTGGTGGATGTGCCCGATACTCAATGATGCACTTTGTTCTGCTATGAACATAAATCAATTTTGTATAAATAAACACGAAGCTAATGATAACTCATATTGTATGCAAATAAGGGTGCATAACTCACCATGTATGCATAGTAGGGCACCTATAAAGGAAGTTACAGGGCTCAAATTTTGATGGGTGCATGTTGATTTTCTAAGGTATCAACATCTAAAAAGAGTACATATTTACTCAATTCACCCTATGTTTTGTATGGTATTCTTCATTAAATTAATTTTTTTTATTTCATTAATGGGTCACTGACCATATTTTTAAACTTTGTAATCGATGTTTATTGTAGTAGAGTGTTGAGAAAAACACTGAATCAAAAGAACAAATGGTGCTCTTCTGTGTAAGCCTTAGGCTAGATTCAGGATGGATTATAACAAATGAAGGTGCTAGAAACAATGGTTTTGAAATCACTTAGTGATGGATTGGAAACAATTAGCCAAGATTCTCCTAGGTACTTAAAATATAGAAATTTTGATCTATATAGAAAATGTATATAAGAAGAATATGATTCATTTCATCTCTTTCAAAAAACCCAAGAATATCCCTTCCTGACTCCTACCTTTGTCCTTTCATTAGCTGCCCCTCATCCTCCACCTTTGTTTCCTGCATAAGACCTACATGAAAGAGAACACTCTATCATTTTCATGAGAAGGTAGAGCAAGGGAAACTATAGTAGGAGATCTAAGACCGCTTGAGCATACATCCCCAAGTGAGAACCTATTTATGTACTTATCTGCCAGTCACCATGATGCCTTTTCCTGGTCTTATTCCAAAATGTTGGATCTACCTCTTTAGACACCTGACCAATGGGCCTCCTCGATAAGCATAAAAGGAAACCATTTAGCCACTCGACCAATGGACAAAGCCACCCATAAAATAACATAATACTAAACAATATTTCAGACAAATGTTCTTAGGTGTTTTCTACGGTACACTGAAACACATTATTCCTATTTACATGAATAACCTAAATTATTTTGTTTCGCTAGAAAATAGTTAAAATAAATGATATAAAACATTCCACAATCCAGCTGTCTTGCGATATAAGTATATGACCATTGGAAACCTTTGCACACTAATAAGGTAGGGGGGTAAATTAGTAGTGTGATCGATACATATTTTTAACCAATTTAAACTTCAATTACTAAATCACACATATGTTAGCAACAACTCATTCAACATGCACATCACATAAGTACAACTTAAAACCACAAGCAACAGTATAACAGTAAAATATGCACACAATCCCAGCATCACACATAAGACACAATATCTTTGGTGGAAACCATTTTGGGAGAAAAACCACCCTTGTTGTTGTTGCGCTACTCTGAATTTATATTAGTCAATAAATTGGTGTTTTACATAGCTTGCAGACTCCCATTAGCATGGAGAGTCGACCTCGTATACAAAATTCAAATATCCATCGCATAGGAGACACAATACTATTGATCAGATCAGAATACTCTATTCTCTAAAAATCTACAGACTATAATCCACTGAAGGCCACCACAATCAACGATCCTCACCCAACTCCATTTAGAATACACAACTACCATTAGATGATAAACTTGTTCCTTTCATTGAAGCTTTTGTATCACTCCTCCACCTCCATGAAGTCACTACTTCTCACCACTATGCGAACCTCTTTTCATCTATTTTAAAATTGGATCTAAGACAATATGCTCAACAAGAAAACAACTTTGCGTACATGCTCTTAGCAACAACATCTCATCATCAAATAAAAATAACACAATGGATAAAATCATGTGCTCTCCAATAGTAAATACTCCGGCCATAATAAATCTGATACTAGCATATATCATGCCTCACATCATAGTATAATTGTTGCATACTACAATTAGCAACATATAAAACCAAGGATACACATCAAATGTAATAACATCTCCTGCAAAAAATAAATGTGAGAGGATCACCAATCATATTCCAGCAACAAATAAAAACCTCTCCAAACAATCTCTGCAAAGCAACTTGAAATCTGATATATTCTACAACATGCTTCAGATCTGCACATTATTTAGTCATTAACACTCATAGATCAAAGTATCTAAGCTCTCCAATAGGTCTGAAGCATAAACATTCTATGCTAACTTCTTTTCCTCACTCATACTCACCATCAACTCAAAATCAACCATCACATAGCTCCAAGATCAAGTATATAAAACATGTAGGGAGAAATTGAGCTTAGGGATAGGATAAAAGGTGCCAAAATTTGACCAAGTCAATCCACTAAGGTCACTACTTGTGCACTAAATGCATTAAAATAATGAGAAGACCTTTTCAAACAATTCTGGAAGCCTCTAGGAATTTCCAATTTAATTTCCTTCCAAACAGTGAAGGAATGCAGAGAAAATGTCGTGAAAACCCTCAGTCACATGCATAATACTAGCTCCATGTGACTAAGACATATTACCACTCCCATATGATTCTCTGCCAATGACTCAAGACTTCCATTTTCTCCCATATTCTAGGGTCCATGCGAATGTGGCTAAAAATTAGGGAAAACACCATGCCTTCAGCTCATAGCCTCTACCATCAATTGGATCCTCTTATACAACATTTGTACTAGCCTCTAGACCTCTGAAAAGGCCCCTGACACAAGTGTCACTACTTGATAAAGCATGCGTCCCAAGTGTCACTACCAAATTGACCTAGAAGGCTAAATAACAAGGTTGGAAAGAGTGCCAACACGTCCTTCACTCTCCAACATACATCACAACAAGCTACAACACCTTTGAAACACCTGTAACACCTATATAGCAACACCATCAAGACATCACATCACCACAACAAGTCATCCTCATAAGCATAGACATGAAGACCTAATGAATACCTACTTGACAACTCAACCAATGTGCCATGAACCATCTCTATCACATGTATATCTATATTATCAACATGTAACAACATCCTTTGCGTCTAGAAACACCATCCAACTATCTTGTAACATCAACAAACCACAATGACATGTCCATCAATGCACATGTAAACTCCTCCAAGACAATCATGCTACTATCAAGCTCCATCAATGCCATCATCTCATCAACATCAATGCCAACACATGCTAACACAAACCAACATGAGTTACATCATACTATTGACATCAATGCCAACACAATCATCCCAATGTCAACTCAACTAGCAACATCATGACCATGTTGACATCAATTCCAATACTATGATGCCAATAATGAATAGGACATAGGTAGTGCTTGAATCATATATTATATGCTAAGAGAATTGAATATATAAATTCCTTGCAACATATTGAATTACAATGTATTTCAAGATTATAATGTATTTCAAAACTGTGGAAAGATCGTTCATTGCATTTGTGGAGTAGTATACTTTTCTTAGGGCTAAAACTTTAATTAGTTTGCATTGATGCATTGGAAGCCTACAATGCTTCTCTATTCAAATCTAATTGAGAAAGCTTCTGTAGGGTGAACAACAGAAGAAGCGAATGCATTACAAAGAAAATTTAGTTGATTGTTATTAGAGATGTAAGTTGTTCATCAACGCTATTTTTCCTTTATTAAAACTCACAAAAGCACCTATCACAAGTGCAATGGAAATGACTGTCTAGTTGCGTAATAAAGTTATTTGTAGGTTTTGGAGTTTTCAATTGCAAAAGAAAGGATAGGTGTGCATGTTGAGATTGCTACCTGTAAGGAGGACAACACGCAAAGCTAGACATCTCACAAAACCAACAAAGCTATAATTGCAAACATAGTTGGTGGCTTGGAACTCTAGACAAAGGCTAATAATAGTAGTTTTGTCCAACAATAGTAGGTAGCGGCCCATGGGAGCTCCTCGTACATTATCTCATGTTTCCACTTGCTATCACCTAGTCCATTAGAGGAGAGGAATTCCATTTCTACTCAGATCAAATTGGAATAGAGTAATTATGTGCATGCACATAGCGAGGAAAATAAACTTTGTCCCTACACATAGTGAAGAAAAGAAACTGAGCGAAGAAACAAAGCTTGCAAACTAATAGTGGCATAAGAAGAACATGTTGCTAGACAATTGAGCAACCACATGTAATCATGCTATACATGTGTAATCTAGGCGAAATTCTGTATGACTATTTACGAAGGCGTAGTCTGAGCCATATATGGCTAATTTACTCTTTAGCACAAACTGTTAATGTTTTAGCGCAAACAAATAATGTTACCAAATTAATGCTAGACTAATTCATAACATTACTTGATTATGAAATAATTACTTTACAATACACTTTTTTAGCCAAAAAAAATTTGATCTAATATGTGCCTCTCACCTCAAGACAAGGCCAAATAAAAAGATGAAATTATTCATTGGCCGCAAGAAAATACAAGAAAATAGTGTAAATCTCTTATAATGCAGAGAAAAAGCACTTATATTAAAACTTTAGGTTTGATGTCTATGATATCTCGAATTATGTGCAAAGACTAATGTGAAGGACACATCTCGATTAATATAGTCTTTATTGCCTTATGAGAGGGACTAATAATATTTTTTTATCGGAATATATTATTTAACTGTTATGAAAAATCAATATCCTATAATTACCTTTTAAAAAACAAAAAAACATTGCTCAAAGCATAATGTAATGAGGTTAAAACAAGATATATAATCTCTAGTGGTATGACTATATCTTTGATATTCTACATGGCCGCGTGAATGATTCATGAAATTTGTAAATTAAAACTCGAGGGACTATGTACGGATGGATATTTTGCAAATGATATTTTGATATTTTCATTACACGGTCATGATTTTATTGTTTTTCTTTTCATACACGTGTCATTAAGGGTTGAGAGAGTTGACGGTGGGTTAGAAATAATTATACCTTGTCAATGATTATCCATATTCACGTATACTAACAAATAAATCAATCGAACCATTAATTAAAATGATTCCACAACATATTGACATAAAAGTATATAATTTTTTTCCTAATCTAATGGAAAAGTGATAAAATTAGCTACTAGCAATTGTCTTTAGCTGCAAAGTACACCTATGCGATAAGATTATTTTGAAAAACCAAATCAGTAGATATTAAACTCTTATATAATTATTGATATTAATTTCTATCTATATTTTAAAAAAACATGTTAAGAGTTTTTTATATATTTAAAAGTAAAATGACACAGGATATTTTGATTGTAGTCATTAATTTTATTTTATTTTTTATTTTTATTTACAAGCTCAACACATGATAATTTGATTGGAAAAATGTTTTTCAAGCATATACATTGAGTTTTTATCTAGAGCTGTTCATTTCTAGGATTATTTTTATGCTTTGATGTTGCTTCTTCAACTTCAATCAATCTATGTAATTTCATCTCTATGACTTTCATTTAAAAAAACGTTATGCTTATCATTTTGAGTATGACTTTTAATGACTTTTAAATTGATTGTTATTGATTCATTAGATACCTTTACTTTGTGGTTCTTACCTTAAACCATTATATGTTAATAAGATTTTCAAGTTTTCATAAAAAAATTACTTTATATAATTAAATTTCAACTTTTTAAACCAACAAATTTAATAATATCTTAATTATTTTTTACAATTTGCAATTCTTCTTATCTCTAGGTATCTATGAATTAGAAGAAGAGACACTCCAAGAGATTGGTTTTTTTATACCAACCCCATGTATGTGCAACTTGAAACCTTACAATGTAATCATTAATTACAAATTTATGTGTTAATTATTAATGCGTTATATTATTTTGTACAAAATAAAGTTAGCAACTTTTAAGATATATTATTGGTCCATAGCTATTATAACATTTGATGAGATTGGGGGGAGGGTTTGAGTGTATAAAAAAATTCCTTGTGCAAGTGACAAAAACTTTAGACTTGGGTTGGTCCCTGAATTCCATACTATTCTCTTTATAGAATTGGTGTTCATTAGTTTCTTTATGACCTCAATTATAGATAAATGCATTGGGGAATGGAATTGTATAAATTTTAGGATATGAATAGTTACAAGTGGTATCCATTTGCAAAATGGCGAGGTAGCTTCAATATGGCCATGATAGTCAAAATTACATGTTGCGAAATCTATAAAAATAACATTCTTTATTTTTCATCCCAATATTTATATGTCTCATTTTTTTTATCGATTTTATGTTCCACACAATTTTTTTAGCATATTTATCATTTTCTTTTCTTATTGTGTTGGTTATATAATAGCGACAGGTCAGATGTTTTAAAGTGTTGATATATTTATTCATTTATTTATTATTCTCCTATTCCAATATTTATTTCAAGAAGATTGGACAATGAAATAGTTGTATTGAGTACACGATGATAAATTAAAAAATTCGAATTATTCAAGTCTAAATATAATTTTTTATTTTTTATAACCATTTCAAAATCATACGTGTGTGTGTACAACTCACTCCTCCTTGCTAAATTGTTAAAATATTCAATAATTAAATTTTCTATGTTACATTTACTATCCTCAAAAAAGTATGATGAAATGGGTGTCTCGGTTCAATTCTCATATATGTGAAGGAAATGTAATAGAATTATTTCACTTTTATATTCCTGAACCTGGCTAAACCTAATCTTATTAATTTTATATTCCTCAAATTCCTATTTTAATAGTTTGAATCCACCAAGTGTTGTGACAACATGTATTTAGTCATGCTAGTTAATTGTTATGGATTTATAACCATAAAAGGATATTAGCACATGTTGTACATGACATGGGAAGAGAAAGATCTAGATAAACAAATTTTACTTTTTCTATTAATAAAGTATATAATGCAAGAGCAAGTATCACCAAAGAGCTTTGGCATGTGATTTGAACAAATGCATATATTTTTGGTTTGTATCCACACATTCTTAGCACTTGGAAAAAAACCTACATGTGGTAGTCTTGCATGAAAATAAAAGACATTTCCATTTGAAAATCCATCTCCTTACGTTTCAACATTTTTCATCAATGTCAAACAATTTATTTCCTAGTCATTAGAATAAGAAAACCATCTGCATTTATTTCATGCTTTAATTATTGAAATGTATTCAAACTTACCACCTTCCATTTGGTTCTTTTAAATAGGTACTCTTAATGTATTTCAATGGAATGTTCTTCTAGTTATAATGGTTTTACAATTAAAAATTAGATTCTCTTGAGTGCTCAATGCCCCTCTCATCTCACTATAAAAGGAATAGCTATGTTATATCTTGTCTTTGAGATCATGGTAGAGTTGGAAAAGGATTATTGAATCAGGTAACATGAAAGTTGTATCGTAATAATAGAAATCTGAATAAGAGCTAAAGAAAGGTTTGATTCATTAAAAAATGTAACATACTCCTCAACGTAACTCCATATTGAATCTATTATCTTACTTCTTTGTTATTAAAAAAAATTTAAAAAACATATAATCATTATTAACTTTTGTGTAATTACTTAATATTATATATTATATAACATCCAATATTAAAATATTAAAATAAAAATTTATTAAAACACAACATCCAATATTAAAATGTTAACAAAATTAAAATTTATTAAAACACTATACTCAATTACAGAGAAAAAATTCATTTTATTTATATTTTTATGAATTCCAAAATAAAACTATTTGTTATATATATTTTTTAATCTTTATAAATTCAAATATTTTTTATCTTTATAAATTTTTAAATAAAACAATTTATTATATCTATGCATTTTTCTTTCATTTTTTTCGGCCAAAATTTAATATAATTATTAAATCTTACTTTTCTGGATTTTTTTTCTATATAAATAAATAAATATAAATACTTATCCTTTTATATTTTCATTGACTTTTATAACGTTAAATAAAACTAAAATTGTAAATCATAAATCATGACATTGGTAATAAAAATTGAAATCAACTATACAACTCATCAATATTATTTGTTTGCATTTAAAATTTATATAACTTTTTCATTGACTTATACCATTTATTAATTTTCTTCAATAAAAAAAAATAACATCCAAAATTAAAAGTTAACAAAATAACTTTTATTAAAACATAATACTCAATTATAAAGAAAACAATTCCTTTTATTTATATTATTTTTTCTAAATGAAACTATCCATTATATTTTTATATTATGTATTTTTTCCTATTTTTTGGGTCAAAATTTAATATATTTACTAAATCTTACATTCGATTTATTTAAAATTTTTATATATAAATTAATACTTTATTTTTATCTTTTCGTTGAATTCTATAACGTTAAATATTAAATAATTCTAAAATAAACTAAAAGTGTAAATTCTAAATCATGACATGAGAATATTGAAATCAATTATATAACTCATCGTTATTTTTTGGGGGCTTAAATTGAAATTTTATATAATTTTTTTATTTACTTAATAACTTTTATTATTTTTATCTTTTCATTGAATTCTAAGGATCGTTCTGGATTAGTGTTTTAGGTTAGTAGGAGAGAGATTGAAGATAACTACATATGGTTTGGAAAATTTATTGACGTATATAAATAAACTTTGTCATGCACTAATGGATTTAATGTATTTATTTTTTTATGTGAATATTTAAGGAGAAATTAATGAGCAGAAATGACTGATCCTCCATAGAGGAAAATAAACTCTAAGAAATAAGCCATATATATATATAAATATGCAATTTTATATATATATAAATATGCAATTTTATATAAGGGATAGAATGTATGATATTAAAGGTTCAATCTTTGAAACAGGGTCACATCACTCTTCATTTTATTATTAGTTACTCGCATCATATGGGAATTTATTATGGAATGAGGATGCACAACATTATTTATCTATGATGATATATGCTAATTATTTTTGGAGAAAATGAATCTTGAATACATAATTGTTTCACCGAAATACTAAGGTGTTGGAGAAGGTCACACATATAATGAAAAAAAGTGCCTTTTGTGATCTTACTTTGCATCCTCCTCCACCTCCCCCAGTATCTCACCCAACTAAGCTAACAAATTCACAATAAGAGATGGATAGTATCTCTCAAGTTGGTAATGAGGTGAGGGTTTCCATAAGTAAGAGATTTTTAGTGTTTGTGGTGATTAATATTTTTTTAATAACAAAAATAGCTTGACCCAAGTAACATGATCCATTTATTGATAAATTTGACATGGAATTAATCTAATGAATGATAAAGACCTTATTTCTTGTGCAAAGAACTATTGAGAGGGTGGTGTGATCTACCTAATGAATTGACAAAGGGTAAGGGATTGGTGAATACTTGTAAACATGTAAATTGAAATTTGGTTTAGAATATATAATAATTTTTTATCTTTTCAAGTATTGGAAGGAAAAATTGGGTTTAAGCATTCTCCCCAGAATACTTGAAATCAAATGAACAATGCTTAAAATTAACAAGATGAGTTGTTAAACAGGAAGTCTTTTCCAATAAGTTTTTGGAAAATTAGGAGTCTATTTTTATTCATGGGAATTTAACTATAATAATCATTCTACCACAACCTTCAACAACAATGAGAATTTATAAAATCTCTACAAAGTTATTCACCACAGTTAACTGTTAAACACACATGGACAACACAAAAGATAGGAAGGATAAATCATGCAATGCAATTTTTATTAACAATTGATTTACATTTATAGTACAATATCTGACTCTTGGGTTTTAGATCCCAAGGTCTCTTGGACTCCTTAGTCTTTTCGGCTTCCACACTAACACTTTAGGATTAGGTGTCCAACATTCCCCCCCTTAATCCGAAGGGTTATGTATGAGTCCAAGAAGAGAGTTGTAATACAAAATGTGCAAAAAATGCATGACAGCACTAGGCTGAATGTGCTCTATGAAATGTTGGTAAAAAGGGTGGTGGTTTAAGGATGACCACCAACACTGAAATGCTTAGTGCAGTTCCCAGAGCTCTTCCAAAACTGGCAAGAAACTGATGTTTTCTGCTAGAGGAAGTGTTCTCAATTTGTGATGGTTTAAGGATGACCAAAAACTCTGGAATGCTTAATGCAATTCCTGGAAATCTTCCAAAACTGGCAAGAAGCTGGTGTCTTCTGCTAGAGGAAGTGTCCTTAATCTGTGATGGTTTAAGGATGACCAACAACTCTGCGATTCCTGGAACTCTTCCAAAACTAGCAAGAAGCTGGAGTCTTCTGCTAGAGGAAGTGTCCCAGATTGCCAACTGAAGGCATGTTCAGGGGCATCTTTATCTCTGGCTACAACTCTGAAACTGGTGTGGCAGGCTGTGGCTCAGGCTCGCTTGATGTGGCTTTGAAGCTTGTAGATGACCATCATTTCCCCCCCTGTCAGATACAAGGTGAGAAGATGGACAAAACTCAACTGCAAGACTGTTCAATATTCTGGAACAAGTTCTGACATGTGTTTGGAATATCTTCTTGGCTGTTGATGCCCATTGCCAAGAAGCGATCCATCCAAGATGAATCTTTGTTCTTGCAGGACGTTTGTTTTTGAAGCATCTGTGTGAAGAATGACTGGTTTTATGACAGTGATTACATGGATGAAGATCAAAACAATGATCTTTCACATGGCCAACTCGGTCAAAGTGTTGGCATTTCACAATCTGTTGTTGTTGCTGTTGTTGCGGAAGAGGGGAAGATTCTGGAATAGCTGAAGCTGAACTGTCATGAGAAGCAGGTGAACTGTCATGAATGAATCCAACACTCTGAAACTGAATGGGCTTGGCATAGTCTGGAATATGAAAGGACAAGTCCTTGTCATATCCAAGACCAGTTTTGTGCTTGTTGTGGACAAGTTGTTCCCAAGGTCTGATGATGGGCTTGGGAAGTGCAGATTGAGTTTCTGCATCTGCATGTACAGCTGCTGCTTTATTGGAATGAACAGTAACATTAATGACTTGCTTCTGATGGGTGGTTGTATCAATGTTCTGAACAAAAACAGGTTCAAAATGGTGTCTATTTTGATGTAGCTCTTCTTGTTGTAGCTGTGATTCAATCTGTAAAAAATCAATCTTTTCCTGTGCATTATATAAGCATGTCTGAATTTCTGAGAGAGATCTTTTGCTGATTTGTAATGTGTCATCAACAGTAGATTGTATAAGAGTTTTGAGGAACTCTAATACTTCACTGATTCTGGCCATTTTTTTTTTTTAATGTCAGAATTACACCTTAAACACTGATCACAACTACTACTCAATGCAAAAAAGTAACACCCACTAGCAATATCCCGTGCAACAAATGATCAGTGTGCGACCAACAAGCACCAATTACAATCCATATAAAAAATAAGATGATGAAGCTACGTTACTGTTGAAGACCTTAAATTTGATGCTATGATGATATCACTGAAATGATCAGTACAATATATGAGTATTTGATATCACTGCACTTGAATGCTAAAACACTGTATCAAAGGTGAAGTGATTGTTCCAGTGACAGAGTTATAGTGTACTGCTACAAGAACAAAGTGACAAGGAAATGCAACTGTGAAACCTTGAAAACTTGTTGTACCAATACAACCTGATTATTCCTTAATTACTGTAACTAGACATCATCAATGTATATATATGTAGCATTTCTGTTCTTGAGAAACCCATGCCTTTTCATGGCATCAATACACAAGATTATTATAGCCACAAAACCTTCACCAATCTGTCCTCACTCCAACATTAATTCAATCATGCGATATGGAGGAAGCCACTAGATGCATTCATGTTGGTTTTCTGTACACAAACCGATGTAAATCTTCGCCCATCAATGGTTGACGTTATTACGATGCTTTCAGAGCCTTATGGGTCATTGTCCAATCCCAAAAGGCCACTGCTCTTCATTTTCAGAGAGCACTGCCCTCCTCATTGAACACGAATCCTGCTGGCCGAACTTCATCGCCGCTTCGTAGCACCATCTTGCTTCTATAATACCAGTCTCTCTGAAATCTCTCCAATTCAAAGACTGCTGAAATCACTAAAAAATCTTTGGTTTCAAAAGCCAATTAAGGCATGCACATCAATCTGCTCATGGATTTTATGAAATCATCCCAGATTTCACCACCGGGACAGGCACTTAGGTATCCCTACTGAGACCAAACAATATTGCCCAACTCAGAGGTCCCCAATTTTCGAAAACCCTAATATAAATGTCTGAGAAATTGACCCTGTCATAACACTTTTGGAAAGCTCATCAAAAGCTGAGCGACCATAACAACAGCAGCAAGAAATGAACATACAGCGCATGCAGAGCTCATGAGAGATCAACAAGGAAGATATAAAAATAAAGACTGTTTACAATGGCAGGTCGAGCACTTGGGAAATCAAATCAATCATCATTTGGGTTCATTTTTTCTGCTGAATTTAGTCGTTTGAATCCTCCTCCTGAGTTTATTCATTTGGGACTATTTTTGGGCAGAACTAGATCGTTGTATGCCATTTTTCCCTGTTTTACTCTGGCAATTGTCTCCACCGGGTGTGCCAAACAAGGTTGGGGGTTTGTATAAACGTGCCACGATCCTGAAGTCCAAGCTACCTTTCAAAACAATATCCACTTCATTAAAAACAGAGACTTCTACATCCACCATAAAATATGAATCTCTAATAAAATCTGCGGCTGGGGCTGTGCGTGCAACGAATTATGTTTCGCGAGAGTTCCCGTAACCTCAATATTCGTCAGTGGATGCAGTATTATTTGTCTTCGCTTTCATGCACTAGATTAGCGAAGAACACAGTGAGCGAGCCCTTGTGCGAGAGTCCCGTAACTTGAGTATTCTTCGGCTCTAGTTTCATGCATCAGATTGATGTATCACAAATGCTCGTCTTGAATCCACTCTCAGCATTCACGGATTTTACCACAGCTATCCGTCTGGTCACCTCAGGCACAACATTATACCAGCATACGGCTGCACAGTGACAAGCGATTAAGACGAAATCTCTGTGCCATGATCGTTATCTACACATACAATGACAGAGATTAGGAAACTGGCTGGGAACTTTTGAGAATGTCCGTCGGGATAGCAGACAATCGTCGGACCTTCAACGGGTGCATCACTCAAGCTGAATTTCGTGCTGGCACAAAACGTTCAAGCTCATGCATGTATCGGTGGTAAGAGTATTGGTGAGGATATCAGAAAACTGGAATATGGGGTGCTGAGTGTTGTCAGGCAGGCAAGAAATCAGAGAAAACGCACAACGCCAACGAGAATATGGGGTGCTCTTTCACAATGCCAACGACAGAGAGTAAAAACGGATGCGCAGAGACCTACTGACACGCAGGACAGAGGTAGAAACTGGCAGAGAATGAAACGCATGACAGAGGCAGCGTATTCAGGCCAGAGGGCGCAAACTTCAGAGGCGCAGTCTTCAGAGGGCGCAATCTTTAGAGGCGTTCAGGACAGAGGCGTTCTAAGGCAGCGGCAGCATGTGAGGAGCGCTGGAAAAGAATATGGCAGAGGGCCAGGACTGACATGCACATAACAGGCCACAAAAAAACAAGTGGCTCTGATACCATGTTAAACACACATGGACATCACAAAAGATAGGAAGGATAAATCATGCAATGCAATTTTTATTAACAATTGATTTACATTTATAGTACAATATCTGACTCTTGGGTTTCAGATCCCAAGGTCTCTTGGACTCCTTAGTCTTCTCGGCTTCCACTATAACCCTTTAGGATTAGGTGTCCAACATTAACCTCGGATAAACATATATGTGTTTCCTAGAAAGGAAATATTGCATGTGTGACAAGAATTATTTTAGTGTCTAAAATGTAGACAATGGACTTTAATTCTTGTTTTGTTTCCTTTGCATTATTTTTAATGAATAGTTCACATTTTGTTTTGAAGTATCTTGCATGCATAAGAAATTTTCAAGGAAGAAGATTTGCAGTCTTGGAAAGTTAGAAAGAAAGACATATAATTAGGGATTAGTTGAGAGTCCGGGAATTGGAAAAGTTGAGAAAGGATGCCATTAACCTTTATGAATTATTTGAGGCATCTTGATATTTTTAAGCGTGGTCAACATGCATCCTTATGAATACACATAATGGAGTTCGCTTAATAACTTATTTGAGACATTATGCGAGTTTAAGGAATCCTCTATTATAAAGAATTTGTACAATATGAGAAATATTTGCATACATGATCATGAGATATCACTTACTTTTCATACCTAACTTAGTTTATTTAGAGAAGACAACCAAAGACATAGAGAGGCTAAGTATGACACCACAACAAAGTAGTTAGTGAATAATTGATAAGATAAGGCAACTATATTAATAGCCTATGACTGACCACAATTGTGAGTCAATAGGACTCATTGATACATCCATTGTAATAATATATAAGCCTTCACAATAGCCTCAATAAGGTAACTTTAAGCTAGTAGGAAGCCTTAGAGAATTAGATAGTGCATTCCAGTCCCCAACCCATATAGCCATGCAAGGCCTATATTTAGAAGCCTATTTCACTTGGTATGCATATGTGTTGGATTAGTAAAGTGCACATTTAGTTTTTAAACTGCACAAGTATATGTATTATTAAAATAAGCTTATTATTTTCCCCTCCCATGAGATATAAAAAGGTCAAAACGTGTGTTAAGAACAATTTTATTTCCTGTAAGGGTTGTCCTCTTTCTCCTCTTCTGTTTGTCCTCCAAGCCTTCGTTCTCAGTTTCCATCTAAACAAGAAAATGCAAGAGCAGGAGATCTCAGGGCTTTGCATTGCAAGAGGAGTCAAAAGCATCAATCAAGCCCTTTTTGCAGACGATATGTTGTTGCTAAGGGCTGCATCGATCCACTCGGCCAATAGATTTAAAGAAGCTCTTGATGAATTTTGTATGGCATCGGGAATTAGTCTCAACAAGGGGAAATGCCACATTTACTGTTGGAATACTATGCCCAACTTGCTTAGTTCCTTTGCCAGATGTTTTGGATTCACAACCTCTTCAGCTTGGACTTCTTTTAAATATCTTGGGCTCCCTATCTTCCTCCAGCGGGCCTACAATAGGGATTGGCTCCCCCAAGTGGAAAAGTTCAAGAAAAAATTCTAAGCATGGGGATTCACCTGGCTTAATATTGCACGCAAGTTAGTTCTCATCAAAGCTGTGCTCTGCAGTCTCCCCTTATTTCAGTTTTGAGTACTCCTTGCTCCAAGTGGCATTTTTCAGAAAATGTACCAGCACATACGCAATTTCTTTTGGAAGGGAGGCAAAAAAAATGAGAGGAAAATCCCTCTTGTTAACTGGAAGACTGTCTCCAAGCCTCTAATGGAGGGGGGCTTTAAACTTCAAGAACCTTTCCCTTCAGAACATTGCCATGGGAGCCAAAATTCTCTGGAAAATTATTGCGCCCAAGCGTGGTCGGGCCCAATTATCGCAATGGAGGAAATATTTCAAAGGTAAGACAGTTCGATGCCTGGATGGGCCTCTCCCGCAAGGCGTCTCTCCCTTTGTAAGGCTCTACTCCAAAGTCGCCCCCCTGATCCGCTCCAATGCTTACTGGATTCCTAGAAATGGGAGGAATACAAATATTTGGACTGATCACATCATGGACCGAGATCCAATTGGTGAATTCTCCTCCTTGAATGCGTTGCGTTGTTGGTTTACCACTTTAGGAAAGTCCACTCTGTGGGCTATACCCACGTGGGCTGGGACGCACTGGGCAGGTTGGAATTTTATAGATTTGCCTCCGGAGCTTCTTCAGGAATGCAGCTGCCTTCGTGCTATGTTGAACGGTATTGCTCCCACGCATGTGCGCAGAAGAGACTCGCGTGGCTGGGGTTCGCTGTCAGCAGGTTATACCATAGCTCAAGGCTACGCAAAAATCTCTTTGAGACCGCATGTCCCTCCTGACCCTGCTCCTTGGAATGTGGTCTGGTGCCTCTCCTCTCTACCCAAAATTGACATGTTCTGTTGGCTTTTATGCCACAGGAAAATCCTCACTGATGATAAATTGCAGAAACATGGATTTCATGGCCCATCCAGGTGTCCCCTATGCAGAGAGAATGTGGAATGTGCCACACATCTCATATTAAATTGTAAATTCGATGTGTAGGTTTGGAGTGAGCTGATGGATTATTGGAACCCCAATTTTGTTCTTCCCATCTCCATAATTGATATTTTTGCAAACTGGAAGAACAATTATCCCGACCCTCCTCCAAAAAACAAAGTGATTAAAGTGGCTTGGTCTTCCCTTCCGAAAATCTACTGCTGGAAGATCTGGCTAGAGAAAAACATCAGAATTTTTAGAAACACACAACATGATGTCAAGGTGGTAGCAGCTAAGATAAAATTCCACTTAAAAGAATGATTGGGAGATCAAAAGGAAGCTTCAAATCTAAATCAGTTAGATACTATTTGTGGTGCCTCCCTAAACCTGCAACTTCATCAAGCTACTACAAATATCTCCCCTTCTAAAGACTGGCAAATAAGGGAGAAAAATAATGAAGATTTTCAAGACTGGATCTCCAATCAAAAGGTGCACTCTCTCTTCTTTGACAGGGCATCAAAGGGAAATCTTGGCAAGGCTGGGGCAGGATGAATTGTAAAAAACACTGAAGGCATATCGACCCACAACTTTGTTTGGGGTCTGGGGATCAACTCCAGCATTCAAGCTGAGCCTTTGGCCCTCTTCCAAGGTCTTAAGTTGCTCTTGAATTTGGAAATCAAGGAGGCAAACATTTTTGGGGATTCTCAAGTGATAATAAAAATCATGGTGACCAACTCATCCCCTCGGGACTTAAGATTGGCAAGACTGATATCTAGAATCAAAAGTTTGGGGAAATTGTTCCAAAACCTAAAATAGTTCCACGTATTAAGAGACAACAACAAAGAAGCAGATCTTGAAGCTAATAAAGCTGCCCTTCTCTTTGCTGGGGCAATGATAAGAGACGGGGACGAAACATGGGATCCAATTCCATAATCAGTCAACTGATATGTTTTACTGCTTGCTATTGAAACAATTCATTTGTACTTTTAAACTTGGGCAAATCACAAAAATCGATTCCATAGCTGTAGCCAAAAAGAGTTGGAAGTTGACCACAACCTCCATAGCACTTCTGGTTTTCGAAACTATTTGGGCTCTGCTCTCTCTCATTGTAATCTGAAATCTGGCATTTAGACCAATTAGTTAATATAGTCCATAACCGTTTCTGTAAAACAATAAACAATTTTATTGCCTGTAAAAAATTAGTCACATTAAGTTTTTTAAATCTTCTTTTTATAGTGGTTAAAAGGAACAAAAACCTCCATTTTTTTTGGAAAATGTATCTGTTCTTATGAAAATAAAAACAAAAATATATACTCTTCTTCCAAATCTCAATTTGGATCACTACATTACCTTATTTTCCTCTATTTTTATCCTATCCCTCTTTTTTTAGGAATGTATCTCATGTGGGTATCATAGCAATCTATTTTTATATGCAACAATTGTGATTGATTCTCCTTAGATATATAATGTTCTGACACCAGTGTTTCATCTAATATCTTGTATATACATTTATTAAAGTGGAATTTAGGTGTATTAGAAACCTCTAGAACTGATTAATTAGGGTTTTTCAAGGACAAGTAAACATCACAAACATTATTGTTAAACATAATGAGATATTAAATATTGGTGATGGAACCCCATGGGTAGGTTCACATTTTCCTGTTATGGCATCTCATTGTAAAATATAGTGTAAAAGCCTCTTTTTTTAGGAATGTATCTCATGTGGGTATAATAGCAATCTATTTTTATATGCAACATTTATGATTGACTCTCCTCAAATATATAATGTCCTGACACCATTGTTTCATGTATTAGCTTGTATATACATTCAGTAAAGTGGAATTTAGGTGTATTAGAAACCTCTACAACCGATTAATTAGGGTTTTTCAAGGACAAGTAAACATCACAAACATTATTGTTAAACATAATGAGATATTAAATATTGGTGATGGAACCCCATGGGCGGGTTCACCTTTTCCTACTATGGCATTTCATTGTAAAATATAGTGTAAAAGGATATAAAAAACATTTGTCTTTCATTAGGATAATCATTGAGATGTGGCAATGCCAAGATCAAATCTTTCCAAAGTAGGACAAAGAAGGCTATGGTATTTCAAGTCCATTATTCTTTCACTCTAATACAAGTCTTGAAAACTCTATGAAGCATAAGAGAAACATCATTCAAAAACCAAGCATTTGTAGAAATACTAATAATTTCCAAATAAAGAATAAGGGTGGCATGATAACCCACTAACGCTTCATCATGAATAACAGAGTCTAAGAAACATGTGGCATTAATGGTTGCCATTTATAGAAAATATCTTTAACCATAAATCTGAGTTACTAATTGAAGACATAAAAACACAATATCTTGATCAATTATAGATACCAAAGAAACATAAGTATTATGGACATATCAACCATAGCCAATATCACCATTGAGGAAAAAAACAAAGAAAAAACATAAAAGAATAAAATTAATATGAAAAAATGAAACAAGGTTAAGTGGATGGTTTCCAACCATATTCTACTGTAGCTCCTTCATACTATAGAAGACCCATTGTTTCTCACACCTTGATTTACTGTAATCTAGCCTAAGGATTGTACAAAAGAACGCCATTCATTCTCATTATCGAAATACAATTTGTAATGTGATTTTCTCATTTTGGTGATTGAGATTTATCAGATTTAGATGATGCAAAAGAGATGATGTCTCAACAAAACATTTATTTTCCTATCTCTTTTCCTCACAATAGTAATACGGGTGCAACTCATTCATACATTATAAAATTAGATTAGGAAAACACCCCAGAACCAAATATTTAAATTATGAGCCTATGACCTTTCGGACATGTGAGCATCTCATGAGGGCCACTTGCCTCACTATTCTATTTTCCATAGCATGCCATGAAATACATGGATGACACCACATGAAGTTGTGGCATGCAAATATGATTATGTGGGGGTAGTTACCTATCTCTCTTTATTTGTATCAATTTGTACTGGTGGATCTTCCTAATACTCAATGTTGCACATTGTTCTGCTATGAACATAAATCAATTTTGTATAAATAAACATGAAACTAATGATAACTCATCTTGTATGCAATGAAGGGTGCATAACTCACCATGTATGCAAAGTAGGGCACTTATAAAGGAAGTTGCAGGGCTCAAATTTTGATGGGTGCATGTTGATTTTCTAAGGTCTCAACATCTAAAATGAGTACATATTTAATCAATTCACCCTATGTTTTGTATGGTATTCTTCATTAAATTAAATTTTTTTATTTCATTAATGGGTCACTGACCGTATTTTTAAACTTTGTAATGGGTTGTTATTGTAGCAGAGTGTTGAGAAAAACATTGAATCAAAAGAACAAATGGTGCTCTTCTGTGTAAGCCTTAGGCTGGATTTAGGATGGATTATAACAAATCAAGGTGTGAGAAACAATGGTTTTGAAATCACTCAGTGATGGATTGGAAACAATTAGCCAAGCTTCTCCCATGTACTTAAATTATAGAAATTTCAATATATGTAGAAAATGTATATAAGAAGAAGATGATTCATTTCATCTCTTTCAAAAAACCCAAGAATATCCCTTCCTGACACCTACCTTTGACCTTTCATTAGTTGCCCCTCATCCTCCACCTTTATTTCTTGCATAACACCTACATGCAGGAGAACACTCTATCATTTTTCACAAGAAGGTAGAGTAAGGGAAACCATATGAGGATATCTAAGACCACTTGAGCATACATTCCCAACTGAGAACCTATTTATGTACTTATTTCCTAGTTACCATGACATCTTTTCCTGGTCTTTTTCCAAAATGTTGGAACTACCTCTTTAGACGCTTGACCAATGTTAAGCATAAAAGGAAACCACTTAGCCACTCGACCAATGGATAAAGCCAACAATAAAAGAACATAATACTAAAAAATATTTCAGACAAATATTCTTAGGTGTTTTCTACAGTACACTGAAACACATTATTTCTCTTTACATGAATAACCTAAATTCTTTTTTTTCGCTAGAAAATAGTTAAAAGAAATGATATAAAACATTCCACCATCCAGCCTTTCTTGCGATATAAGTATATGACCATTGGAAAACTTTGCACACTAATAAGACGGGGGGGTGGGTCAATTAGTAGTGTGATCTGTATATGTTTTTAACCAATTTAAACTTCAATTGCTAAATCACACATATGTTAGCAACAACTCATTCAACATGTACATCACATAAGTACAAATTTACCATAAGCAACAATATAACAATAAAAAATTCACACAATCACATCATCGCACATAAGATACAATATCTTTGGTGGTAACCCTTTTGGGAGAAAAACCGCCCTTGTTGTTTCTTCTCTTCTCTGAATTTATATTAGTCAAGAAATTGGTGTTTTACATTGCTTGCAGACTCCCATCAGCATGGAGAGTTGACCTCGTATACAAAATGCAAACACCCATCGCTTAGGAGACACAATACTATTGATTAGATCAGAATACTCTGTTCTCTACAAATCTACAGACTATAATCCACTGAAGGCCACCACAATCAACGATCCTTACCCGACTCCATTTATAATATAAAACTACCATTAGATGAGAAACTTATTCCTTTCATTGAAGCTTCGATATCACTCCTCCACCTCCATGAAGTCACTACTTCTCACCACTATGTGAACCTCTTTTCATCTATTTTAAAATTGGATCTAAGGCAATATGCTCAACAAGAAAACAAATTTTCATACATGCTCTTAGCAACAACATCTCATAATCAAATAAAAATAACACAATGGATAAAATCATGTGCTCTCCAATAGTAAATACTCTGCCCACAATAAATCTGATACCAACATATATCAAGCCTCACATAATAGTATAATTGTTGCATACTACAATTAGCAACATATAACACCAAGGATACACATCAAATGTAGTAACATCTCTTGCAAAAAATAAATGTGAGAGGATCACCAATCATATTCCAGCAACAAATAAAAACCTCTCCAAATGATCTCTACAAAGAAACTTCAAATCTGATATATTCTACAACTTGCTTCATATCTACACATTATTCAGTCGTTAACACTCATAGATCGAAGTAGCTAAGCTCTCCAATAGGTCTGAAGCATAAACATTGTATGCAAACTTCTTTTCCTCACTCATACTCACCATCAAATCAAAATCAACCATCACATAGCTCCAAGATCAAGTATATAAAACATGTAGGGAGAAATTGAGCTTAGAGATAGGATAAAAGTTGCCAAAATTTGACCAAGTCAATCCACTAAGGTCACTACTTGTGCACTAAATGCATTCAAATAATGAGAAGACCTTTTCAAACAATTCTAGAAGCCTCTAGGAATTTCCAATTTAATTTCCTTCCAAACAGTGAAGGAATGCAGAGAAAATGTCATGAAATCCCTTAGTCACATGCATAATACTAGCTCCATGCGACTGAGACATATTACCACTCCCATATGATTCTCTACCAGTGACTCAAGGCTTCAATTTTCTCCCATAGGCTTGGGTCCATGCGAATGTGGCTAAAAATGAGGGAAAACACCATGCCTTTAACTCATAACCTCTACCATCAGTTGGATCCTCTTATCCAACATTTGTACTAGCCTCGAGACCTCTCACAAGGCCCCTGACACAAATGTCACTACCTGATAAAGCATGCCTCCCAAGTGGCACTACCGAATTGACCTAGAAGGCTAACTAACAAGGTTGGCAAGAGTGCCAACACGTCCTCCACTCTCCAACAGACATCACAAAAAGCTACAACACCTCTGAAACACTTGTAAAACCTCTGTGGCACCACCATCAAGACATCACATCACTACAACAAGTCATCCTCATAAGCATATACATGAAGACCTAATGAATACCTACTTGAAAAACTCAACCAATGTGCCACGAATCGTCTCTATCACATGTATATCTATATTATCAACATGTAACAACATCCTTTGCATCTAGAAACAACATCCAACTATCTTGTAACATCAACAAACCACAATGACATGTCCATCAATGCACATGTAAACTCCTCCAAGATGATCATGCTACTATCAAGCTCCATCAATGCCATCATCTCATCAACATGAATGCCAACACATGCTAACACAAACTAACATGAGTTACATCATACTGTTGACATCAATGCAAACACAATCATTCCAATGTCAAATCAACTAGCAACATCATGACCATGTTGACATCAATGCCAATACTATGATGCCAATAATGACTAGGACATAGGTAGTGCTTGAATCATATATTAGATGCTAAGAGAATTGAATATATAAATTCTTTGCAACATATTGAATTACAATGTATTTCAAGACTATAATGTACTTCAAAACTGTGGAAAGATCGTTCATTGCATTTGTTAAGTAGTATATTTTTCTCAGGGCTAAAACTTTAATTTGTTTCCAATGATGCATTGGAAGCCTGCAATGCTTCTCTATCCAAAGCTAATTGAGAAAGCTTATGTAGGGTTAACAACATAAGAAGTGAGTGCATTACAAAGAAAATTTAGTTGATTGTTATTAGAGATGTAATTTGTTCATCAACGTTGTTTTTTCTTTATTAAAACTCACAAAAGCACCTATCACGAGCGCAATGGAAATGACCGTCTATTTGTGTAATAAAGTTATTTGTAGGTTTTGGAGTTTTCAATTGCAAAAGAAGGGATAGGTGTGCATGTTGAGATTGCTACCCGCAGGGAGGACAACACGCAAAGCTAGGCAGCTCACAAAACCAACAAATCTATAATTGCAAACATAGTTTGTGGCTTGGAACTCTAGACAAAGGCCAGTAATAGTAGTTTTTTCCAACAACAGTACGTAGCGGCCCATGGGAGCTCCTCGTACATTATCTCATGTTTCCACTTGCTATCACCTGGTACATTGGAGCAGAGGAATTCCATTTCTACTCAGATCAAATTGGAATAGAGTAATTATGTCCATGCACATAGCAAAGAAAATAAACTTTTTCCCTACACATAGTCAAGAAAAGAAACTGAGCGAAGAAACAAAGCTTGCACATTGACAATGACAAAAGGAGAACATGTTGCTAGACAATTGAGCAACCACATGTAATCATGCTATGGATGTGTATCTAGGCGAAATTCCATATCACTATTTATGGAGGTGTAGTCTAAGCCATATATAACTAATTTACTCTTTAGCAGTGTAGTCTAAGCCATATATAACTAATTTACTCTTTAGCACAAACTGTTAATGTTTTAGCGCAAACAAATAATGTTACCAAATTAATTTTAATGTTACCAAATTAATTTTAAACTAATTCATAGCATTACTTGACTATGAAACAATTGCTTGACAATACATTTTTTTTTTAGCCAAAAAATTTGATCTAATATGTGCCTCTCACCTCGCGCAAAGGCCAAATAAGAAGACGAAATTATTCATTGGCTGCGAGAAAAGAGTGTCAATCTCTTATAATGTAGACAAAAATAACACTTATATTAAAACTTTAGGTTTGATGTCTTTTGATATCTCGAATTATGTGCAAAGACTAATATGAAGAACACATTTCGATTAATATAGTCTTTACTGCCTTACTAATAATATTTTTTTTTGAAATATATTATTTAACGGTAATGAAAAATACATTGATAAAAAAATCAATATCCTATAATTACCTTTTAAAAAACAAAAAAATATTAAAAAACAAAAAATATTGCTCAAAGCATAATGTAATGAGGTTAAAACAAGATATATAATCTCTAGTGGTATGACTATATCTTTGATATTCTACATGGCCGCGTGAATGATTCATGAAATTTTTAAATTAAAACTCGAGGGACTATGTACGGATGGATATTTTGCAAATGATATTTTGATATTTTCATTACACGGTCATGATTTTATTGTTTTTTTTTCATACACGTGTCATTAAGGGTTGAGAGAGTTGACGGTGGGTTAGAAATAATTATACCTCGTCAATGATTATCCCTATTCACGTATACTAACAAATAAATCAATCGAACCATTAATTAAAATGATTCGACAACATATTGACATAACAATATATAATTTTTTTACTAAGATAATGGAAAAGTGATAAAATTAGTTACTAGCAATTGTCTTTACACCTGCGAAGTACACTTATGCGAGAAAATTATTTTGAAAAACCAAATCAGTAAATATTAAACTTTTATATAATTATTGATATTAATTTCTATCTATATTTTAAGAAAACATCTTAAAAAGCTTTTTAGTATATTTAAAAGTAAAATGACACATGATACTTTGATCGTTGTCATTAATTTTATTTTATTTTTTAGTTTTATTTACTAGAAAAATGATTTTCAACCATATACATTGAGTTTTCATCTAGAGCTGTTCATTTTTAGGATTATATTTATGCTTTGACATTGCTTCTTCAACTTTAATCAATCTATGTCATTTCATCTCCATGACTTTAATTTTAAAAAAAAGTTATGCTTATCATTTTGAATATGAATTTTAATGACTTTTAAATTGATTTTTATTGATTCATTAAATACCTTTATTTTGTGGTTCTTACTTTAAACCATTATATGTTAATAAGATTTTCAAATTTTTATAAAAATATTACTATATATAATTAAATTTCAACTTTTCAAACCAACAAATTTAATAATATTTTAATTATTTTTTACAATTTGCAATTCTTCTTACCTCTAGGTATCTGTAAATTAGAGGAACAGACACTCCAAGAGAATGATTTTGTTATACGCAACCCCATGCATGTGCAACTTGAAACCTTACAATGTAATCATTAATTACAAATTTATGTGTTAATTATTAATATATTATTAGTCATGCGTTATATTATTGTGTACAAAATAAAGTTAGCAACTTTGAAGATATATTGTTCGTCCATAGCTATTATAACATTTAATGAGATTGGGGGGAGGGTCCGAGTGTACAAAAAAATTCCTTGTGCGAGTGACAAAAACATTAGACTTGGGTTGGTCCCTGGATTCCATACTATTCTCTTTATAGAATTGGTGTTCATTAGTTTCTTTATGACCTCAATTATAGATAAGTGCATTGGGGAATGGAATTGTATAAATTTTAGGATATGAACAATTACAAGTAGTATGCATTTGCAAAATGGCGAGGTCGCTTTAATATGGCCATGATAGTCAAAATTACATGTTGCGAAATCTATAAAACATAACATTCTTTATTTTTCTTCCCAATATTTATATGTAATTTGTTTATCGATTTTATGTTCGACACAATTTTTTAGCATATTTATCATTTTTTTTTTCTTATTGTGTTGTTTCTATAGTAGTGATAGGTAAGATGTTTTAAAGTATTGATATATTTTTTCATATATTTATTCTTCTCCTATTCCAATATTTATTTCAAGAAGATTGGGCAATGAAATAGTTGTATTAAGTACATGATGATAAATAAAAAAATTTGAATTATTCAAGTTTAAATATGATTTTTTATTTTTTACAACCATTTCAAAATCATACGTGGGTGTGTACAACTCGCTCCTCCTTGCTAAATTGTTAAAATATTAAATAATTAAATTTTCTATGTTACATTTACTATCCTCACAAAAGTATGATGAAAAGGGTGTCTCAGTTCAATTCTCATAGGTGTGAAGGAAATGTAATAGAATTACTTCACTTTTACATTCCTGAACTTGGCTAAACCTAATCTTATTAATTTTATATTCCTCAAATTTCTATTTTAATAGTTTGAATCCACCAAGTGTTGTGACAACATGTAATTAGCCATGCTAGTTAATTGTTATGTATTTACAACCATAAAAGGATATTAGCGCATGATGTACATGACATGGGAAGAGAAAGATCTAGATAAAAAAATTACTTTTTCTATTGATCAAGTATATAATGCAAGAGCAAGTACCACCAAAGAGCTTTGGCATGTGATTTGAACAAATGCATATATTTTTGGTTTGTATCCACACATTCTTAGCACTTGGGAAAAACCCTACATGTGGTAGCCTTGCATGAAAATAAAAGACATTTCCACTTGAAAATCCATCTCCTTACATTTCAACAATTTCCATCAATGACAAACAATTTATTTTCCTAGTCATTAGAATAAGAAAACCATCTGCATTTATTTCATGTTCAATTATTCAAATGTATTCAAACTTACCACCTTCCAGTTGGTTCTTTTAAATAGGTACTCTTAATGTATTTCAATGTAATGTTCTTCTAGTTATAATGATTGTACAATTAAAAATTAGATTCTCTCCAATGCTCAATGCCCCTCTCATCTCACTATAAAAGGAATAACTATGTTATATCTTGTATTTGAGATCAGGGTAGAGTTGGAAAAGCATTGTTGAATTAGGTAACATGAAAGTTGTATCTTAATAATAGAAATCTAAATAAGAACTAAAGAAAGGTTTGATTCATTGAAAAATGTGACACACTCTTGAAGGTAACTCCATATTGAATCTATTATCTTACTACTTTGTTATTAAAAAATATTTAAAAAACATATAATCATTATTAACTTTTGAGGAATTACTTAACATTATATATTATATAACATCCAATATTAGAATATTAAAATAAAAATTTATTAAAAAACAACATCCAATATTAAAATGTTAATAAAATTAAAATTTATTAAAACACAATACTCAATTACAAAGAAAAAATTTCATTTTATTTATATTTTTATGAATTCCAGAGAAAAAAATTCATTTTTTTTAATGGATTCCAAAATAAAACTATTTGTTATATATATATTTTAATCTTTATAAATTCAAATATTTTTAATATTTATAAATTCTTACATAAAACAATTCATTATATGTATGCATTTTTCTTTTTTTTTTGGGTCAAAATTCAATATATTTATTAAATCTTACTTTTCTCGATTCATTTGAAATTTTTCTATGTAAATTAATAAATATAAATATTTTTTTTTTATATTTTCATTTATTTTTATAAGGCTAAATATTAAAAAAAATTTAAAATAAAAATAAATTTGTAAATCATAAATCATGTAATAAAAATTGAAATCAACTTACAACTCATCAATATTATCAATATTATTTGTTTGCATTTAAAATTTATATTACTTTTTTATACAACACATCAATATTATTGGTTTACATTTAAAATTTATATAAGTTTTTCATTGACTTCCAAATAAATTTTTATTAAGACATAATACTCCAGGAAGCAATTCCTTTTATTTATATTATTATAAATTCTAAATGAAACTATCCCTTATATTTTTATACCTATGTATTTTTTTTCATTTTTTTGGTTCAAAATTTAATATATTTACTAAATCTTACATTCCACGATATATATATATATATATATATATATATATATATATATATATACTTTTCCTTTTATCGTTTCATTGAATTCTATAACGTTAAATATTAAATAATTCTTAAAATAAACTAGAAGTATAAATTCTAAATCATGACATGAGAATATTGAAATCAATTATATAACTCATCGTTTTTTTTGCTTAAATTGAATTTATATAATTTTTTGATTTACTTAATAATTTTTACTATTTTTATCTAAATCATGACATGAGAATATTGAAATCAATTATATAACTCATCGTTTTTTTTGCTTAAATTGAAATTTTATATAATTTTTTGATTTACTTAATAATTTTTACTATTTTTATCTTTTCATTGAATTCTAAGGATCGTTTTTGATTAGTGTTGGTTAGAAGGAGAGAGATTGAAAATAACTACATATTGTTTGGAAAATTTATTGACGTATATAAATAAATTTTATCATGCTCTAATGGATTTGTTTTCTTAGATGTGAATATCTAAGGAGAAATTAATGAGTGCAAATGAATCAAGAAATTATATATATATATCTATATATATATATATATATAATTTTATATAAGGGATAGAATGTATGATATTAAAGGTTTAATCTTTGAAACATGTTCACATCACTCTTCATTTTATTATTAGTTACTTGCACTATATGGGAAGTTATTATGGAATGAGGATGCACAACATTATTTGTCTATGATGATATATGCTAATTATTTTTGGAGAAAATGAATCTTGAATACATAATTGTTTCACCCAAATACCATGGTGTTGGAGAAGGTCACACATATAATGAAAAAAGTGCCTTTTGTGATCTTACTTTTCATCCTCCTCCACCTCCCCCAGTATCTCACCTAAGTAAGCTAACAAATTTACAGTAAGAGATGGAGAGTATCTCTCAAGTTGGTAAGGAGGTGAGGGTTTCCATAGTTAAGATATTTTTAGTGTTTGTGGTGATTAATATTTTTTTAATAAGGAAAATAGCTTGACCCAAGTAACATGATCCATTTACTGATAAATTTAACATGGAATTAATCTAATGAATGATAAAGACCTTATTTCTTGTGCAAAGAACTATTGAGATGGTGGTGTGATCAACCTATTGAATTGGCAAAGGGTATGGGATTGGTGAATACTTGTAAACATGTAAATTGAAATTTGGTTTACCATATATAATAATTTTTTATTATTTCATTGGAAGGAAAAATTGGGTTTAAACATTCTCCCCAAAATACTTGAAATCAAATGAAGAATACTTAAAATTAACAAGATGAGTTGTTAAACAGGAAGTCTTTTCCAATAAGTTTTTGGAAAATTAGGAGTCTCGTTTTATTCATGGGAATTTAACTAAAATAATCATTCTACCAGAACCTTCAACAACAACGAGAATTTATAAAATCTCTACAAAGTTATTCACCACAGTTAACCTTGGATAAACATATATGTGTTTCCTAGAAAGGAAATATTGCATGTGTGACAAGAATTATTTTAGTGCCTAAAATGTAGACAATGGACTTCAATTCCTATTTCATTTCATCTGCATTATTTTTAATGAATAGTTTACATTTTGTTTTGAAGTATTTTGCATGCATAAGAAATTTTGAAGGAAGAAGATTTGCAGTCTTGGAAAGTTAGAAAGAAAGACATATAATTATGGATTAGTTGAGAGTTTGGGAATTGTGAAAGTTGAGAAAGGATGCAATTGACCTTTATGAATTATTTGAGGCATCTTGATATTTTTAAGTGTAGTCAACATGCATCCCCTATGAATACACATAATGGAGTTTGCTTAATAACTTATTTGTGACATTATGTAAGTTTGAGGAATCCTCTATTATAAAGAATTTGTGCAATATGAGAAACATTTGCATACATGATCACGAGATCTCACTTACTTTGCATACCTAACTAGGTTATTTAAAGAAGACAACCAAAGACATAGAGAGGCTAAGCATGACACCACAACAAAGTACTTAAAAAATAATTGATAAGATAAGGAAACTATACTAATATCCCATGAATGATCACAATTATGAGTCAATAGGACTCATTGATACATCCATTGTAATAATATATAAGCCTTCATAATAGCCTCAATATGGTAATTTTAAGATAGTAGAAAGCCTTAAAGAATTAGATAATGCATTCTAGTCCCCAACCCATCTAGCCATGCAAGGCCTATATTTATAAGCCTATTTCACTTGGTATGCATATGCATTGGATTAGTAAAGTGCACATTTAGTTTGTAAATTGCACAAGTATATGTATTATTAAAATAAGTTTATTATTTTCCCTTCCCATGAGATATACAAAGGTCAAAGTGTGTATTAACAACAATTTTATTGCCTGTAAAAACTTAGTCACATCAAGTTTTTTAAATCTTCTTGTTATAGTGGTTAAAAGGAACAACAACCTCCAATTTTTATTTTTTTATTATTTATTTATTTTTATTTTTTAATTTAATTGAATTGAATTTATTATTATTATTATTTATTTTTATTTTATTTTATTATTATTATTATTATTTTTTTTTAAATTTTAAATTTTTCTTTTTTTGGGAAAATGTGTATGTTCTTCTAAAATAAAAATATATACTCTTCTTCGAAATCTCAACTTGGATCACCGCATTACCTTGGTTTCCTCTATTTTTATCCTATCCCTCATTTTTTAGGAATGTATCTCATGTGGGTATGATAGCAATCTATCTTTATATGCAACATTTGTGATTGACTCTCATTAGATATTTAATGTTATGACACCAGCGTTTCGTGTACTATCTTGTATATACATTTATTAAAGTGGAATTAGGTGTATTACAAACCTCTAGAACCGATTAATTAGGGTTTTTCAAGGACAAGTAAACATCACAAGTTACGTTATTGTTAAACATAATGATATATTAAATATTGGTGATGGAACTCCATGGGTAGGTACACCTTTAACTGCTATGGCATCTCATTGTAAAATATTGTGTAAAAGCCTCTTTTTTTAGGAATGTATCTCATGTGGGTATAATAGAAATCTATTTTTATATAAAACATTTGTGATTGACTCTCCTCAAATATATAATGTCCTGACACCATTGTTTCATGTATTAGCTTGTATATACATTTAGTAAAGTGGAATTTAGGTGTATTAGAAACCTCTAGAATCGATTAATTAGGGCATTTCAAGGACAAGTAAACAACACAAACGTTATTGTTAAACATAATGAGATATTAAATATTGGTGATGGAACACCATGGGCAGGTTCACCTTTTCCTGCTATGGCATCTCATTGTAAAATATAGTGTAAAAGGATATAAAAAACATTTGTCTTTCATTTGGACACTCGTTGAGATGTGGAAATGCTAAGATCAACTCCTTCCAGAGTAGGACAAAGGAGGTTATGGTATTTCAGGTCCATTATTCTGTCACTCTAATACGAATCTTGAAAGTTCTATGAAGCATAAGAGAAACATCATTCAAAAAACAAGCGTTTGTAGAAATACTAATAATTTTCCAAATAAAGAATAAGGGTGGCATGATAACCCACGAAAGCTCCGTCATATATAATAGAGTCTAAGAAGCATGTGGCATCAATGATTGCCATTTATAGAAAGTATCTTTAACCATAAATCTGAGTTACCAATTGAAGACATAAAAACACAATATCTTCATCAATTATAGATACCAAAGAAACATAAGTATTATGGACATAGAAACCATAGCCAATATCACCATCGAGGAAAAAAACAAAGAAAAAACATAAAAGAATAAGGTTAATATGCAAAAATGAAACAAGGTTAAGTGGATGGTTTCCAACCATATTCTACTGTAACTCCTTCATACTATAGAAGACCCATTGTTTCTCACACCTTGATTTACTGTAATCCAGCCTAAGGATTGTACAAAATAACGCCATTCATTCTCATTACCGAAATACAATCTGTAATGTGATTTTCTCATTTTGGCGATTGAGATTTAGATGATGCAAAAGAGATGATGTCTCAAAAAAACATTTATTTTCCTATCTCTTTTCCTCACAATACTAATACAAGTGCAACTCATTCGTACATTATAAAATTAGATTAGGAAAACACTCCAGAACCAAATATTTAAATTATGAGCCTATGACCTTTGGGACATTTGAGCATCTCATGAGGGCCACTTGCCTCACCATTCTATTTTCCATAACATACCATGAAATACATGGATGACACCACATGAAGTTGTGGCATGCAAATATGATTATGTGGGGGTAGTTACCTATCTCTCTTTATTTGTATCAATTTGTACTGGTGGATCTTCCCAATACTCAATGTTGCACATTGTTTTGCTATGAACATAAATCAATTTTGTATAAATAAACATGAAACTAATGATAACTCATCTTGTATGCAAAGAAGGGTGCATAACTCACCATGTATGCAAAGTAGGGCGCTTACAAAGGAAGTTGCAGGGCTCAAATTTTGATGGGTGCATGTTGATTTTCGTCTCAACATCTAAAACGAGTACATATTTACTCAATTCACCCTATGTTTTGTATGGTATTCTTCATTAAATTATTATTTTTTTATTTCATTAATGGGTCATGACCATATTTTTAAACTTTGTAATGGGCTTTTATTGTAGCAGAGTGTTGAGAAAAACATTGAATCAAAATAACAAATGGTGCTCTTCTGTGTAAGCCTTAGGCTAGATTCAGGATGGATTATAACAAATCAAGGTGTGAGAAACAATGGTTTTGAAATCACTCAGTGATGGATTGGAAACAATTAGCCAAGCTTCTCCCATGTACTTAAAATATAGAAATTTCAATCTATGTAGAAAATGTATATAAGAAGAAGATGATTCATTTCATCTCTTTCAAAAAACCCAAGTATATCCTTTCCTGACTCCTACCTTTGACCTTTCATTAGCTGCCCCTCATCCTCCACCTTTGTTTCTTGCATAACACCTACATGCAGGAGAACACTCTATCATTTTTCACAAGAAGGTAGAGCAAGGGAAACTATAGCAGGATATCTAAGACCACTTGAGCATACATCCCCAACTGAGAACCTATTTATGTACTTATTTCCCAGTTACCATGACATATTTTCCTAGTCTTTTTACAAAATGTTGGAACTACCTCTTTAGACACTTGACCAATGGGCCTCGTCGATAAGCATAAAAGGAAACCACTTAGCCACTCGACCAATGGACAAAGCCAGCCATAACAGAACATAATACTAAAAAATATTTCAGACAAATATTCTTAGGTGTTTTCTATGGTACACTGAAACACATTCTTTCTCTTTACATGAATAACCTAAATTCTTTTGTTTCGCTAGCAAATAGTTAAAATAAATGATATAAAACATTCCACCATCCATCCTTTCTTGCGATATAAGTATATGACCATTGGAAACCTTTGCACACTAATAAGACGGGGGGTCAATTAGTAGTGTGATCTGTATATGTTTTTAACCAATTTAAACTTCAATTACTAAATCACACATATGTTAGCAGCAACTCATTCAACATGCACATCACATAAGTACAACTTAAAACCATAAAAAACAATATAACAATAAAAAATTCACACAATCACATCATCACACATAAGATACAATATCTTTGGTGGAAACCCTTTTGGGAGAAAAACCACCCTTGTTGTTGTTGCTCTTCTCTGAATTTATATTAGTCAAGAAATTGGTGTTTTACATAGCTTGCAGACTCCCATCAGCATGGAGAGTTGACCTCGTATACAAAATGCAAACACCCATCGCTTAGGAGACACAATACTATTGATTAGATCAGAATACTCTGTTCTCTAAAAATCTACAGACTATAATCCACTGAAGGCCACCACAATCAATGATCCTCACCCAACTCCATTTATAATATAAAACTACCATTAGATGAGAAACTTATTCCTTTCATTGAAGCTTCGATATCACTCCTCCACCTCCATGAAGTCACTACTTCTCACCACTATGTGAACCTCTTTTCATCTATTTTAAAATTGGATCTAAGACAATATGCTCAACAACAAAACAACTTTGCATACATGCTCTTAGCAACAACATCTCATCATCAAATAAAAATAACACAATGGATAAAATCATGTGCTCTCCAATAGTAAATACTCTAGCCATAATAAATCTGATACCAACATATATCAAGCCTCAAATAATAGTATAATTGTTGCATACTACAATTAGCAACATACAACACCAAGGATACACATCAAATGTAGTAACATCTCCTGCAAAAAATAAATGAGAGAGGATCACCAATCATATTCCAACAACAAATAAAAACCTCTCTAAATGATCTCTACAAAGCAACTTCAAATCTGATATATTCTACAACATGCTTCATATCTGGACATTATTCAGCCATTAACACTCATAGATCGAAGTAGCTAAGCCCTCCAATAGGTCTGAAGCATAAACATTCTATGCAAACTTCTTTTCCTCACTCATACTCACCATCAAATCAAAATCAACCATCACATAGCTCCAAGATCAAGTATATAAAACATGTAGGTAGAAATTGAGCTTAGGGATAGGATAAAAGTTGCCAAACTTTGACCAAGTCAATCCACTAAGGTCACTACTTGTGCACTAAATGCATTCAAATAATGAGAAGACCTTTTCAAACAATTCTAGAAGCCTCTATGAATTTCCAATTTAATTTCCTTCCAAACAGCAAAGGAATGCAGAGAAAATGTCATGAAATCCCTCAGTCACATGCATAATACTAGCTCCATGTGATTGAGACATATTACCACTCCCATATGATTCTCTGCCAGTGACTCAAGGCTTCCATTTTCTTCCGCAGGGTTGGGTCCATGCGAATGTGGCTAAAAATGAGGGAAAACACCATGCCTTCAGCTCATAACCTCTACCATTAGTTGGATCCTCTTATCCAACATTTGTACTAGCCTCCAGACCTCTCACAAGGCCCCTGACACAAGTTTCACTACCTAATAAAGCATGCCTCCCAAGTGTCACTACCAAATTGACCTAGAAGGCTAACTAACAAGGTTGGCAAGAGTGCCAACACGTCCTCCACTCTCCAAAAAACATCACAAAAAGCTACAACACCTCTGAAACACTTGTAACACCTCTGTAGCACCACCATCAAGACATCACATCACTACAACAAGTCATCCTAATAAGCATAGACATGAAGACCTAATGAATACCTACTTGACAACTCAACCAATGTGCCACGAACCATCTCTATCACATGTATATCTATATTATCAACATGTAACAACATCCTTTGCATCTAGAAACAGCATCCAACTATCTTGTAACATCAACAAACCACAATGACATGTCCATCAATGCACATGTAAACTCCTCCAAGACGATCATGTTACTATCAAGCTCCATCAATGCCATCATCTCATCAACATCAATGCCAACACATGCTAACACAAACTAACATGAGTTACATCATACTGTTGACATCAATGCCAACACAATCATCCCAATGTCAAATCAACTAGCAACATCATGACCATGTTGACATCAATGCCAATACTATGATGCTGATAATGACTAGGACATAGGTAGTGCTTGAATCATATATCAGATGCTAAGAGAATTGAATATATAAATTCTTTGCAACATATTGAATTACAATGTATTTCAAGATTATAATGTCCTTCAAAACTATGGAAAGATCGTTCATTGCATTTGTTGAGTAGTATATTTTTCTCAGGGCTAAAACTTTAATTGGTTTCCATTGATGCATTGGAAGCTTGCAATGCTTCTCTATCCAAAGCTAATTGAGAAAGCTTTTGTAGGGTTAACAACAGAAGAAGCGAATGCATTACAAAGAAAATTTAGTTGATTGTTATTAGAGATGTAATTTGTTCATCAACGTTGTTTTTTCTTTATTAAAACTCACAAAAGCACCTATCACGAGTGCAATGGAAATGATTGTCTATTTGCGTAATAAAGTTATTTGTAGGTTTTGGAGTTTTCAATTGCAAAAGAAGGGATAGGTGTGCATGTTGAGATTTCTACCTACAGGGAGGACAACACGCAAAGCTAGGCAGCTCACAAAACCAACAAAACTATAATTGCAAACATAGTTGGTGGCTTGGAACTCTAGACAAAGGCCAACAATAGTAGCTTTTTCCAACAACAGTAGGTAGCGGCCCATGGGAGCTCCTCATACATTATATCATGTTTCCACTTGCTATCACCTGTTACATTGGAGCAGAGGAATTCCATTTCTACTAAGATCAAATTGGAATAGAGTAATTATGTCCATGCACATAGTAAAGAGAATCAACTTTTTCCCTACACATAGTCAAGAAAAGAAACTGAGCGAAGAAACAAAGCTTGCATATTGACAGCGACAAAAGGAGAACATGTTGCTAGACAATTGAGAAACCACATGTAATCATGCTATGGACGTGTAATCTAGGCGACATTCCATATCACTATTTACGGAGGTGTAGTCTAAGCCATATATGGCTAATTTACTCTTTAGCACAAATTGTTAATGTTTTAGCGCAAAAAAATAATGTTATCAAATCAATTTTAGACTAATTCATAGCAGTACTTGACTATGAAACAATTGCTTGACAATACACTTTTTTAGCCAAAAAAAATTGATCTAATATGTCCCTCTCACCTCGGGCAAAGGCCAAATAAGAAGACAAAATTATTCATTCGCTGCGAGAAAAGAGTGTCAATCTCTTATAATGTCGACAAAAAACACTTATATTAAAACATTAGGTTTGATGTCTTTTGATATCTCGAATTATGTGCAAATACTAATATGAAGAACACATTTCGATTAATATAGTCTTTACTGCCTTCTAAGAGGGACTAATAATATTTTTTTATTGAAATATATTATTTAACGGTAATGAAAAATACATTGATAAAAAAATCAATATACTATAATTACCTTTTAAAAAACAAAAAATATTGCTCAAAGCATAATGTAATGAGGTTAAAACAAGATATATAATCTCTAGTGGTATGACTCAAGGAACTATGTATACATGGTGATTACATCCATGTGGATATTTTGCAAACTAATAAAGAGTGATATTTTGGTATTTTCATTACATGGACATGATTTTATTGTTTTTCTTTTCATACTCGTGTCATTAAGGGTCGAAAGAGTTGACGATGGGTTAGAAACAATTATACCTTCTCAATGATTATCCCTATTCACGTATACGAACAAATAAATCAATCAAACCATTAATTAAAATGATTCGGCAACATATTGACATAAAAATATATAACTTTTTTACTAACCTAATGGAAAAGTGATAACATTAGTTACTAGCAATTGTCTTTACAGCTGCAAAGTACACTTATGCGAGAAGATTATTTTGAAAAACCAAATCAGTAAATATTAAACTCTTATATAATTATTGATATTAATTTCTATCTATATTTAAAAAAAACATGTTAAAAGCTTTTTAGTATATTTAAAAGTAAAATGACACAGGATACTTTGATTGTTGTCTTATTTTTTTTGCTTAAGCAAGTATGGATCCTTCTATATCATTGCGTCAAAAATATTGTACAGTATAAACCACCGTCCACTCGACAACGAAGAGAAAGAAAGGCAAAGAAAGCCAAGCCTCCAAGGGCTACCCCGTACTGTAGTACGTAAAAAAGAAAGAGCCTAAGACAATACTGACAAGACTCGAGACCCACCTACGGAAAACCCGCGTGCTAATGTGTGGCCCCCTTTCAGAAAACCCCTACCCAACACACCGACCCATCTAAACAAGAAGATCGACGGCCGAGAAAAGACGCGCTTCTCAAAAGAGCCAGAAGTTTACCACCCCAGCCCCACCAAATTGCACTTCGAAAGACCACCGTTGATTCACAACACCCGAATCCAACAGATGAGAAGAATTTCACGACAGATAAAAAGGCGGAAAGTTATTTCGCGATGGAGGGCGGTTTTCCGCCCCCCCACCCTGCCACGCATCGCCAGATGAATGGGATCGCTGCGACCACATGAAAACCATTTCCGCTCCGAGGGCCGCACGATTAGTCCGAAACCACCTGGGAGGTGGTTTTGCAATCTAGACTTCGTTGAATGAAACCTCCAGTTACCGAAAGACCTGATTCCTCTGTCAAAGACAGAACTACCTCACCTTGGATTGCAAAAAAGCAAGGGTAAAAGTATTCCATCGAGCCAAGGCTTACGAGAAACATCTGAGATTCACATTACTCTTACACCTTGAGTCTGAGTAACCAGACAAGGATCATTTTCTTCCGCAACCATTACCCAAAAGGAAGGCTCAACCAGGGGAAAATCCATTCGAGCTATTTCCCAAGGTGTTGAGTCTAAACACCTCCCTGTCATCTTCTGCCTGATCGTTGCATTGAGCTCTCAGTCTACTAGGCCTCAACTCCTGCCACTTCGTCAACCCATTTTTCCTTGTGCAGCTGACCCCCTAGTTAGCTAGAAGATCCGCTAGCTTATTTTCCTTTCTGCGAACGTGGTGGAAACTGATAGTGCACAGGCCCTGAAGATGGCTTTGAATCCTTTGGAAAACTTGAATTAGTTTCCAATGTTTAGAGACTTTATCCGGTGCGGTTCCATTGTGAATTTTTTGCACTGAGTTGATAATTAACTCTGAATCTGCCTCTATCATGACATTTTGACAGTTGTCCTGCTTCAGCAAATCCAGGCATTGCTCCATAGCCATTAGCTCGGCCATGTTGTTGGTGGCTGTACCTAGGTGGTAATGAAAGATGCTAAGTATACTTCCCTCTGAATTTCTAAGAACACCTCCATACCCTGCTGTTCCCGGGTTCCCCTTAGAAGCCCCATCAATGTTGTATTTTAAATAGCCTGCCGGAGGGGGATGCCAAAATTCCTTTTCCAAATCCGACAAAAGGATCCTCTTGTCAATGCCTAGGAGGGAGAGCCTCTGCAGCCCCAGCTGCCTGAGAATTTTTGAATCTGTGTCTGAGGGGGGTTTTTTTGGGGAGGTTACGAACAATGGTTCCCACAGTCTCCTTGAGCTGTTTCAGGATTAACTCCAGTAGGTGTTGAGGGGGCTTTTTTTCTCCCTTAAAATTTCTTTTATTTCTCTCCTTCCACACGTTCCATATGATGAAGCTTAATACAAGAGCCCATACTAAGTTAAGAATTTCATTATTTGAAAAAAAATTCCTCCAATTGATGAGGGTACTAATGATGCTCCTTCTATCCCTATCAGATTGTTGGAAGATTGCAACAAATAAATCCCATAACGAGGATGTGAAAATGCAATTGTTGAGTAAATGTTCCAAGATTTCTTCTTGATCTTCACATAGCAGGCATCTTGAAGGCCCCTGTACACCCCTCTTCCTTATGTTGTCCTGAGTCAGAATTTTCCTGTGATAAACAACCCACATGAAGATTTTGATTTTCATCCACCCTGGATGTTTCCAAAGGTTTTTCCAGATTTTGTCTGGAACCAGGGGATCTAGCCCAAGGAGAATGTTTTTAGCTTCCTTAAGATTAAAGGTGCCCTCTTTGTTCTCTCCCCATCTTAGTTGGTCTTGTCCCTCTACCACTAAGATATTCCTTTGTTTTATAATTTTCCTGAGTTCCTCTGCTTTAGTTTCCAGGAGATTGTTATTACTGCAATCTATGTTTCTCCAGACTCTCCACTTTTCCGTGAGATGAGGATGTGTCCAGAAATCTTTAACCTTTATTAAACCTTGGGACTTCGACTCCTGTTTAAGATCTAGAAACTCTTCTTTTACCAGAATTGATTCTTGCTGCCATTTATCTTCCCAGAAAAGAGCAAGATTTCCGTCTCTGATTTCCCAGAAGCTATTCTCTTGTACTAATCTTCTATTTTCCCAGGCTCTGTTCCAAATATAAAAACCCTTTATATTTCCCAACATTCTTATAAGATCACTGCTTTGCCAGGAATTAGCGTATTTTTCTTTCCAGATCTTTTCCCATTGAGTTTCTAGTTGCTGGACCCAGCGCCACCAAAGTTTGGCCCATAGAGCCTTATTGAGAATCTCTTGATCATCCAATCCAAGCCCTCCATGGTTCTTGGGCTTACAGATTTTATCCCAAGACACTAAGGGATATTTTCTCTTGGTCTCCTCCCTACCCCAAAGGAAATTTCTTTGAATATCTCTGAATTGTTGAAGGACCCCTTTTGGAGCTGGGAGGGATGATAACATGAAGATGGGGATTGCTTGAAGCACTGCTTTGGTAAGAACTAGTCTGCCAGCAAGGTTTAAAGATCTAATGGTCCATTTACTGACTTTATCCTGCAACTTTTTGATCAAAGGTTCCCATATACTTTTGTGCATTGGTTTTGCCGTTAGAGGAACTCCTAAATATTTTGAAGGAAGAGAATCCCTTTGGAAGCCAAGAATTCTGGAGATGTTTTTCTGAATAGCAATATTGGTATTGAAGAAAAATATTTTAGATTTGGAGAGATTTACTTCCATACCTGAAGCTGAGGCAAAAAGATTCAGAATTCTTTTGTAGTTTGAGGCTTCTTGGACTGTGGGGAGTCCCTGAAGCATGGTATCATCTACAAATTGTTGGTGAGTCAGAGCTTTCCCATTATCCGTAAGCTGCAGGCCTTTAATCTTTCCTGTAGATTGCGCCTGTTTTATAGCTCTCCCCAGCCCTTCCATCATGATGATCAAAACGAAATGCAATCAACATTTTCTTTAGGTAGACCCAATTTACTTTGTCATAAGCCTTGGAAATATTTAATTGCATGATCATACCCACCTACTTCTTGCTAGTTAAAGAGTGCACCACTTCTTGAGCTTGAATGATATTATCCAGAATTTGTCTGCCTTCCACATACCCTGATTGCTCCCCAGAAACCGGGACTGGAAGCAAACGTTTGAGTCTGTTAGCCACAACCTTGGATATAATCTTGTAGATTATGTTGCATAGGGCCATGGGTTTGTATTTATCTGGTGTAAGAGAAATCTCCTGTTTGGGGATCAAGGCGATGAAGGAAGTATTGAGGGCTTTTAGAATAGTTTTATTTGACCTGGAATCCTCCACAACATTCAATATGTCATGCTTAACAATGTTCCAACAAGATTTGAAAAAGTCCACATTGAAACCATCCGGGCCTGGTGCTTTGCCATTTTGCATGTCTTTGATTACATCTCTTAGCTCCCCTTCCATTACTGGTCTATTAAGGTTGAAGTTGTCCTCCCTGGATACCAGTTTCGGTATGTTTCTAGTAATTTCCCTGATGGCTTGCTCTCTATCTGAAATGTTCTCCTGTGTTATACCTTGGAAGTGGTGGACTAACACAGCTTCTATAGCTTTATGGGATATCTGAAGTTCCCCTGCTTCATTCTTGATTGAAGAGATATTGTTGTGAACTCTATTGGCCATGGTGGTTCTATGAAAGAACTTAGTGTTGCGCTCTCCTTCTTTTAACCATTGAACTCTGGATTTTTGTCTCCAAAATATTTCCTCTTGTTTACATAGATCCTCCCATTTTTGATACTGTTTATCCACTTGTTCACTGATCTCTTTATCAAAGCCTTCCTTGATTAGAGCTTGGTTGAGAGCCTGCATTTTGTTTTCAACTGCTCTCTTTTCTTCGAAAATATTACCAAAATCCTTCTTATTCCATTCCTTAAGCCAACATTTTATGTGCTTTAATCTCTTGTGAAGAAGATACATTCTGGTTCCCTGAATCTGCAAGTCCTCTGACCACCATTTCTCAATGTTGTTTGTGAAGTCTGGGTGAGACAGCCAGATATTTTCAAATCTGAAGGGTTTATTTCTAGGAGTACCTATGCCCTTGATTTCCAATTGGATTGGCCAATGATCTGAGCCACCAAAGGGAAGAACTCGTGCTGTTACCTCTTTCCCATCTATCATAAGATTCTTAGAGATGAAGAATCTGTCTAGCTTTGAGGTGACTAGGGCGTCTCCTCCTCGCCTATTATTCTAAGTAAATAGGCTAGTATTCCAATTAGTATCCACTAGATTAATGTTGTCAGAGAAAGTTTGGAAAGCTGTGGAGTCTCTACTTAGAGATATTGTTCCTCCTTTCTTCTCTGAAAGGGATTTAATCATGTTAAAATCCCCTCCCATGATCCAGGGTATGTCTGCATGTCTGCCCCTGAGATCCACCAGGGTATCCAGAAACTTAAGTTTGTCATCTATTCTCTGAGGGCCATAAAAATTTGTGACCAGAAAGGTATCTCTTTCTTCTATTGGTTGAATGACAATCGATAAATAATTTCTAGATGCCTCAGCATCCAAAATTCCAATTTTGTGGGGATTCCATAGAGTAAGTAAACCCCCTGCTGTATTCTCTGCTTTTACTTCAAGAAACTCATATTTGTTGAGCCATTTACTGTGGATTTGTCTCACCTTTTGAATGGAATATTTCGTTTCGTGGATAAACATTATATTCAGTGTTTCTTGTTTCATTCTATTTCTAAGCACTCTCTGCTTTCTCTTACTCCCTAGACCTCTAATATTCCAAGATGTCAACTTCATTATAAAATATTTGTAAAGGAGTAACTAGCTAGATCTTTCATCTTACCTGAGTCAATCATTAGTTTTCCACACTCCATCAAGAGTTCATTTTTATTTTTCCTGCCTATTTTCTTGCCTGGGTTTCTATTGACTAGTCCCAGTGTAGTTTTCGTCGTTTTCACTCCTCTACTATCCTGTTTGTCTATGTTCTTACATCACTCTGGCTCCCTAGTTTGCGATCTCCATAGAAACAGTTGTTGTATTCTGTTGAGTTCCTATTGAGGTAACCAATCCACTCCCCCCTTGGTGCCCTACCTCAAGAAGCCTTCTAGGTCTAGGTTTTCTTTATCAATAATTTCTAGTAGTTCATGGTCCTCTCGGTCCGTGTCATTCTGGGTCATTTCTTGATCCATTTCTTGTTCAACATCACTCATGGTGGCTTCTTTCTTGTACTCATCATTTTGTTTTTGTTCTGGGTTTTTCCCTTCCTCCTTTTTTGCAGAACTCCCTTCCATTACTTGTTCTTCTTTAGTATTCTCATCCTCTTCCTGAAGCACCTGGAAACTGTTTTGCCTGAACTGTTATTCTTTGCGCTGCTGATTCTTCGGACCTCTCTTACTTCCTTTACTTTGGTTAACCACTTTCTGAAATAAATTTGATTCTTTCACTATATTGTTCCTTCTTTTATTTATTTCTTTGTTGAGCGGACAGTCTCTAAAAAGATGTCCATTCATGGCATTTGCGACATCTGAATGGAATGTGCTCATAATCTAATGTTTGCACCCATTCTTCATCAAAAACTTCCAAGATTATCTCCTCAGGTAGAGCTCCTGATAGGTCCATTTCCACACAAATTCTAGCAAAGGAAGTATATTTTCCCCTTCTAGTGGCTTCAGAGGCTTTAACATAGTGACCTAATTTATTGCATATGGCCACTAACGATTCATTTTGCCAGTAATCAAGAGGTAGAGAGTAGAGTCCTACCCAAATCGGAACTGAAGTAAAAGTCTCCTTTTCTAGGACAAAGTTCATTACCCAAGGTCTCATATAGAGCCCTGCAGCAACATAGAAGTAGGGCCCTCCTTCAAATAGTATGTCCTTGTCTTCAATATTTGTGAACACCATCGTAAAGAAACCCTTAGACTGAAGGTGAAGATCTATGCTTCCTTTAGGTTTCTAGTGGTATCTGATCCATGATTGTAGAGTTTTTTTAGTGGGCCATAGTCCCATAAATTTACAGATGATGGCATATGTCCCCATGTGTTCCCTGTACGCCTGCAGCTCTGGATTATTTAAAATCACCCTCGGAGTTATATCTGTTTTGGGTTTGTAGGGTCCCTTGTGTTTCTTGTCTTTAGTTTCATGTTTTTTGTCTTCTACCTCCTTGTCTTTTGTGCCATTTTGATCCTTTTCTGTGGGTTCTTCTGTTCCCACTTCCATGCTTTTTTTCCTTCCACCCCTATTTCCTTAACATTTTCTAGAGGTTTTTTTTCCTCTGATGGCCAGGGCCTCCTTGTAGGAGGGAGTGGAGCCCCCTCCTCATCCACCCTTCTGTTGATGCCTCGAAAATCGCTGCAACAACATAGGGGAAACCACCCTGTCCGGACCTTAGTACAGCTCCTTTTCCGTTTGGAATAGTGGCTCCGACTAGGGATAATGGGACCAGTTTCCCAGAAATAGATAAAATGGGATGGATGAGCGACTTATAGATTATGCTAGTGATAAGCGAATAACTAAAACTATCGGCAGGAATATAATAACTATAATCTACCCCGGGGTTTTATCGATCTCTAAAGTGTAGCGTTTAATGATCTGAGCTTTTAGATAGGCATATAGATGACTCTGTCTCTAAACATAGATATTAAATTATTCAAGATTGTTGTGCATAAATAGTTACACAAAGCGATAACAACGAAATTACTACACTTTATCATTTATATCATTGTTACATGCATGATTAAAGGAAAAGTCAAATCGCAAAACATCCAATAGTGGGCTGAGATAGAGATTTGTTGTTACAGCGCATACATGTATTCAACAATAGCAAGAATATATAACATAACAATTCATATAAAAGGAATGACTTCAGACGTAGATAAAAGTACCATATGAGCTGCGGGACATTCCCAAATATCAATCGCTATTAGCAGTTCTTCCTCCAACACGAAAATCGTCCTCAACAAAGGCAATAGTGCACAATTGCATTAAACGATTTGATGTCAAATTCAGAACAACTGGTCCAATTTCATAAAAGAATAGCGACTGAAGCACAGTAATGCAAACTTCAGCCAATTAAGTCTGTTACAAAATTTTACGACCCTTTCCAAAACAATGAAAGGGTCTATAAATACTAATCTAATTTAAATATCTATTAAACAGAAATCCTACTAAGCTGGTATCAATAACTCTTGATCCTGTTTTGGTTGGCGATCTGGCAAGCGGGAGGGTGACTCATTAAGTCGGCTGCTTTCCTTTGAGTCTGAGCTGATTGATTGCAAGCATTGGCTCAACTTCCGGAGGTTTGTTGAGGCATGAACTGAGCTGTGCAGGGTAGGTGGCATCTTGGATATCGGGAATTATACACCCGATTGCGTCTGTAAGGCACTTTAGGGCAGATCTCTGTGTATGTGGCTTGATTAAAAAGAGCCAATATGCATCTAAGGTTAAGCTTTTAACTCCAGCGATTAATCTTCCTTTTTCCTCTAATTCAGGGTAGCATGTTTTCTCTAATGTATTTGTAGTTGTCATCTTTCCTGGTGTACATTGAGAAATCATATTGGCCAGGTAAAGAGTGTTATTGACTAGATCCACTAGATTGCTGGCGGTTGATTTACATCTTGAAGCCGCCCTTTCTGCTTTCATCACTTGAGTGTGCCATTCTGTGAAAAGTATATCGTTATGTGTTTCCATGATCCTGGGAAAATTTGCTGCTTTTCCCAAATCAGTATCTTGCCAGTCAAGATATGCAGTAATGGCCTCGTCCGCTTGATCTAGTTCAGTCCTGGCCTTTTCTACCTACTGATTTATTGTTGTAGTTAGCTCACAGAGTGGCTCAGCTTGAGCGATCTGTTGACATAAGAGTCTGACCTGAGCTATCAACGCATTGTTTATCAATAATGCCTCTGATTTAAACTCTTTTACCTGCGGCGCGCCCTTTATCTTTTCCAGCTGCGATGATATTTGAGAAATTTGCTCATCTTTGGTCTTTATCATTTTCTCATTCGCCGCTCTCAAATTTTCCAACGCCTCCGACAATTCTTTTTGTTTCTGGATCGCACCCTGATCAATCCTTTGCCTTTCCGCTTGCAATTGCTGAATCAACTGATTGTTCTCTTGCTGTTACACCAACAACTGTTCTTCTGCTTGTGCTGTCCTTTTCTTTGTTTCAACCAATTCTGCCTGTAACGCAAAGATTTCTTGGTCCTTATTCTTCAATAGAAGGCTCACCTCCGATGCTTTGTCAATTGTTGCCACCGAATAAGCGCCCGCATACTGTGATAGCTTTGTTAAGTCATCAGAGGGATCCAATTCCTCCTTCCATACTACATTACCCGTGACCGTTTGTTCTGGGAAGATAGAAGGTTGATCAATCCTTTGTCTCTTCCTTGATCACTTTACAACTTCCCTGTGTCTTGGGCTGTAGAAAACATCCAATGGCGGAATATCTTCTATCTGTAGAATAATCTCGTCAGAGGGGTCTTTTGGAATAACTTCAACTTCCTTAGAACTTGGTGGGCCGCTGGTTCCACTTAGAACCTGAGGAGAGGTAACATCCTGCGTATCATTTGTTTTAGAAGTGTCCCCATCTTTTGAACATTCCAATCCACTGATGATGGAATGAAATTGCTGCCATTCTTGAAATAATTTGGGGTCTATGGTAGTCTCTACATTGACATCGGTGGTTTGCTTTTGATGCTCTTTCTCCTGTTCTTTTCTCTGCTGTTCCTCTTTTTCTCTCCTCTGTTTTTCTTCTTGTTCCCTTTTCTGCCTATCTGCCAGTTCTTTTTTCTGTTTCTCTTCTTGTTCCCTCTTCTGCTTTTCCTCTAGTTCTTTCTTTAGCCTTTCTGCTTGTTCTTTTCTCTGTCTTTCTGCCTGTTTCTTCTTCTGCCTCTCCTCCTGTTCTTTGAACTGTTCCTGAACAGGACCACTTGATGATGTCGCTGGGGTTGTTGCCAATAAATCCAGAGGCAGAGTTTGCAACCTCTGTTCTCTGAGTTTATTGAACTCAGTTAATCCCTCATCATTATATCGCATCCTAGCGAGTTCTTTAGCATGACCTATTGATTCGGAGGCAACGAACAGGTCATCAAACATATCTGCCTGATGCTCAAACCTTGTTAATTTGGCCTGTTCTAATGCAGTGTAAGCAGTCTTTTTTGGGTCGTATGGTCTGTTTGGGATCGTGGCCAGAGTTAAAGACTGAAGCTTCATGGCTTCCTTTTCTGCATGTTTAAGGTCATGCAGAGTATAAACACCACATCTGAAGGGAAAAGATGGCCATCCTTTCTTCTTTTCTCTTTTGAGAGTCTGTGTAGTACTCTCAGCCATGATTTGATATGCAACTTCCCTTGCTAGCAGCTTATCTGGAACATATAGAGGAAGCACATGTGGGTCGGCTTCACTGCCGAAAACTCTGATATAGGTGAAATTTTCTTCTCCAAACCAACTTGCTACTGCTGGTAAATCAAAGGAAGCTTGATAGGAAATTTTTGAAATGGGTTTATCAAAAATGGAATAGTAAATGGGCACCATAAAACCATTACAGATTTGGTACAGGTGGTCTTTATAAGAAGACTTCCACAATTTTTGATGATATATATGAATGGGTGAAGGGTCCTGTGCAGTCCACCTCCACCCGAGAACAGGAAATTCGGAATTGAAACAAAGGGTGTCTAAGATATATGCACTATAGTAGAACGGGGGCATTTTCCTTTCTGAAACAACAGTCTGAGATCTAAAATCACGAACAGCTACTGCTAATTTATCCGAAAGAATAGTATCCCAATCCATAATCCAACTGTTTACTGCTGCCTCCATTAAAGGAACCATTTCAATGGTAAAATTGGCAGAATCATGCAATCCCCATAGCCTACACATCATAATCCCCGCATAACAATAAGGAGAAGCCAAAGAATCGACCGAGTACTTACGGGAGGATTCGTGCTTTTGCTTGTTGGGATTTTGCCTCCAATCCTTGATAGGTTCAGATTCGATTTGATTCTCGCTTGCAAACTTCTCTAGGAAGGTCTTCTTATATATTTCCTCTGGCTCGGGCAAATGATACATTTGCCTTAGGTCATCTGGCTTGAATGATCCGAAAATCCTCCCATCTCTGGTATTAAAAGTTCTGTCCAAGATGGGGATTTCTTCAATCGCCCATCGCACAACGTCTGTACAGGGAAGAATCTGTTCTCTGGCCGCTATCCTGTGAAGGAAAGAGTCGGCCAAATCTTTGCGAGTTGCATCAGACTTCTTGAGTAAGTCCACACTAGCTTCTGTCACTATCTTTTCCGGTTGCTCAGCTTCAATTAAGTTATAAGTGCCTTGCCAAGTAACTCTGGTGAGCCCCGTGCATGTAGTATCGGATATTAGGCCCTTCTTCTTGTTTGCGGCCGCTTGTCTTGCAATTGGTGTTGCGGAAGCACTTGCAGTCTTCTTTGACTTCTTTCCCATTTTCTCAGGTCTAGCTTCTATGAATGAATTCTGCACAAAGATGCAATTGGGCGTAATACACAGAGATAGCGATGAAAAACTCTTAAGTGATACAACACATATGAATAGATGCGTAACTGAAGGATTTATCTTTTAAAATGGGCGCGGATACAATCCGTAAAAGATTTTAGGACATGATCTTATTAATTAGCCGTTTTCAATCTGTCATTCCTTAAATGCCCATTATATCGTTATTTGGGTGAACGATTCACTTAAGCATGCAATGGACGTTTTGACGGTTGAGCATAGATGAAGGATTGCGTGAGCGATCAAGCTTTTATTACAAATGAATTGTGCCATCCCATCACTTAACATCTCTTCGTTGAAAACCGTGCTTTGTCGGATCGCAATCGGGGGTATGATTAGTGCGCTTTAATGGTGTGTATTGGATATCACCGATTTCCGAATGCGGTATCGCATCGGCGAAAAGCTTTGAGCGCAATAAGACTTGGGTGAGATTGTCGCCGATACCCGATTCCTGATTGCGCATCGCATCGGGACAAGTCTTTGGGAACATCAAAACTGTTGTAGCGTGTCGCCGATCATCGAATTCGCCGAATGCGTATCGCGTCGGGACTATTGGCATGGGGCATTATAACATGTACATGGAATTTCGCCGATCGCCGAATGCGCCGAATGTGCATCGGCGGAAAGCTTTGGGGTGCTTAATTATAATTCATGTGTCATTGCGATATGCGATCTTGCGATCGCTTTATCGCAATGAAAAATCATTACATGATTTCTTTTTAAGGGTTTTTCCAAAAAGTTTTATAAAACACATTTATTCATTTATTGGACTTTTTTGGATTATAATAGCATTGATACCAGATTAAATTATAAAGGGACCCATTTCATACGTTAATATTTATAAGTAAAGATGATATGAAATGGGGGGTTGTTGTAGAGCACAACACCTTCATAGGGTTCTTGACTACCCTTGCGTGTGCTGAACTCTGTTCGCTCTTCGCTACTCCTGCTCCGCCTCCTCGATACCAACCCTCATCAGATACTTTGATTGTTGTCATTAATTTTATTTTATTTTTTTGTTTTATTTACAAACTCAACACGTGTTAATTTGATTGGAAAAATGATTTTCAAGCATATACATTGAGTTTTCATCTAGAGCTGTTCATTTCTAGGATTATTTTTATGCTTTGAGGTCGTTTCCTCAATTTCAATCAATCTATGTAATTTCATCTCCATGACTTTTATTTAAAAAAATAGTTATCTTATCATTTTGGATATGACTTTTAATGACTTTTAAATTGATTGTTATTGATTCATTAGATACCTTTACTTTGTGGTTCTTACCTTAAACCATTATATGTTAATAAGATTTTCAATTTTTCATAAAAATATTACTTTATATAATTAAATTTCAACTTTTCAAACCAACAAATTTTTTAATATCTTAATTATTTTTTACAATTTGCAATTCTTCTTACCTCTAGGTATCTGTAAATTAGAGGAAGAGACACTCCAAGAGAATGGTTTTGTTATACGCAACCCCATGCATGTGCAACTTGAAACCTTACAATGTAATCATTAATTACAAATTTATGTGTTAATTATTAATATATTATTGGTCATGTGTTATATTATTGTGTACAAAATAAAGTTAGCAACTTTGAAGATATATTATTAGTCCATAGCTTTATAACATTTAATGAGATTGGGGGGAGGGTCTGAGTGTACAAAAAAATTCCTTGTGCAACTGACAAAAACTTTAGACTTGGGTTGGTCCTTGGATTCCATACTATTCTCTTTATAGAATTGGTGTTCATTAGTTTCTTTATGACCTCAATTATAGATAAGTGCATTGGGGAATGGAATTGTATAAATTTTAGGATATGAATAGTTACAAGTAGTATCCATTTGCAAAATGGTGAGGTAGCTTCAATATGGCCATGGTAGTCAAAATTAAATGTTGCGAAATCTATAAAAATAACATTCTTTATGTTTCTTCCCAATATTTATATGTCTCATTTGTTTATCAATTTTATGTTCGACACAATTTTTTTAGCATATTTATCATTTTTTTTATTATTGTTTTATTTCTATAGTAGTGATAGGTCAGATGTTTTAAAGTGTTGATATATTTTTTCATTTATTTATTCTTCTCATATTCCAATATTTATTTCAAGAAGATTGGACAATGAAATAGTTGTATTAAGTACAAGATGATAAATAAAAAATTTCGAATTATTCAAGTTTAAATATGATTTTTTATTTTTTACAACCATTTCAAAATCATATGTGGGTGTGTACAACTTTCTCCTCCTTGCTAATTGTTAAAGTATTCAATAATTAAATTTTCTATGTTACATTTACTATCCTCACAAAAGTATGATGAAAAGGGTGTCTCGGTTCAATTCTCATATATGCGAAGAAAATGTAATAGAATTATTTCACTTTTATATTCCTGAACTTGGCTAAACCTAATCTTATTAATTTTATATTCCTCAAATTTCTATGTTAATAGTTTGAATCCACCAAGTGTCGTGACAACATGTATTTAGCCATGCTAGTTAATTGTTATGTATTTATAACCATAAAAGGATATTAGCACATGCTGTACATGACATGGGAAGAGAAAGATCTAGATAAACAAATTTTGCTTTTTCTATTGATCAAGTGTATAATGCAAGAGCAAGTATCACCAAAGAGCTTTGGCATGTGATTTGAACAAATGCATATATTTTTGGCTTTTATCCACACATTCTTAGCACTTGGGAAAAACTCTACATGTGGTAGCCTTGCATGAAAATTCAAGACATTTCCATTTGAAAATCCATCTCCTTACATTTCAACATTTTTCATCAATGCCAAACAATTTATTTTCCTAGTCATTAGAATAAGAAAACCATCTGCATTTATTTCATGCTTCAATTATTGAAATGTATTCAAACTTACCACCTTTTAGTTGGTTCTTTTAAATAGGTTCTCTTAATGTATTTCAATGGAATGTTCTTCTAGTTATAATGAATGTACAATTAAAAATTAGATTCTCTCCAGTGCTCAATCCCCCTCTCATCTCACTATAAAAGGAATAACTATGTTATATCTTGTCTTTGAGATCGCGGTAGAGTTGGAAAGACATTGTTGAATTAGGTAACATGAAAGTTGTATTGTAATAATAGAAATCTAAATAAGAGCTAAAGAAAGGATTGATTCATTAAAAAATGTAACATACTCTTGAATGTAATTCCGTATTGAATCTATTATCTTACTACCTTGTTATTAAAAAAATTTAAAAAACATGTAATGATTATTAACTTTTGAGTAATTACATAACATTATATATTATATAACATCCAATATTAGAATATTAAAATAAAAATTTATCAAAACACAACATCCAATATTAAAATGTTAACAAAATCAAAATTTATTAAAACACAATATTTAATTAAGAGAAAAATATTCATTTTATTTATATTTTTTTGAATTCCAAAATAAAACTATTTGTTATATATATATTTTAATATTTTTAAGTTCACATATTTTTAATCTTTATAAATTCTTAAATAAAACAATTCATTATATGTATGCATTTTTCTTTCATTTTTTGGATCAAAATTTAATATATTTATTAAATCTTACGTTTCTCGATTCATTTGAATTTTTTTCTATATAAATTAATAAATATAAATACTTATCTTTTTATATTTTTATTGATATAAATACTTATCTTTTTATATTTTTATTGAATTTTATAACGTTAAATATTAAATAATTTTTAAAATAAAACTAAAATTGTAAATCATAAATCATGACATTGGCAATAAAAATTGAAATAAACTATACAACTCATCAACATTATTTGTTTGCATTTAAAATTTATATAACTTTTTTATTGACTTATACCATTTATTAGTTTTCCTCAATAAAAAAATAAATAACATCCAAAATTAAAAGGTTAACAAAATATTTTTTATTAAGACATAATATTCAATTATAAAAAAAAACAATTCCTTTTATTTATATTATTATAAATTCTAAATCAAACCATCCATTATATTTCTATACCTATGTATTTTCTTCAATTTTTTTTTGTTCAAAATCTAATATATTTACTAAATCTTACATTCCACGATTTATTTAAAATTTTTACATATAAATTAATACTTCTCTTTTTATCCTTTCGTTGAATTCTATAACGTTAAATATTAAATAATTCTTAAAATAAACTAAAAGCATAAATTCTAAATCATGACATGAGAATATTGAAATCAATTATATAACTCATCGTTATTTTTTTTATTTTTTATTTTTTTTTAAATTAAAATTTTATATAATTTTTTTATTTACTTAATAACTTTTATTATTTTTATCTTTTCATTGAATTCTAAGGATTGTTCTTGAGTAGTGTTTTAGGTTAGTAGGAGAGAGATTGACAATAACTACATATTGTTTGGAAAATTTATTGACGTATATAAATAAACTTTATCATGCACTAACGGATTTATTTTCTTAAATGTGAATATCTAAGGAGAAATTAATGAGCGTAGATGAATGATCCTCCAAAGAGGAAAATAACCTCTAAGAAATAAGCTATATATATATATATAAGGGATAGAATGTATGATATTAAAGGTTTAATCTTTGAAACATGTTCACGTCACTTCTTATTTTATTATTAGTTACTTGCATTATATGGGAAGTTATTATGGAATGAGGATGCACAATATTATTTGTCTATGATGATATATGTTAATTATTTTTGAAGAAAATGAATCTGGAATACATAATTGTTTCACCTAAATACTATGGTGTTGGAGAAAGTCACACATATAATGAAAGAAAGTGCCTTTTGTGAACTTACTTTGCATCCTCCTCCACCTCCCCGAGTATCTCACCCAATTAAGTTAATAAATTCACACTAAGAGATGGAGAATATCTCTCAAGTTCTTAAGGGGGTGAGGGTTTCCATAGTTAAGAGAATTTTTGTGTTTGTGGTGATTAATATTTTTTTAATAAGGAAAATAGCTTGACCCAAGTAACATGATCCATTTACTGATGGGAAGTATTGAGGGAGAGCGATGGAGGGCGAAGCTGGAACCCTGGCAAAAATGGTGAAACCCTAGGGTTTCTGCCTGCTGAATCGAGGGATTCCCGGACTGTTTTGACCCTTTGGAACTGGAAAATGGTTACCGCCGCGGGCCTGCCTGCGGGTTAAGGATTATTATATGGTTTGGACCTCAATTCCCGGGACTGTCGGTGAATTATTTAAGGTTTTGTATGCGAAACGACCGTTTCAACATCCGCGACACCGTTCATACCCTGCAGACTGTCTCCCCCTGGTCATACAGTGGTCAGGTCGGTTTTTTGTCGGTTACTATGGTAGAGGAGGACCTCGTAGACTACGAGGAGGACCCCATGCCTGAACAGGAGATTTGGGCTCATAAAAAAGGCTCGGACATGGAACCCTGGGAAAAAATCAGATTCGGTCGACAGCTGCAGCTCAACCGGCGCAACACCCGCCTCACTCCAGTAAAAGGCAGCATCCGGCTGTCAATGTGGCAGATTTACCGGCTTTGGACTGTCCCCCCCTCCGCCGGCTACACTGCATCTACTTGGCTCCTGCATGCAGCATTCACCCTCTTTCGACTCCCCCTTACCATACTCCTTGCAACATGCCACTCCAAACCCCGCGCAGGTTTCCCAGCACTTGAACCCACCCTCCTTCTCCTTGGCCCCTCAAATCTGCAGCGCCCTGCTCAATCCTTCATTCATCCTGGCTCCTGCAGCTTAAACCCTCATTCCCCTATTCGTTCGGGTTGTTTCAGTTCTCCTTTACTGTCTGCTCGCCCTACATTATCGGCCCAGCATAGCACCTCGGACCCGTGTCGAAATCTGCTTAAAGAGTACCCAACGGGCCGACGCTCGGACAAACAGAAAAAGGGTCAGTGCCTCAGACCCATAGACTCGGATATTAACCTGACCTTTGGTGAGGACGTCCAAATGGAGGATGCAATGGAGACAGCGAGGAAAGTACTGGTTGGTCGAGTTCGAGGACAGACCTATACCGTGGAAAGATTGCATCAATGGACCGAGGAGATTTGGGGTTCCCTCCTGAAGGAACTTCCTGCAATAAGGGTCTTAGCCAGAGGCTGGTTCGCTCTACACTTTCATAGAGCGGAGTACACACAAATGATATTGTTGCAATTTTGGCATATTGAGCTAGCACCAGTCCTATTGAAGCGTTGGGACCCCCTTTTTGATCCAGAGCGTGAACAACTTGGAGCTGGGCCTATTTGGGTGAGATTGCCTAGTTTACCCATGCAATTTTGGACTCCACAAGTGTTCAAGCGTATTGGGGATGCGCTGGGAACCTATCTTGAGCACGATCAATCCTACGAAAGAATAGGCATTATGACCATGGCAAGGATCCTAGTACATCTTGATACCAGGGCGGGGCTGGAAGAGAAAATTACTCTACACTGAAGGCCTTTCTCGCACAAACAACTACTCGACTATGAAGGTGTCCCATTTCATTGCAGGCAGTGTCACAAAGTGGGCCATTTATACAAAGATTGTCCATTACTCTCTGCGGTGACCTCGGAAAATTCGAAGGGGACGAAACATCAAACTTCGGTTGAGCAGAACAAGGGTGATATGAAGCGAGGAGATGGAGACAGGAAACAAGGAGAGGTCCCATCGGAGGCGGAGGAAGGTGCTTCAAAGAAGACAAAAAACAGGTGAAAAGTGGCGACCTCACCTCCTCGGACTCGCTCCAAGTCAGTAGTGGAAGCAACTTCTATCCCGGGTAATGAGTCTTTTCCCATAAATTCTGCACTCTTTTCAGATGTTATGTTTTCTGCTCTGCATTCATCTTTGCATCCTCCCTCCTCCGCTTTGGGCTCTATTCCCTCCATTCCTTGCTCCATTATCCCTCCTCCCCCCACTTTCTCCACTACTCCCACCTCCCTCAAGGAACTTTCCACCCCCTCCACCCGTACCTCCTCTCTATCAGGGACGAGCTCCCATCCCTACAACCTTCGATCTCGGATTCAGCCAAAACCTTTGGGGTTGGGACTTTCCCCTGGATGGTCCAAAAAAAATAAATCTTCCAGAGGCCATCCATCCAAGATCAAATCAGCCATCAAGTCGGTGGTGGCGGATGTTGCCAGGGGCCGACAGTGCACCATTGAAAGGGCGCTTAGAGCAATTGAGCCCTCTGTTCCTGTTTCCCCATGATTTGGCTCTCCTACAATTGCAGGGGACTAGCCAACCCAAAAAAGATTGGCTCTCAAGCAGCTAGAATAGGATACCAAATGCGATATCCTCTTCCTACAGCAAACTCTTGGCTCTTCGGACAACATTACAAGAACCCTCCAATCTATTCTACTGGGTTGGGTTTTTCAGGGTTTGGATGCAAATGGCAAATCGGGTGGCCTAGCAATTGGTATTAATCCCAAAACTGTCAAGATCAATTCATCCTGGGGAGGATGGGGCTTCTTAGGTATGGACATCTTCGTGGGAGAACTCGGAATCATATTAAAAGTGATCAACATTTATGCCCCTAACCAGAACAGAATGGCATTTTGGCTTAATTTTTTGGAACATAATCTTATCACAAATTCTACCATTATTGGAGGGGACTTAAACTTTTCCTTGGGAATGGAGGAATCCTGGGGTCATCATGCTCAAATGGATCCTATCTCGGAGCAGATGAGTACATTATTGGACACCTACAAGCTAGTTGATGTTCCCATGAACAAGAAAGTACCCACTTGGCATAATAGGCGCACGGGGGAAGCTGCTTTGGGTCAGAGATTGGACCGATTCCTGATCCATGAAGATCTGCTCCATCACCTCCCCCTATACAGATAATGGGTAGGCACTGGAGGTTTATCAGATCATCTTCCCATTCTTCTTCAAATCACTGGACCAACCAAGAAGCCTCGGCCTCCTTTCAAATTCTTTACGGGCTACCTTCAAGAACCGAAATTCATCAACCTTGTGACTGAATACTGGAGATCACAACCTCCGCTGCGGGAACAGAGGATGGCGGCGGATTTTTGTGAGAGACTCAAAACTCTCAGGATTAGGACCGAGGAATGGTCAAAGAGGAAGAAAATGAGAGATGAACAACATCTCATTGATATTGAATTACAGATTGCACAGCTAACGGATGAACAGGGGCTTGGATTCTTATCGGAGGAGACTAAAGTACAATTGAATAATTTGGAGAAACAAAAAATTAAGCTGCTACTTGACAAAGAAGAACAATGGAGGTTGAAAAGCAGGGCCATCTGGCTACAAGCGGGAGATGCCAATACAAAGTTTTTCCACAATTTTGCAAATGGTAGAAAGGCCACTAATACTATCTGGCAGCTGCCTAGTGATCCTAATGGTTGGGCCTCAACTCACAAGCAATTAGCCAGATTGGGAACTTCACATTTTAAAAGACAATTCACAGCTCCGACAGACATCAATCTATCGGAGATCATTAATCTGGCAGGGCATTTTCCAAGGTTTGTGGAACCTGAAGCAGTTGAGGATTTGATCCAACCGGTCACCATGGAGGAACTGGAAGGAACTCTAAAGTGGTTCAAAAAAGACAAGAGTCCGGGGCCGGATGGTTGGCCAGTGGAATTTTACTTGGCTTTCCTGGAGCTGTTGGGAAAGGATCTGTTGGCAGTCATCGAAGAGAGTAGAATCAAAGGTCATATACATCCTCCCATGAACTACACCTTCATAGCCTTGATTCCCAAGACTGATTCTCCTGCCTCCTTCAACGACTTCAGGCCTATATCCCTCTGCAACTGCCTTTACAAAATCATTTCTAAAATTATTGCAAATCGCATTAAGCCCATCCTTTCTAATCATATCTCCCAGGAGCAATTTTCTTTCCTCCACCATCGACACATACAGGAAGCCATTGGTACGGCCCAGGAAGCCTTACACTCCATAAAACACAAGAACCTTAAGGGCATCTCTCTCAAAATTGATCTGTCAAAGGCCTTTGACAAAGTGAATTGGCTTTATCTTAAAATGATCCTTACTCACTTGGGTTTTCCCCCCATCCTCATCTCCTGGATCATGGGTTGCATCTCTACTGTCTCTTTTTCTATCCTTATAAATGGATCGGCTTCTTCACCCTTCAATATTGATAGAGGCATTAGGCAGGGATGCCCTCTTTCACCTCTTCTTTTCCTTTTAGTCATGGAAGGACTGAGCAAACTTATAGCAACAGAAAAAAGGAGAGGGGGACTTAGTGGACTAAAAATCATGGAGCATTTCTATCTGACCCATCTACTTTTTGTAGATGATATTCTGATATTTTTGAACGGGAGTGTTCGGGACTCTACCTCACTAAATGTGATTCTGATCCTTTTCTGCAAAGCAACGGGAATGGAGATAAACAGAGAAAAATCATCCATCTCCCTATCAGACTGCACTCTATAGGAATCTCAGCTAGCCATTCAAAAGTTTGCCTTCCAAGAAACTGATCTGATGGGAGGACTCAAATACCTGGGCTTCAGACTTAAACCGGATGGGTACAAGATTGCAAATTGGACTTGGCTCATCACAAAAGTGGAAAAGAGAATCAGCTGCTGGTGTCATAGATTCCTTTCTAGAGCTGGCAGACTTATACTCATAAAATCTGTCCTTGAAGCCACTCCAGTATACTGGATGTCACTTGCCTGGATACCGCGTGGGATACTCCACAGAATTCAACAAATTTGCTGCAAATTCCTCTGGAATGGTAAAAAGGAGGGCAGGACATTTGCCTGGGTAAAATGGACCAAAATTGCCACTCCAAAGAAGTGGGGAGGTTGGGGGCTCAAATTACTCCCGGCCTTTGCTCAAGCCTTGGCGGCCAAACAGGGCTGGCTTTTGTTGAAAAAAAATAGTATTTGGGCGGAGGTTATTTATCATAAATACATATGGCCATCAACCATCACTGACTGGATCAGAGACACATCATGGAACAAGAGGGGTATTTCAGTGATATGGAGGGCCATTCTCAATGCTATGCCCATTATCAAAGAAGGTTTGCTATGGAAAATTGGAAATGGTGCATCTGTCCGCATTGGTATTGACCCATGGCTGGGCTGTGGAAACTCCCATAAACTACCAGAAGGTTTGATACATCATCTTAATAGTAGAGGTATAAAGTTCCTTGGACAAATTAGGGACGCACAGAATTCTACTTTTCATTCACAATCATGGTTGACTGAAAAACACTGGCATATCCCAAATGAATGGAGTAGATCTTGGAAAAGTTATATACATGCACTAACAGAATCACATGTCAGATTAAGGAATATAGAGGATGAACTTATATGGGCACTCTCAAAATTTGGACAATATTCACCGAAACTGGGTTATGATAACATCATTGCTGATAGAAAACCAGAGGTCTTAAAAAGCTGGTGGGATTCATTATGGAAATTAAAATCTCCTCCAAGTAATAGATTCCTGATGTGGAACATTTTGAAAAACAAGATCCCCATTGGATCGTATCTAAAAAAAGGGGCTTTCTTGGGTCCTACCCGATGTGTGCTGTGCCTTCAAGAAGAAGAATCAACCCATCATCTCTTCCTTTCTTGTCCTACTACCAGGTGCATCTAGTCACAGGTCATTCATACACTTAATTTGAATATAAACTGGTAGGGGGTGGACATCAGCTCAGCCTGGGAACACTGGTGGAGTACCTCGGCTACGGACAAACCTCGGAACCTACCACTTCTTGTTTCTTGGCATATTTGGATCAAGAGGAATACTTTTATTTTTGAGGATAGTCTGGTCAATTGGAACCTTATCCATCCTATTATCTATGCGGCATATGCTGAACTTCCAAATGAAAACAACAATGTGAGACCTAGGAACATCAGGCAGGAGCAGATCAACAGTACAATTCCTTGGGCCTATTTTGATGGGGCCGCCCAACAACATGGCTATGGGGGAGGCATTTATTTCCACATATCTGAAACTCATTAATTTCAGATTAGTATGGGACTAGGGTCGGGAACAAATAACCATGTTGAACTGATATCACTCCGACATCTTTTATACTTTGCCATTAAGAAAAACTGCCGAAATTTGCAAATTTTTGGCGATTCAAAGAATGTGACTGATTGGTTTAACAACACTGTTGTTTGTTCTACTTACTCATTGAGGAATATATTGGAAGAAAATGTTTTTTTCAAAACATTCTTTGACCAAATATCTGTTTCTCATATTTACAGGGAAAGAAATGAAGTTGCTGACCAGCTATCGAAAGAAGCGACGCATCGTCCTCTAGGGGAGTGGATGATCGCTAAATTTTCACCAGCAGGGACATACCAATATTCTCACAGGCCTTATGTCGATGGGGCAATACAGGGAGGCAGCAGCCTCTAATTTCACAGCCTATGAATATGTACTTTTTGCCGTATACTATGTATATAACAGCATAATGCTTGTAAATATGGACATCTTCTATGTACAGGAGATACTTTCTGAACACTATTTTGATGCTCAGAGTACCAATACTGTACACCCTCTGGGGTATTTCTGTTACTAGTTTTGTTTTGATAGTGAACGAGTGCCACAGTTTTAGCATATGCCTTCGGGCATCTACAACATGTAATTTCTCCTTTGAAATTATGAATTTTCTATTTAAAAAAAAAAATGATCCATTTACTGATAAATTTGACATGGAATTAATCTAATGAATGATAAATACCTTATTTATTGTGCAAAGAACTATTGAGATGGTGATGTGATCTACCTATTGAATTGGCAAGGGGTATGTGATTGGTGAATACTTGTAAACATGTAAATTGAAATTTGGTTTAGCGTATATAATATTTTTTTATTTTTTCAAGTATTGGAATGAAAAAGTGGGTTTAAACATTCTCCCCAAAATACTTGAAATCAAATGAACAATACTTAAAAATAAGAAGATGAGTTGTTAAACATGTAGTTTTTTCCAGTAAGTTTTTGAAAAATTAGGAGTCTAGTTTTATTCATGGGAATTTAACTAAAATAATCATTCTACCAGAACCTTCAACAACAACGAGAATTTATAAAATCTCTACAAACTTATTCACCGCAGTTAACCTCAGATAAACATATATGTGTTTCTTAGAAAGGAAATATTGCATGTGTGACAATAATTACTTTAGTGCCTAAAATGTAGACAATGGACTTTAATTCCTATTTTGTTTCATCTGCATTGTTTTTAATGAATAGTTTACATATTGTTTTGAAGTATCTTCCGCGCATAAGAAATTTTCAAGGAAGAATATTTTCAGTCTTAGAAAGTTAGAAAGAAAGACATATAATTATGGATTAGTTGAGAGTCTGGGAATCAGGAAAGTTGAGAAAGGATGTCATTGACCTTTATGAATTATTTGAGGCATCTTGATATTTTTAAGTGTGGTCAACATGCGTCCCCTATGAATACACATAATGGAGTTCGCTTAATAACGTATTTTAGACATTATGTAAGTTTAAGGAATCCTCTATTATCAAGAATTTGTGCAATATGAGAAACACTTGCATACATGATCATGAGATCTCACCTTACTTTGCATACCTAACTTAGGTTATTTAGAGAAGACAACCAAAGACATAGAGAGGGTAAGTATGACACCACAACAAAGTAGTTAGTGAATAATTGATAAGATAAGGCAACTATATTAATATCCCATGAATGACCACAATTGTGAGTCAATAGGACTCACTGATACATCCAGTGTAATAATATATAAACCTTCACAATAGCCACAATAAGGTAATTTTAATTTAGTAGAAAGCCTTAAAGAATTAGATAGTGCATTCCAGTCCCCAACCCATCTAGCCATGCAAGGCCTATATTTATAAGCCTATTTCACTTGGTATGCATATGCGTTGTATTAGCAAAGTGCACATTTAGTTTGTAAACTACACAAGTATATGTATTATTAAAATAAGCTTATTATTTTCCCCTCCCATGAGATATAAGAAGGTTAAAGTGTGTGTTAACAACAATTTTATTGCCTGTAAAAACTTAGTCACATCAAGTTTTTTAAATCTTCTTTTTATAGTGGTTAAAAGGAGCAACAACCTCCATTTTTTTTGGAAAATGTGTCTGTTCTTCTGAAATTAAAAATAAAAATATATACTCTTCTTCCAAATCTCAATTTGGATCACCGCATTACCTTGTTTTCCTCTATTTTTATCCTATGCCTCTTTTTTTAGGAATGTATCTCATGTGGGTATGATAGCAATCTATTTTTATATGCAACATTTTTGATTGATTCTCCTAAGATATATAATGTGCTGACGCTAGTGTTTCATTACTATCTTGTATATACATTTATTAAAGTGGAATTTAGGTGTATTAGAAACCTATCGAACCGATTAATTAGGGTTTTTCAAGGACAGGTAAACATCACAAACGTTATTCTTAAACATAATGATATATTAAATAATGGTGATGGAACCCCATGGGTAGGTTCACCTTTTCCTGTTATGGCATCTCATTGTAAAATATAGTGTAAAAGCCTCTTCTTTTCGGAATGTATCTCATGTGGGTATAATAGCAATCTACTTTTATATGCAACATTTGTGATTGACTCTCCACAAATATATAATGTCCTGACACGATTGTTTCATGTATTAGCTTGTATATACATTTAGTAAAGTGGAATTTAGGTGTATTAGAAACCTCTAAAACCGATTAATTAGGGTTTTTCAAGGACAAGTAAACATCGCAAACCTTATTGTTAAACATAATGAGATATTAAATATTGGTGATGGAACCCCATGGGCAGGTTCACCTTTTCCTGCTATGGCATCTCACTTTAAAATATAGTGTAAAAGGATATAAAAAACATTTGTCTTTCATTTGGACACTCATTGAGATGTGGAAATGTGAAGATCAACTCTTTCCAGAGTAGGACAAAGGAGGTTATGGTATTTTAGGTCCATTATTCTGTCACTCTCATACGAATCTTGAAAACTCTATGAAGCATAAGAGAAACATCATTAAAAAACCAAGCGTTTGTAGAAATGCTAATAATTTTCCAAATAAAGAATAAGGGTGGCATGATAACCCACTAAAGCTTGGTCATGAATAACAGAGCCAAAGCAACATGTGGCATCAATGATTTCCATTGATAGAAAGTATATTTAACCATAAATCTGAGTTACCAATTGAAGACATAAAAACACAATATCCTGATCAATTATAGATACCAAAGAAACATAAGTATTATGGACATAACAACAATAACCAAAATCACCAGCGAGGAAAAAACAAAGAAAAAACATAAAAGAATAAAAATAATATGAAAAAATGAAACAAGGTTAAGTGGATGGTTTCCATCCATATTCTACTGTAGCTCCTTCATACTATAGAAGACCCATTGTTTCTCACACCTTGATTTACTGTAATCCAACATAAGCATTGTACAAAGGAATGCCATTCATTCTCGTTATTGAAATACAATTCATAATGTGATTTTCTCATTTTGGCGATTGAGATTTATGAGATTTAGATGATGCAAAAGAGATGATGTCTCAACAAAACATAAAAGCATGCTAATGTGTCTCATTATATGACAAAAGCAAAAAAGTACTCAAATGAAAAAAGATAAAATAAAATAAAATCAAAATATCAATTAAACGAGTTGAGTTTCATACTTGTTAATTATAAAAAATAAATGCTAAATTTGTAACAAAGCTAACTCATAATAAATTTTGGTAAAAGCTATAGTGAACCTATTTAATGGGTTTAGAAAATATAAATAATGTTATAAAAAGTAAATACTAAATTTGCAAATAAGTCAATTGATAGTAAATATTGGTAAAAACTATGGTTAATCACTTACAAAATATAAATAACTTTATGTAAAGTTAAATGAAATGCTAAAACTCTTTAAATATATATATATATATATAGAATTAGAATTTCTAAACAAATAATTTTATATATTATATTTTGAATAATATAAAATATGTTATTATAATTACAATTAAAAAATTTATTATAAAAAATTTAAAATATATTTTAAAAAATTTCAAACAATAATTTTAACATTTTGTTATAGGTTATTTTCAAATTTGTATTAAAAAAATATGATTTTATAAACTTGAAAGGGTAGTTTCTTGGGTCGCGGTTTTATATATATGAAAAGATGATAATTTTTACTAGTATTTTAATAATAATTAAAAAAATATGCTTACTTTTTATTTTTAAATTTGTTTAGCAATCTTTAGAATGTTTACAACACATCTCTTAAAGAAATTGGAACTGAAAAGCATAAATCAATAGAGAAATGGGGGGTCGCAGTTTTGTCACTACTTAAAAATTTATGTAAAATATTAATGATATCTTTTAAAGAAAATGAATAAATTAGATAAAAAATATATATTAAATTTTAGAAAAAATATGACATGAAATTGAATTTAAATTGACATGTTTTGTCTTCTTTTACCACCACCTAATTTTTGATGATTTTGTAAATTTAAGACTAAACTTTCCAACTCCATTTATTTTTATAAAACTTCTTCGCCACAAAAAGGAAAAAAGTGATACACATTAACATGCTTTTACATTTTAAATATTCCTATCTCTTTTCCTCCCAATAGTAATATGGGTGCAAATCATTCATACATTATAAAATTAGATTAGGAAAACACCCCGGAACCAAATATTTAAATTATGAGCCTACGACCTTTGGGACAAGTGAGCATCTCATGAGTGCCACTTGCCTCACCATTCTATTTTCCATAACATGCCATGAAATACATGGATGACACCACATGGAGTTGTGGCATGCGAATATGATTATGTGGGGGTAGTTACCTATCTCTCTTTATTTGTATCAATTTGTACTGGTGGATCTGCCCAATACTCAATGGTGCACACTATTTTGCTATGAACATAAATTAATTTTGGATAAATAAACATGAAACTAATGATAACTCATCTTGTATGCAAAGAAGGGTGCATAACTCACCATGTATGCAAAGTAGGGCGCTTACAAAGGAAGTTGCAGGGCTCAAATTGTGATGGGTGCATGTTGATTTTCTAAGGTCTCAACATCTAAAAAGAGTACATATTTACTCAATTCACCCTATGTTTTGTATGGTATTCTTCATTAAATTAATTTTTTTATTTCATTAATGGGTCACTGACCATATTTTTAAACTTTGTAATGGATTTTTATTGTAGCAGAGTGTTGAGAAAAACATTGAATCAAAAGAACAAATGGTGCTCTTCTCTGTAAGCCTTAGGCTAGATTCAGGATGGATAATAACAAATCAAGGTTTGAGAAACAATGGTTTTGAAATCACTCAGTCACGGATTGGAAACAATTAGCCAAGCTTCTCCCAGGTACTTAAAATATATAAATTTCAATCTATGTAGAAAATGTATATAAGAAGAAGATGATTCATTGCATCTCTTTCAAAAAACCCAAGAATATCCCTTCCCTACTCCTACCTTTGTCCTTTCATTAGCTGACTCTCATCCTCCACCATTGTTTCCTGCATAACACCTACATGCAGGATAACACTCTATCGTTTTCACGAGAAGGTAGAGCAAGGGAAACTATAGCAGGAGATATAAGACCACTTGAGCATACATCCCCAAGTGAGAACCTATTTATGTACTTATCTCCCAGTAACTATGACGTCTTTTCTTGGTATTATTCCAAGATGTTGGAACTACCTCTTTAGACACTTGACCAATGGGCTTCCTCGATAAGCATAAAAGGAAACCATTTAGCCACTCGACCAGTGGACAAAACCACCCATAAAAGAGCATATTCAGACAAATGTTCTTAGGTGTTTTCTACGATACACTGAAACAAATCATTTCTATTTACAAGAATAACCTAAATTCTTTTGTTTTGCTAGCAAATAGTTAAAAGAAATGATATAAAACATTCCACCATCCAGCCTTTCTTGCGATATAAGTATATGACCATTGGAAACCTTTGCACACTAATAAGACAGGGGGGGTCAATTAGTAGTGTGATCTATATATTTTTTTAACCAATTTGAACTTCAATTACTAAATCACAAATATGTTAGCAGCAACTCATTCAAGATGCACATCACATAAGTACAACTTAAAACCTTAAGCAATAATATAACAATAAAAAATCCACACAATCACATCATCGCACATAAGATACAATATGTTTGGTGGAAACCCTTTTGGGAGAAAAACCACCCTTGTTGTTGCTTTGCTTGGAATTTATATTAGTCAAGAAATTGGTGTTTTACAAAGCTTGCAGACTCCCATTAGCATGAAGAGTCGACCTTGTATACAAATTCCGAACACCCATTACTTAGGAGACACAATACTACTGATCAGATCAAAATACTGTGTTCTCTACAAATCTACAGACTATAATCCACTGAAGGCCACCACAATCAACGATCCTCACCCAGATCCGTTTAGAATATACAACTACCATTAGATGAGAAACTTGTTCCTTTCATTGAAGCTTTGATATCACTCCTCCACCTCCATGAAGTCACTACTTCTCACCACTATGCGAACCTCTTTTCATCTATTTTAAAATTGGATCTAAGACAATATGCTCAACAAGAAAACAACTTTGCATACATGTTGTTAGCAACAACATCTCATCATCAAATAAAAATAACACAATACATAAAATCATGTGCTCTCCAATAGTAAATACTCCAGCCACAATAAATCTGATACCAACATATATCAAGCCTCACATCATAGTATAATTGTTGCATACTACAATTATCAACATATAACACCAAGGGTACACATCAAATGTAGTAACATCTCCTGCAAAAAATAAATTTGAGAGGATCACCAATCATATTCCAGCAACAAATAAAAACCTCCCCAAATGATCTCTACAAAGCAGCTTCAAATCTGATATATTCTGCAGCATGCTTCAGATCTACACATTATACAGTCATTAACACTCATAGATTGAAGTAGCTAAGCTCTCCAATAGGTATGAAGCATAAACATTCTATACAAACTTCTTTTCCTCACTCATACTCACCATCAACTCAAAATCAACCATCACATAGATCCAAGATAAATTATATAAAACATGTAGGGAGAAACTGAGCTTAGGGATAGGATAAAACGTGCAAAAATTGGACCAAGTCAATCCACTAAGGTCACTACTTGTGCACTAAATTAATTCAAATAATGAGAAGACCTTTTCAAACAATTCTGGAAGCCTCTAGGAATTTCCAATTTAATTTCCTTCCAAACAGCGAAGGAATGCAGAGAAAATGAAGTGAAATCCCTCATCACATGCATAATACTAGCTCCATACGACTGAGAAATATTATCACTCCCATATGATTCTCTGCCAGTGACTTAAGACTTCCATTTTCTCCCATAGGGTTGGGTCCATGCGAATGTGGCTAAAAATGAGGTAAAACACCATTCCTTCAGCTCATAACCTCTACCATCAGTTGGATCCTATTATCCAACATTTGTACTAGCCTCTAGACCTTTGACAAGGCCCCTGACACAAGTGCCACTACTTGATAAAGCATGCCTCCCAAGTGTCACTACCAAATTGACCTAGAAGGCTAACTAACAAGGTTGGCAAGAGTGCCAACACGTCCTCCACTGTCCAACAAACATCACAACAAGCTACAACACCTCTGAAACACCTGTAACACCTCTATAGCACCATCATCTAGACATCACATCACTACAACAAGTCATTCTCATAAGCATAAACATGAAGATGTAATGAATACCTACTTGACAACTCAACCAATGTGCCATGAACCATCTCTATCACATGTATATCTATATTATCAACATGTAACAACATCCTTTGCATCTAGAAATAGCATCCAACTATCTTGTAACATCAACAAACCCCAATGACATGTCCATCAATGCACATGTAAACTCCTCCAAGACGATCATGCTACTATCAAGCTCCATCAATGCCAACATATCATCAACATCAATGCCAACACATGCTAACACAAACCAACATGAGTTACATCATACTGTTGACATCAATGTGAACACAATCATCCCAATGTCAACTCAACTAGAAAAATCATGACCATGTTGACATCAAAGCCAATACTATGATGCCAATAATGACTAGGACATAGGTAGTGCTTGAATCATATATTAGATGCTAAGAGAATTGAATATATAAATTACTTGCAACATATTGAATTACAATGTATTTCAAGATTATAATGTATTTAAAAACTATGGAAAGATCATTGATTGCATTTGTAGAGTAGTATACTTTTCTCAGGGCTAAAACCTTAATTGGTTTCCATTGATGCATTGGAAGCCTGCAATGCTTCTCTATCCAAAGCTAATTAAGAAAGCTTCTATAGGGTTAACAAAAAAAGAATCGAATGCATTACAAAGAAAATTTAGTTGAGTGTTATTAGAGATGTAAGTTGTTCATTAACGTTGTTTTTCCTTTATTAAAACTCACAAAAGAACCTATCACGAGTGTAATGGAAAGGTCTGCCTAGTTGCGTAATAAAGTTATTTGTAGGTTTTGGAGTTTTCAATTGCAAAAGAAGGGATAGGTGTGCATGTTGAGATTACTACCTGCAGGGAGGACAAAACGCAAAGCTAGGCAGCTCACAAAACCAACAAAGCTATAATTGCAAACATAGTAGGTGGCTTAGAACTCTAGACAAAGGCCAATAATAATAGTTTTGTCTAACAATATTAGGTAGCGGCCCATGGGAGCTCCTCGTACATTATCTCATGTTTCCACTTGCTATCACCTGGTGCATTGGAGCAGAGGAATTCCATTTCTACTCAGATCAAATTGGAATAGAGTAATTATGTCCATGCACATAGCGAAGAAAATAAACTTTGTCCCTACACATAGTGAAGAAAAGAAACCGAGCGAAGAAACAAAGCTTGCAAACTGACATCGGCATAAGGAGAACATGTTGCTAGACAATTGAGCAACCACATGTAATCATGCTATGGACATGTAATCTAGGAAACATTCCCAATGACTATTTACAGAGGTGTAGTCTGAGCCATATATGGCTAATTTACTCTTTAGCATAAATTGTTAATGTTTTAGAGCAAACAAATAATGTTACCAAATTAATGTTAGACTAATTCATAACATTACTTGACTATGAAACAATTGCTTGACAATATACTTTTTTAACCAAAAAAATTTGATCTAATATGTGCCTCTCACCTCGGGAAAAGGCCAAATAAGAAGACGAAATTATTCATTAGCTGTGAGAAAATAATGTCAATCTCTTATAATGTAGACAAAAACCACTTATATTAAAACTTTAGGTTTGATGTCTTTTGATATCTCGAATTATGTGTAAAGACTAATATGAAGAACACATTTCGATTAATATAGTCTTTACTTCCTTATGAGAGGGACTAATAATATTTTTTTATTGAAATATATTATTTAACGGTAATGAAAAATACATTGATAAAAAATCAATATCCTATAATTACCTTTTTAAAAACAAAAATTATTGCTCAAAGCGTAATGTAATGAGGTTAAAACAAGATATATAATCTCTAGTGGTATGACTATATCTTAGATATTCTAGATGGCCGCTGAATGATTCATGAAAGTTTTAACTTAAAACTCAAGGGACTATATATACATGGTGATTACGTCTATGTGGATATTTTGCAAACTAATAAAGAGTGATATTTTGATATTTTCATACACATGTCATTAAGGGTTGAGAGAGTTGACGGTGGGTTAGAACTAAATATACCTTGTCAATGATTATCCCTATTCACGTATACTAACAAATAAATCAATCGAACCATCAATTAAAATGATTCGACATCATATTGACATAAAATATATATAATTTTTTTACTAAGCTAATGGAAAAGTGATAAAATTAGTTACTCGCAATTGTCTTTACAGCTGCAAAGTACACTCATGCGAGAAGATTATTTGAAAAACCAAATCAGTAAATATTAAACTCTTATATAATTATTGATATTGATTTCTATCTGTATTTTAAGAAAACATGTTAAAAGCTTTTTAAGTATATTTAAAAGTAAAATTACACAGGATATTTTGATGGTCGTTATTAATTTTATTTTATTTTTTAGTTTTATTTACATACTCAACAAATGTTAATTTGATTGGAAAAATGATTTTCAAGCGTATACATTGAGTTTTCATCTAGAGCTATTCATTTTTAGGATTATTTTTAAGCTTTGACGTTACTTCCTCAACTTCAATCAATCTATGTAATTTCATCTTTATGATTTTATTTTTTTTTTTGTGAACTGCGGTATTTCTATTATCTGCAACAATTATAAAAGTACAAAACTTAGGAGCCTCAATCTGTCCCGTAGGGAAACCAGATCTGTTGGCTCCTATATATCAAGCAGTCAATAAATTTTTCCTTCTGGACAATGTCAAAAGCATAACCGGACATTAAGCCTTCTTTCATCATGTTTTACCAAAAAACTATTCTTTCCCAGTCCTACTTGACAGACCTATTTTTACTACTACTGCTATGGCATACAAAATAATATTCAAAAACCAGAGCATTAGCATTCTAAATTGCAAAGAGAAACAGTTAACAAGCCTCTTGGTTCATCGCATTTCCTCTTCCTTCTTTGTTGCCGTCGTTGGCCTTCCCCAGCTCCTTCAACATCGCTTGAATTTCCTTGAGGTGCTCGTTCTGTTGCCTCACCAGCTCTTCCACGTTAGCAACCTCCTTTTTTGCTGCCGCTGTTTCCTGCGCCATCTCCAGCATCTCGGTCGCGACTTGCTCCAAGGCCTTTGCCAAGAGGTGCTTCAGCACCCAGTAGGTATGGAGAGCGCGGCGGTAAAGGGTAAGTCTGCCTCGCGTGTTGCCTGGGTCCGGCAGCTGCGAGGTCCATTCCTCCATCTCCGGGTCAGAGGGTTCCTCTAACACCCTGTCCTCCATGGCATCAATGATTTTTCTTATGTCGACATTTGTTTCCAAATTGTAAGCCTGTTCGGCTTCATGCACCGCCATGCTGATCGACTTATTCCCCCTTTTCCGTCTTCTCTGCGTCTGGTTACCCTCCGCATTGCTGGTTGATTGACGGGGGCGTCCTCTTCCTCTCGGCTCTTGCGTCTTCCATCTTATTCTATGACTTTTATTTAAAAAAGTTATGCTTATCATTTTGAATATGATTTTTAATGACTTCTAAATTCATTGTTATTGATTCATTAGATATCTTTACTTTGTAGTTCATAGATTAAACCATTATATGTTAATAAGATTTTCAAATTTTCATAAAAAATTAAGTTATATAATTAAATTTCAACTTTTCAAACCAGCAAATATAATAATATTTTAATTATTTTTTACAATTTGCAATTCTTCTTACCTCTAGGTATCTATAAATTAGAGGAAGAGACACTCCAAGAGAATGGTTTTGTTATACACAACCCCATGCATGTGCAACTTGAAACCTTACAATGAAATCATTAATTACAAATTTATGTGTTAATTATTAATATATTATTGGTCATGCATTATATTATTGTGTACAAAATAAAGTTAGCAACTTTGAAGATATATTATTGGTCCATAGCTATTATAACATTTCATGAGATTGGGGGGAGGGTCTTAGTGTACAAAAATATTCCTTGTGCAAGTGACAAAAACTTTAGACTTGGGTTGGTCCCTAGATTCCATACTATTCCCTTTATAGAATTGGTGTTCATTAGTTTCTTTATGACCTCAATTATAGATAAGTGCATTGGGGAATGAATTGTATAAATGTTAGGATATGAATAGTTACAAGTACTATCCATTTGCAAAATGGCAAGGTAGCTTCAATATGGCCATGATAGTCAAAATTACATGTTGTGAAATGTATAAAAATAACATTCTTTATTTTTCTTCCCAATATTTATATGTCTCATTTTTTTATCGATTTTATGTTCAACATAACTTTTTTTTGCATATTTATCATTTTTTTTCTTATTGTGTTGGTTCTATAGTAGTGACAGGTCACATGTTTTAAAGCATTGATATATTTTTCATTTATTTATTCTTCTCTTATTCCAATATTTATTTCAAGAAGATTGGGCAATGGAATAGTTGTATTAAGTACATGATGATAAATAAAAAAAATTGAATTATTCAAGTTTAAATATGATTTTTTATTTTTTACAACCATTTCAAAATCATACGTGGGTGTGTACAACTTGCTCCTCCTTGCTAAATTGTTAAAATATTCAATAATTAAATTTTCTATATTACATTTACTATCCTATTACATTTACGATCCTCACAAAAGTATGATGAAAAGGGTGTCTCGGTTCAATTCTCATATATGCGAAGCAAATGTAATAAAATTATTTCACTTTTATATTCCTGAACTTGGCTAAACCTAATCTTATTAATTTTGTATTCCTCAAATTTCTATTTTAATAGTTTGAATCCACCAAGTGTTGTGACAACATGTATTTAGCCATGCTAGTTAATTGTTATGTATTTATAACCATAAAAGGATATTAGCACATGCTGTACATGACATGGGAAGAGAAAGATCTAGATAAACAAATTTTACTTTTTCTATTGATGAAGTATATAATTCAAGAGAAGTATCACCAAAGAGCTTTGGCCTGTGATTTGAACAAATTCATATATTTTTGGAATGTATCCACACATTTTTAGCACTTGGGAAAAACCCTACATGTGGTAGCCTTGCATGAAAATAAAAGACATTTCCATTTGAAAATCCATCTCCTTACATTTCAACATTTTTCATCAATGCCAAACAATTTATTTTCCTAGTCTGCATTTATTTCATGCTTCAATTATTGAAATGTATTCAAACTTACCAACTTCGAGTTGGTTCCTTTAAATAGGTACTCTTAATGTATTTCAATGGAATGTTCTTCTAGTTATAATGGTTGTACAATTAAAAATTAGATTCTCTCTAGTGCTCAATGCCCCTCTCATCTCACTATAAAAGGAATAACTATGTTATATCTTGTCTTTGAGATCATGGTAGAGTTGGAAAATCATTGTTGAATCAGGTAACATGAAAGTTGTATCATAATAAAAGAAATCTAAATAAGAGCTAAAGAAAAGTTTGATTCATTAAAAAATGTAAAATACTCTTGAATGTAACTCCATATTGAATCTATTACCTTACTACTTTGTTATTAAAAAATATTTAAAAAACATATAATCATTATTAACTTTTGAGTAATCACTTAACATTATATATTATATAACATCCAATATTAAAATATTAAAATAAAAATTTATTAAAACACAACATCCAATATTAAAATGTTAACAAAATTAAAATTTATTAAAACACAAAACTCAATTACAGGGAAAAAAAATCATTTTATTTATATTTTTATGAATTCCAAAATAAAACTGTTGTTATATATATTTTTAAATCTTTATAAATTCAAATATTTTTAATCTTTATAAATTCTTAAATAAAACAATTCATTATATGTATGCATGTTTCTTTCATTTTTTTGTCAAAATTTAATATATTTATTATATCTTACTTTTGTGGATTCGTTTGAAATTTTTTCTATATAAATTAATAAATATAAATACTTATCTTTTTTATATTATAACATTAAATATTAAATAATTTTTAAAATAAAATTAAAATTGTAAATCATAAATCTTCACATTGGTAATAAATATTGAAATCCACCATACAACTCATCAATATTATTTGTTTACATTTAAAATCTATATAACTTTTTCATTGACTTATTCTATTTATTAATTTTCTTTAATAAAAAATTAACATCCAAAATTAAAAAGTTAACCAAATAAATTTTTATTAAGACAGAATACTCAATTATAAAGAAAACAATTCCTTTTATTTATATTATTATAAATTCTAAATGAAACTATCCATTATATTTTTATGGATATGTATTTATTTATTTATTTGTGGTCAAAATTTAAGATATTTACTAAATCTTACATTCCACGATTTATTTAAATTTTTTATATATAAATTAATACTTTTCTTTTTATCTTTTCGTTTAAATAATTTTTAAAATAAATTAAAAGTATAAATTCTAAATCATGACATGAGAATATTGAAATCAATTATATAACTCATCGTATTTTTTTATTTTTTTGGCTTAATTTGAAATTTTATATATTTTTTTGATTTACTTAATAACTTTTATTATTTTTATCTTTTATTCAATTCTATAACGTTAAATATTAAATAATTTTTAAAATACACAAACTATAAATTCTAAATCATGACATGAGAATATTGAAATCAATTATATAGCTCATCGTTATTGTTATTAAATTTTTTTTTTTGGGCTTAAATTAAAATTTCATATAACTTTTTGATTTACTTAATAACTTTTATTATTTCTCTTAAATTGAAAATAGTATTTTTTAAAGATATAATATTTTTAATAAAATATGTTTTTTAACATACATATATTAATTATAATAGGTTTATTAAATACCTATATTATTATTAATAAATGTATTGTTTAAATTATATGTTATTGAAAGGATTATTTTTTAAAACACATATATATAAATCAATAAATTAATTTAAACATAGTTAGATGCATGCAGATGTTGGAGATGGAGAAAGGAAAGGCGACCGAAGAGCAAAGATCCAGTCCGCGGATGAAAGAGGCATCAGACCTACAAGTTGGCCTCACCTCACACCACGAACAACACAATGAGGAAGATAGAGAACAACGAGAAGAAGATAGTTACAGGCCAGCCGGGAGTAACATGGCACCCAGGAGAGGCAAAGGAGATAACAAGAAGGAAGAAGGAACAAGTGGGTCAAAGAGGAAAAGAGGGAGGAAGGCGAGCAGTGAACACATGAATACTCTTATTGACGCATATATGGCAAGGAACCTGCTGGACATCATAGGCCAAATTGCTGGTTGGCAGAGAGAACTGAATGACAACATCAAGAACCAGGACATCCCCATGGAGGAGTGGGAAAGCATGGTTCCCAATCCAGGGAATTCTCGAGGCCGTCACTCCCTCTTCAGGCAAACCATACAGAAATATTGGGTAATGAAGAATGTGGTGGAACGGGCCATGACCCTGAATCGAGAACAAGCAGCAGATGACAGAACAAAGGCACAGGAGAAAAAGAAGGAAAAGGATCCAGTCAAGGCTGAACTACTCAAGGAAATAACAACAGTTCAAATACAAACCTACAGAAACAACTTGGCCTTGGGAAGAATTGAGTAGTCACTAAAAGATATGAAGTGGAGAATTGAGGAGATATTACAAGATATGAAGAGGAGCGAGATGCCTAGCTCCAGTGCTAAAGTGCCAGCCCCAATAGTATCCTCGGATGAGGATTAATGCAACGGTCTAGTTCAAATCTGATAAAATTTTGATGAAATGCATTCACTTGTTTAATTTGTTTTATTTGAGCAGTAGTATAGGCAGTCAAAACAATGTCGCTAGATGGATAGAAAAAACCTTTTAAAATTTTGGACAGGGTTTAATGCAGACACGTGGCTACTTGGTTTCCTTCGGGCAGGTAAGCCACCTAGAACAAATGGAAGTCTATGATTTTGGAAAATTAATATAAATAGAGGAAGCACTGCCAAGTTTAGAAAAAAAAAGTAATTGAAATTAAATGAAATTGTTTATTAACATAAATTTTAATTCAAAATCATATCATGTTAATTCTTATTCAAATTAAAAAGTAGTAATATACTCATTAAAACAAATTGGGAAATAATAAATGTGTTTAGTCTTAGATATTAATTGCATGACCAATGATATAAAGTGTTGTGCAATATGGTAGAGAGCTATCATCTTAATTCTGATTCAAATTCAAAAGCAATAATTTAGTCATCAAAACAAATTTTCAAAGGATAAATGTCTTTAGTCTTACATATTAAATACACCAGTAATGATATAAAGAATTGTGCAAGATGGTAGAGATTATAAAGGATATAAGTTTGAAGCAATAAGATTCACAAAAATTGAAACTTTGGGCGGGCCTTCTGTCAAAGTCAATGGATTGATTTTCATGGACTAGGGAAATACAAATGAAATGCTTTGGACTTAGTTTTCATTTTTTTTTTTTGGCTTTTAGGTATCTTAGGTAATTTGTTTCTTCTTTCATTTATATCTTCACAAACGTAAAAATATGCATGTTTTCATATATATGTATAAATCTATATATTTGAACTAATTCTCCTTTTTGACCTTTTGGCATAAGCTCAATGATTTCCACATCTATAATTTTTTTCATAATAAAATCCCCAAAGGATTGACAACATATCTAAAATGGATTTTCCCTGATAAAAAAAACCATAAGTTATAAAAGTTTGTAAAATTCAAATTGAATCTTGTTGTCCCTAAAGATTTCCTGTTAGCCACGCCTTATATAAGATTGGACAACTCGCCTTAGTGTAAAGGATTAAAAGGAGGTTTCTCTCAAATTGAGAGACTATAAAAAATACAACCCTTATAATCAATGCCTTGGTTAATCATCTGTTATTTTAATATCTAGTGCAAACATCTCCCATTCTTTTTTATTCATTGTCATCTCTCCTTGAGCATGCTTGATAGCAGAAATAATTTATTATCCATGCTATCTCTGTAAACATTTAAAATGAAATATTGTAGGTTGCTCACCATCGCGCAATTAATTATGGATTTGGTCTTCGCTCTCTACTTCTATTCTTTTCAAACACTCTAAGTTGTTCAAGCTCCCCAACTTGTTATTTCTCAACTGTGTTGAAAAGGTCAACCTTCAAGGTTCAACGTCTAATAGTGATGTGTGGCTTTCTAAGGTTTCTCTTTTTCACTTGACAAGTATGTGCTACTATTACCCCAACCTTTCAATTTAGTGAAATATACCTTTAAATTGGAACTTGCCCTTCTTCTATATTGGTGTTATGACTTGACCCATTCCTCTATTTCAATAGTGTTAAAATTTAGACCATTTTTCAATTTTCTTGTATGATCCTTGTTCAAAGGTCATGCTATTCTTCTCTCTATTGCTCCAAATTTAGTTGATGTTCCATATATGGATAGGTTCAACAAAATTTTGTGATGTCAAAGCATGGCTACACCCATACTTAATCCCATATTTTTAGTTGCTTTTGAGTGTGTTTGGTAGCTTTGGACATTGAAGGCCACTAAAGAGATTTCAACGATAGTTTCCTAGCTTTGTTTCTGCTATATCCTCATAGTTTATAGTGATTTGGTCCAACTTTTCATCCTTATACCTTGACTTAAACCCACATTTTTAGCTTCTTTTGAATACATTTGGGTGACCTTGGCAATTGAATGCCATTAAGAAGATGACAAAGGAATTTTTGAGGATATTTTTGTGATATCCTCCCATTTTATAGTGGTGTGGTTCATCCTTTCTGTCCTACACAAATTCTCTTTTCGAATTTCTATACAGTTATCGAATCCACCTATTTGAACTTTTTCGCACATTCTCCTCCAACATAATCTTTCCCTATATACATTGACTGAACATTACCCCCATTTCAAAAAAAGTATGCACTAGGAAAAAGAACTACAGAGAAAAAGGTGGCTTTGGGATTCTTGATCATGTGAGATTAGATTCTCAAGATGCCCCAATGGAGCCTAAATCTTTTCAGTTGTTGATAATATCAAGAAAGTACAAAATCTTGTTCTGATCTTTGTTCATAATGATTCAACGAATATTTGGATGCCTCTTAATAAACTACTAGAGAATAAATAACATTTTAACTTATAAAATGACCCTTCTCAGTAATTACAGTAACCACAAGAATTATACAATCTTTCATAAGGAGTAATGCAATCAAAATTTTAATGAATTTATACCAAAAAATTCTTATCGTTCATTTAGTTTTCATTTTATATGCAAGTAAATTACTAAAATTAGGTTTAATCCATATCAGTATATCAGAAGCACTATACAACTAAAATGCTCTGCCTCCTTACATAGAAATGTTAGTTTGAAAACGAATTAGTAACTTTAGGTAAAATTTTAAATAGACAGTTGTATACCGAATAATTAGTTATGTAATGATAGTTGGTGATATAAAAATATCGAATGCCCATGAAATGTAGTGCGGAGAATCATTTGTTCAATAAAAGTTCCTATTAATTCATTCAATTTCGTGTCTTGGCTATTCTGTTGTTATTCAGTTATTGCTTTCTTGTTTTCTTCATTATTTGGTTTCTTATTCAACAAGTGGTATCAGAGCCTATTTCGTGCTATGTGAAGGTTTTTTCTCTGAGAGGAGGTCGTTGAAAGACCAGCAAATAACCAAGGAATACTTTGCATGTTGCTGTCCATTGTGCTGTGAGCGTTGAAAGCCATGGACTAATCTGCGTGTTGCTGTCCACTGTGCTGTGAGCGTTGCCAGGGAATAATCTGCGTGTTGTTGTCCACTGTGCTGTGAGCATTTCCAGGGAATAATCTGCGTGTTGTTGTCCACATTGCCATGAGCGTTGGAAGACCAGCAAATCCTCTGCGTTGAAGAATGGCTGAAGACCAGCAAATCCTCTGCGTTGAAGAACGGCTGTGCGTTGAAGGCATTGCTGTGAGCGACAGCTATGCATTGAAGGCATTGCTGTGAGCGTTGGAAGACCAGCAAATCTGCTCTCTGCGTTGATAAAAGTAGAAGTTTTCTGTGCGAGGCCATCTCTGCATGAAAGACTGAGGCTGTGTAGAATCTGCATGCTGAATGTCCAGAGGTGACTTGAGGCTGCGTGTCCTGCGTGAAGGAGAGGAGGAGCGTGCAACGACATTCTCTGCGTAAAAGACCGAGGCTGCGTATTGCTGCCAGAGGTCTGGCTTGTGGAACCGGGTAATTTTTTTTATTTTGAGAATTTTTTCTCAGAAATTTGTAGTTTGGAGGAAAGAAACTCAAAGAAATCCAAGAATTATTTTTCTTTTCCAGAAATTTGTGAAAAACAAAGGGTGAAAGGAAACAAGATTTGAAATTTAAAAAAAAAAATTGTAGAAAGAAATTTGTAAAATTTGTTTATTTAAAAAGCAGGCTCAGTTTTTTTTAAGAAAAAGGGAAACAAAGTTTTTTCATTAAGAAAAGGATAGCTGAAAGATGGAAACCTAGGAGAAGAACAAAATGGCCAAGATGTCGAATGCAAGGTTCGAGGTGGAGAAATTCACCGGAAAGAGCAATTTTTCTCTTTGGAAACTGAAGGTTAAGGATCTGCTTGTGCAACAAGGGTTGCATAAGGCATTGGATGGGGTAACTAAGAAACCTACAACCATGACTACTTCAGACTGGGAGGACTTGGATGCCCGAGCTCTCAGTACCATCCGGTTATGCCTAGTGGATGAAGTTCTCTTCAACATTGTTGAAGAGACTACGACGTCAGGATTGTGGGAAAAACTTGAAAACCTCTATATGAAAAAATCATTAACCAACAAAATTTATCTAAAATGACAGTTATACAGTCTTCGAATGAAAGAAGGTTCAAACATTTCAAAACATTTGAATGTTTTTAATACACTAATTTGTCAATTAACAGATATGGAAGTCAAAATACAGGAAGAAGATAAAGCCATAACCTTGTTGTGTTCTCTGCCTGAATCATGGGATCACTTCGTAACTTCAATCAGCTTTAGCTCTGCTGATTCTTTGAAGTTTGAATCAGTCATGGGAGCTCTTCTGTCTAAAGAAGTACGAAGGAAATCCAGCACTGAAACAGCTGCATTAGAAGCCATGGTCGCTAGAGGACGCTCAAAGGAAAGAGGAGAAAAACCAAGGGGGTCTTCCAGGTCGAAATCGAAGGGCAAGAAGGGTAAGGCAAAATTTTGGAACTGCGGTAAAGTTGGACACTTGAAGAAGGACTGTTGGAAATGGAAGGAATCCGAAAACCCGAAGAATGAAGTGAATCAGGTCAATTCAGGTATGATAGACGAAGTTTTATCTGCTGAAGAATTATGTATGATAGATGAAACTTCACCTGAATGTAATGTCTCTCAGATTTTTGATAGTTGGCTGTTAGACTCTGGTGCTTCGCATCACATGTGCCCCCATAGAAACTGGTTTACCTCGTATGAAAATGTAAACGATAGTTCTGTGTTTATGGGTAACAATGTGTCATGTCAGATTGTTGGGATGGGAGATATCAGGATTAAGATGTATGATAACACAGTTAGGACATTAACTAGTGTTAGACATGTACCTGATTTGAAGAAAAATTTATTCTCTTTGGGAGTGTTGGATTCAGATGGTTATAAGTTTACACGTCAGGATGACGTCTTGAAAGTCTTTAAAGGAGCCCTTGTGGTTATTAAGGCAGAAAAGGTCGGAAATATTTACAGGTTAAAAGGAAGTACTCAGGTCAATGAAGCAGCGGTTGCATCAGAAAAGGAAGAAGCAGGTACTCGTCTGTGGCATCAGCGTTTGGGTCATATGAGCGAGAAAGGTCTTCATATACTGATGAAACGTAAATCTCTTCCTCGTCTGAAATCCTTGAATTTAGATTTTTGTAAGCATTGTGTGTATGGAAAACAGTGTAAACAAATATTTAAAGTTGGAAATCATAATAGTAAAGATGTTTTAGACTACATTCATTCTGATCTGTGGGGGCCTTCCCCTATTGTGTCATATGGAGGTGCATTGTATTTTTTAACGTTCATTGATGATTACTCCCATAGAGTATGGGTCTATATGCTAAAAAGGAAAGCTGATGTATTAAATGTCTTTAAACATTTTAAAGTAATGGTAGAGAAAAGAACAGGCAAGTCTATTAAATGTCCAAGAGCTGACAATGGTGGTGAGTTCACTTCTGTTGAATTTGAACAATATTGTAAGGATGAGCGCATAGTTAGACACAAAACTACTGTTTATACTCCTCAGCAAAATGGTGTTGCTGAGCGTATGAATCGGACTCTTATGGAAAGAGCCAGAAGCATGATCAGCAATGCTAACTTGCAAAAGGAGTTGTGGGCAGAAGTAGTATCTACTGCTTGTTATTTAGTTAACAGATCACCTTCAATAACAATTGATTGTAAAATTCCTGAAGAAGTTTGGACAGGTCAGTCTTGTGACTATTCTCATTTGAGGATATTTGGCTGTGATGCTTATTCTCTTATTCCGAAAAATCAGCGTTCAAAATTAGATCCAAAGTCGAAATGTTATGTCTTTTTTGGGTATGACTATGCAGTGAAAGGATATAGGTTGTGGGATCCTACATTGCGGAAGATAGTCATTAGTAGAGATGTAACATTTGATGAATCCTCTTTGTTAAAATCAAATGTTGAAAGAATTGAACAAGAAAAGGTATCGCCGAGTCAACGAGTTCTGTTGTAGGCTAGATCTTTTGGTGACGGTCGAAAGGAAGGAGAGGCTTCTGGAGACAAAGGTGTTGAAGACACAAAGGAAGCCGTTGAAGCTTCTGAACCAGTGCAAGTTTCTAAACCAGTTCAGCAACCAGTCGCTTTGAGAAGGTCTACAAGGGAAAGGAAAAGTCCCAAAAGGTATGAAGATTCTGCTTCATTTGTTGCTTTGGTTACTAAAGATGGGGAACCTTCTTATTATCAGGAAGCAGTAGATGATACAGATAGTCAAAAATGGAAAATGACTATGGAAGAAGAAATGGAATCCTTAGCCAAGAACAATACCTGGGATCTTGTAGAGCTTCCTGAAGGGAGAAGTGTTGTTGGATGTAAATGGGTCTTCAAGCTGAAACAGAAAGTTGATGGTAGTATTGAAAGGTATAAGGCGCGATTGGTAGCAAAAGGGTATTCTCAGGTTGAAGGTATAGACTTTCATGAGATTTTTTCTCCAGTTGTAAAACTTGTTTCTATACGTACTGTGTTGGCACTAACTGCGTTGCTTAATCTTGAGTTAGAACAGTTAGATGTTAAAACAACTTTTCTACATGGTGACTTGAACGAAGAGATATATATGGAACAACCAGAAGGTTTTGTACGAGGTCGCAGTAGAAGATTAGTTTGCAAGCTCAGGAAATCATTGTATGGTCTGAGGCAGTCTCCCAGACAATGGTACAAGAAGTTTGATTCCTTCATGGTGAGCCAGAACTTTATAAGAAGTGAGTATGATCATTGTGTGTACTTCAAAAGTTTCAATGGCATATTCATTATCTTAGCTTTGTATGTTGACGATATGCTTATTGCAAGCAAAATCATGGAAGAAATCAACAGGTTAAAGGCTCAACTCTCTAGGACGTTTGATATGAAGGATCTTGTAGCAGCAAAACATATCTTGGGCATGGAGATACACAGAGACAGGAAAAATGGTAAGCTTTGGTTATCACAGCAGAAGTATGTGGAGAAGGTACTTGAAAAGTTCTTATGAATGTGAAACCTGTTAATGTTCCTTTAGCTTCTCATTTAAGCTTTCTTCGGTTTTGAGTCCTATAGTTAATGAAGAAAAGCAGTATATGTCTCATGTACCATATGAAAATGCGGTAGGCAACTTAATGTATGCGATGGTATCTACAAGACCTGACATTTCACATGCAGTTGGAGTTGTCAGCAGGTTCATGGAAAATCCAGGTAAAGAACATTGGCAAGCAGTGAAATGGGTGCTTCGATATCTAAGAGGAACAATTGATCATTGCATCGTCTTTAATGGTAGTGAAGGATCAGTCTGCAGATATGTAGATGCTGACTATGCAGGTGATTTGGACAAAATAAGATCTACTACAGGTTACGTCTTTACTCTTACAGGTGGAGCAATTAGTTGGATGTCAAAGCTTCAAGACACGGTTGCATTGTCCACTACCGAAGCTGAATATATATTTTAGTTTGCAGATTACTGTGGTGTGATTTTTGAAAGGAGTTCGGATTTTCCACAGTGCTCATGTTTAGTAGTCGACGTTTCGAGTCTGAAACTAGACTGAATATATAGCTGCTTCAGATGCCAGTAAAGAAGCAATCTGGTTAAAGGGTCTGCTTGATGAGATTGGAAGGATGCAAGAGAAAGTGAATGTACTTTGTGACATTCAAAGCACTATTCACTTGGCTACAAACCCTGCCTATCACAGCAGAACCAAGCACATTGATGTAAGGTATCATTTTCTGAGACATGTGATCGATAACGGAAAAGTAGCTCTTAAAAAGGTCCATACACGAGAAAATTTTGCAGACATATTCACAAAGCTAGTTACAGTAGAGAAGCTGCGGTGGTGTTTAGCTTCTCTTGGCTTGCAGGAAAGATGATGAATGGGAAAAATGTTGTCAAGGTGGAGTTTGTTAGTTTGACAACGAATTATTAACTTTAGGTAAAATTGTAAATAGACAGTTGTATACCGAATAATTAGTTATGTAACGATAGTTTGTGATATAAAACTATCGAATGCCCATGAAATGTAGTGCGGAGAATCATTTTTTCAATAAAAGTTCCTATTAATTCATTCAGTTTCGTGTCTTGGCTATTCAATTGTTATTCAGTTATTTCTTTCTTGTTTTCTTCATTATTTGGTTTCTTATTCAACAAGAAAATGATTCTAGTTTCTCATGCATTTATTAGATGTCAAACCTTTCGCACAATAATGCCATCCTTGCAAACAACACATAATTAAAAGCATATTTTGTATGAAAAGATTTTCTTCCAAACACATTATAAGAGGGAAAACAAATACACATCACAAAGACCAAAGGGTAAGAGTGCTAGGACCTGAAGGTGACATCAAATAGATAACCTTGAGAATTCAAACCTTGCATAAAACATAATAATGCAGATGTAATGGACCTATGAGCACTATGGGTTTGGATTTGACTTTGAGTTGGAAAGTTTCAAGGGTCAAACTAATTTCAAGCACCGAGATATGCTCGAGTTGAGAAACAACGTAGTGTACGTAAAATAAAATGAATGATTGAGAATCTTACCAGAAATGTAAGGTGGATTTTGACACCTAACGAATGACAAAAAAACAACACTCTATTACTAAAATTCTTACAAAAGAGAAAACACGACCATTTTTGTCTCCACAAAACCTCTAGCCTCCATTAGTGCTCCTTCGGGCACCACTATGTAACATGTTTATATATGTTTTCTGGTTGCCTTGCATGTTTCTGCCATTGCATATTTATTAGTTCTCCATAGAAATAACCCCCCCATAACTATGGGAAAAAAAATTGTCCCCAAGAAGAACACTTCTCGCACAACCTACAAACCTGAAACGACCCAGAAGATCATCTTAAGTAAACAATATTCCGACATTTAAGAAATATTTCACCGTTCAATGAGAACTTTCAAAGCTCAAATGCATTCAGATTCCGCCATTTAATATATCTTTCACAGCTAATTGAGAACTTTTAAATTAGCTTTGTCGATAAAAAAATCCAGAAGAAATAATCTAAAGAACAATCATCACATCAATATACCACTGGAAGTCAATCAAACTCTTCTGACATTACTAGTAGTTGGTTGTTAAGGAAATGAGCACCAATGTTTTAGCATAATTGGTATTTCCTAGAAAATCCACGAATCTTTGACCACTACAACAAGGTCACGGTCTATGTTGTGATAGATCATATCTGAGATGAGCGCATGTACAGAAGGCATGGCTTGAAATCACTTGAGAAGAAGTCGACGAGAACAAATAACCATGATTGCACATGTTAATTTTCTATTCGATTGGGGTTGAAAAAAATGAAAAATTGGGATTGGCTATGTTGAACAATGTTTTCCCTGCCGAATCCGACAAAGAGTACACCTTCAACGTAAATAACACCCAATGAGTAGCTTTCTTTTGTGGTTTTTATCCTTTCTCCATGACAAAGTTCTCTATATTCTCTAATGGGTTCTCTCTATTGAAGAGACCTTGCAAACCAAGTAAATGTTACATGTATCAAAGAGCTTCTTACTCTTTAGCACAATCTTTCTAGCATGGCTATAACACAATAATTTATTTCTTCAAATTCATAGAAGAGGTAGTCTAATCATGTTTGACAATGCATTATTTTGAACGTGAATCCAATAGATTCAATTATGGGCAACCATGTGATTGATTTGATAGAAAGGATAACAAATCACTCTTCTATTGTGGAATCATCCACTTAAATATTGAAGCAAATGATGGAATTAATGAGTCACATAATTACACAAATAAAATTACTATAGAAGTTGACCATAGAGGAAAGGACTCCATAGATTGGTCCAGTGAAAAATAAAGAGAAATTTGTTTAACCCTTTCAAAGTTCAACCTAAAATTTGACATGGACTTATGGTACGTAATTAGCTTATAATCCATAATATTAAGAGATTTAAGTATATTATATGAGTGTGTAATATACTTTACACAAATGGATCCATGTGTGTTTTGTTGGGCATAGTGGGGTGGACCCCCATTATCAGGGAAATAGTCCTCATAAAGAAGCCCGAAGGACCCTCTGTGGGGCCTTGAAGTGGCTCATTGAGAAAAAATATTGATAGACTTTTATGAATAGGTTTTAATGGAGTTTTTTTTATTGAGCAACTTTTGTCAATATGGTTCTTCCTTTCGTAGTTTTACAACATACCGTTTCGTGGTTCATGTTAATGCAATCTGGATTAAGGAACTATGATTATTGTATAGTCTAGGGTTAGTGGAGTTAGGGTTTATGAATGTTGTAGGATATACATATTGTATTGTAACACTATAAACATATAATATATATTGAAAAACCATTCTTGTTTTTCCAATTTGATTTTTGACAATAAAATATTTTTATTAAATATATATGTGTTTGTGTATATGTACAAGCCATTACATCTTCCCATATTTATTAAAATTATATTTCGAACAATTAATTATACATGATTAAAACTTACACGCATCAATTTACATATTCAAACACAATATAAACATGAATATCTAATATAAAATATATTAATTTAAAATATTAAGAATTTGATTAAAATATAAATACATTTTTAATCTTTAATAATTATGTTGAGTAATGTACTATAGAATACACAAATATTTATATAAAAGTTTAATTTTTATACATAATTCAAAAATTACAATATAATCCATCTATTTTTAAGAAGCAATATTAAATTTATTGATTTAAAATATCACGAAATTGATTAAAATGTAAATGCATCATTAATCTTTAATAATTATATTGGGCCATATTCTATAAAATACACACACACTTATATAAAAATTTATAAAAACATTTATAAAAACGTATTTTACAATTTAATCAATCTAATTTTAAAAAACAATTTACAATGATCATCATCATTTACTAGAGAACATATTAATATTAATATTAATATACTTTTGGAGTTCCAGTTACACTTATATGTATATATTATTATTATAAATGTTTCATTTACTCAATACTAGTCAAAGCCCTCCTCCTCTACTTTTCATTCTGTAAATTGATTGATAAATAATTTATTTTTACGAGGGATTTTTTGGCGTAAATTACAAGAAATTTTATTTGTCAATGCGTTTCAAACCAGCTAGTGTTTCCAGTCACTAATTGGTTCAAAAAACGTGCACAAATGAAATTTCTTGTAATTTACACTGAAAAATCTCTCATAAACTTGATATAGATCGCAGAAACCTCAATTCGACAAATTATTTATTCTTAATCAATAAGATTTACGTTTCGTTAATTAAACGAATTTACGTTTCTTTAATTAAACGAATGTATTTTGTGTGTGAATTGATTTATGAATTTATTTTTCTTCTCTTGTTTTTACTCTCTAATGGTTATGGAAAAATCTCACCATCCTTGTTGGTTTTCATTCTATAATTTGGTTGTTAAATAATTTATTCTTACTAAAATAAAGGTTGATTTTCTTTAATTAAACGACAAGTTAGTATATTTTGTGTGTGAATTCATTTCATTGAACTTTTTTATTGTTATTTATTTTATTCGATTCACTAAACTTGATTGTAGTGTACGAAAATAATGTGATCGTGGTCCATTTAGCATTAACGTGACCATGTGACAAGTACTCATATGGAGTTAAAGATGGAGCACGCCCATTTGTTTTATCTCACTTGGAGTTAAAGATGGAACACGCCCATATGTTTTATCTAACTTGAAGTCTAGTCATACAAAATATAATTTAAATGTTAAAAAAGTACACCTTGTTAAAGGGTACTCATTATTTTAAGTTTCTCATTTCAGTTACATGTAAGAATATTTGTTTCTCATTTCAGTTACATGTAAGAATATTTGAGGGTGCCAAGGGAATAGTTTATATTTATATGTTGTATTCGAGGAGAGAAATGCATTTATTTATTTATTACGAGGGTAGTTAGGCCAAAGGGTAGTTAGACTTTTGGAAAGCTGTTTATGAAGTAGACTGGTCATGTTGAGATATACTCAATTTATTAAATTATTAGGAGGGTTGTTAGCCCATAGAATAGACAAGTAGAACAGTGGACTTTTGGAAGGCTGTTTATGGAGTAGACTACTATGTTAAGAGTGGAGATATTTAATTATTTAATTTAATTTAATTTTTATTTAATATTGAATAAATTTATTTATTTTTCTATGAGAATTTAATGTGAAATTTTATATAAAATTTTGTTTTTAATATTTAATAAATATAATTTTTAATATAAATAGTTTTTAAAAATATTAAAAAAAATAATAAATATTAAATATTACTTTTTTAATTAAAAAATTCATTAAAAATAAATGTATCTCTTTTTAACACACGCTCATGATTGGTAAGTTAATATTTATAATTTATAATTTATGATGTTGTTTTTCTTTTCAAATATTGATAATTGAAGTATCAATGTTAAGTTACATATCTCAGGGTTCGAGGAGCAGAAATTTGATGGAATACATTACCATTCTTTTTCAAACAACCAATCATAATTGCAATGCTATATAAAAAAACTAGAATAATTTTATAGTTAGGTAGACACAGCACGTTCATTGTTTATATAAATGTTATATTTTCATATTAATACAGCTTGAGTTTTGCTATTTATTTATGTTTAAAAATCCTCGAAAAAAGAAAATGGTTTGCCGGTATTATACAAAGCTTAATTTTTATAAAAGTAATAGTTTTTTGTTGAGAACATAAAGAGTAAATGTGTATTTAAATTCAAAGATAGTATATTATATGGGCTCAAAATTCATACTTATATAGGTGGATGAAATTCCAATGCCATGTTTTTTTTTTTTTCCTTCAAGTAAATTGGTTGGTTATTGGTCTAGGAAAACTTGTGTTGTGGACACAAACGTTACTTAGGTTTAAATTTATTTTATATTCCTTTTTTAATGCTGGATTTGACATCGTAACATGTGATTTGGCTACTATTGTTGGGGGCATGTGGGCATGTTTTTTGAAATTGTAGTAGAATTAGCATTTTAAGGTTTTGTGTTCAAATTGTTTTTCTATCTTGTAAGTAGTTGTGTTGGTTTAATATTTATAACCCTATTTATATTAATAAAAAACTAGAGAATAAGATCTTAGTTTTCCATTTGTTATTTTATTGAGTTGGTTTCTATATATTTATATATTCCAATATAAACTTCTCAAAAAAATTCAAAGGGGACTAGAAAAATCTCAAATAATATTGTTTAGCTAACCATTTATACCCTCTCTTTATATTTTTGTATGTCCATTCAATTGAATAATATTATTACATTACATGAAAACAATAATCTAATTGTAAAAAGAAATAACACTTGTGAATGGAAGTCGGAGACAAGAATGAAAGAAGAGAGAATGAGAAACCAATCTTGAGACCAAAGGTACCAAGTTGAATTTCTTGTGAAAGAGATTAAGCTCAATTTCTTGTCAAAGAGATTGATTTGAATTTCTTGTCAAAGACATTAACTTAAATTTATTTTAATAATTGAGTTACCTATATAAAAGTCTTTGAATGAGAGATAAATTGTGCACTATTTGAGGTGTCTTAGTGCATGCACGTGTAAGACCAAAAGATAATTGTTCTTTACTATCAGTTAACTAACCATAAATGGAGTTAGATAGCTAAATATGGAGCAAGATCCATATATAAATTTGGCCAAAATCGAATCAACCAAAAATAATTGAGAACTTATATATGCAACTTTAAACTCTAGAAACAAAACTAGTCTCCAAGAATAAAACTAAAGTCCTATGGAGTAGTTGACTCTAGTAATAGAACTAAACTCCATGAATAGTATTGGAGACACTAGGATAAGTCTGCTCTTATCTAGGGGTTAAATAAAGTCACACACATGTATTCTTGATGAAATGCTACTACCATGTATCTACCTTGTCACCAACACATGTCATCCTACATGGTAGCACCTAATAAAAATAGACAGGCTATAAATTGTAATCCTCATACTAAGAATAAAATCACTATACATACTAGTCCTCTTGCTAAAATAAACATACTATAAATAGACATGCTATAATAGTAATCCTCCTGACTAGTACGAAAATTTACATGTAGTCCAACACCCATTAAACCGTAACTAGGGTGTGTGCAATAAATGAGTTGTGAAAATTTGTAACCATGCAAGGTACCCATGTACAAAACAACTCAATGAAACATATTATGAAAAAAGGTGATGTAAAGAGGAAAATCCTAGTGGGAAGAAATCCCTATCCCCCTTAAGATAACACTAACAATGTTAATTATTATGTACTTGTGTACTTCACTACCATGCATTAGTTGAGGAAGAAATAAAAACCATATTATGGCCTTTATATTGATCTTTTATTGACTTATCTCCGTGAGTTTTCCTAACATTACCTAGTATGTGATCTTGAAATTCATGTTCTTGAAGAGAATATGCCATTGTATTGACTCATGGATGAACTTTTAGATGAAATACTCTATTATAATAGTTGTACATTGTTCTCTCCTTCTTTGATTTTATTTCTTTGGGGTTGAATGATTCCTTAGTTGATTTTGTTATCTCCCCTTCTGTGATTAGGAGATTTTGTCTGACTTTCATTGATTGTATTTATTCTTTAATATACTCCAAGTGCATGGGTTTTGGAATTCTTGAAAGAACCCATATTCATGAGCATACCTTTCTCCCATATGAGTGATCCAATGAAGTTTTCCATACAAGGTTCCAATATTTTCCCATTTATAACCTTGTAGTATGAAGGGAAGACATGAAGATACAGTACTTAGGACTAAACTTTGAGAGAATAGAGAGGATTAGCTACTCCTTTTCCCTTTCAAATCTACGTGCCTTGATGCGTAGTAGAAAATATTTTAACTTTGAGATAAAATATGGTTGGGTGTCAAAATTGATGGGCTCAATTAGATAAGCTCATTCTCCATTTATTGTCCTTTTAGTTCATCCTATTTCCTAAAATAATCATTAAATGTGCTCAAGAAATAGTTTTGTGTGGAACTGGATTCTATGTAGAAGAATATACATATGGAGATATTTATAAGAATAACAACTTGAATTATTTACTCTCTAAAGTATGGAATTATCCTTTGGTTTAGTCCCATAGTATTCATATAGAGTTGTTTGTTTTTTGTGTAGAATGAGACCTTTAATAATCCATTAAAAATGATTGAATGGTATGACGATCATTGATAGTGGTTGATCTATTCTTTATGGATGCTCCAATACTTTGTCAGCTACAAAGAAAATATATGCTCCTCCTTACAAGCTTCTCCAATTCTTTCATACCATCTAGGATTAGTAGATCATAGACACACAAGAAACTAGTATAAAAATGAGACAACACTAGAAATTGTAAACTTAAGGAAAAAGAGAAAGAAGAGAAACTGAAATACCAATCTTGAGATCAAAAAGGCCAACTCAAATTTCTTATCAAAGAGACTAACTCAAATTTATTGCCAAAGAAACTAACTCAAATTTCTTTTATTACATTGTATAACTGAGTTACATATATAGAAGTATCACAAAGAGATGTAAATTGCACACTAGTTGAGGTCATTATTACATACAGTTCTAAGACAAAAAAAATTGACCACTCCTCTCTATAACTTAATTAGTCATAAATGGAGTTAGAGAGCCAAATATTAACTGAGAGCACTAAATAAAGTTGACATGAATGTAATTATGTTAGGTCCCTATAATACTAGTGTATTCCCTCATTGTTATTGTCATTGTAGCCCCTTATTGTTATTTTTGTGCCAATGTTGTCCCCATATTATTGTTATTGTGTCCCATAGGAGCCTGCTATTATTATTGTTCTGCCCTTACATTATTATTATTATGTTGACTCTGATTATATTGTGACCCCTTAGACTCCTTTATATAGAAAGGAGGTTTTGTCATTTGTATCATCTAAGAATTATTCATTTGTGTAATGTAAATAAGGTTTCCCCATTGAAGAGGCTAATTTTGAAGTTGTTGATCTATCTCTTCTTCTATTTTGTGAACTAGTTTCATAACATTTGGTATTAGGGCTTTGGATTCTAGGGTTTCGCTGCTTCAAATAGGTCATCATGGAATTTTCACTATAAAGTTTTTTCTACAAAGTTTTAGAAGTGGAAATTAAAACCCATTTGAGCCGAAGTCTTGATGAACCTCATGTAATAATGTCAGATCTTGTCTCGCTATATTTTCAGATATATGATTCAAGGAAGTTATGGTTTTTGTAGGCTCCAAAATTCCATCTCAAATAGCTAACCTTGGGAAAATCATCATAACTTTTCTCTGAGAATTAGAGTCAAATTTCGTCATGTGTAATAGAACTAGGACGAACTGTAGTTTCTTAGATATCATTTTTGAGGTTGAATGTTGAAAAAGAGACATGTGGCACTTCGTACAAGTTCGCTCTACGAAACTAGTCTATAATCCGGTCATTGTGGGATATTGGGCATAACTCTTCCTTGGAGAATCCAATTTCGATAATAATTATGGGGTTGGTAATATGCCTCAGAGGGCTACCACAGGGTGAAATTTTAGACAAGTTGGAGTTCCGAAATACAAAGATACAACAAATTCAATATCGAGCTCCTATAAAGAAGAAAAAAGGTGTGTACTTTTAAAAAATTTGCATAAGTTTTGCTTGAAGAAATATTTTAAAGTCATTCAAAGGGAATAGTGAAGCATATTTATCATTAATTTATGCCCCAAAGAAATAAAATGGAGACACATAGTAAGTAACCTATTGACGGTGTTGGATTTGCCAACATGTCAAGGGATCTCTCCGGTAAGAAGTCCTGACTAGACCTCAATCTGTTTGGAGTAGGAGTCTCGACAATGGGAAGTAAAGCTATGCCTTGCCTGCGATAGAGCATATATGTAAGCAAAATATCCTTGTCGAAAGTAAGTGTGTGACCTTGCAGCAAGTCAAGAGAGATGCATGGGGAGGTTCTAACACATGGAGGGGGGAAAAGAAGTGTGTTCCTTAGGAGCCTGTAATATTACACAGCCTGAAAGGAACACACGAGTTTCAAAAACTAGAAAGCAGAATATTCAATGATCCAAAGTGATGAGTTAAACCAACAACACGCTTCAATAAGATTCATACAATCGCATACGAAATATTCCATACATCAATGCATAAGTTAAAACTACATACATTGCTAAAGTAACTAGAATAGTCGAACTACAATAACAACATATGCATGAAACATGTTGGCTTTATTATAATATATAAAGTGAAAGTTCCATCCATACATACAACCATGAAAGCCACTAATCCCAATAGTGGAACGTTACAGTCAACACTGCATGCTCCTCCAAAGCGATGTACTCACTCTGCACTATGGAGAAGCCAAGGCTTGACACAATACTGTCCAAATACTCTATAAGAAATGCATAGCAAAAGCTTGGCTCCCAAAAGCCTATTATCTGAGTTATGAGGTTCTATTTATAAAAAAGGGTGGGGTGACCCTTGACATTCCCTTTGTGACTCTTGGACTACCCTCATGACTCTTCAACTTCATTACATAACTCTTTAAATTACATATGATTTTCTGCATTCCACTAATGAAACTTGGAATCTCACTTTACATCATGTTTACGAAAACAATACACTTTCCACATATACCCATGTGGGATAAAAATCACTTCAACCAGCTAGACATGACAACACTAAGGCTCGGACGATTGTGGGAAGACCAACTCATCAACCTCCTCTCTGTGATCCTCGGTGATGTGTTGATGTCATGCTTGGTAGTGCACAATGGTGTCTGTGTACTCTTTGATGATGCCTTCCTGGAAATGAACTCTTGCCTCCATTTCTTCCAGGTATACTGATTTGGAACCTCTGTCAAACTTGTCTTGTAACATGCGCAACTTAGTTCGAGCAAGGTCAGACCGTCGATGTACATTTGCATGTTATTTTCATTGACTTGCAAACATGTGTTGGTGGCCGTGAGAATCAACTAATTAAAGTACGTGTCGAGCTCCAGTCTGACTTGGTTCTTCTCTTTGTCCTCAGTGAGCATACCAATCGACGGGGTGCCATAATTTTTGACTGTGACATCCAAACTCATGAACAACTATGCGTACCAAGCCTCGACACTAGTGATGAGTAGTGGGAATTCCTCATAGTTCCAGATTTGACTTGGGATGCATGCTTTGTCTAATTTTACTTGCGACTTCATCATATTGTGTAAGTGAAGCGGGGATCCCTTGCGCCGCATTGTCCATGTCTGTACATGGTCAACTATGACATGAATATCTGTGAGTGTTCGCGCTATCCTGATGTAGTGCTGCTGATGACCATATAGATGGACAACTACCTTATGCATAATGATGAACCTGTCATATAGTCTCCACGTGACTGTCTCAAGGAACGATACTTCAATGAGTATCTATTACTTCATTTATACTCTAGCGGATCTCGTTGATTGTTCCTCTCTCTTCCTGGCTGCTTGCAACTCCTTAGCCATGTGCTCATTTTCTACTATCAAGAACTTAACACTCGCGCTCATGCCTTTGGCATAAACGTTTGTATTATTGGCTAAGGCAGCTAGATGTCTTCGTAATATGACACAATCACTCGTTCTTCAAAGTGCGCAGGTGATGCATGCTCATTTTGGGTGTGCGCTCTACATTCCTGTACAACTCTATGTTGTGATCCATCAAAGGCTATTTTGTACACATCTGCTCCCGAATTATCCTCGAGGAGAATGGTATCCCCTTGTTCCCTCGAGACTTGCTTTGCCATTGGAGCTGGTGAAGCCTATGGGGTGAGCTCGGTTTCTTTTGTCATGAGGTCGGTGTCTTGATCCTGTTCTAGCTACTCCATCTCCATTTCCACCTATTCTACTATCGATTCATCCTACAGAAAGTTCTTGTTCTTGCGGCTTCTCACCCTATTCCTCATCTATTGTTAGTTCAGAGTCTTCAACCTGTACGACACAGTTTGTGTTGTTTGTCTGCCTTTCACCTACTTCTGTTCTTGTTCCCATTCCTATTCATGTTCTGCTTCTTTCTCTCTTCTGTGAAACTCTTTTTCTTCTTTGAGCTTATTTTGTACTTCCCGCAACTTCCTCTCTACTTCTTCTAGTCTTTGCTTCTCCCTCTTTCTTTGTGCTATCCTCCTATCGCGCTGTTGCCTCTTTGCATTTATCTCCAAACCTACCTTCTCCACAAGTGGGTCTTCCTTAAATTTGTATCTTTGCTCTGTCTCTATGCTTTCGACAATCTTCCTCTTACATTTGTCTTGCACAGGTTTGCAGCTTGTTGTTGTTCTTTTTGTTGCTCCATGTGGTGCTGATGCTAGCCAATCTACTGCCATTCTAACTGATTCATTAAGCCTAGAGGAGTTATAACAATATCTCCATGGATTTTCCTTTGGCCAATGACATGCTAAGTGGGTCGAAGAATAGTACACTCTTACACAGTGGTCCTTGCTAAATCGTGCAGATCATACAGATTGAAACTCTTGGTGTCAAACTTAAACTTCTTGAAGTCCTCGACCTCGGCATCTACTTATTTCAAACTTTGGATGGCATACAACCCAATTTTCAAAGGAAGCATAGGCCATGGTGCCTTCTTCCTATGCAATCAAGTTGATAACCCTGTCGAGATGTCATATGCAACCTCCTACATGACTAGCTTATTTGTGGCAAACCTGGGAAACACATGCAAAGATTTCTCGCACTATACATCTTTATGAAAGTGCCATCGAGTGAGGTGCACCAATTTACAATGTTCAACAATGCCTCCATTGCTACCTAAGATAGGTCCATTGCTACCTAGGACATGGAAGGAAGATCTTGTTCAAATATCATCATGTATAGATGGGTGATGAAATCGTCAGATATTCTAGCAATGACTCCTCGGTAGCTTCTATCTAAGAGAAACTTGCAATATACTTTCACAACATGAAGAATCTTGCTTGTTGATCCTTGGGTAGACTCCGGGCGTTGGATACATGCACTTTTAACTAGAGAACTAACATTTCAGATGAGTTGAACGATTTTCCTTGACATGCCGGCTGATCCTAGATAACAATTCAACTCTGCAGGAAGGTCTCCGTACTCCCTTGGCCGTATAAATGACATGCAAAGATGGCCAAGAATCCGTAAGCCTTCTAGAGTGTCTTTGTCTTGTATATCTGGTTGGGTGTCATCTTGAACATTGCTGGCTCCCTTACCTAATTCTTTAAGAAGTATCTTGTATTCATGTTGTTGTTTGGAGTGTAGAACGGTGCATCCATCCTACTCCCTAGCAGTGGAAAATTGTACATCTGTTGATAATATTCCATCCCAAAGGAAGCAATCTTTACTCCACTGAAACTACTTAGTATCGTCATCTTAGGATTAGCGTGTGAGACAATCCAGTGGATCACATATTTGCATAGGAATACGGGAAACCTTCATGTAATCTTGTAAAATTCTAAATTATGAATATTAACATAAACCTGTTGGTCCTCTAGATTTTCGTCAAAGTTTCATGTGAAAATAGTGTTGATGTCTTACCATGTGATCTTGATGTCTTTCTCAATGAACAAGTTTGTGTTTGTGTACACATGAAAGCTCATAGACCCCTTCTCAACCACATCCCCAGTACTTCTTTCAACTATGTTTTTCGATCCAGCTCTCTTGGAGGCCATGATACTTGTACTGCTGAGAAGATTCTCAAAAACATGTGGTACCTTGAGAAAGAGAAGACACTCAAAACAAGGGAACATCATCTAAACCACATCAAGAAACTCGAGAATCAATTGGGAAACAAACTAGTGACTATTGGGCAAGATTGCACAACATTGACTCTAGGAGGTTGTCAGCTGGAATAGCACATTGAATAGTCTCAGCTACTAGCAAGACTGATTGTTGACTGGAACTGTGCAATGCGCAGTCCAGTGACGCTGACTGGTGACTAAAATGGCATAATGTGCAAAATAGTTAGGTTGGGTTGCTTGCTGGAACTATGCATTTCATATTTCCGGTGGGAAGGAATGGCGCATTTCCTTCTAATATTGCATGGAGCACAATTGGGAGCCAGTGTGGGCAACCTCTGAACAATTCCTGGAGGAAAGCTAAAGCCTTAATTGCAAGGAATGCACAAAGCATGCTAGGAGACACAGGATCTGGGCCAAGACAACAAAGATTTGCCCAATGGAAACCTGAAAACATGAAAGACTAAGTCAGTGTGAAAATCTGGCAGAGATCTTAGCGAATAAACATGCATGCAATGCAAGCAATAAAAAAAGACCAAATGACAAAACCATGAAGCTCATGAGGATAGTCACCACAACAACGACCGTAAGTGCAGAAACAATGTTACGCATGTGATACTAAGGAAAGGTAACTAAAAACTTTAAACAACACTTGTACAAGTTAAAACACATTGAAAATACATTGGTCATTCAATAAAACAAAGGAAACAACACTCATACAAGCCGAAAGCTAAAAATCAACTAAAAAAACGACAAAAGGCATGAAAATCAAAACTTAGTACTTACCCATAAGAGCTATGGAAAATGTACAGTAGGTTCCTATATCCCTCTAGAATGCCATAGCTCCAACGTCAAATGTGAATAATGAGATCTAAGGCATCGTTTTAATAGATTTGGTGAAATCAGGGTTTATGATGTGCATACCACAAATTTAGGAAAAAATGACACTTGGTGGGGAGTTTCTAAAAATGACTTTACATGTACCTCTTACTGCTAAAAATAGATCCCTAAAATCTAAGGGTGATTTTTCACTTTTGGTTTTTTTCATTTTCCAGAAAAGCTACCCAAAATGCAAGGAAGGATTGTGAAATTATGGAGGGAACTAGGCAACATACTGACACATGTGACAGATAGTCACTAAGGGAAAACTTCTACACTGTTTTTGCGTTGAGTGGCCCTAGCTGGCTGGCGAGCTCTGCACAATTTTTTAAAGTAGTGCTGATGACACATTTTTATGGAGTAGTGTTGCTGGCCAGTTCTTCACATTTCCAGAGAGAAGTGTAGCTAGCCCGACTTACTCTGTGCATTTCTAGAGAGTAATGTTGCTTGAGCCACTCTCTGTAATTTCCATAGAAAGGCTGGCTAGCCTACTCTGTGTAATTTCTGAGTGTAGGGCACCTGTTGGGCTGCTCTGCACAATTTCGGAGGGGAATACAAACTTCCCTCTAGGATTGTAAAGTTTTTCCTGACAACCCATTGACCAGATGTGGACCAAGTGCTGGGTCAGCTTGTGGTTGACCGATGGGACAAGTGAGTGAACACGAGCTACTAAACGATAGATGAAACAAAATAAAGACAAGTACCTGATTAGTGCAGGATAACTGCTATGATTTCAAGGAGGGAGGTCCCAAAATGAAGCAAAGGTAAAATTTTGGAGGGTGGCTATAGGCGCTACAACATTGGGGACACACTGCTAGAATTCTAGCTTTCTGTATGGACCTTGTTCGTAAAAATTGAGTCCAAATCCTCTAGAAGTATTGTTTGATTCTTCGATCGTCATGGGTTCAACATCAAGCTTGAGTTAGAGATATAGTCCCTGCCATTCTCTTGAGTTGTCACCACACATACCAAGCCAAGTGAAGAGAGTTGCTATGAATGGGGATGAGGGGTATATTGGTGCAAATGTAATAAAGATGTCAGAGTCTTAGTTTCATCTCTGGTGTTTTTCCGCTACCATCAGGCCTGGACAGTACCCCGGCAGAGTCATGTAGGAACACAAGTATCACTCCACTACCAGATGCTATGGGGTAAAATGCACGGTGTATGTAAGATGAAAACTACCCTCAAAGGCCTTCCGAGGACCTTCGACAGACTATAAGATTATCTGCAAAAGCTACCAAGTTACAGACATGTTCATCTATTAAACATAAATTGACAAGGTATGGAAAGAGGATCACCTTTAGTTCCTTCTAGATTTGTTTGGAGATCTCTATGCGGCAAGAATAACTCCTTCAAGGCCGGCTCCAAGACAATTCCTGCACAGAGGACAAGGTAAACCAATCACAGTATACGCTCTTGAAAACTAATGTAAGAATTGCATAATAAACATATATTAGTGTATAAATTAACTACTCATCTCGACAAGCATCAGAATGAACAAATCAATGAAAAACATTATCGACACTATGGAGTAGGGAACACAACTACAGTTCTATATTTATAGTGGAGGAGTGATTACAACTATCCGTTGTATCAGCCTTCCCTTGCCCCTTCTTCCTCTCTCTCTCTCCCTCTTTCAGCTCACTTCTTCAAGAATATGATAGTTCACAATAGCTCAATGGGCTATCCTTCCAAATGCTCAGACCCCTTTCATAATGACGCTCTCGCTTGTTATGTAGCAATTGAATTACGGCTGCCAAGCTCCTCCTAGAGTTCATTAGGGAAAAAGCCATGAACCTACCCTATTTTCAAGCTTTTTCCCATTTGACTTCATTCTCAGATTGGAATTTCTCCAAATATCTCGATTTTTGGAGTTTCCTTGCTTTTCTTGAGAAAATTTAGGGATAAATAACTAGATATTTATGAGCATATTCGTTGGCTTGACCCTTTGAACATCCCTTAGGTTCACTAATGCACCCCTTGGTTTAACAACTTGAGTTAGCAGGGTGACTAATGCTCCTCTATGATTGGTAACAAGCTTTATAAAGTAGGTTAGTAGTGTGCATAGAGTGGTAGTGTGGAATCAAGGCCTGCAGTGTGGTCTTTGCTTCAGTCATCCTATCGTTCACCTATGAGTTGATGAGGAGGTCATTTTGTCCTATAACATATGCCCCCTAAAGTATGAGATCAGAGGCAAAGACGATGGCTGAAATACTTTACTAAAAATATAATTTTCTGTCAAAATTTTGTAGAGAGAGAGAAGTTTCGGGCGGCAAGGAAAACCTGATACAACACATATATATAAACTGCTAAAATCATGTCCTGAGTTGGGCATTCCCATGCTTAGTAGCTATGTCAGAGTAATTTTCTCTTCTGAGATATAACAATGTTGGCCGCCGATAAGCACAGAGCGGATCTAATGTCATAATAGATTATCTCGAAATAGGTGTCTCCAAAGAACAATATCCGCAGCTTGGGAGAGGAAACAAAGCTGAATGATGCAAGCCTCTACCCAAGGTCTTAATTTCCACTTCACCGAACAACATAGATCAGTACATGTGATAAGATGTGTTGATGTCAAACATGCACAAAATCATTTGATTACCAGTCAATAATGGAGACCGTTAACATATGCGAGGAAGGCCACCGATAATGGTGATGGTCTCCAAGATGCACAGTGCAAACTAGCGAGTGTGAAAGATTTATTTGTCGTCGAACACTCGTAGAATCGCTTAACCAGGAGCCAATAATGAAAACTCGTGATCAAACACAAGGTAACCTGCCACTAATGTCTACAAGTACCAAGGCACTAAATTTGTTTCTAGGTTATCTTCCTAGATAGAGTGTTGAAGTCGATAGGAAGAAACCTGTTGAAAGGTAGGCAATGACGTGTCCTACATCAGTCGACACGAAACCGGACAAGAATGATTTTGTTTTTTGAGGAATCTTTTGAGCATTTGGGTCTAAACAACAGAGGGCATGATGAAAGGATATGTATGATCGGTTGATAGAGGAAACAAATGGGGACCCTTGAACAATAGAAGGCACGACAACGGTTTTAACCAGACAACACTAGACTCATGAACACTACAGAGTGTTAGGATACAGAGATGCAATTACATTAGTGTATATAGGCTAAAACTCATGGGTTGGTAGGGTTTATACTGAGAGGCCATCAAAATGAAGGTTTATCTGAGGGAGTGCCATGTTCAAGGGAACGATTGCTGCCAAACCATGCTTTCAAATACGGAATATAGTTGTATTGTCCACTTTCCCCGTCTGATTAATTTAATGAGTCCAGACGGGTAAACTCATCGATCTTTTCATGTTTAAAGAGTCTAAAAATGATCACAAAAAGAATGACTCTTTGCCCTATATGATTAGTTTAATGAGTCCAGACAGGCAAACTCATCGATTTTTTCATGTTTTAAGAGTCTGAAATGTATCGTAAAAAGAACAACTCTATATCTTGTCTGTGTAATTTAAAAATTCTAGACTAGAGAACTATGTGGTCTTTTCATATTTAGAGAGTAACAATGTAAACTTTGAAACGAGAACTATAAACTCAAAACGGGAACTCTGGCAAAAAAACCCCCAAAAAACATAAAAAATAGTGCTAAAAACGAAAAGTGATGATGCTGGAATAACACTTTTTTTCTTTTTTTTCTTGGGTAAATTTTCAACATGTTTTAAAAATGGTGGTGAAAACCAATTTTTTGCACAAAAATTATCCAAAAAACACCCTCAAAACGAATAGTGTTAATTCTGGAAAAATACTTTTTTTTTTTTAAAGTAAAATTTCAACATTTCGAAATAATGGCGTAAAATATTTTATCATGACCTTGAAAAACATTAAATTTTAAAAAAATAATGAAAACATAAAATAAAAAAAATAAAAAATAAAAATTAAAACAATGAAAAAACAAAAAACAAAAAAAAGTTAAAAATATTAACAAAACATAAATTAAGATATATAATAAAAACAAAACACAAAATAAAAATATAAAACTTAAAAAAAATATCAAATATAAAAAAAATATCAATCATAAAAATGTAAAAAAAAAATAATGGTAAAAATTAAAAAAACTAAAAAAAATTATAAATTATAAACAAATAAATAGTGAAAATAAAAAATTAAAAAAATAAAAATTATCGTGTAAACCATCAAAAAATTGGCAAAAGAAGAAAAGAAATACAGAAAAGAAAAAAAAAAAAAAACATTTAAAATAAACTAAAAATTAAGTAGGTAAAAATAGAAAAATAAAAAAAAAATTAAGAAAAAACAAAAAAAATTAAAAACAAACTAGATTAAAAAAAAATAGAAAATTAACAAAAATAAAAAATAAAAAAAAGTTATTTTTTTTTTTTTTAGCTCACAAATCCAAAAAGAGTTTGGAAAAAAAAATAAAATAAATATATATATATATATAAAAACTTAAGTAAGTAAAAACAGAGAAATTAAAAAAAAATCATTAGCAAAAACAGGGAAAAAAAAGAAAAAGAAATTAAAAACAAACTACTTAAAAAAAAAATAGAAAATTAACAAAAAGAAATTAAAAAATTAGTGAAATTAATATTAAAAAAAAACAAAAAAACATTCAAATTATAAAAAAAAACAAAAAATGCATATTTTTTATTAAAAAAAAATCTAATTATTTTTTATTAAACCTACCATTTTTATTTAAAAAAAAAGAAAAAAAAAAATAAATTTAAATTATATTTTAAACAATCTTTTTCTTTAAACATTTTTTTTTTTTAATTTAAAAATACAAATAATAAAAAACATTTTAATTTTCTTTCAAAAAAATTTTAATTTTTTGATTTCAAATTTAAAAAATTATTACAAAAAAAAAAATTTGCAGCGCTCCTCGCCTGCTGCCCGTGGGGGGGCAGCTGGCCGCAAATATATATATATATATATATAACAAAAAAATCCGTTAAAAAAAAATTAAATTTTTTTTGTAATAATTTTTTTAATTTGAAATTAAAAAACTTAAATTTTTTTGAAAAATAATTGATTTTTTTTTTAATTTTTTGTATTTTTAAATTTAAAAAAAAAGTTTAAAAAAAATTATAATTTTTTTAATAAAAAAAAAGTTGGTTTAAAAAAAAGATTAATTTTAATTTTTTTAAATAAAAATGTTAGATTTAATAAAAATAATTATTATTAACTTAAAAAAAAAATCAAAAATATGATTTGATTTTTTGTTTTTTGTTTTGGTTTTTTTTTTTTTGAATTTAAAGAAAAATCAAAAATAGGTTTTTTTTTTTTTTTTAATTGTAAATGTTTTTTTATTTTTATTTTTATTTGAAAAGACATATATTTTCCACCATTTTCATATTTTTTTTGGATTTTTTTGGGTTTTTTTTTTTTAATATTAATTTTAATTTTTTCATTAATTTTCTATTTATTTTTTAAAAGTAGTTTGTTTTTAATTTTAATTTTTTTTTTTTCCTAGTTTTTGGTAATATTTTTTCTTAATTTCTGTATTTTTACTTATATATATATATATATATATATTTTTTTTTTTTTTCCAAATTCTTTTAGTGTTTATGGGATAAATTTTTTTAACATTTTTTATTTTTTATTTTTGTCTTTTTTATATATTTTTTTATATTTGTTTTTTAGAGACAATTATTTCAGTTGGATTGAAAATTTAATTAACAATGTATAAATATGTAGAATATCGAAAATGCAAAATATCAACCTTCTTCTTTAAATATGCAAAACAATAAAAACCTCAATACAAAAAAAATAAAAACAAGATAATATGAAGAAGATGACCACTTCCAAAATTATTAAATTTAAAAAATAATTATTTACATTTCATACAATAAAAAAATTTAAAGTAAAAAAATAGGTCTTTTAAAAAAAAGGTGTGATGCAAAATAACCACTTTTTTAAATCAACATGAAAATCACTACCATTCACTACCATTTTGAAACGCAAAGTACATAAAAAAATTAAAGTGCCAAAAACTATGCTCTAAAAAAACATGTGTATTCTGCATCACCCCTTTTCAAAATCGGGTCACTTTTTTGCTGCCTTTACAAAACGGGTAATAGTATCAGTTCCCGGATTGGTTACTTTTCCATCTTTTAATCTATTGAACCTGGATAAAGAGAAACCTTTTTCCAATAGATGTCAACCTCATTTTGTTACGCATACGAGGTGACGGACTAAACTCGTGCTTTGTCATGAATTTTTAACGAGCCTAGTAGCAAAAGCTCGGGGTTTTTCAGTTTAATGAGCGAGAAAAGTACCTAAAAGAATGCTCGGGTCATCTTTAGCAAGTTTAATGAGCCGAAAGACATAGCTCGGGATTTTTTTAGTTTAAAGAGCGAGAAAAAAGCGCCTAAAAAGAATGCTCCTTTGGTCTTTTTTAGTTTATGAGTTGGAAAAGGATAAAAAAAAAGTTGCTGAGAGCATCGTTGCATGTATTTAACTAGCGTAATGATGAAAACTTGGAGATGTTTATATTTTTTAAAAAGCAATAAAATATCACAAAAAATGCTCTGACCATTGTCTGAAAGTTTTAACGAGCTTAACGATGAAAACTCGGAGATGTTTATATTTTTTAAAGAGTAATAAAATATCCCTAAAAGTGCTCTATTGATCGCGGTGTATGTTTAACGAGCCCCACGACAAAAACTTGGAGATGTTATATTTTTTAAAGAGAAATAAAATATCTCCAAAAGCGCTCTAATGAGAATTGCATGCAGCTTTTACTGCTTTTCATTCCTGAAAGTACTTTCATCAAAAGCGGTAAAAAGTATAAAAAAGCAGCAATTCCTATTATCTGGGTTCATGCATGATAAAAAATCATGGAGAATGGACTACTTCCTCTTTAATTATTGTCAAAAAATCATGTCTCTCAAATTTATATAAGGAGATGCTTTGAGCTTTCACATGTATCAGTTTCACAATTTTGAAGTTTGTGAGAGCTCGCTGGAGCTAAAGAGGAGCAGATTTTCCGCGGACCATTGCAGGAGATCCGGGCAACCATTTGACGTATCGTTAGTCCCAGGTGAGAGCTAAAACCTTGCTCTATGCCTTACTAAACCTTTCTTAACAATTTTATGGGTGGAATTTTGTAGATCTAAGGTGCCCTAAAGCCTTATTTGCGCACTAACACCCTCCAAATTGCTAGTAGGGAGAGTTAAACGCTCTGTACGAGCCAATGGAGGGCATTAGTCCTCCATGTGCAACATTGGGGGTAGCGTTAGGGCTGTAGGGCGCAGTTAAAACCCTCATGCATGGATTCTTTAAGTGTTTTTGCCCCATTTTAACTGTTTTTAGGGTTATTTTGTGCAGGTTTTAGGCTGAAATGACTCACCTATGGAGAGAACGAGCCCATGATAATGAGGAATTGCTCATGCGAAATGATCCAGCATGCATACTTGCATTGCGCTGCTGCGATTTGTTGAAGTATGCAAAGCTAGAGCTGATGAAAGGACAAGAGGATTTACTGAGATGGATCATACAACGTTGGGATGAACACGAGCAAGTGTTCAGGATTGGAGATTAGGTGTTGGCGATTGACTGGGATGACATTTACTTTTTGACTAGTTTGTCATGTCGTGGGGCACAAGCAAACCTCACCAACGGTAGGTAAAATCCACGATCTACTTCAGAGCTGGTATAGATCTACTGTATCCGTGAGAGTGGACTAGTCAGCAACAGAGTCACTATAGAGAGGATTCGATCTCGGTCTATGAGGGTAGTTTTATGGTTAATTGTACGGTTGGCGGGGTCAAAAAGTCCCCACGTAGCGACAAAGGCCAAATTGTTGCTTACGATTGACTGTGTCCAGCCACAGATGTTCAAGTGGTGCGAAGCAGTGCTTAGCCAGTTGAAGGCATGCAAGACCCGTACCCAACACAATTTTGGGTACGGTACTATCATAGTCTTATTTTTCCTTGAGAGGCTACCTGTTATGCACCCATGGATGAGCTCAGGAGCCTTTGACCCGAGAGAGCCAAGGCAGGGTCACTAGTCATCACTCGATCCTCGCACAGGAGGAGGACCACTTCGACACTTCTTTGACGAAGACTTCTTCCAGTGGCTCCGTAGCCAAATTATGATTGTTGATGACTATGCCTATGAAGGCATGGACTTTACTGGTGACCTAGACTTGATGCTATTGCCCGGGACCAACTGGGGTCCTCAAGGTGAGAATAATTTTGACAGTACTTAAGTATTTTTATGCTTTTGAATGTATAGGTAATGTTTTTTAACGGTGAAATAAGAACTGACATGAAACTTTTATGCCTAACACAGACGTGGCACCAGTACGACTTGCAGGCGAACCTCGCTATGTGCGACAAGGCGGCCAACTACTTGCTAGAGGGGGCGATGCCGATAGTCTTCCCGAGGTTCTGAGGAACCTAGAGGGTTTAACTATGGGTGTCCCCCCCTTCCTATGAGGGAGATTCCCGCTTATATGCAGCGACAAACCGTTGGTCTACTTGAGCGGTTTTTGGTTCCTCTTTGGAGGGTAGCTAGAGTTGTTTTAGCTTTTCTGGAGCAATAGGCTCTTTTTAGCACGGGTTCTAGCATAGCCATATGAGTGTTTGTAGCTGGGCTTTGAACCATTTTGTACTTGAATCATCCAAGTTTTGGAATATTTTGATGTAAAAAACTGGATATATATATCTATATATATATATATATATATATATATATATATATATATATATATATATATATATATATATATATATAGATATATATATATATCGAAATCCATATTTTGGTGGTGTAAATGTGTTTTTTAAATGTTTTTTGTAACAATTTTTTAACTTTAGTAAATGTTTTACTTCTCATGCATGCTGCTATAAAGAATGAGACAAATGCTAATCCAATACATAGTTAGCTAACGAATTAGTGATTTTATTTAATTCTCAAGGAACATGATCATATGTGATTATTTCAAATCGACGTTCCAAGAGTCGCATGCTTAGATAGTTAGGTAACAAGGCTAGACTATGAATGTGATAATGGTTTGTCAATTGCATAACAACTAGCTGGGAGTCTAACCTGACCACCAAATTGGAGATGCCCCTTGATGACGCTTCCATGAAAAGCGAAATGACAGAAATGTACTCGGAAATATTGTTGGTGGCGGTACCAAGAAAGACCCCCCCAGAGCAAAATAGTTCCGACTCAGGTGTGTATATGACCCAAGCAGCTAATGCAATGTGTCGTGTGTGACGACTGGCACCATCTACGTATCCTACGTATTCTAAGGGCAATGAAGGCATCTGCATTACGAGAACAATGCATGAGACAAGTACTCCACTAAATTAAAAAAATCCAATCACATCGAAAAAGGTAAGAAAAACTTATGAATACATAAATTTACAAAGCGCATGCCTAGTGCAATACTAGGCATAATACTTTTTCAGATAGAGCCCATATTTGGGCTCCTTGAGTGGGATTTCGTCCCAGTCCTGCAATTCATATGCCCCTGTGGGGAGGACTTTCGTTATGACATAGCGACCTAGCCAAATGGGTCGAAGTGTGCATGCCTCCAAGAGGTTATCTTTTGGATGATAGAGCAATATGAAGTCGCCCTCTTGGAAAGAACAAAACCTAACCTCTTTCACAAATTGGGATTGTACCTGCTCCTTGTGAGTTGTGAGTGCCAAATCGGCATCTCGATGGGTTTTATCTAGTTGTTTAAGGTATAGTAGGCATTCTTCTTCGATAGTAGGGTCGGGCATGGGTTCAACGACTATTTCTAGGGAAGGGATTGGCCACCCATTTCATTTTGCCTTGTCGTAAAGTTGGATCTCATGCACGACAAATGACGGATTAAAGTCGGGCATTTCCTTGTGAGACCAAACGAATTCATCATGGAATTCCTCATGTAGGCAGGTGGAACTTGCAATCTCCTCAGGACTACAATCTTCTTGCGTCTGGGTGTTTTCCACGATGCCTGTCATGACTGAAATATCTATGGGAAATGACCTGGAAGTTTCGCCCATGTTTCCTTTTGCATCCAAAGTTTGGATGATCGCGTATGGTGAGGAAAAAAATTCTGGTAAGTCAGAGGACAGGATTTGAAGAGGCGTCATGTCCGAATCAGATATGGGGACACGATGTTGCCAATCCTCCCAATGTTGCTCTCCAAAACTCATAATGTCTTGAATGGCTTCATTCGTAGGTATGAGTTGATTGAATGGATCTAAAGGAGGAGCAGTTATGGGAAGGGCAGTGGTACCGTCGGCGATAGCCAACATGACCGGAGATGTGGATGCGGAGTGAATGCCTTGGTAGGCTGATTCAGCTGGTGATAGCAGCATCTGGTCTCTGAATGTGTCAAGGTCTGAAGGAGCTGTTAGGATCCAGGGATCAGTCAGTTCATGAGGAATTGATGAAAGCATGTTGACTGATTGTGAAACCTGGGCAGCTGAAGAGGAAAACAACCCATAAGGGAAGAAGCCTTCAATAGACCGATACTGATACTGACATAACTATCAGTTCCAACTCCTACTAGGGGTACAGAGCCACTTGGTAATGGTGAATAATCGGGGGTGAAGAAAGACAATTCATCCACTGTAATGACCTTTCCGTCCAATGGAAATAGGATGATATGACAGACAGTGAATACGACGGCCGTCATGGCATATGTCCAACTGCGACCCAGCAATAGATTATAGTCAAGTTTCTTGTCAACGACTTCTACGTCCACCGTTATTGCTTTCCCATACAACGCGATGGGAAAACTGGCTAGGTATCCTTCTGGGGTAAAGGTGTGGCCATCGAAAGCTTTAAGGGAGTTCGATGGCGGGGATAGGGTTGGGGAACCCAGGGCGAGCCAACATGAAGCTGACATGACGCAGGTTAAAGCACCTTCGTCGATGACAGTTCGGTGTATACCTTTACCTTTCGAAGTGATATGCACTTGAAATGAAAGCTGGTGGGAAAGGGGATGTTTACACTTGTACATGTCAAAAATAATAAGCATGGAATCCGTAGGGTCAATACCTCCGATAACCGAAAGCAAAGCTTTTCGTTGGCTAGGGCATGTTTGTAATACTTCGAGCGCCGACATAGTCAATGGTGCTTGCGCTAGATCCTCTACGATATTGTAGTGTTGGGTGGCACGTGTAGATGTACTGTGCATTGTGCGTCGAAGTGCTCCCTTGGGGGGTCGAATTACAAAGTTCTCAACCTGCCTTTCGATATGTAGATCGTTGGGCGGTGATGGGTTTTGACCTGAGGATGGTTTTGCTGCTGAAGCGACAAGAGCTCCATAAGGTTTGGCTCTTTTGGCGAGATCTACCGTTTCAAATGTGTAAATGGTAGAAGATCCTTCACCAGCTGAAGGATGTTGCGAACCGTCATTGCCCCCTGGCATGGGTTATGGTTGGTTGGCAACGAGATTTTGCTGTTGTTGAGTAGGAAAAGGATTTCTAAGGACAACAGGTGCCTCACCAGAATCCCTTTTGGCAAGGTAATCTATGCATTCTTGAAGATGCGGACAACGCCAGGTTACGTGGTCTTCAAGATAGAGTTTGCATGGATATCTGGTGCCTTTATCATTTTCATCATCAGTAGGCACATCGACCTTCTGTTTTGGGTTGGGCTGCTTGGATTACTACTCTTCAGAAGGAGTGGTCTTGTTCTTATTCTTCTTGTTCTTGCCACCGGATTTTTGTGTAGACTGCATGAAGTTTATCGCAATGGCAGGAAGAGCAGTTGCTTTGGTAGAGGGATCCACTGCCAGATTAGCAATGGAACCACTGAGTTGTTTTACATCAACCCCAGAGGTTGCACCGACAATCCCGTCGGCGTGCAGTCCGCGGTGCTGAGTGGTGGAAGCATTGGGGTTACCAGGAGCATGAGGGATTATGTCATAGAGAGTACCAGACTGTGAATAAATCAAATCTAAGTGTTGGGCACGACGTATGGATTGGTCTTCTGTGACCGCACCACCTAGAGCGACATCTCTAGCAATTTGTGGGAGTAAGGACTTACAGAACCACTCTGTTAAGAGAAAATTAGGGATGGGAGCTTTGACTAACCTCCGTCTAAGTCTCCATTCATGAATATAATTAGAGATGTGGGTGGCGGTATCCTAACCAAATGAAGTAAGGAGCTCTGTCCCAGTCTCATAGCAGATAGGTAACTGAAAGTGCTTTAGGAACTCCATTGCTAAAGCATCAAAGGTATTTACTGACGTGCGTGGTAACTCAATATACCATTTTGCGGCATTGCCAGTGATGGTGCGGGGAAAAGGACGTAACCGGACACTATCATCCACCATAGAGTTAGAAACACACCAGAGATGGTAGGTGGTGATATGGGTGCCGAGATCCTCCCCTTGTTTTCCGTCGAACTTGGGAATTTCCATCGGTATTTTATGCGAGATCGGCGACCATTGTAGGTTGTGGTAGATGGCGTTGTTTGTCAATTTGTATAAGTCAGTAATATCCAACGTTGCCAAAAAAGGCAGAGAGTTGGGTGCTCCTGACTCGGACCATGGTGATGACGGATGACCTGAGGAGCTCTGTGCTCCTCTCATCATTTGGTTCCCCATAGTGTACATGGGTTGCGTGGTGTAGCAGCTGCTTTGAGGTACAGTGTTGTAGGGTGGATTTCCATGAGGATTTTGATAACGAGGTATGAAATTGGCCCTAGTATAAGTGGTTCCCCCTTGACTCATTTGAGTCTATGAGTAGGGTGCCCCCATGGATTGGTTGGGAATCCCTTGTAGATTCCCAACTCACATAGAACTAACCATATGGCTGTGATTGACAGAGGGAACACTCATGTCAATCAGTGAATGTCCATGCATGCTTGAGAAGAGAGGAGGAACTGTGACATTCCCCACTGACATGTGCATATTGGGACCCCCCCCAGATATCTAAATCTGGGGGTTGGAATTGCACATTGGCAGCGGACCTTGTTATTGTTAAACAGAAACCACGCCCATAGTGCCAAATTAAGTGTTATATGGAGCACTATATGTGGAACTAGTTGCAGGTATGCATTGTGGCACCATAGGAGTGGAACCTGGCATCTGCTGGGTTCCACGTATAGAGGGTGTTATGTGAGTTGTCATACTTGGGAGAAACGGGATAGCGGGTTTCCACATTACCGGTGTTGTGATGACTGTTGACTGGGGAAGTGGTAGAGGGCCAATAGTGTCTCTAAAATTCCACAACCCTTGAGTCGTCAACTGGATAGATGGGAAAGTTCCACCTACTCAAGAAGGAAGTATAGGTACCACGGGAACCATGATAGGGTCCGATGGATTTGAGAGTGGAGTGTTAAAGTGAGGAAGGAATCCTTCCGTGAAGAAATCCTCCGACAAACTAGAATCATCGATCGTCCACACAGATCCCGTGTGAGATTTAGGAGACCAATTCCGCGAAGAGGAGGAATCCAAGTTAGTGGAACTCGACGGATCTTCCACTACGAGTGGAGGAAGTCCTAACAATCGTTTGGAGTGACGACAAGGATCGGATGTAGCCACGATGACCATTAAGTTTTATCAAATAAATTTTAATGTGATATTCTTTAAAGTCTTGAAAATGATAGCACTTAGGAACCTTAAAATAAAAAATACACTAAATATATCAATCAACAAATAGAGGGAAAGTACCTCGTCTGATAAGCACCATTCACTGGAGATGAAACCCAGTATCTCAATGAATAACAGAGAAGGATGGCCAAATGTATGGTTATGGTTACTTTAGAGCTTCGCTCGAACCTCAGATTGAGGGAACAAATACTCTCGTGAAGACGAGAACCCTCCCAAAAAATGAAGAAAAAGTAGATCCGTTCGTGTTAGGTACTAGGACAGCCCATCCCAGTTACCTTGTGTGAGTACCTAGATGTTTTGGCCAATAGAGATACCTCAAATCATAGACATTACTGGGGGTACATAGTCGTAGACAACACACTGTGTGGGCAAGATACCTGAGTCCCCGACTTAGTTCTGAAATCCCCGAAGGGACCCCTAATACATAGAATTACCAAAGGATTTGTAAGAGAAGGCAGGATACCTTCAATTACAGTCCGATGTTGTCTCGTATTTCACTCCATTGTTAGTGGAGTGGTCCTGGTAATATGGGTGCAAAAGGATTTTTCACTTGTTAACGACACTAGTTTTGGTTTTCAACCTTGGGCAGTTCACTCACATGCTTATCCCAAGGTCCTAACCTAGCTAATGTTGGTTTGCTCAAAAGAGTAATTGATTGATTTTAATGTAAATTTTAGTGTACTTGATTATTTGTCTTCAGTAGGGGTGTTGACATATGAATATGGTGAGACTCTTGACTCAATAAATCATGCAGAACAATGCTCTGATTTTTTTTTTTCAATTTCTTATGCAAACAAGTCTTATTCTACATATTCATCTTTTCACATATTCATGGATTCGTCTGTGCATCTAAAGCCATTCAACACTTGCATAACCAAAAGATTCTTTTCCCAATATTTCCTAACAACTACTGAAAACCAAAATGAAGCAGCTTACAACTATTTCGATAGAAGGATGAATACAATTTATTAGTCTTTCTTTAAAAAAAAATGTATTTTAAGAGAGAAAAACTAAAACATGTTCCTAAAAGTGAATTTTCAGGACACCAAATTTGTTAACATAATATAGTTGCAGATCTTACTTTAGCCCCTGAGACAAGTTTCCTCCCCTTTTGGTCCACAGACTCTTCTGGAAATCATGGAAATGGGAAACTAACACTTTGTTCCAGTGTAAACAAAGAGTTAGTTGGGCCACTAACACTCCATGTACATAGGCACAGTGCTTTATAAAGCTCTGTTTAGCCTGGAAACCTGTGTTAGTGAGGGAAATAGCTCAAACAAAGGGCCTTTAGGATAAGTTTCTAAGGAGAATGCAAACTAGCAGGATGTAACAAGATAGTTGGTGGATCAGAAAAGGATTTGAAGAAGTAGGAAGCTCTTACAAGAAAGAGAAGATTTGAGAGGAGTCCGGGTAAACCGGGAACTAGATGTATAGTCCTTAGTGGAGTTGCCAATTTTGCTATGGGGTAAATGCATGGTGTATGTAAGATGAAAACTACCCTCAAAGGCGTTCCCGGGACCTTCGACAGACTGTAAGATTATCTGCAAAAGCTACCAAGTTACACACATGTGCATATATCAAACATAAATTAACAAGGTATGGAAAGAGGATCACCTTTAGTTCCTTCTAGATTTGTTTGGAGATCTCTATGCGGCAAGAAGAACTCCTTCAAGGCTGTCTCCAAGACAATTCCTGCACAAAGGACAAGGTAAATGAATCACATCATACGCTCTTTAAAACTAATGTAAGAATGCACAATAAACATATATTAGTGTATAACTTAACTACTCATCTCGACAAGCATCAGAATGAACAAATCAATGAACAACATTACTGACACTATGGAGTAGCGAACACAACTGCAGTTCTATATTTATAGTGGAAGAGTGATTACAACCATCCATTGTATTAGCCTTCCCTTGCCCCTTCTTCCTCTCTTTCTTTCCCTCTTTCAGCTCACTTCTTCAAGAATATGACAGTTCACAACATCTCAATGCGCTATCCTTCCAAATGCTCTGACGCCTTTCACAATGGCCCTCTCGCTGCTTATGTAGCAATCGAATTAGGGCTACCAAGCTCCTCCTAGAGTTCATTAGAGAAAAAGCCATGAACCTACCTTGTTTTAAGATTTTTCCCATTTTCCTTCATTCTCAGATTGGAATTTCTCCAAATATCTCGATTTTTGGAGTTTCCTTGCTTTTCTTGAGCAAATTTAGGGATAAATATCTAGATATTTGTGAGCAGATTCGTTGGCTTGACCCTCTGAACATCCCTTAGGCTCACTAATGCTCCCCTTGGTCTAAAAACTTGAGTTAGTAGGGTGACTAACGCTCCTTTATGCTTGGTAAAAAGCTTTATAAAGTAGGTTAGTAGTGTGCAGAGAGCATTCGTGTGGAATCAAGTCCTGCAATTGTGGTCTTTGCTTCAGTCATCCTATCTTTCACCTCCGAGTTGATGAGGAGGTCATTTTGTTATATAACACCAGGAAGCCTAATTAGCACCTTAGCAGATTTACTTGCATCACCTCTCTACGTAGGAAGCCTTTCTCTTCTTTCATCTTATTTATTTATTTTTATTTTTTTTTCATTTTTCAAAAAACTGTGCATAGGCACTTATTTATTTCAGAGGAAAAATATGGATCTCGACTTATTGAGAGCAGAAGAGGTTTTCCCTTTAGAGAAGTATTTTATATATACCTTTGATAATACTTGTTAAGGTTTTCCCCCTCACCTTACTCTACTTGAGTGAGTTGACAAGGGTTAACCCAAAAGAATCGATTATAATAGGTGGTACTAGTTAAAAGTGCAAGCATTGTGTTTTCACCAAGACTCACATTGAACATAATGTATTTTCCATCTGGGTATCATTGACTGAAGAAAACAAGTTCTTCATAAAGAGAGAGGAAGACAGATAACCAAGTGTTGATAGATGTACAAGTCCTCTTTTACTTTACCTTGGTGGTCTGGAGAGCCACACATGGTTTCATGCAAAACTAAAACCTACAGGTGTAGAACAAGCAAACAAACAAGAATGCAAAGGACAAAAGTAAATGAAAGAATATCAAGAAAGAAAAGAGATAAAACCAAAAACACAAACAATGTAAACAAAGAAAGCATTTCAAACAAAGAAAAATAAGAAAGAAAATGCTACTCCTACTCCTAAACTAAATAGTGCATGGGCCTCCTCACGTGAAGTGATATTTCCAATGTAGCCATCGGAGCATTGGTTGACCCATGTTGGTGAAGGCGTGGTTTATAAGAAAGATAAGCGTGTAAACCAACAAAGAAGAAAAATATAACAGTGAAGGCCAACACGCTTTGAATTTAAAAATATCCACAAAAAATAAAAGAATAAAAGCATAAGGTAAGTATTCTGTGGACATATCATGGTTATGCATCACATTATGCGTAGATGATAAACATGCACACTATTTTGACCGTGACAAATGATAAAACATGAGAAATAAAGACAACTCATGTTTAGAAGGAGTGCTTGTTGTGTATGATTCCTCCAATGCATGGCCGATAGGATCATGTGATTCAAGTGGAGGATATGAATTCTGTGAACTAGATTGATCTTTAATGTAAATAGAAGAATGATAAGGAGCCTTGGATGTTTCATCAGATTTTTGATCTAAAGTGAAATCAACCTCAAGACAACGAGGACCTAAGATAAGCATCAACTTGGGCTAAAGTGGCTCCACAAATTTTGGGGTTTCGCCTCATTAACAGGTAGATCATTGAAGACGGGTGGCTTAGAAAGATTGACAGTGAATGACTGAAAATCATGCTCGATTGAAGGAGTAAAGAGATCACGACAACCACGATCAGAAAATTTGATATATTCATTCGCATCCTCATGATCTAATGAATTGTATGGAGGGGTTGATGTGAAGCAAGAATGTTCACCATCTATGTTTCCAGAAATGATAGATGAAACATTGAGTGGATTTGAAAACACATATGTGTCGTCCCTACTATGCAATGATAGACTAAAATCTGATATGTTCTGTGAATGATCAGAAGTAGATGCATTCAGGAATGAATTCTCATAAGGAAAATTAACAATGGAAGAATCACCAAAGATGTCAGGGAAAAGCGGATGAGGTGCGGATAGAAGGAGGTCATGCTTAACCGCGCGTTCTTCTTCAGATTCCCACACATACTCATCATAAATGATAGCACAGGTTGTCTTCTCAACACCAACTTCATCAACAACTTGATCCATGTGAAAAACAAGTGTGAAGTCCAGAACGGGAGAACACAAAAAAGTATAATTTGAAGGATCAACAGAACGTGAGGACAAAGGTTGAGGGAATAAGTCCATGTGACAACCAGCAGTTTTGCAAGCCAAATATGCATAGAAATCAATAGCAGGTGGGGTTGGAGGATGTGATTGTTCAACAAATGGGTGCACACCTTCTCCCACCTTGCACTACGGGGCTAAAATATATTTAATGAGATGAGGATGAAAAACCACTTGTGAGAACAAGCATGTTTTCCTTGGATTTGGAAGCTCTAACACCGAGGTATGATCGGATGGGTTTGAATGATTCTAAAACTTATGGATTTTCAGATGTGTGAAGAAGACATTGAAATCTTTCATGAAGAAATTTCCAACCAATTTCATCCTCTGGGAATTGAAATGCGAGATTATGAAAGAAATCCCAGAATTTCAACAAGGATTCATCAGGGGCTTTTCGTAACTCAAGATTTTTTTTGTTAAGTGATTTATGGTCAAAGTGATAGAAAACATGGTATATTTCTTCAACAAAGTGATTGAAAGGGTGAATGTATTTTTCAGGTAGTGTGACATACCATTGCAATTGGTGCCCTTGAAGCGTGAATACAAAAAACAAACATGCCACATAATTCCGAGGGTCTTCCAAGGTTTCATAGAGATCCTCAGAAGCAGCTAAATGCCTAGGCCAAGATGTTCCACCTTCACCTTCCTATGTGTATTGTGCAAATTATTTCCAGAAATCCTTTTGGATTTCGAAGTCATTTCTATAAGACATACATCGCAAAGGACGAATTGAACAGGTAGTCATGAAATATGTGTAGATATTTGAAATAGAATTTGAGGAATCCGCTTGTCATCTGGCCATCCTTCAGGCACCAAAAATGTTGACGGTGCTGGACACGCCAACATGTCTGGGAATCTCCTCGGTAAGAGTTCCCAACTAGACCTCAGACAGTTTGGAGTAGGATTCCCAACAATCGGTTGTAAAGCTATTCCTTGACTGCAATAGCGCAAAGAGGTAAGAAATATATCCTCGTCGAAAGAAAGTGTGTGACCTTGCAACAAGTCAAGAGAGATTCATGGGGAGGTTCTCACCCACAGATGGGGAGAATAAGTGTTTCCCTTAGAAGCCTGTAATAGTACGTAACCTGAAAGGAACACATGAGCTAAAAGACATCACAAAATTGAAAGCAAACTATTTGACGATCCAAGGTGATAAGTTAAACCAAAAATACACTTCAATAATATTCATACAATCATATACATAATAGTCCATACATCAATGCGTAAGTTAAAACTACTTACATTGCTAATGTGACCAAAATAGTCAAACTACAATAACAACATATGCATGAAACATGTTGGCTCTATTATGTTATATAAAGTGAAAGTTCCATCCATACATATAACCATGACAACCACTATCCCCAATAGTGGAATGTTACAGTCAACACCACATGCTCCTCCAAAGAGATGTACTCGCTCTGCACTATGGAGAAGCCAAGGCTCCTCACAATACTCTCGAAGCCCTCTCTTACAAATTCTTATCAAAATCTCGGCTCCCAAAAGCCTATTCTATGAGTTATGAGGTTATGTTAATAACAAAGGGTGGGGTGACCCTTGACATCCCCCTTTGTGACTCTTAGAATACCCTCATAAATCTTCAACTTCATTACGTAACTCTTTACATTGCATATGACTATGTTCATTCCACTGATGACACTTGGAATTTCACTTTACATCATGTTTACAAAAATGATACATTTTCCACATATACCCATGTGGGACAAAAATGGCTCGAGTCAACTAGAAAAGACAACATTACGAATCAGACTGTTATGGGAAGACCAGATCATTGACCTCCTCTCCATGATACTTGGTGATGAAAGGATGTGATGCTTGGTAGTGCACCATGGTTTTTGCGTACTATTTGATGATTCCTTTCTGGAAACAAACTCTTACCTCCATTGCTTCTGGGTATACTGATTTGTTATGCAACCAACTCACAAAATAGAAGAAAAGATAGATCAATGACTTCAAAATTAGTCTCTTCGATGGGGAAACCTCCTTTACATTACACAAATGAACAATTCTTGGATGATACAAATGACAAGACCTCCTTTCAATATATAAGAGTCTAAGGGGTCACAATATAATCAGAGCTGACATAACAATAATAATGTAAGGGCACAACAGTAACAATAGTGGGCTTCTATGGGGCACAATAATAACAATATGGGGACAAAATAGGCACAACAATAAAAATAAGTGACTACAATGACAATAATAATAAGGGAATACATTAGTATTATAGGGACCGAACATGCCCCTCTCCTTCAAAAAAGTGTTGTCCTCAAGGCTTGAGTAGTTTTGGATGCTTTCGTATAAAATTCTCATCCTCCCATGTGGAATCTTCAGTGGGTAAGTTCTTCCACTTGATGAGATACTCTGAAATTGATCGATTTCATAGCTTTCGAGTTCTTATTTTAGTGACTACTTCAGGTTCCAATATGATTTTTCCTTCCTCTGTTGGGTTGTGTTATATTCTTTCCACGACTAACCTATATTAGGTTGGGCGAACCTACCTATGGTTTTGTGCATGTTTTTCGCACATGGTATTGGATGCGATGGTTTTTCGGTCCATGGTATTGGATGCTTCGGCATGTATAAATATGTATTGTAACATTGAAAGGAACATAATGAAAAATCAAGCTGGTAGTCCCGGTTTTGGGATCCAGGGAAAAATCTCCGTGCATATGTGTTTTATGGGTTATGCTCTCGCATTGTTTATTTTCTTTGTTTAAGAATTCGTATGCAGGTAATTTTTGTACAGGGTTAAAACCTACATTTGGTATCAGAGCTGTTTTGGCTTCAAGGGGATGCCTTTGTTGCTGAGGGGTTTCGCTCGGGCCTGTGGTAGACCCTGTTCAGTGGGAGATCGATTCTGGTGGTGAAAGAATATGGAGAGCAGTGGAAAGATCGAGATTGAGAAGTTCAATGGTCAGAGTTTTGAGTTGTGGAAACTCAAGATGGAGGATCTGTTGGTCGATAAAGATCAGTGGATCGCGGTAGATCCGGGTACTAAACCATCGGGAGTGACCGATGAAGAATGGAAGAAATTGGATCGGAAGGCAAAGAGCACAATACGATTGTGTGTCTCAGATTCAGTATTGCTGAATGTATAAGGGGAAGCTACGGCAAAGGCTTTGTGGGTCAAGTTAGGGACTTTGTACCAATCTAAGTCTCTGGTGAATAAACTGTTCCTGCGGAAAAAACTGTATAACCTGAGGATGAAAGATGGAGACTCGGTGACAGAGCATCTGAATGCGTTTAATATTGTGGTAAGTCAATTATTATCTGTTGATATTAAAATTTCAGATGAAGATAAGTGCATCAGTCTATTGTGTTCTCTACCAGATTCGTGGGATAGTCTGGTTATTGCAATAGGTAGCAATGCAACTGCTTTGCAGTTTGATGAAATAGTCTCAGCCTTGCTGACGGAGGAGATGAGACGGAAGAATATGGACAACCAGAATGGTGATGCCTTGTCTGTACGAGGACGGTCCCAGAACAGAAACAAAAATAAGTCATCGAGTGGGAGATCTAAATCTAGAGGGAGATCCAAATCTCCAGGAAAACCTACAAAGGTGGTGTGCTGGAAATGCGGAAAGGAAGGGCACTTCAGAAGGGATTGTAAATCTAAAGCTCCTGATAAAGGAAAGGGATCTGATGATGCTCCTTCTGTAGAGGCGAAAACCACCTCAGATGAAGGTGGGGATGTGTACTTGGCTTCTTCAAGTACACATGTAGATCATGAGGCATGGTTGATTGACTCAGGTGCATCCTTTCACTTCACTCCCCATAGAGAGTGGTTCTACGAGTATGAGAAATACGATGGTGGTGATGTCTTCTTAGGAGATGATAGGAAGGCTAGAATCATTGGTCGGGGAAAAGTAAAGTTGAATTTGCAAGGTGGAAGGGTTAGAACACTTCCAGGTGTTCTACATATTCCTGCATTGGCCAAAAATCTGATTTCTGTAAGCAAGTTGGATGATGCAGGTGTAAAGACGGTGTTCGAGAAAGATACCTGCAAGATGGTTCGAGGAGCACTGATATTGATGTGGGGAGTTCGGACTGGAACTCTATACAAATTGCAAGGTAGCACTGTTGTTGATGGGTGCAATAGTTCTATGGTTCCTGAAAATGGAGTAGAAAATCTAGTGGTCTCTGGAGAGAAGACCATGCTGTGGCATCAAAGGCTTGGACATATTGGAGAGAAGGGCCTTCGAATACTTCATGGTAAAGGTATGGTAGAAGGTATGAATGATAGCTCTCTGTATTTTGATTTCTGTGAAAATTGTGTGTATGGGAAGCAGAATCGAGTGAGTTTCCCCTCTGGTGGTAAGAGGACGAAACAGATTTTAGAGCTTGTACACAGTGATGTGTTTGGACCTGTGAAGGTTCCATCACTGGGTAAGTCTGTGTACTATGTATCATTCATAGATGACTTCTCAAGGAATACATGGATATATTTCCTTAAGAAGAAATCTGAAGTCTTTGACAGGTTTAAAGAATTTAAGGCTTTGGTGGAAAATCAGACAGAGAAGAAGATAAAGGTGCTGAGGACAGATAATGGTGGAGAATTTTGCAGCAAGGAATTTGAAGAATTTTGTAAGAAGTGTGGTATAGCACGACAGAAGACTACTCCATATACACCTCAACAAAATGGAGTCGCAAAAAGAATGAACAAGACGTTGATGGAAAGGGCAAGAAGCATGCTCAGTGGTGCCGGGTTAGGACAGGAATTCTGGGCAGAGGCGGTGGATACTGCACGTTACCTGATCAACAGATCACCCTCATCAGCGTTGGAGGATAAGACTCCACAAGAAGTATGGACTGGTAAGAAACCCTCTCTTTCACATCTGAGGGTATTTGGATGTGATGCATATGTACATGTTCCAAAGGAGAAACGAACCAAGTTGGATAGTAAATCTGAAAAGTGCATCTTTATTGGGTATAAGGATGGTTTAAAGGGTTATAAGATTTGGAACCCAGTCACACGGAAGGTTGTGTACAACCGAGATGTGGTGTTCAGAGAGGTAAAAGATGTTATTCAATCTGAAGTCCAACCAAAGGAACCTGAGAAGATAGAGTTTGAGCCAAAGGAGGAAGAATCAGACTCTGCAGCAGAGGAGGAATCAGAAGATGAAGAGCCACAAACTCCGGCTGTGAGAAGATCAGGTCGAGAAAGAAGGCAGCCAGAAAGGTATAGTCCATCTGCTTTCAGTTCAAATTTTGCTTTGTCTATTATTGATGATGATCCCAGAACTGTGAAGGAAGCAGTGGATTCAGAGGATGGAAAACTCTGGAAAGAGGCCATGGTTGATGAAATGGCATCTTTGCACAAAAATGAGGCTTGGGATCTGGTAGAGTTTCCGGCTGGAAGGAAACCCATTGGCAGCAAATGGGTGTTCAAGAAGAAGACTAATGTAGAAGGAAAGGTGGAGAAATACAAAGCTCGGTTGGTAGCAAAAGGTTATTCCCAGGTGCCGGGAATTGATTTTGGTGATATTTTTTCTCCTGTTGCCAAGGTAGCTTCTATTAGATTACTTTTATCTGTTGCTGCTGCTTTTGATTTTGAGGTAGAACAGATGGATGTGAAGACAGCATTTCTTCACGGGGATTTGGAAGAAGAAATCTACATGAGGCAACCTGAAGGCTTTGCGGTGAAGGGTAAGAAAGAACTGGTATGCAAGTTAAAGAAGTCTCTGTATGGGTTAAAACAGTCACCAAGGATGTGGTATCAGAAATTTGACACATTTATACGGGGACTTGGCTTCACCAGAAGCAAAGCAGATCATTGTGTGTATTTTAAATTAATTGGTGACCGTGTTATTTATCTGGTCTTGTATGTGGATGATATGTTGCTGGTTGGAAATGACAAAGAAATTATCCAGGGATTGAAGACCCAATTGTCCTCCAAATTTGACATGAAAGATCTTGGTGCTGCAAACTATATTTTGGGCATGGAAATTAAAAGAGATCGGGCAAAGAGGAAGCTCTGGTTAAACCAGAGGAAGTATGTCGAGACAATACTACAGAGGTTTAATATGCAGGATAGTAAACCGGTGAAGGTTCCTATTCCTGTAGGTGTGAGGTTATCTGCTGAACAGTGTCCCAAGACACAAGAAGAGGAAGAGGACATGTCCCGTGTTCCATATGCAAGTGCAGTCGGTAGCCTGATGTATGCAATGGTCTGTACTAGACCAGACATTGCACATGCAGTGGGAGTATTGAGCAGGTTTATGTCAAAACCTGGGAAGGAGCACTGGACAGCAGTGAAGCGGGTTTTCAGGTATTTGCGTGGCACTAGTGATTATGGTTTGTGCTACCAAGGAAGACCAAGATTGGACAGAGTGTTGGATATTCATGGTTTTGTTGATGCAAACTGGGCTGGAGATCTGGATCAGAGAAGATCTACAAGTGTGTATGTGTTTAACCTATTTGGATGTGCAGTCAGTTGGATGAGTAAGAAACAATCTGTAGTGGCACTATCAACTACAGAGGCAGAATACATGGCAACCACTCATGCAAGCAAGGAAGCCGTTTGGTTGCAAAGATTGTGTTCAAGTATGGGGTTAGTACAGGGAGCTATAAGAAGAGACTGTGACAGCCAAAGTGCAATTTTCTTGGCAAAGAACCATGCTTATCATTCAAAGACAAAGCACATTGATGTTCAGTATCACTTTGTGAGGGATATGATAGAAGACAAAAAGGTGTTGCTGGTAAAGGTGGACACTTTGAAGAATACTGCAGATGCATTGACAAAATCTGTGAGCTCTGAGAAGTTCTCTTGGTGTAGAGAAACAATGGGTGTTTCAGGGCTGGAAAAATGACTAAGCTCTCCTGTGGCCCCCTGTGGAATGAAAAGAACAAGTGGGAGATTTTTGGGTTGTGTTATATTCTTTCCACGACTAACCTACGTAGTTAAACGGGGGGTTAGAGGGGGGCGGGTAGCCCCCCTCTACGGCGTCCGGGGCAGCACCCCGGGAAATTTTTTTTTTGGACCCTATATTAGGTTGGGCGAACCTACCTATGGTTTTGTGCATGTTTTTCGCACATGGTATTGGACGCGATGGTTTTTCGGTCCATGGTATTGGATGCTTCGACATGTATAAATATGTATTGTAACATTGAAAGGAACATAATGAAAAATCAAGCTGGTAGTCCCGGTTTTGGGATCCAGGGAAAAATCTCTGTGCATATGTGTTTTATGGGTTATGCTCTCGCATTGTTTATTTTCTTTGTTTAAGAATTCGTATGCAGGTAATTTCTGTACAGGGTTAAAACCTACATCCTCGTCATGTTTTAGTAATAATGTTTGAATTGGGACCTTGTCACCTATAACCCTTTTTTAACCATGAAACATGGAAAACTGGGTGGACGCGGGAAGATGCAGGATGTTCCAATTTGTATGCCATAGTATCAATCTTTTGCAACACCTTGTATGGACCATAATACTTTGGTAATAATTCATTATCCTTCTTAGCTTTCTTGAGGGACATTTGCTTGTATGGTTGTAGTCATAGAAATACCTAGTCACCTACATCAAAAATTATTTCACTGCAATGTTGACCTACCTGTTGTTTCATTCTATTATGTGCCAAATTTAGGTTATCCTTTAAGAATTGGAGAATGTTTTGTTAATGTTCGATGTGATCTTCCACTTCTTGAACCTTAGAATTTTCTCTTAAATATGATGTGATGGACAGTGGATGATATCCATAAAGTTCCATAAATGGGGTCATTTTTGCTGCAGTATGGAAGGACGTGTTAAACTACCATTCAGCCAAAGGCAACCATTTGACCCATTGTGTTGTTTATTAGATACAAAGAAATGAAGACATCCTTCCAAAAATTTGTTCACTATCTTAGTTTTCCCATCAAATTGAGGATGATAAGATGAGCTATGAGATAACTGAGTACCGAGACAAGAAAATAATTCTCTCCAAAAATTTCCACTGAAAATAGGAACTCTGTCACTTACAATAATCTTTGGGTTTCCATGCAGATTTTCAATTGTTTCCATAACTGTAGTAGCAACTATACTAGCTTTAAATGGATAAGATAATGCACAAAAGTGTGCATACTTTGTAAGTCTATCAACTATCACCATGATGAAACTATTTCCTTCTGACTTGGGTAAACCTATGATAAAATCCATTGAGGCCTTATCCCGATGTTGACTTGGAATTGATAAAGGTTGCATTAGACCTGGGGTCTTAATTGTATCAACTTTATTTTGTTGGCAAACCAAACATTTTTCCACAAACTTTTGAATATCAGATTTAAGGCCATCCCAGAAAAATCTTACTTAACCCTGTGGTAGGTTTTTAAAAATCCTAAATGCCCTCCTAAGGGACAGGTGTGAAATTCCAGAAGAATCTTTTGTTTAAGTTGGGAATTATTACAGAGGTGTAAGTGATCTTTGTACCATAAAGAATCATTTTTCTAGCTAAATGTATCAGATGTACTGGGATCTTGCTAAAACTTTTGAATGAGTCCCCACACTTATTTTCCATTCTTCCATTCATCCCTTTCTTCGTTTATCCAATCCAGTTGGATAATAGAAATGGCACAAAGAAATGCTTCCATATCGCCATCCTTTCTTGAGAGTGCATATGCAAAAACATTTTTCTTCCCCTTTTTGTAGATGATTTAAAAGTCATAACCCAACATCTTTGTGACCCATTTTTGTTGCTCTTCTAAAGATAATCTTTTTTCTAAAAGTATTTAAGACTATCATGATACGTTTTTACCTTGAAGTGTCTTCCCATTAGGTAAGGTCACCATTTCTTAAGTGCATGAGCTATTTCCAACATTTCTATCTCATAAATAGCGTAGTGTAAATACTCTCCTTTGATTGGATGACTTTCAAAAGAAATGGGTATTTTTTCTTGCACTAAAATAACACCAATTCCATTTCTTGAGGCATCACATTCCACAATAAAGGTGTTTTTGAAGTCTCGCGTAGCTAAGACCGGTGCTTGGCACATTGCCTCTTTAAGATGTTCAAAGGATTTTGTTTCTTCTGGAGTCCAAGAAAATGCATCTTTCTTCAGTAAAGTTGTTAGAGGCGCTGTTATTCTCCCATAATTCTTAGAAAACTTGCGATAATACCCTGGCAACACAAAAACTCCTCATAGATGCTTTATGGATGTGGGGATTTTCCATTCCTTAATGGCTTTAATTTTTCTAGGGCCTACCTTAACACCTTCATTAGATACAATATGACCCAAATATTCCACCTCTTGTACTCCAAAGAAACATTTGGAAGCTTTTGCATATAATTGTTTCTCCTCCAATAGTTTGAGAAATTTATCAACATGTTGAACATGATCCTTCCAAGACTTGCTGTAGATTAGTATGTCATCAAAAAATACTAACACAAACTTTCTAAGGAAGGGTTTGAAAATGGAATTCATCAAACCTTGAAATGTAGAAGGTGCATTGGTAAGGCCAAAAGGCATGCCAAAAAATTCATAATGACTCTCATGGGTTCTAATTTTTTTTTCGGAATTTCTTTAGTCTTTATTATGATTTGATGATATCCCGAATGAAGGTCCAACTTGGTGAGTAGATTTCTCCATGGAATTCATCCGATAACTCATCAATGACAGGAATGGGAAATTTATCTTTAATAGTGAGCTTGTTGAGCTCCCTATAATCCAGACACATGTGCCATGATCCATCCTTCTTGTGCACCAATACTACTAGAGCAGAGAAAGAACTTTGACTAGGTTGAATTATAGCAGCCTCTAGAATTTCTGCAACCATACATTCAATTTCACTCTTTTGGGCATAGGGATATCTGTAAGGCCTCATTTTTGGAGGAACACTTCTTGGAATCAAATGAATAGCATAATCATGATCACGAATAGGTGGGAGGCCTTTGGGAGCCTCAAATACCTTGTTATGATTTTCCAAGAGTTTTTGGATATCTGGAGAAATAGATGATTTCAATGTGGGAAACTCTAGTGAACATAATTGTGAAATTACACCACATTATCATTTCTTTAGAATATTTGTCATGATGTTAGAGCTGATTACCTTTCCCAGTTTCCCTACGATACCCCTTAATCCAGCTTCCTTACCTTTTCTGAAAAAAAATTCAAGAAAAGTTCTTGAAAATTAAAAACTATCGTACCCAAATATTGTTGCCATTGGACTCATAGTACAACATCAACACTACCCATTGGAATGGAAATCATTAGACTATTCAACACATATTCTCCCATGGATAACTTCATATTATGGCATTTTCAAGAGAAATTTATGGTTCTTCCATTTGCAACCATCACATGACACTCTGGTGCTGGATATAGGAAGCAATTCAATTCCTTCGCTATCTTACAATGAATAAAATTATGGGTACTTCCCGAATCAATAAACACTATTACCTTTCTCTTATTGATATGTCCATCTATCTCGATAGTTTGAAGAGTCGTAATTCTGGCCAATGCATTACAAGATATGGTCGGATTCATTTTTTCTTTCTCTAGCGTTTTTTCCTGGTGTGTATCCTCTTCTTTTGATGTTTATTTTTCCTTTTATTCTTCCTCTTCACAATATATGTAAAATAATTTATTCTTAGCACACTTATGACCTTTAGTGTATTTTCTATCACAATTGTAAAAAAGCCTTTTTGCCATTGTTTCTTCCAATTGTTGTGGTATGAACCTTGTAGGTTGTGGAAAGCTAGGGCCAACAACACTTCCATATTTATAGTTGTGATAGGTAGGCTTCTTTGTTTCCATAATTTTGCTTTTAGTTTTTCTTTCCAGCCTATATGCCTTCTCCAATGAATTAGGTTCTCAAAGGTGAACCTTCTCCAATGATTGGTTCTCAAGAATAGCTATGAACTCTTGGAACTTGTTGAATGCCTCATCTTTGGTATTCCTAAAATATATTTAAGTTTTCTTGGAAAAATCATTAGTGAAAGTAACATAATACATATCAAATGTCTGTAAAGTTGATGGCACGGATCGTAGACATCTAGATGGACTAAATCAAGAATCCCTCTATATCTATAATTTATGTTTACAAAAGAAACCTTGACATGCTTATCGACTGCATATTCCTTGCACACCTCTCTCTCCTAGACCTTGAAGTCAAAGAATCCATCCACCATTTTCCTCAAAATAAGTAGGGATCCATAGTCTAAGAGATTAAATCTTTTGTGCTAGACCTCACGTATATTATCAATACTAGTCAACAAATCTTTATGCTCCATTGGATTTTCCAGCAATTTTTAAAGGCCACCCTTCTTGACTCTTTTGGCCAACACTTTATTAGAATCAAGGTTCAAATGTTTGATGATTACTTTTTGGTGGCTAAAACTAGAATATTACCTCTCTACAAAGCTGATGACATGGATCATAGATATATGAATGAACTAAATCAATAATCCCTTGAAATATATGCTTGCTTCTTGGGAAGGAAACCTTGGCATGCTTGTTGAGTGCACATCCCTTGCATGCCTCTCTATCTCCTTGACCTTGAAGTCATGGAATCCAACCATCATTTTCTTCAAAAGAGGTAGGGAACCATAGTTTAGGAGACTAAATCTACTGTGCTAGAGCTCACATAGATTTTCATTGCTGGTCAACAAATCTCTCTGCTTCTGATATTTGCTAGGAGTTTGTAAAGGCCACCCTCCTTGACTTCTTTAACTAGCACTTGATTCGAATCAAGGTTTAGATTTTCAATGATTACTTTTTTATGGTAAAAAACAACCCTCCACTGCAAATATGCTAGACAAGAAACCAAAAGGAAATTTTTTAGTCATACATTCCTCATGTGGCTCCAATATTTCTTTGTTTTGCACATGTAATGGGATGGATCAAAATACAACTATTGTTTACTTTCCATTGTCACTAAACTTCACTTTCACGTTGCTCTTTCTGGTTAAGAGAGATGATTTGTTCGGGGATGTGTCTAGAGGCTTCACTGTTAATATAACACCCAACACCAGGAATCCACCATTGTTTTTTTGGTATGAAAACTATCTCCCATATTGTATACATTATTCTTCATGATGGATTTTCACTCCACCATGGCACGTTGCCACACCTACTTTATTTCTTTCTTCCTCATAACTAGAAATTTTTATATCAATAATGGATAACATTAATGCAACATAACTAGGGAACCTTTTAGGAGGATGGCATACCTAAATGGAAGTAGATGAAGCACCATACTTCTCTATTTCCTCCTATAGTGTCTGTGTAAGCTATCTGGGATTCTTGGATATACGGGAAGGAAAGAAAATATCTATTACTATGCTGGAACCTATCTGAATTTCACCTAGTCTCCTTGAAACAGACATATCAACACAACAGGTAGGAAGTGTTGTCTTCTCCTTAATTAATATTGGGCATTCCTGGAATTTCAAAGTCCATCTATCATTATCTAGCTTCACATCTTAGCTTACTACTATCTTCCTTTAAGAAGTAACATATATATTGTAAGCTTTAGAGGACTCATTTTACCCAACTAAAATACCCTCCAAGTTGGAGGGTTCAAGCTCCATCCTCTACTCCTATGGAACATGAATATAAAGTAGACTTTCAAACAAATTGAAATGAAAAACATATGGTTTCAACCTTGTGAATTCTTCCTTGAGAGTTTTTTCCAACAACACCTTGTATGGACATATATTTAGTATGTAGATTGTAATATAACAATCTTCTACCCAAACGAACATGGGCAAATCTAAGTCATGAACAATAGATTTATAAATTTCTACTATAGACTTGTTCTTTCGCTCAACAACACTATTATTTTGAAAATTCTATAGTATTGTAATCTCTCTCTTGATCCATGCCTTTTTGAAAAAAAAAAAGTTATTAGAGGTATACATGCATCCATAATGAAATTCTAGTACTTTGATTATCCTAAATGATTGTTTCTCAACAAGAAATATGAAATATTGGATCCTGTTGAAGGCCCCGTCTTTGGTCTTCCTAAAATATATTCAAGTTTTCTTGGAAAAATCATCAATTAAAGTAACATAATAAATATCAATTATCTATAAAGTTGATGACATGGATCACAAACATATGAATGGACTAAATCAAGAATACCTTTAGATCTATACCTTTTGTTTAGGAAAGAAACCTTGACATGATTATCGACTATACATTCCTTGCACACCTCTCTCTCATAGACCTTTAAGTCAAGGAATCCATCCACTATTTTCCTTAAAACAAGTAGGGATCCATAGTCTAAGAGACTAAATCTTTTGTGCTAGAGCTCACATAGATTGTCACTACTGGTTAACAAATCTCTGTGCTTCATTGGATTTGCTAGTAGTTTGTAAAGGATACCCTCCTTGTCTATTTTTTCCAACAATTGATTAAAATCAAGGCTGAAATGTTTGATGATTATTTTTTGGTGGATAAAACCAAAATATTACCTCTCTACAAATTTGATGACATGGATCATAGATATTTGAATGAACTAAATCAATAATCCCTTGAAATATATGCTTTCTTCTTGGGAAGGAAACCTTGGCATGCTTGTTGAGTGAACATCCCTTGCATGCCTCTCTATCTCCTTGACCTTGAAGTCATGGAATCCAACCATAATTTTGTTCAAAAGAGGTAGGGAACCATAGTTTAGGAGACTAAATCTACTGTGCTAGAGCTCACATAGATTTTCATTGCTGGTCAACAAATATCTTTGCTTCTGGGATTTGCTAGGAGTTTGTAAAGGCCACCCTCCTTGACTCCTTTAGCCAACACTTGATTCCAATCAAGGTTTAGATTTTCAATGATTACTTTTTTATGGTAAAAAACAACCGTCTACTTCAAATCTACTAGACAAGAAACCAAAAGGAATTTTTTTAGTCATACATACCTCATGTTGTTCCAATATTTCTCCATTTGGCACATGTAATGGGATGGATCCAAATCCAACTATTGGGTACTTTCCATTGTCACCAAACTCCACTTCATATTGTTATCTTGTTCTTTCTAGTTAAGAGAGATGATTTGTTTGGGGATGTGTCTAGAGGCTTCACTGTTAACATAACACCCAACACCTGGAATCCACCATTGTTTTTTTGGTATTGACACTATCTCCCATATTGTATACATCATTCTTCATGATGGATTTTCACTCCACCATGGCATCCTGCCACACTTGCTTTATTGTTGCTTCCTCATAACTAGAAATTTTTATATCAATAATGGAAGACATCAATGAAACATAACTAGGGAGCCTTTTATGAGGATAATTTACCTAAATGGAAGTAGATGAAGCACCATCCTTCCTCTTTTCCTCCTGCAGTGTTTGTGTAAGCTAGTTGGGCTTCTCGGCTATGCGGGAAGACAAAACAATATCTATTCATATGCTGGAACCTATCTGAATTGCACCTGGTCTCCTTGAAACACATAGATCAACACAATGGGTAGGAAGTGTTTTCTTTTCCTTAATTAATATTGGGTGCTCTTGGAACTTGGAAGTCCATATATCATTATCTATCTTCACATCTTAGCTTACTACTATCTCCCTTTGAGAAGGAACATAGACCCTGTAAGCTTTATAGGACTCATTGTATCCAACTAAAATACCCTCCAAGTTGGAGGGTTCAAGCTTCATCCTCTACTCCTATGGAACATGAATATAAAGTAGACTCTCAAATAGATTGAAATGAAAAACATATGTTTTCTCCCTTATGAAGGTTTCCTTGGGATATTTTTCCATCAACACCTTGTATAAACATTTATTTAGTATGTATAAGCAAGATTCTACCCAAACGAACATGGGTAAATATAAGTCATGAACCATAGCTTTAGCATTCTCTACAATAGAATTGTTCTTCCACTCAACAACACCATTCTTTTGCAAATTTTACAGTATTGTCATCTCTCTCTTGATACATTCCTTTTAGCAAAAATGAATCAAAGTCATTAGAGGTGTAAATTCCTCCATAATGAAATCCTAGTACCTTGATTATCCTAAATGATTGATTCTCAACAAGAGATATGAACTCTTGGAACCTGCTGATAGCCCCACCTTTGGTCTTCCTAAAATATATTTAAGTTTTCTTGGAAAAATCATCAATGAAAGTAACATAATAAATATCACCTATCTGTAAAGTTGATGACATGGATCACAGACATATGAATGGACTAAATCAAGAATCCCTCTAGATCTATACATTATGTTTAGGAAAAAAACCTTGACATGCTTATAGACTTCACATTCCTTGCACATCTCTCTCTCATAGACCTTGAAGTAAATGAATCCATCCACCATTTTCCTCAAAATAAGTAGGGATCCATAGTATAAGAGACTAAATTGTTTGTGCTAGAGCTCACATAGATAGTCATTATTAGTCAAAAAAGCTATCTGCTTCATTGGATTTGCTAGCAGTTTGCAAAGGCTACCTTCCTTGTCTCTTTTGGCCAAGAGTTGATTTGATTTGGACTTAAACATGAACGAAACAAATTACATAGATAACCCTAAACACAGATATGTAGCGGAAATAATACTTCATTTCATTAATGTAAAATACTGAAATATGCTTACAAACAGTAATGGAAATGAACCAGCTAGGGCGATGGTAGCTTATCTCTGAGAAGAGATGTGGTGGCTGCATGTCTCTGAACTGTGTTACAATGAGGCTCGAAGGGCTATTTATAGTTGGGAAACAATGGAAAACCCTTAACATTCCAAAACCTAACCCTAGAAGATGAAATGCCAAACTATGGGCCCTGTTTGGGTAAATTGGTACATCAACTTCCCGGGGTCGTAACTTTGGCATACGATCTTCATTTGACGCATACAATAGCTCGTTTGAAAGATCTATCTGAGCACTACCACTTCGGGAAGGGCAACATGGGTCCGTGGACCCATGTTGCCCCTCGATTTCTGAAAAAACGTCATTTAGGGCCTCAAAACGGCTCCAGAAGTACAAGACCCGAAAAAACTACTAAAAATAGTAAGTTGTGCTACAATTAAGGAAACTGAAAATGTTGAGAGAAACAATGGTGGGGGTCCGGGTGGACTTGGCAGGTGGCCAACGAAGATCCACCTGGATCATTCCTCCCCCTTTAGGAAGCAATGGTCCCCATTGCGTTGAGCTCCTCCATGAGATGAGGAAACTTTTGCTGAACTTGGTCCCTAGTGAGCCACTTGCCATGGTGAAGGAGTTGGCCTGCTTTAACAACTTGATATAGTTGGATATTCTATTGGTGAGTTTTCTTGATCTATGTGTCCATGATCCGATCGGTTGCAGCTTGTTCCATGCAATCTGGATTTAATTCTGTGGGTGTGAGCTATTATGCAATGTCGGATGTGTCTAGTAATGGTGGAAAGTATGGCCGAAGGCGGTCCACATTGAACACTGGGTGCAGGCCAAGGAATGGGGGAATGCTGAGCTCAAATGCATTGTCTCCCATAGCCTTAGTAATGGTGTAAGGACCATATCAGAGTGGTCTCAGTTTCCGATAGGCTCTAGTAAGGCGTTCCTTTTGCAAATGCAACCAGACTTTGTCACCCACTTGAAACTTGTGTGGCACCCGATGTTGATCATGTCGCTGCTTGTACTTGGCATTTGATTTCTCCAGAATGTCATGGACCTGCTGGCGAATATGTTGGATGTGCTCAATGAAGTTGGTTGCCTTGTTTTTTTTGGACTGGATATGAGCCGAATCTATGTGAGTAGCTGCAAGTGGCATGGCCACATCAATGGGGAATAGTGGCTGGAATCCCAAGCCCACCTGAAAAGGGTTGTGGCCAGTCGAGCTTTGAAGAGCTCAGTTGTAGCTGTGCTGAAAATAGGGGAGGCTCTAGTCCCATGTGCGTGGATGTTTTGAGTTGTACATGCGTACAATGTGCACAATCATCCTATGACAACCTCTATCTGGCCATCAGTTTGAGGATGGAAGGTTGTGGACTTAGTGAGTTTGGTGTCCAGCATTGACTAGAGACTGGACCAGAATGTACTGAGGAACCGACTATCTCGATTTGAGATGATAGACTGTGGGATCCCAAAGTGCACCCACACTCGTTCAAAGAAGAGTTTAGCAGTGGCTTCTGCTGTGATATTCTTCTTGCAGGCTGCCATAATGACCATCTTCGAGAACCCGTCGATGACCACAAAAACACAGTCATTTCCATGCTTGGGCATAGAGGCCTTGCTTCTTCATGGTCGGTTTGGCAATGGCACAGGCAGTACATGATCTGATGTACTTCCCAACATCTTGGCGAAGATTCGGCCAATATAAATACTTTTGTAGTACTGCCACCATTTTCTCGACTTCGAAATGCCCAATAGCCCGACTGTAGTGTGCTTCCCAAATCATCTTGGCACATTCACTTGAAGGAACACAAAAGTGACCTAGGTCGCATAATAGGGCATCCTGGAGGTGAAAATATGGAACATGCCAACCCTCCAAGAGTGTCTGGTATATGTGGCCAAATTCTGGGTCGCCTTTGTAGAGAAGTGGCCAATCAGAACTCTCGTGCCCATAAGAGTTAAGCATGGTGGTTAACGCCATGATCGGCGGTCAACTGAGGCAATAGGCAACATTATTGGTGTTGCCCTTCTTATACTTGATATTCAAATGGAACTGTTGCAAGTATGTTGACCACTTCTGATGGCAATCATTCTAGAATTTCCCTTGGGTCTGTATGAACTGAAGGGGTCGGTGGTCTGTGTGGATGACCGTTTCCTTCCCTAAAATGTAATGCTTCCATTGTCAACATGCCTGCATAATGGAATAAATCTCTTTATCATAAGTGGGATACTTTTGGACTGTGTCTTAAAGTGTTTCACTGTGATATGCCATTGGATGCCTGTGTGGAGTAAGGACTACCCTAATAGCATAGTCAGAGGCATCTGTCTCGACCTCAAATGGTTGTTGTAAATATGGTAACGCGAGCATTGGTTCCATGCAGAGGCAATATTTCAATTCTATGAATGCCTTTTGTTGAGATTCAGACCAAAAGAGTTTTTCTTTCGCTCCTCCCTTGGTGACTTGACTCAAGGGCCAAGTGATATGAGAAAACCCCAACACAAACCTGCGATAGAAGTTGGCAAGACCTAGAAATTTGTGGAGCTCTATAAGAGTGGTTGGAGATGGCCAATCCCGAATGACTTGGATCTTGGCTGGATCCACATGCACCCCTTGTTCATCAATAATGTATCCTAGATACTGCACCTGGGTCATGCCAAAAGTGCATTTCTCCAAATTGGCACATAGCTTGTGTTGCCTCAGTGTTTGGAGAACTTGTTGGATGTGGTGGAGGTGCTCTTCGCAACTCTGGCTGAAGATCAGAATTTCATCCAAGTATACCACTACAAATGAGTTGATGAATGGCCACAAGATGTCATCCATTAGCCTCATGAAGGTTGTAGGAGCATTCGTCAATCCGAAAGGCATAACCAACCATTGGAAAAGGCCCTCCTTGGCTTTGAAGGCAGTATTCCACACATCAGAGGGTTCGATTGGTACCTGGTGATATCCTGACTTCAGATCGATCTTGCTAAAATATTTTTCTCCCTTTAGTTGGTCCAGGAGGTCATTAATCCGCGAGATCGGGTACCTATTACGGACAGTGATCTTGTTCAGCACCCGATAGTCAATACAGAGTCTCCAAGTCCCATCCTTCTTCTGTACCAACACGATTGGGCTCCCACAAGGCGATGAACTCAGACGGATGTGACCTTTCTGTAGTAGCTCCTGAATCTACCTCTTGATTTAATCGTTCTCCAGAACGGAGCGCCGATAAATTGGTCCATTGGGTAGTGGCGCACCTGGGGTCAGATCGGTGAAGTGCTTGACTTGATAGTGCAGAGGAACCCCTGCGGGGGAGGTGAAGATGTCCTCGTACTCCTCCACGACCTTGTCCATCTGTAGTTGTCGTGCAGAGGGGCCCTGTCTAGAGGCCGTGGGCCACCGTCTTCTTCTTTCCTTGAGGGCGTATCATTAGGAAAACAAATTTCCTGGTTTTGGAAATGAGTTTACTGCATTTTTTTTCAGTAACCAAAGAGATGGCGGTAGGTGGTGCTACCTATGGTATCCTTTACAACTTATTTCCCAATGTAATAATAACAACATGGGCCTTTGATTCATACATAGCCTGTCGCTTCCACAAGTATGGTTGTCCTAATAATACATCACAAACTTCAAGGGTATCAATGTCACACAATACCTCATCCATGAAGGGCTTGATGTTGTATGGAAGGAGACACTGCTGGCTCACGCGAAGATCCCGTCCTTGGTTAAGCCACCTAATGGTGTATGGTTATGGATGTGCAGTGGTCGGTAAGCCCAACCGCTTCACAACCTCTACCAAAATGAGGTTCTTTTGGCTCCAGCTATCGACAATGAACTGTAGTGGGGAGCCCTTTACCCACATCTGGGAGTGGAAGAGATGCTCCTCCTCCTCTGGATCTTCGGGTTCATTTTTCTGGATCTTAGCTGTAGCAATAGTGGCATTGGGATCCGCATCAATGATCTACTGCCCTTTGTCATTCCCCTTGTCGGGTTCTGACTCAGAGTTGGAACATGCATCTGATTCTGAAACCTTTAGCTCAGCCACCAGTGACTACTTGGACCGACACTCACTTGTGTTGTGAGTGGAGCTCTTATGGAACTCACACCATTTTCCCGTGTCCTTTTTTGGCTTCGTGGCGCTATTTTTTGCTTGCAGCTTTGGTGGGTTTTCTTGGGCTACCTCGCCTTGGCTTTGTCCTTTGTTCTGTGGTTTAGGGGCACCTTTCCCTTGCTTTGGATTCACAGATCCAAAGTCTTGCTTCTTTTGTTTAAACTTCTGCTCGACCTTGACGATATATTGGTATGCTGTGCCGAGCGAGGAGATGTTCAGGAATTCTATTTCTTCCTAGATGTACTTGTGCAGGAAGCCACGATATTTGAGTATCAAATGCTACTCCATATCCTTGATACTCAACTTTGTGCGAAGGGTATGGAAAGGATTGGTGAACTCCGGCACGTCTTGGTCCCTTCCCTGCTGTAGCGTGGTCCACTTTATGTATTCATCCTCATAGCTTCTGATAGGGTAGTACTGCTCCTTGATGGCATCGTGGAATGAATTCTAGGTGGGTGCGGCTGAAAATAGTGAGCCGGTACTTTCATCCTTCTTCTTGCAATAGGTTTCCCACTAGTCCTTGACATGGGGGGCTACTTTGAGAAGAGCGAAAACAATATTTTCCCGACTCAAAAATTCATGAACAGAAAAATAACCCTCTAGCAGATTTAACCATTTATCTACGTCATCTGTGTCTATCTGACCCTCGAATATGGGGATTTCAAAATTAACTTGTACCTTAAAGGGCGTCGTGTTTCCAGAGTAGCTGCTAGAAGCCAATGCGTTGCTTTTGGGTAGCTGCTGAAGGATCTGGGCAAAGTTGTCCATCATCGCGTTCCGTTGTCGCTCGAGGGCTTCTTCAACCAAGATTTTGATAGGATCTCTTGCCCCCTCATCTTTCTTCTCCTCTGCCATGGGAGGCCGTTGGGATTTTTGAGGCTACTGTTGCAAAGGTTCAACCAGTTCAAGCCCTAACTCCTTATATCCCGACCTCGTTGGGGACATGCAAAGAAAAACAGAGAAAAAAAGTAGACTGCTTTGATACCACTGATCTAGACTTAAACAGGAACGCAACAAATTACAGAGATAACCATAAACACAGATATGCAGTGGAAATAATACTTCATTTCATTAATGTAAAATACTGAAATATGCTTACAAACAGTAATGGAAATGAACCAGCTAGGGCGATGGTAGCTTATCTCTAAGAAGAGATGTGGTGAATACATGCCTCTGAACTGTGTTACAATGAGGCTCGAGGGCCTATTTATTTTTGAGAAACAATGGAAAACCCTTAACATTCCAAAACCTAAACCTAGAAGATTAAACGCCAAACGGTGGGCCCCGTTTCGGTAAATTGGTACATCAACTTCCCGGGGTCGTAACTTTGGCATACGATCTCTGTTTGACGCGTACAATAGCTCGTTAGAAAGATCTATCTGAGCAATACAACTTTGGAAAGGGAAACATGGGTCCATGCATGGACCCATGTTGCCCCCAGATTTCCCAAAAAACGTCGTTTAGGGCCTCAAAATGGCTCCGGAAGTTTAGGACCCGAAAAACTGCTAAAAATAGTAAGTTGTGCTACAATTAAGGAAACTGAAAATGTTGAGAGAAAAAATGGTGGGAGTCCAGGTGGACTTGGCAAGTGGCCACCAAGATCCACCTGGATCATGATTAGAATCAACGTTCAAACGTTTGATGATTAATTTTTGGTGGCTAAAACCATAATATTACCTCTCTACAAAGTTGGTGACATGGATCATAGATATCTGAATGAACTAAATCAATAATCCCTTTAAATATATGTTAGCAAACCAACTCACAAAAAGATAAAAAAGATAGATCAGCGCCTTAGAATTCAGCCTCTTTGAGGGGGCAACCTCCTTTACATTACACAAATGAACAATTCTTCAATGATACAAATGAAAAAACCTCCTTTCTACATATAGGAGTCTAAGGGGTCACAATATAACCAAGCTGACCTAACAATAATAATATAAAGGCACAAAAATAACAATAGTGGGATTCTATGGGGCACAATAATAACAATATGGGGACAATAGGGGTACAACAATAACAATAAGGGATACAATGACAATAGTAATGGGGGAATCGCTAGTATTATAGGGACCTAACATGCCCCTCTCTTTCAAAAAAGTGTTTTCCTCAACACTTGAGTAGTTCTGGGTGCTTCTGTATAAAATTCTCATCCTCCCATGTGTTATAGACATTTTTGTGCCTCACAGCATGGAGCATGAAATGTAAATAATCTGAGGGATCCAAAGTCCCCAAACATGTTGTTCTTAACCTTAGAAGAACAAGGTCAGCAAACCACAGCTCTGCAAATCAGTCTTCCACTGAAAAAACACTCAAAACAGGTCAATTTTGGATCAAAGCAGCTGCTCCAAAGGGTACCTGCGTTGCATAGCAGGTGCAACAAAGGCTACCTGCGTTGCAAAGCAGGTAGGACAAAGGCTACCTACGTTGGGCGTAACTGGACATGTGGAGGAATCTTTTTCTCAAAGTGCCAGTGCTCAGGAAGCTTCCAGAAAGGCATGTGATCAAAAGATTCGCCTAATAATGAGTTAAGAGCTTCTAGAACTCCAAGTGGAAGGTAGAAACTCCAAGTGAAGGACTAAAGAACAACTGGAGTTGAAGAGCACAGCAAGTCACACATCAACATGACTTGCCTTCACTCCAAAACTCTATATAAGGATCTCATCCCATGGGATCTAGGGGGGCGGAATTCAGGGCAAAGAATTGCTGTTGGTTTACAGTTGTGAAGTATTGGGTGATTGCTTGAGGGAGGTGAAGAAGAGATTTCTCTCCGTCGAGAAGGTGATGCTGGATTGGACCTCTCATGGTTGTATCACCGCCTGAACCTTACTTCCATATATTAATAAAGCATTTGAGGTTCTTCTATTCGCATGTGTTTCAATGGTGAATTATCTTACTTGCATTTTTGATTTATGCTAATCCTTGAATCATTTATGCATGCATGCTTCTTGTAGTTTCCTTTTCTTGTCTTATTTGTAGGATCTCGTGTATCTGGGCTCGTGAAAAGACTTGGAGCTGGGAGCAAGCGGCAAACAAAGGAGATATGATCGACCATTTGCGCAAGACATCGGTAAGTGGATCTATCCTTTTTATCTCTTGCATGTCATAAAGAAGAAACTTTAAATAGCTTTGCTTTCAGCTGTTGCTAAGGAACTGTCACCCTTAGAGTGGGTTAGGGTCATTCCGAGTTGGATACTTTCCCCCACAACAGACTGGCGACTCCACTGGGGACCGTGTCTTGTTGGTAGCTTGTGTTTCTTGCTATTCATCTCTTGAACAAAGGGAGTACCGAATCGAACTGCATGCGAGTCCTTCGCATGCACAGTAGAGGGCAGCTACTCTAGCCCAGTGCTGGGCATGTTCATGATTTGAAGAGCTGATCCACAAGGACTCTTTTTGCTCTTTGTGATAGTGTTCATCTTCCTTAATCATCCTCTAGGGTATACTTGACTGATAGCTTCTGATTTGGCCAAAAACCGTTGATTTTTGAGCAAACTGTGACCCAGAATCTGGGAAGGACGAGAGTTGTCTCGTTCAGTGCAGCTGCAACAAAGGCTACCTGCACTGCAACGCAGGTCCCGAAGGGGCTACCTGCGTTGCATCCCTGTTTGACAGTGCAGTACCTGCGCTGATCCAGTTTTGCCTTGTGCAACTGGGGTTCCCCACTGTCTGTTGCCCAGTTTTCAATATTGTTTTTGCAGCCTGCTGTCAACCTGTATACCCAGCTGAGACCACTTTTCTTTGCCCTCATTCCGCCTCAGTTGTATGTTGAAACCGTGATTGTTCTTATTGTATTTCTTGCTTTCATTCACAGTTTCCCGTAGCGAAAGTGAGCTAGTCTTGCTGTGACCTCTTAGATCTAGACCTTTGAGAAAGTGTCGTTGTGATCCTAAGAGCTAGTTTATTGTTGTTCATAGCTACTTGAGCATTTTCTTTCGTTATCTGGTTCGAATTTCGATATTTCTTGGGTAGAAACGAGTAAATCTTAAGGTGTTCTTTTGATTGTTGGACAATACTCGTGTGCTTTCGCTTGAAATTGAATTCGAAATCGTACAACAGCTTTCTTTTTGTCATACACAACATTAAGAAAGAAGAAAAGAAATACTTGCATTGTGCATGTGCATTTTGACAGTTTGCATGTCGATTTAGGGAAAGTGCATTAGTGTGTGCTCCATGATCTGTTTGAAAAGATGATGTCTTTCTTTTCCTTCAGTAGTTAAGGTTTTCATAAGTTGAAAGAATTGAAAAAGCTTGCTTATCATTCTTAGACTGCATTTAGGAGTTGTATATACATCACGTGGTGATCCATAAAGGTAAACTGTTAAGCAAGATCAACCTAAAAAGAACTGAATTTATCTAACAACGCTTTGAAACATAACGAAACACAGTATAGGTCTAGGTAGAGATGTGAACCGACGTCGTTAAACATAGTGACTGTCGATCTCTACGAAGGTGGGTGATTCCTCCTGAGGGATGATAGCACTAATACGGACTTGAGCCCCCGCGTACCGTCGCGTATATTGGGGGACCCCTATAGGAACAAAGCCTTTATCCATAGGAAGCCGTGTCAGCCGCCCTACTAATCGCGATGCAGTGAACACAGCATTCACGAAGATCGACCACTCGTACCGTAAAACGTATTCTGTGGTTTCGCGAAAGGTTTGGCACACCCTTGCCTAGAACTCCAGAGTAGTTTCTTTTGGCCTTTTTCAAACTCTATAACTGAAAAAGTCCATCCGAGCATTTGTCACTTCGGGCTCGTTAATACATCGAAGGAGACTAGAGTCATCTTTAGCTTTTTCTCGACTCTTAAAAAGTGAAAAAGCAAGTTGTGTCTAAAGCATCGTCATAATAAAATTCATTCTAAACGGAACATAATCACCCCTGATTCCTACGTTGATCTTAAGGTTGAGAACATGGAACGCACCGACCAAGGGATTCCACATGATGGGACCCCTAACCCTTTCTCTTCTTGGAGAGAAGTTGGTGTGCCCCACATGGCCACATTGTCGCTTCCAGGACTGACAATTGGCCTGCCAGTATGGCTATTCTCAACCGTTGTAGTTCAGACCACCACGGTTCCTGAATAGTCGAGTGGACAGTTAGACCAGTCTAGAGCTACCCCCCAACCTTCCACTTCTTATACGCCTTCCTCCGATCCTTCTTCTTCGAAAGGTCAAGCCGCCAAAAGCGGAACTCCCATAGAAAAGAAGAAGGAAAAGAAGAAGAAAGAAAAGAAGCAGAAGGAGCCAAAGGCGCCTGGGGGAAAGCAGAAGGTATCTAACGAAAACCCACACACAGCACGGACCGGGCCCAAATCGCCATGTGTCATATGTAGAGGGAACCACTTCCACAATGATTGTCCCAGTATTCCCCGGATACTAAGGGACTAGTCCCCTCGTTTGCACGATTCGGAAGCGTCAACCTCTGACAACCAGGTTGAATGCTTACCGTCGACCAACGAAAGTGAAGATCATAGACGACGAAGAAGGATAAGGTTCCCCTGCGAACTGTGTGAAGGCTATCACACCCTTCACCGTTGTCCCTTTTTAGACGAGGCAAAGAGAGTTTTGGAAGATCAACCGGTGGCACCGGTGCTACTTCCTCCTGGATATCAAAAACTCGCGCCAAGTCCTTCGTTGGTCGAAAATACAGCTGTCTTGCTCAGAGGGCCAGCTGCAGTGTCAGTCGCTGAAAGTGAACCTACTGAATCCGGACCGGACGAAAGTCCAAAGGTCGAAATGGCAGTTGACCCGGTTCTCCCTTCAGAAGTTTCATCTTCACATACCACAGTCACTGAGGATTCATCTTCAGCTGACACCCCTACGGAAGAGAGTAAGGATGACACCGTCCATATTCTTTTCGTCAACACCGATTCTGATAAACATCAGGGCAATGTGCCCACTCCTTTATTGCAGGAAGGAGCATCGTCAGGATCGTATCCGGCCGTATATTCGGTCCCACCACCAAGCAACCTGGTTGTGTCCTTTGAATGGAACCAACTAGGCAGACCCCGGTTACCAGCCAGTATACCATTTAGAATTATTGTCCAAATATACAAAATGGTCATGGCTGGAACTATCATTGATGAAGGGGCGTCTGTGAGTATCCTGTCCTCTATTGCTTGGAAAGCACTGGGTTTCCCAGCGCTTTTGCCTGAGAGAAGGAATCTCTCGGGTTTTGACAAAGGAACCAGTCGACCATTAGGGATTCTACCTAATGTGCCTATTACACTGAAAGAGAAGGCTGTCAAGATAGATTTGATGGTCGTCCAAGGACCCTTGGATTATAACCTACTCCTTGGATGAGACTACATATATTGCATGGAAGAAATAGTCTCCTCACTCTTTCGAATAATGTGTTTTCCATACGAAGGAAGGATGGTCAAGCTCGTAGACCAACTTTCACTTCCGGGATCACGCGTCGCGAATAGTCACATACCTACCCTGAATGGTCTATTTGATCAATTTGATCAAGAAAGGTCTCTACCTCCGGTTCTTCTTCCTGATGAAGGCGAGTGATTCGGGAAAGGAAGGCTGGAACCCAGGGGGCATGCATCCTGGTCTGCTCTGGAGGCAGAAAAAACCTTGGGTGTAAAGTAGAATTTCCGCGGGAGAATATGACTAGTCCGTACCCCGTCCCCTCCTTCTTCTTCTTCTTCGAAAGGAAGAGCCGGCAAAATTGCCAAGGCCCTGTGGAGAGGAAGGTGTTGATGGAAGTGGGGTTGTTCTGGAATAAGATTCTTTTGTCAAAGTTATGTGTTTGATACAAATGGTCACTCATCGTTATCTATTTTGGTAGAGAGCGCCGAAGAAATGTTTTATACGTAATCTTTGGGTAACCTGAAAGAGGTAAGCCTCACCCGTTAAAAACAAATGTTTTGACGGAAAAGTAGGGGCGACCTTGAAATTAGACTTTACACCTAGGGGCATGCAAACCTCTTGGAAGGCAAGCACGGGCGGCTTTTTAGTTTTAGGTAGGACTAACCCGCTAATCCGTAGATAAGTCAGGACCCAGCTTGCACAAAGAGAGGATATGGAGCATAGCTTCGTGAGATAAAGCTCCTTAAAAAATAGAGATCTCACACGAGACCTTTCTACATTATGACTGGTAAAAACGAGCAGTTTTGGCAAAGTTCATGCTCGTTAAAAAATAAACGCAAGATCCGAGCAGTTTTAGCACATAGTTCATGCTCGTTAAAAAATAAACATAAGATTGAGTAGTGTTTTGGCGCATTCAAGCTCGTTAAAAAAATGAACCCATCTCGGTAAATAACCATTAAGTATGTAACCTGATCAACCATAAAAGCCTTGGTCGTGTTTTGCACCTGCCACCTCCACTTTCATTTGGCCGATCGTTCACCTCCATATGATTGTTTACCCATTTTGAGGAACAGCTGCGAAGAGTGATTTCACCTAGCCATCCTTGTGACACTTCCGTGATTGGAAAATTCCAACCTGTACCTGGAATCAGCTGCTATCCCTGTTCATCACTCGTTCCTCAAAAGACGAGTCTTCTTTAAGCTCTTTTCAACTGACTCGTAAAAGATGAAAAGATTGCCGAGTTTTGGCCTTCCAGCTCGTTAAACGACCGGAAGAGCTATCCCTCCTCTAGATTTTAATCTTTTTGGACCTGAGGGATTATTGCACAAAAAGATCAAGCGCTTGTCTAGTTCGGCTCGATAAAGATATCGAACATTCATCCCTTCTGTATTGTTTTATACTTTTTCGGACTTAAGGGGTTAGCTGACGAAAAAGGACCTCTGGAGTCCACTTTATGTACCCTTTTCAGACTCTCTAAAAATGAAAAGGACCGAGCTGTCTTTGTCGCTGGGCTCGTTAAAAGGGGTGAAAAGCGACAAACTTGTCTGTAGACGAGAACGAGTTTCCCTATCGCTAGGCTCATTAAAAACATAGCGATGGGCTTGCCCGAAGGGTAGGTTATAGATCAAGCATATGTTATCCTCCTCAAGCTTGACAAAAATAAAGAGGTACTGGTCAGAAATGACTGGGGAAAAATTGGGAAGAACCTCAAAGCTTAAAGGTAGCAAGTCGCTCTTGAACATGACACTTTTGCCTCCGTAAATATCGGGTTGGGTTATTGTCATTCACCGGTCCCTTCACCATGGTCTCGCCATACCATCCATACATGGGGTAATGCTACCGATCCATCACATCAGTGTCGCTATATGTTCAAGAGATGTCATTCAGAAAGTGTCAACCGGGTCCCATCCACTACCATACATCATCTTTCATCCTTCCATGACCGCCACCCTGAATCATATTTCACAGATCGTTTTCACCATCATCACTAGCTCCGTTCCGTGTCACTGATGTGGGATTCATTAAGGCCCTCCTTTGACGGATCGCTTCTTGTCGACATCAGCTCACTATCCAAGAAGTTGATCTAGGAACACCCCCTCAGTACTTTGAAGCTTGCATGCCTCAATGGAAAGTTTCTCACTCCCGGCGATAGGTATACATTAATGACCTTCGACCAGGGGACTTTGCGTGGTGTTCGACGTCAGATCCTATATTCACGCCACGTGAATTGTGCTGCAGTACCTTGAGGGTCATCATCATTATCGGTGATTCCTCTCGCGCTTGTTAATAGTTTACATTATTGACTGGTAATCAAGAGATGTCTTTCCATGTTCGACTTCAAGAAATTCTCACATGGATCGACTTGTACTTAGTGTGAAGATCGGAAGTTTGAAGACCCCGGATCTAGTTTCATCCATCCGGGCTGCGATATATATTCAGGAGATAAAAACATAGACATGTGCAGCAAATGATCATCCTACTAAAAGGATGATAATTAAAAAAGAAGAGAATTATCAGTCTACTATCAGACGATCGTCTGTTTATGTACAACAAATGTATTTATAAAGGTGACCATGGGAAATGCCCGCCTCAGCTAGATCATGAAAAGAAAGTATGATAAATGATGTATTGTATTGTATATTGTTACAGGTCACCTCCCGGCGATTGAATGAACTTCGGATCCTCCTAATAAAGCATTTCACCCGATAAACGACCTCATAGTTTAGGGGGCAACTGTTATAGACATTTTTGTGCCTCACACCATGGAGCATGAAATGTCAATAATCTGAGGGATCCAAAGTCCCCAAACATGTTGTTCTTACCCTTAGAAGAACAAGGTCAGCAAACCACAGCTCTGCAAATCAGTCTTCCACTGAAAAAACACTCAAAATAGGTCAAATTTGGATCAAAGAAGCTGCTCCAAAGGGTACCTGCGTTTCATAGCAGGTGCAACAAAGGCTACCTGCGTTGCAAAGCAGGTAGGACAAAGGCTACCTACGTTGGGCGTAACTGGACATGTGGAGGAATCTTTTTCTCAAAGTGCCAGTGCCCAGGAAGCTTCCAGAAAGGCATGTGATCAAAAGATTCGCCTAATAATGAGTTAAGAGCTTCTAGAACTCCAAGTGGAAGGTAGAAACTCCAAGTGAAGGACTGAAGAACAACTGGAGTTGAAGAGCACAACAAGTCACACATCAACATGACTTGCCTTCACTCCAAAACTCTATATAAGGATCTCATCCCATGGGATCTAGGGGGGCGGAATTCAGTGCAAAGAATCGCTGTTGGTTTACAGTTGTGAAGTATTGGGTGATTGCTTGAGGGAGGTGAAGAAGAGATTTCTCTCCGTCGGGAAGGTGATGCTGGATTGGACCTCTCATGGTTGTATCACCGCCTGAACCTTACTTCCATATATTAATAAAGCATTTGAGGTTCTTCTATTCGCATGTGTTTCAATGGTGAATTGTCTTACTTGCGTTTTTGATTTATGCTAATCCTTGAATCATTTATGCATGCATGCTTCTTGTAGTTTCCTTTTCTTGTCTTATTTGCAGGATCTCGTGTAGCTGGGCCCGTGAAAAGACTTGGAGCTGGGAGCAAGTGGCAAACAAAGGAGATAGGATCGACCATTTGCGCAAGACATCGGTAAGTGGATCTATCCTTTTTATCTCTTGCATGTCATAAAGAAGAAACTTTAGATAGCTTTGCTTTCAGCTGTTGCTAAGGAACTGTCACCCTTAGAGTGGGTTAGGGTCATTCCGAGTTGGATAATTTCCCCCACAACACCATGTGGAATCTTCAATGGGTAAGTGTTACAGGGAAAAGTGTCTATGCAGAACTGTTAATCCCACTAAGGTGTGGTAGCTACCTTAGAAACAAACAAAGTAAAACTACTTTCGTTTTCCTTTATGAAAGATAGATGAGAGAAAAATAAAGGAGACCAACTTCTGTCTTGCGCTTGGTTCCTTGCTCGATTCCTCTCTCTTCTGATAGTCCTTTGCTACTCGCTTCCTTGTATACCCAGCTTCATAGAGTACCTGTAGAATCAAAGCAGCATAACACTATACGAGAACATGGATCTATTATCATAAACAACCTAGGATCAGATATAAATTGACCATACAAATGCACAAAACATAGATTACACAAGAGTGTGGAGGAAAACTTGAATAGCTTTATTGATAATCAAGAAAGAGCCAAGAGAGTTACAACCAGTTGTTCTGACCTAACATCATCCTCTCAGCCAGTAAGCCCTTCTTCACCTCATGCAAAACTTAGATCACCCAACACTATGATGTTGCCTCAAGAAACCAACAACAATTCCTTACAAGATGCAAAATTCCAGCTTCTGGATCTCTGGGATGAGGGATCCATATATAAATATCTGTAAGGGAGATGAGTCAACTTGTGATTTGATTAGTGTCTTCCCTCTGATAGTTCTTGCTTCCACTTGGAGATTGATGATCTCTTACTCATCCTTGGTCGAATTCAGAGAGGCAAGTGTCATAGGAGAAGTTTCTGGAAGATTCCATGCCTCTCCACCTCACGGATTGACACTGCCATTTGTCTCTTCTCGCCCATCGCACCCCATATAAGGGCTTTTGGAAATGCAATGCACCCATAGAGTGTACTTAGGTGAGATGCAACGCACTTTTCCTATGGAGCAGGTGAAATGATCCTGTTTTGACCAGTTCTGAGTAGTTTTTCATGGAGAACTTTTGGGAGAAGCTGTAATCAGTTGACCTTGTTCCTTTAGGGGTTAGAAAAAAACTTTTAGGGACTTAGGAGCCCTAGGTTTATGGACATTTTATGCTTGGGGTTGCAGTGCCCAAAGATGTATATAACAGTTTCCTCCTAAAGCATGAGGTCGTTAATCTTTTTTTGATGTCGGGTGAAATGCTTTATCATGAGGATCCGAAGTTCTTTCAAGCTGGGAGGAGACCTATAATAAGATACAATACAATACATTATCTTCATAATATTTTCATGATCTAGCTGAGGCGGGCATTCCCATGCTCAGCTTTATAAATTCATTTTCATGTACATAAGACAAACAATCGTTTGAGTGTAGACTGATGATTCTGGTAGAGCCATCATCCCTTTGATTGGATGATTATTTGTGCAGCAATGATGTACATTTGATGTCTTTATTTTCCTGAATATATATCGTAGCTCGGATGGATGAAACTAGATCCGAGGTCTTCAATCTCGTTCAATCTTCACTCAAAGTACAAGTTGATCCATGTGAGAGATGTTTTGGAGTTGAACATGGAAAGACATCGCCTGATTACAAGCCAATGATGTAAGCTGTTAACAGGTGCGAGAGGAATCCCCGATAATGATAATGACCCTCAAGGTATTGCAGTACAATTCACGTGGTGTGAATAAAGGACTTGGCATCAAACACCACGCAAAATCTTTTAGTCGAAGGCCATTGATGTAAACCTGTTGCCGGAAGTGAGAAACTTGCCATTGAGGCATGCGAGCTTCAAAGTACTGAAAGGAGTGTTCCTAGATCGACTTCTTGGATAATGAACTGATGTCGACAAGAAGTGATCCGTCATAGGAGGGCCTTAATGAATCCCACATCAATGACACAGAACGGAGCAAATGATTTTAATGGAGGTGAAAATGATCTGGTGATATAAGGTTCAGGGTGGCGGTCATGAAAGAATGGAGCATGAATGTATAGCAGCGGGTGAGACAAAGGTGAATTCTCTGAGTGACTTCTCTTGAACATATCAGCGACACTGACGTGATGGATTGGTAGCATTAACCCCAAATATGGATGGCATGATGGGACCATGGTGATGTGACCGGTGAATGAAACAACCCAACCCGACTTGGATGTGGAGTGAAAGTGTCATGTTCAAGAGCGACTTGCTACCAACAAAGTTTCTTCAAGTTTTCTTCCCAATTTTTCCCCAGTCATTGCTGACCAGTACCTCTTTATTTTTGTCAAGCTTGAGGAGGATAACATATGCTTGTTCTATAATTTTCCCTTCGGGCAAACCCATTGCTATGTTTTAACGAGCCTAGTGATAGTGAAACTCGTTCTTGTCTGCTATGGACAAGTTTGTCGCTATTAGGTTTTAACGAGTTTAACGACAAAGACAACTTGGTCCTTTTCATTTTTAGAGAGTCTGAAAAAGGATGTAAAGGAAACTCCAAAAATCCTTTTTCATCATCTAATCCTTTAAGTCCGAAAAAGTATAAAACAATACAGAAGGGATGAATTTTCGATACTTTTAACGAGCCGAACAGAACAAGTGCTTGATCTTTTTGTGTAATAATCACTCAGGTCCAAAAAGATTAAAATCTAAAGGAGGGATAGCACTTTCTGTCCTTTTAACGAGCTCGAGAGGCCAATGGATCGACAATCTTTTCATATTTTACGAGTCAGTTGAAAAGAGCTTAAAGGAGACTCGTCTTTGAGGAACGAGTGATAAAATTGGGTAGCAGCTGATTCCAGGCAAGGTTTGGAATTTTCCAATCACGGTAGTGTTACAAGGATGGCTAGCGGGATCACTCTTCGCAGTTGTTCCTCAAAAGGGGTAAACAATCAAATGGAGGTGAATGATCGGCCAATACAGAGTGGAGGTGATGATGGGAACACGACCAAGGCTTTAAAGGCTGAAGTACTACATTCACGATGATTATTTACCGGGAATTGGTTCATTTTTTATTGAGCTTAAACGCTGGGGGAAACATTTGCTCATTGCTTATGTTTATTTTTTAACGAGCATGAAGTCCGCGTTAAAACTGCTCGATATATCCAGTCGTATAATAAGGATGTCTCATATATAAAAACGACAATTTTTCAAATCTTTGCCCCACATCCTTATTTTATGCAAGTTAGGAAACGACCAATCCTACGAGTTTAAAGGGTTAGAGGACTTATAAATTCAAAAAATAAATGGTCGCTCTTCGCTTGCACGGAAAAAGGTTTGCATGCCCCCAGGTATAAAATAGAGTTTCAAGGTCACCTTCTATTCTACCGATAAGACATTCATTTTATCAGGAAAGGTATACCTCTTTCAAGTTACCAAAGATTTTTTTATCTGGACTTCAAACAAAACACTTCTTTGACGATGCCTACCGAAATAGACAAAGGCGAGTGGCGCAGACGCCTCCACCCACATAAATTTGACAAGGGAATCTTATTCCAGTCCAACCCCCTTTTCCAATCACGGACGGAGTATCAGACTAGTCATATATCCCTCGCGGAAACCTACCCTATATCTGAAGTTTTCCTGCCGAAGCAGACCAGGGTGCATGCCCCCTGGGTTTCAGTCATGTCCTCCGAATCACTCGTGCTCACCAGGAGGACGAACTGGGGATTGATGAGGCATTCCTTGCGTGAAAAGACCATTTAGGGATGGTATATGACTATTTGCTATGTGTGAACCGGGAAATGAAAGCTGGTCTACGAGCTTGACCACTCTTCCTTCGTGCGGAAAACACATTACTCTAAAGAGTGATGAGACAATGGCTTCCATGCAATAAATATAGTCTTGTCCAAGGAGTAGATTATAATCCATGGGTCCTTGGACTAACATTACGTTCATTTGAATGATTTTCCCTCTCAATGTTATGGGCACACTGGGAAGGATCCCTAACGGTCGACTGGTTCCTTTGTCAAAGCCTGTTAGATTTGTCATCTCAGGCAAAAGCGATGGCAAACCAAGCGCTTTCCAAGCAGTCGAGGAAAGGATACTCACAGAATCCCCTTCATCTATGATGGTATCGGCTGTAACCATTCTATATATTTGAACAATGATTCAGAATGGTATAATGGCCGGTAAACGGGGTCTGCCTAGTTGATTCCAGTCGAAGGAGACAACTAGGTTGCTTGGAGGTGGGACCGACTAGACGGCCGGGTACGACTCTGACGAACTTCCTTCCTGTGGTAAAGGAATGGGTAAATTGACCCCATGTTCATCGGAGTCTGTGTTTACGAAAAGAATTTGGACGGTGTCATCCTTTTTCTCTTCGGTGACTGTATCATCTGAAGATGGAACCTCTGAAGGCAAGATCGGGTCAACTGCCACCTCGACCTTTTGAATTTTGTCTGGTATGGGTTTAGAAAGTTTATCTTCAGTGATAGATGCTTCGGTCGACCACCTGGGTGGGTTAGCCGGATTTTCAACTACCGACGGACTCGGCAAGAGTTTCTTATATCTAGGAGGAAGTCATAACCGTGAAACCGGACGATCGTCCAAAACTCTTTTAGCCTCGTATAAGAAGCGACAACAGTGGACGGCGTAATCGCCTTCACACAGTTTACAAGGAAATTTGCACTTTCCTTTTCGTCTAGGGGCTTCACTTCCACTAGTTGACGGTGCGTTTTCAACATGATCATCATGGGTTGACGACACCGGGTTGTGCAAACAAGTAGACCAGTCCCTTAAGATCTGAGGGATGCAGGGACAATCTCTATGATAGTGGTCTCCTTTACAAATGACACATGGCGATTTAGGCCTGGTCGGTGTAGTGTGTGGATTTTCGCTAGACGACTCTTGGTTTCCCCCTTTTGCCTTTGGCTCCTTCTTCTTCTTCTCTTTCTTCTTCTTTTCCTTCTTCTTCTCAGATACTTGACTTTTGGATTTATCAGCCCTATCAAGCGAAGAGGAAGGAGGAGAGGAAGAATTGGACGAAGTAGAGGGTTGGGGGGTAACTCTGGAATTGTCTAGTTGCTGACTTGATTGTTCAGGAATCGTGGAGCTCTGAACGACGGAGGTTGAGAAAAGCCATACGGGCAAGGCAATCGTCAATCCTGGAAGTGACATTGTGGCCATGTGGGGTGCACCAACATCTCCCCAAGAGGAGAAGGGACTAGGATTTCCTCCAAGGGGAACTCCTTGGTTGGTGGACTCCATTCTCTCAACCCAAGACCAACGTAGGAAAGGTGACGATTATTCCGTTTAAAATAAATTTTAGACACTTTGACACAACTTGTTTTTCAATTTTAAAGAGTCGAGAAAAAACAAAAGATGACTCTAGTCGCCTTCGATTTTTGATGAGCCTGAAGTGACAAGTGCTCAGATGGACCTTTTTCGTTAAGGAGTCTGAAAAGGAACGAAAGGGACTGGTCTGGAAATCTAGGGAGAGGGATTACCAAACCAATCACAAAACTGCAGAATACTTTTTACGGTAAGGCAGTCAATCTTCCCGAATGTTGTGTTCAGTGCATTTCGATCGATAGGGCAGCAGACACGACTTCCTAAGGATAAAGGATTAAGCCTATTGTGGTCTCCCAAAATATACTCGATGGTACGTGGGAGCACAAGTCCGTACTGGCACTTATCGTCTCAAAGTGGAGGAATCACCCAACCAACATTGAGAACAACGGTTACCAGGCTTTACGATGCCGGAATATGTCTCTGGCCTAGACTTCTAGACGTTGTGGGTTAGGTTCCAAAGCGTTGCTAGATTCATTAAATTTATTTTATAGTTGATCTTGCTTAAGAAATTTGCCTTTCAGGTTCACCATGTGATGTAGATGTACAATTCCTAAAATGGAATCTAAGAAGATAAACAGTCTTTTTATCTTCTTTGTGCAATGAAAATCCTAGCTACTAAGGAAAGAGAGATAGTATTCTTTCACAAAGAGCATAGAGCACACACTATATGCACTGTCCTAAATCAAACCAATCAAGAAGTCTAAATGCAAATGCACATGCATGTGTTTGTTTTCAGCCTTCTTAATATGTGAATGATAAAAAGAAAGCTAATGCGCAAATCTGAATTAATTTTCAAGCGACAATTACTAACAAGTTTCTTTTCAAAATAAAAATGAAGATAATGACAACACTTTACGATTTGGAAATGAAAACTTGCTTTTGACACTAGAAAAACTACTAATTCAGATCAAATACAATAGTAACAGAGTAATCGACTATCAAGAGAAATCAGACTCTCTTCTATGACTGAAAATGACACTTGCAACACTTTCAAATCAAGAAACGACAGTACAATTACGTTACTTTTTTGCAAAGGAGAACTGAAAATGACTCGACAAATACACAAAAACATTTGCAGTTCTTTGCACAATGGAGGCAGAATAACAACAAAGAAAGGGGTTTCTGTTGGGTCCCTATAATACTAGTGATTACCCCATTACTATTGTAGTTATACCCCTTATTTATATTGTTGTGCCCCTATTACCCCCATATTATTATTTCAGTGCCCCATAGAATCCCTCTATTGTTATTTTTGTGGCTTTATATTATTATTGTTAGGTCGGCTGGATTATATTGTGACTCCTTAGACTCCTATATATAGAAAGGAGGTTTTGTCATTTGTGTCATCCAAGAATTGTTCATTTATGTAATGTAAAGGAGGTTACCCCCTCGAAGAGGCTGAATTCTAAGGCATGGATCTCTCTTTTCTATCTTTTTGTGAGCTGGTTTCATAACATTTGGTATCAGAGCTTTGGATTCTAGGGTTTCGCTGCTCTAAACAGGTCATTGTGGCATTTTCACTATAACGTTGTTTCTTTGACATTTCAGAAGCCGCAAAAAAAGCCCATTTGAGACGAAATCATGCTAAATCTTGGGTCCGAATTTCAGAGCTTTTTGCGTGATATTTGCGGAGATATGATTTGAGGAAGTTGGTCTTTTTGTAGACTCCTGAATTACATTCAAAACAGGTGACTTGGGGAAAATCGTCATAACGTTCTCTGTGGGGATCGGATTGAAATTTCGTAAGAAGGTATAGAAAGAGGACGGACTTTAGTTTCTTGTATGTGTGTTTCAGATTCAAAGGTTGAGACAATCACTTGTGGCACGTCGTAGAAGTTCGCTCTACTGAACCAGTCTAAAAGCAAGTCATTGTGGGAGATTTCACATAACTCTTCCTTGGAGAATCCAATTTGGCTCAGACGTGTGGCATTGGAAAGAGGACACAGAAGGATACTACAGGTAGCAATTTCAGAACTGGATGATTCGAAATTACAGAGATACATCAGATTCAATATCAGGCTTCTATAAAGTGAAAAAAGGTGTGTAGTTTTTTTAAATTTTTGTGTAAGCTTGGTTTAACGGAATTCAAAGGGCATAGTAAAGAATTATTATTGGTAACTGATGCCCCGAGGAAAGAAAATGCAAACACCTAGTAAGGAACCTGAAAGCTCTAGCATGACTCATGAAGAAGAGGAAGAAATGCTACATGATATATCAAAATTACAAGAACAAGTGCAACAAATGTCACGCTCACAAAAGCTAACAGAAGCTAAGATAAGTGGCGTGGAATCTAAGATAAATGGCGTGGAATCTAAGATAAAGGGCATGGAAGCTAAGATGGAGGATTCGATGGCAGATTTGAAGATAGATTTGAAGACAGACCTGGAAGAATTGAAGAAGTTGCTACAAGAAAGGGTCACTAATGGTGAAAAGGTAGTAAAGGAAACTCATGATGAGAACAAAAGAAATGTTAATCATGATTCCATAGACACTAATGTTGGATCGAAGAATCACCATATTCCAAAAATCGATATGAGGAAGTTTGATGGCAAGGATCCCGCCACATGGATATTACAGATGGAGCAATTCTTCGATCTCAATAATGTGCAAAACGCACAAAAGGTACATATGGCAACTGTATATTTGGAACCAAATCAGTTTGTATGGTATCAATGGCTTTGCTCTCGTAAAAATTTATCACTTGGGCAATTTTTACGAAAGAATTGATAGCACATTATGAAGATACAAAAAGCAACACTTTTTTTAGCCAATTGATAAGTCTCAAACAAAAGGGTTCAGTAATGGAGCACATTGAGGAGTTCCAAAAATTGAACATAAGGGTAAAAGATATTCCAGAGGAGCATAGGATTGATGTGTTCATAGGGTCTTTAAAGGATAATATCCAACATGATGTTCGCCTTTGGGAACCTGATTCATTAGAGAAGGCATTCAGGTTAGCAAGAAAAATGGAAAGCAAAATTATGGCAACCAGGAAGCATACCACTCACAACTATAAAGACGGAAGTGTTGTTGCCCCTAGTCTTCCACAACCTATAAGGTTGACACCACAACAATTGGAAGAAAAAAGAGCAAAAGGGCTTTGTTACAGTGTGATAGCAAATACACTAAAGGTCATAAGTGTGCTGAGAAGAAATTATTCTACATAGATTGTGAAGAGGAAGAAGAAAAGGAGCAAGAAAGGTCAAAAGAAGAAGATATACTCCAGGAACAAAGCCTAGATGAAGAACAAATAAATCCGACCATATCTTGTAATGCATTGGCGGGAATTACCACTCCTCAAACCATCAAGATAGAAGGACAAATCAAGAAGAAAAAGGTAATAGTGTTGATTGATTCAGGAAGCACCCACAATTTTATTCATTGTAGGGTAGCAAAAGAATTGAATTGCTTCCTATATCCAGCACCAGAGTGTCAAGTGATGATTGCAAATGGAGGAACAATAAATTGCTCTGGAAAGTGCCATAATATCAAGCTATCCATGGGAGAATATGTATTGACTAGCCCAATGCTTTCCATTCCAATGGGAGGTGTTGATGTTGTACTAGGAGTCCAATGGCTACAATCCTTGGGTACAATAGCTTTTAATTTTCAAGAACTTTTCATCAAATTTTCTATGGAAGGAAAGGAAGTTGAATTAAGGGGTATTGCAGGGAAACCAGGAAAGATAATCAGCTCTAATGGTATGACAAAGCTTCTTAAAAAGGAGCAAAGAGGTGTAATTGCACAATTATGTTCGCTAGATGTTTCCACATTGGAATCATCTATTTCTCCAGATCTCCAAAAAGTCCTGGACAATCATTCCAAGGTATTTGAGACTCCCAAAGGTCTCCCACCTATGCGTGATCATGATCATGCTATTCATCTGATTCCAGGAAGTGTTCCTCCAAACATCAGGCCGTACAGATATCCCTATGTCCAAAAAAGTGAAATTGAACGTATGGTTGCAGAAATGCTAGAGGCTGGTATAATTCAACCAAGTCAAAGTTCTTTCTCAGCTCCAGTAGTATTGGTGCACAAGAAGGATGGATCATGGCGCATGTGTCCGGATTATAGGGAGCTCAACAAGCTCACTATTAAAGATAAGTTCCCCATTCCTGTTATTGATGAATTACTGGATGAATTGCATGGATCAATTTACTTCACCAAGTTGGATCTTCGTTCGGGATATCATCAAATCAGAATGAAGATTGAAGACATTCCGAAAACGACATTTAGAACTCATGAGGGTCATTATGAATTTTTGGTCATGCCTTTTGGCCTTACCAATGCACCTTCAACATTTCAAGGTTTGATGAATTCAATTTTCAAACCATTCCTTAGAAAATTTGTGTTAGTATTTTTTGATGATATACTAATCTACAGCAAGTCTTGGAAGGATCATGTTGAACATGTTGACAGGGTGCTACAACTATTGGAGGAGAAACAATTATATGCAAAAAGATCCAAATGTTTCTTTGGAGTCCAGGAGGTGGAATATTTGGGTCATATTGTATCTCATGAAGGAGTTAAGGTAGACCCTAGCAAAATTAAAGCCATTAAGGAATGGAAAATCCCCACATCCATAAAGCATCTGCGAGGATTTCTTGGGTTGACAGGGTATTATCGCAAGTTTGTTAAGAATTATGGGAGAATAGCAGCACCTCTAACAACATTATTGAAGAAAGATTCATTTTCATGGACTCCGGAAGCAACAAAGGCCTTTGAACATCTTAAAGAGGCAATGTGCCAAGCACCGGTCTTAGCTACGCTAGACTTCACAAAAACTTTTATTGTGGAATGTGATGCTTCAGGAAATGGAATTGGTGCTGTTCTAATGCAAGATGAAAGACCCATTGCTTTTGAAAGTCGTCCAATCAAGGGAAAGTTTTTAAGCAAAGCTATTTATGAGAAGGAAACGTTGGCAATACTCCACGCACTTAAGAAATGGCGACCCTACCTAATGGGAAGACACTTCAAGGTAAAAACGGATCATGATAGCGTTAAATACTTTTTAGAACAAAGATTATCCTCTAAAGAGCAACAAAAATGGGTCACAAAGATGTTGGGTTATGAGTTTGAAATCATCTACAAAAAAGGGAAGCAAAATGTGGTGGCAGATGCACTCTCAAGAAAGGATGAGGATGTGGAAGCATTGTTGTGTGCCATTTCTATTATCCAACCAGATTGGATAAACGAAGCAAGGGAGGAATGGAAGAACGACGAAGAAGTGTGGGCACTTATTCGAAAGCTACAAATAGATTCCAGTACTTCTAATACATTTAGCTGGCAAAATGATTCGTTATGGTACAAAGATCGCTTATACCTCTGTAAGAATTCCCAGCTAAAACAAAATATTCTTATGGAATTGCACACTTCTCCCTTAGGAGGGCACTCAGGATTTTTAAAAACTTACCACAGGGTTAAGAAGGAATTTTTTTTGGGATGGCCTTAAATCAGATATTCAAAAGTTTGTGGCGGAATGTTTGGTTTGCCAGCAAAATAAAGTTGAAACAATTAAGACACCGGGTCTATTACAACCTTTATCCATTCCAAGCCAACGTTGGGAGGATGTTTCAATGGATTTTATCATAGGTTTACCCAAGTCTGAGGGAAAGAGTGTCATCATGGTGGTAGTTGATAGACTTACCAAGTATGCACACTTTTGTGCATTATCACATCCATTTAAAGCCAGTACAGTCTCTACTGCATTTATGGAAACAATTCAAAAGCTACATGGAAACCCAAAGATTATTGTAAGTGACAGAGATCCCATTTTCACTAGAAATTTTTGGACAGAATTATTTTCTTGTCTTAGTACTCAGTTAGCTCATAACTCATCTTATCATCCTCAATCTGATGGGCAAACTGAGATAGTAAAGAAATGTTTGGAAGGATATCTTCGTTGCTTTGTATCTGATAAATAGACACAATGGGTGAAATGGTTGCCTCTGGCTGAATGGTGGTATAACACTTCCTTCCATACAGCAACAAAAATTACCCCATTTATGGCACTTTATGGGTATCAACCACCATCCATCACATCATATTTAAGAGAAAATTCTAAGGTTCAGGCAGTGGAACATCACATCGAACATCAACAACAAGTCCTCCAACTCTTAAAGGATAAGCTCGTGTTGGCACAAAATAGAATGAAACAACAGGCAGATCAACATCGCAGTGAAAGAAGTTTTGATGTAGGTGATTGGGTATTCCTACGGCTACAACCATATAAGAAAATGTCCCTAAAGCAAGCTAAGAAGGATAATAAATTATCACCAAAGTATTAGGGTCCGTACAAGGTGTTGCAAAAGATTGGTACTATGGCATACAAATTGGAGCTTCCTGCAGCTTCTCGATTGCACCAAGTTTTCCATGTTTCATGTTTAAAGAAGGTTATAGGTGATAAGCTCCCAATTCAAACAATATTGCCAGAACTTGACGAGGAAGGAAAAATTATATTGGAACTGGAAGCAGTCATAGAAACAAGAACTCGACAGCTACGAAATCGATCAATTTCAGAGTATCTTATCAAGTGGAAGAACTTATCCGCTGAAGATTCCACATGGGAGGATGAGAATTTTATGCAGAATTATCCAGAACTACTCAAGCGTTGAGGACAACACTTTTTTGAAGGAGAGGGGCATGTTGGGTCCCTATAATACTAGTGATTACCCCATTACTATTGTATTTATACCCCTTAATTATATTGTTGTGCCCCTATTACCCCCATATTGTTATTTCTGTGCCCCATAGAATCCCTCTATTGCTATTTTTGTGGCTTTATATTATTATTGTTAGGTCGGCTGGATTATATTGTGACTCCTTAGACTCCTATATATAGAAAGGAGGTTTTGTCATTTGTATCATCCAAGAATTGTTCATTTATGTAATGTAAAGGAGGTTTCCCCCTCGAAGAGGCTGAATTCTAAGGCGTGGATCTCTCTTTTCTATCTTTTTGTGAGCTGGTTTCATAACAGTTTCAAACAGAGGTATACTGACTACAGGCAGCAAAATTCTTGAATAGATCTGAAAAGAGTGAACACAAAAATCAACATTCAGGAACAATGCCTACTCTGATCAGCGCACCTGTAACACAGTGAATTTGAAATGCAGTGCACCTACTACACTCGGGAAGTGCGCTGAATTTCAGATTCACAGAACAGAGATTGCGCTAGGCCAGGGACGAGACTTTGCTTGGGTTCCGCGTCACAATTTGCAGTTCAGTTCAAGGATTTTGGCCGAGCAAGTGGTAATTAGTAAATCAACAACAGGGGTAGATCTAAAGAGGTTACTAGAGCCACCACGAGGGCAATTAGAGAGTTTGTAAATCAGTTGTTTAATTCATAAACAAAACCTGGAGATTGACTGAAGCGACATTTATCTACTTTGCATTTGTATAGAAAATGCAGTTCGAAAGCTACCTGGCTTAACTTCAGGCTCCGTCTGTAAGTTTATAAAGTAAACAAAGGTAGATAAACAATCAACCTAGTCTCTCCCCAGCTGAGTCGCCATTTTGTTACAGGGAAAAGTGTCTATGCAGAACTACTAATCCCACTAAGGTGTGGTAGCTACCTTAGAAACAAACAAATTAAACTACTTTCATTTTCCTTTATGAAAGATAGATGAGAGAAGAATAAAGGAGACCAACCTCTGTCTTGCGCTTGGTTCCTTGCTCGATTCCTCTCTCTTCTGATAGTCCTTTGCTACTCGCTTCCTTGTATACCCATCTTCGCAGAGTACCTGTAGAATCAAAGTAGCATAACACTATACGAGAACATGGATCTATTATCATAAACAATCTAGGATCAGATATAAATTGACCATACAAATGCACAAAACATAGATTACACAAGAGTATGGAGGAAAACTTGAATAGCTTTATTGATAATCAAGAAAGAGCCAAGAGAGTTACAACTAGTTGTTCTGACCCAGCATCATCCTCTTAGCAAGTAAGCCCTTCTTCACCTCATGCAAAACTTAGATCACCCAACACTATGATGTTGCCTAAAGAAACCAAAAAAAATTCCTTACAAGATGCAAAATTCAAACCTTTGGATCTCTGGGATGAGGGATCCATATATAGATATCTGTAAGGGAGATGAGTCAGCTTGTGATTTGATTAGTGTCTTCCCTCTGATAGTTCTTGCTTCCACTTGGAGATTGATGATCTCTTACTCATCCTTGGTCGAATTCAGAGAGGCAAGTGTCACAGGAGAAGTTTCTAGAAGATTCCATGCCTCTCCACCTCGCGGATTGACACTGCCATTTGTCTCTTCTCGCCCATCGCACCCCATAGAAGGGATTTTTGAAATGCAACGCACCCACAGAGTGTAATTAGGTGAGATGCAATGCACTTTGCCTATGGAGCAGGTGAAATGATCCTGTTTTGACCAGTTCTGAGTAGTTTTTCATGGAGAACTTCTGGGAGAAGCTGTAATCAGTTGACATTGTTCCTTTAGGGGTAAGAACAACACTTTTAGGGACTTAGGAGCCCTTGTTTTATGGACATTTTATGCCTGGGGTTGTAGTGCCCAAAAATTTCTATAACAGTAAGTTCTTCCACTTGGTGAGATACTATGAAATTGATCGATTCCGTAGCTGTCGAGTTCTTATTTCTTTGACTGCTTCAGGTTCCAATATGATTTTTCCTTCCTCATCAAGCTTTGGAAATATTGTTTAAATTGAAATCTTGTCACCTATATCCTTATTTAAGCATGAAACATGGAAAGCTGAGTGCACTCGGGAAGCTGTAGGAAGTTCCAATTTGTATGCCATTGTACCTATCTTTTGCAACAACTTGTATGGACCATAATACTTTGGTGATAATTTATTATCCTTATTAGCTTGCTTGAGTGACATTTGTTTACATGGTTGTAGCCGTAGGAATACCCAATCACCTACATCAAAACTTCTTTTGCTGCGATGTTGATCTGTTTGCTGTTTCATTCTATTCTGCGCCAAGGAATGGCTATCCTTTAAGAGTTGGAGAACTTGCTGTTGATGCTAGATGTGATCTTCCACCGCTTGAACCTTAGAATTTTCTCTTAAATATGATGTGATGGATGGTGGATATTATCCATAAAGTTCCATAAATGGGGTCATTTTTGTTGTAGTATGGAAGGAAGTGTTATACCACCATTCAGCTAGAGGCAACCATTTGACCCATTATGTATGTTTATCATATACAAAGCAACAAAGATATCCTTCCAAAGATTTGTTTACTATCTTAGTTTGCCCATCAGATTGAGGATGATAAGATGAGCTATGAGCTAGCTGAGTCCCAAGACAAGAAAATAATTCTGTCCAAAAATTTCCAGTGAAAATGGGATCTTTGTCGCTTACAATAATCTTTGGGTTTCCATGTAGCTTTTCAGTTGTTTCCATAAATGCAGTAGAAACTGTACTCGCTTTAAATGGATGAGATAATGCACAAAATGTGCATACTTGGTAAGTTTGTCAATTACCACTATGATAACAATTTTTCCTTCGGACTTGGGTAACCCTGTGATAAAATCCATTGAAAACTTCTCCCAACGTTGGCTTGGAATGGATAAGGTTTGTAATAGTCCTGGGGCCTTAATTGTTCAACTTTATTTTGTTGGCAAACCAAACATTCCGCCACAAGCTTTTGAATATCCGATTTAAGGCCATCCCAAAAAGAATCCTTCTTAACCCTGTGGTAGGTTTTTAGAAATCCTAAGTGCCCTCCTAAGGGAGAGGTGTGAAATTCCCTAAGAATCTTTTGTTCGAGTTGGGAATTCTTACATAGGTATAACCGATCCTTGTACCATAACGAATCATTATTTCAACTAAATGTATCAGATGTACTGGGATCTTGTTGTATCTTTTGAATGAGTGCCTACACTTCCTCATCATTCTTCCATTCATCCCTATCTTCGTTTATACAATCTGGTTAGATAATAGAAATGGCGCAAAGAAATGCTTCCATGTCCTCATCTTTTCTTGAGAGTGCATCTACCACAACATTTTGCTTCCCTTTTTTGTAGATGATTTCAAAGTCATAGCCCAACATCTTTGTGACCCATTTTTGCTGCTCTTATGAAGATAATCTTTGTTCCAAAAAGTGCTTAAGACTATCATGATCTGTTTTTACCTTGAAGTGTCTTCCCATTTGGTAGGGTCGCCATTTCTTAAGTGCATGTAGTATTGCCAACATTTCGTTCTCATAAATACCTTTGTGTAAATACTTTCCTTTGATTGGACGACTTTTGAAATCAATGGGTCTTTGTTCTTGCATTAAAACATCACCAATTCCATTTCCTGAGGCATCACATTCCACAATAAAGGTTTTTGTGAAGTCCAGTGTAGCTAAGACTGGTGCTTGGAAAATTTTCTCTTTAAGATGTTCAAAGGCCTTTGTTGCTTCTGGAGTCCATAAGAATGCATCTTTCTTCAATAATGTTGTTAGAGGTTCTTCTATTCTCCCATAACAAACTTGCGATAATACCCTGTCAACCTAAGAAATCCCTGTAGATGCTTTATGGATGTGGGGATTTTCCATTCCTTAATGGTTTTAATTTTGTCAGGTTCTACGTTAACACATTCATGAGATACAATATGACCTAGATATTCCACCTCTTTTACTCCAAAGAAACATTTGGACATTTTTTCATATAATTGTTTCTCCTGCAATAGTTTGAGAACCATATCAACATGTTAGACATGATCCTTCCAAGACTTGTTATAGATTAGTATATCATCAAAACATACTAACAAAAATTTTCTAAGGAAGGGTTTGAAAATGGAATTCATCAAACCTTGAAATGTAGAAGGTGCATTAGCAAGGCCAAAAGGAATGACCAAAAATTCATAATGACCCTCATGAGTTCTAAATGTTGTTTTTGGAATGTCTTTAGTCTTCATTCTGATTTGATGATATCCTAAATGAAGATCCAACTTGGTGAAGTAAATTGATCCATGTAATTCATCCAATCATTAATCAACGACAGGAGTGCGAAATTTATCTTTAATTTTGAGCTTGTTGATCTCCCTATAATCTGGACACATGTGCCATGATCCATCCTTCTTGTGAACCAATACTACTGGAGTAGAGAAAGAACTTTGACTAGGTTGAATTATACCAGCCTCTAGCATTTATGCAACCATACGTTCAATTTCACCCTTTTGGACATAGGGATATCTGTAAGGCCTGATGTTTGGAGGAACACTTCCTAGAATAAACTTGATAGCATGATCATGATCATGAACATGTGGGAGGCCTTTTGGAGTCTCAAATACCTGGGAATGATTGTCCAAGACTTTTTGGAGATCTAGAGAAATGGATGATTTTGATGTGGGAACCTCTAGTGAACATAATTATGCCTCGTTGTCCTTTCTTTGGAAGCTTTGTCATTCCATTAGAGCTGATTATCTTTCCCGATTTCCCTACAATACCCCTTAATTCAATTTCCTTTCCTTCTGAAGAGAATTTCATGATAAGTTCTTGAAAATTAAAAGCTATTGTACCCAAGGATTGTAGTCATTGGACTCCTAGTATGACATTAGCACCACCCATTGGAATGGAAAGCATTGGGCTATTCAATACATATTCTTCCATGGATAGCTTGATATTATGGAACTTTCCTGAGAAATTTATGATTCCTCCACTTGAAACCATCACTTGATACTCTGGTGGTGGATATAGAAAGCAATTCAATTCTTTGGCTATCTTATAATGAATAAAATTATGGGTACTTCCCGAATCAATCAACACTATTACCTTTTTCTTCTTGATATGCCCTTCTATCTTGATAATTTGAGGAGTGGTAATTCTAGCCAATGCATTACATGATATGTTCAGATTCATTTCTTGTTTTTCTAGGGTTTTTTTCCTGGTGTATATCCTCTTCTTTTGATGTTTCTTGTTCCTTTTCTTCCTCCTCTTCACAATCTATGTAAAATAATTTCTTCCCGGCACACTTATGAAATTTAGTGTATTTTCTATCACAACTGTAACAAATTCCTTTTTCTCTTTTTTCTTGCAATTGTTGTGGTGTCAACCTTGTAGGTTGTGGATGGTTAGGGGCAGCAACACTTCCATCTTTATGATTGTGAGTGGTAGGCTTCCTTGTTGCCATACTTTTCTTTCCATTTTTCTTTCCAACTTGAATGCCTTCTCCAATGAATCTGGTTCCCAAAGGCAAACCTCATGTTGGATGTTATCTTTTTAAGTCCCTATGAACATATCAATCCTATGCTCCTCTGGAATATCTTTTACCCTTATATTCAATTTTTGGAAGTCCTCAATGTGCTCCATCATTGAACCCTTTTGTTTGAGATTCATTAATTGGCTAAAAAAAGTGTTGCTTTTTGTATCCTCATAATGTGTTATCATTTCATCCGTAAAAATAGCCCAAGTGACAATTTATTTACAAGATCAAAGCCATCGATAACATACAAACTGATTTTTTTCCAAATATAAAGTTGCAATGCATACCTTTTGTGTGTTTTGCACATTATGGAGATCGAAAAATTTCTCCATCTGTAGTATCCATGTTCTGGGATCCTTGCCATCAAACTTCCTCATATCGATCTTTGGAACATGGTGGTTCTTCGATCCAACGTTAGAGTCTATGAAATCATGATTAACATTTATTTTTTTCTGATCATGAGTTTCCTTTACTACCCTTTCACCATTAGTAAGAATTTCTTGTAGAAAATTTGTCAGATCTGTCTTCAAATGTTCCATGCCGTCTTCAAATTTGTCTTCAAGTTCTCCATCTTAGTTTCCATGCCATCCATATTAGCTTCCATGTCGTCCGTCTTAGCTTCCATGCCATTCATCATAGCTTCCATTCCATTCATCTTAGCTTCTACGTCTTTCTTTAAACCATCCATCTTATTTTCTGTTACCTTTTATGCGAGTGAAATTTGTTGCACTTGGTTTCGTAATATTGATATATCATGTTGCATTTCTTCCTCTTCTTCATGATTCATGTTAGAGATTTCAGGTTTCTTACTAGGTGTTTCCATTTTCTTTCTTCTGGGCATCAATTACCAATAATAATGCTTCACTATGCCCTTTGAATTCCTTCAAACTAATTTTTCAAACCAAGCTTATGCAAAAATTTAAAAAATACACACGTTTTTCCACTTGTAGGAGCTCGATATTGAATCTGATGTACCTCTGTAATTTTGGATCTCCTAGTTTTGCAATCATGATCTGAAGTAGCCCTCTACGTCTTCTTTCCAATGCCACTAGTTTGATCCAAATTGGATTCTCCAAGGAAGCGTTATGCCAAATCTCCCACGATGACCTGATTATAAACTAGTTTAGTAGAGTGAACTTGTATGATGTTCAAGGTGTCACTATTTCGACCTTTGAATCTGAAAATTATATACAAGAAACTACAGCCTATCCTCTTTCTGTAAATTTTGATGAAATTTAAATATGATGCTCAGAGAGACAATTATGACGATTTTCCTACGGTGCCCTGTTTGGAATGTAATTCAAGGGTCTACAAAACCCCTACCTTCCTCAGACTATATCTCCGCAAATATAGTGAGATAGGATCTGAAATTTGGAGCTGATGTTCAAACCAATTGCTTCTCAAATGGGTTTTTGTTTTAGCTTCTGAAACATCATAGCGAAAGAGTTATAGCGAAAAGCCCACGATGACCTGTTTTATCTTAAATTTTGAAGCTTGCAAAAAGCCTAATGTCCTCAGATCATATCTCCGAAAATGTAGCAAGCCAAGCTCTGAAATTCAAACCCAAGGTTAAGCATGATTTCATCTCAAATGGGTTTTTGGTTTCGCTTCTGAAACGGTGCAGAAAGAAAGTTATAACGAAAATTCCATGATGACCTATTTGGAGTAGCGAAACCGTAGAATCCAAAGCTTTGATACCAAATGTTAGGAAACCAACTCAGAAAAAGATAAAAATATAGATCAACGCCTTAGAATTCAGCCTCTTGGAGGGGGCAACATCCTTTATATTACACAAATGAACAATTCATCCATGATACAAATGACAAAACTTCCTTTCTATATATAGGAGTCTAAGGGGTCACAATATAACCAAGCTGACCTAATAATAATAATATAAAGGCACAAAAGTAACAGTAGTGGGATTCTATGGGGCACAATAATAACAATATGGGACAATAGAGGATAGTGTGAGAGTAGAAAACTGTGAAAGTGGATTATGCACTTATGGTCTACATCTCATAACTATTTATTAAAAGAAATGAAGATCAGTTTTCATCATTCTTTCACATCCTGAAGATGAACCACCATTGCTTGTTCGAAACATCGATCTAAAGAAAACTAATGTGATGAATTTGGAAGATGATCTACACAAATCTGGTAATTGGATATTGAGCATCTTTATGTAGATCTCATTTGCCTTTGTATATTTGGAAAAAGTAGGCTTATTGACAAAAATGTGTTTTAACTCATGTTGGAGGTAAAACAAATTCTCAAAAGTTTGATATAATACTTTTCCAGTAGGCATTCCCTTATGGATGAAGTATTCACTTGATCTGTGGATACTTCCCTGATCTTTTTATTATAGTCCTCCTATGTCATTAACTTTTTGTTTATAACCAAGGGATTTGGTAAACCCTTTTGCCTCAAAATTTCGAACTTCACCATGAATCTGTCAATGGCCAATTGCATGGTTTGGCACTTACCCTCCAAGCTCAACATCAAATTCCTCTTGGTGAGGACCCTTTTAACATCCAAAATTGTACCTATTATGTCAGGTTATGTGTAATTCCTGTAGCTCATACCTATTCTTGGAGTTGAGGTGGTGAGTGATCCTTGCAACTTCCTCTGTCATGTCTCCAGGTTCTGCTTTGACTCTTTGAACGACTTCTGTAGCCTGCTTTATTAAATCAATTTGTTCGAAAATAACCTGGATAGATGGCCAAATATCATTGACAAAGTCAATGATATTAGCCTGAAGTTGCACCTTATCCTGACCTAAAGGTTCATTCAATGCCAGTTCCTTCTCCAGGGTTTTGATTCTTTCGGTCATCCTTGTAGACTTCTGTTGTTCTTCTTTGTACATTATTTGGGAAATTTTGTAATATGTTTCCAGGCTGGTCACTTTCTCCTGAGGCCTGTTCATCTCAGTGGTCTGGATGGACATTTCTTCCATTGCTCTGACCAACCTGTTTGCCTCATCATCTATAGACCTTGTTGTTGTTAACCCCATTTCTGATGTATTTGGTGTAGATGATAGCAGTGTTGTGGCCATTGGATATGTGGGAGCTAAGGATGCTACCAAAGTATAAGGTACAAGAGTGATAATTTTTGGGATAACAGTTGTAGGGGCATCATCAAGACTAGCTTTCTTTAGCTAAATCAAGCTATCCTCCATCTCCTTTAACTGATCATTCAGTTGGAGCTCTAGGTCCATCATCTCTTCATGATTAGTTTGGCTCTCCATGACCTCCTTTGTTTGTGGGTGCTGTAAATGAGGTAGCTTAAGTTGTTTCTTGAGGGCTAATATATCCTCATTCTTCTTTTTGACCAATTTCTCAGTAGCATTAATGTCACTTGGATCATGGCCCAGTTCAATGACCATGTCCTCCAACGACTTGATCCTATTGTCTTTGGCCTATGAAGAGGCCTTCTCCAATTTATAATGGGTTGTTACATTATCTAGTGAATCCTGCTACCTGTGTGTAGCCATGTCTTTTCCTGTAAGGGTGGAGTAAATAACTTCTCAACCTACTTGTGGAAATCTATCTGACCAATGGGATGATCATCCCTGGCCAACACCTGAAAATAAGTCTTCTTATAGTCAACTGAGGTCTTTGGTTTTTGAATAGTGGGCTTCAAAAATGATACCTGCATCTTTCCTACTTTGATGTAAAAGGCTAACATCAACCTGCTTTGATTGGCTGGTGTATGTTTGAAGAATTGGGCATATGTCTCTGCCTTCAACTTATCATTCCTTGTCTTTATTTATTTGTACCTATCTTTGATGTCGTTTTCTCTGTCAGATGGCCTGACAAAGGAAGAAACCTCAACACTTTGTTGTCTCTCAATCATTTGAGTGTTGGAGGTTGATGGCTATTATGTTTCACCTGAAGCTGCTATGTCTTTGCTTCTCTGCCCCATTGTTTCAGTGTCAATTATTTCCACTGATTCAATGTTCTCCTCCTATTCAGACACATGATTCAACTTGGGCCTTTTTCTAAGCTCAAACAATTCATCTATAGTCTCCATGGCAGAACTGGATGCCTCTTCCCTATTCCTCTTTGGATTCTTCTCCTCGGTGGTTGGGGTCTGTAATACAGGATCAATATTCATAGGTTCCCCTAGTTCTGGAACCTGCAAGAAAGAACTCTGGTGAAATTTCTTTTCTAGATCAATGAGTATGTTCTCTACATCCACAACTATGTTATCCATAACAATCAATGTATTTTCCAACCACTCAGATTGGTTGGAAAAATGTTCAGTGTCAGGTCTTGGGTGGTGGATGTAAGGTCCCAATTTCAGGTCCTGCGACTTATAACGTTTTATCTTTAGCATTTCACCTTGACATTGTGATCGCCAATCTGTGGGATTGGGCCCACTCCAATGTTAGGTCTTTGGTAGATTTAGCCAAAGAAATCCTGAAACTACCGGCCCTTTATACTCTTTTCCGTGGGTCTTTTTCCTTTGTTACTTGGGATCCTGCATACGACGACTTATAAGATTTTACCTTTGGCATTTCCCCTTGACATTGTGATCGCCAATCTGCGGGATTCTATGGGGCACAATAATAACAATATGGGGACAATGTTATTCCTTAAGGAATCCTTGGTGCAATAGAGGAATGAGATGATGGAGACTTTTATGAGATCCTTCGATGACTACCAATGTCTAAGGAACCTTCATCAAGATATCATTTTGAAACTGGAACGCCATTGAAAGTACCATTTAACTTTGATACCACCTTATGTGAAGTCTAAATAGATTTATATGGACTAGGGAAATCATTAAATTTGTTTGAGAGCTATTACTCTATCCAAACTTTTTCTAAGAATGAAAATATCACATAACACTATTTAATTCATGTATATATGTCATAACCACTGCTGCCAAAATTTACCCACTTTTACAAGCTCTCTAGTGTAAATGTTAGGTTGAGTGCTACTATAACATGACCCAACCTCCAAGTTCCAATTAAGGAAGTGGGACATACAAACTGAACACATATTAACATTCCATAGGGACTACATATCACTGAGGAGTTAGAAAACCACCTGAGGTGATTAATCCTTGATCTGGAACTCTTTTTCACTAACCTCACACACCAAACACATGCAAAAAAAGGAAAGAGTGTGGTTATGAGGTCCAAAGTACATGCACAAGCCATATTCCATGTGATTATGACACAAATATTGTAGTTGTGAGCATGTGGTTCTCGAATCTATGCCACTTTTTCAGGCTAGCCTTGAGACCATTGCCCAAAACTTCCTGTAGATGTATAGAATCATAGTTTAGGTGACGAAAATGCCAAACAAATGAAATTGATATGAAAAATTGACTTAGACCTCCTAATACACATTAGAGATTTCATAAAACATATGGTAAAAATGTAGTTATAGGCCATTAATGCATATCTAATCATAAATCTCTGAACTTCATATGAGAATCACCAAGAATGTATAATTCCCTCTTAACTAGCTGAAACGACACTTGTTAGCACATGCATTCGTCATCCATTCAAATACTTATCAAATAATGAGCAAGATCCATAACCAGAGAAAATCATAGAACCATGCTTATTACCAACATATAACCAAAATGATAACCATGGCAAAACAACCATAGAATACACATAATAACAAGTACAAGTGTTCATTGATTACAATAGAAAAATAACTCTTATTAACATATGAAAAATCCAACCAAGTCAGGGACTTCGACATACCACTCGACTGTAGATTGGGCTAAACCAAGTATTTCATTCAGAAAATAACCCCTATGCCATATTCAAAGCATGAATATGGGATATCATGGGATAAATCAAGATATAATCAAACAAAGACTCCAAATATTAAACCACCTCCACCCTCAATCTATCGGGATCTCACCTAAAATGGTCTCGAGATCACAAAACCAAACCATGCTTGGATGCCTCAAAAATATTTTGCCATACCTTGAGTAATTTTCCTCTCTCCACCCACTTGGTAAGGGCGTCCTGTAGAAAATCATGTCCATTGCAAACTATTGGAAATTTCACTGAGACCACCTAAACTGGTTCCAAACCCTTATGACAATCCAAATCTCAACCAAGAATGAATCCCATCACACCATGGCTATCTAGGAATGTCAAGGAAATGATGAAAACATTGTCAAACTAGTAAAAACCCATGCCAATGATAGAAAACAAACCAAATAAACAAATTCATTTACCATGCATTCACACCTCAGCTAGGAAATGACACATGAAACTTGTTACTTGCAAATAATCCTACTGAAGCTATTGATCCAACCTTCTCCTTACTTCCAATCACTTTTCATGCGTGTTCTTTTCCTTCCTTTTCTTCGATTTACTTTCTTAAATTCTCCTCCTTGAGCTCTCACTCTCTCTCTCTCTCTCTCTCTCTCTCTCTCTCTTAAATGACCCAAGCTAAAACTGAAAAAACCTGTGAATTGTTTCTCTGGTGCCCTGTTATTATTGATGTCTCCCTTTTTCTTCATTTCCCCCCTCTAATTTCTTTAGCATGAAAATTTGTCTTTCTTCGCCTTAATTTTCTCCTCTTTTCATTATTTCTCATGCCAATTATTGCCTCTTTTTCCTTTACCAATGCCTTTGCCAATAGCATGAAAATCTGGCTTTCTTCGCCTTAATTTTCTCCTCTTTTCATTATTTCTCATGCCAATTATTGCCTCTTTTTCCTTTACCAATGCCTTTGCCAATTTCTATAATCATACTAAACCACAAGTGATTCCCACTATAGTTCTTTCCCAATACTCAACTTGGAATATATGTCCCACGAATCTGGTATTATTTTCCCTTTATTATCCTTTATTACATGAAACTTTAACCTGGGGCTATTACAAACGCCTCCCCCTTAGGGGAACACTCTTCTCGATGTTTTATGACACCTATTACCAAAAAACCGCTAGAAACAAAACAAATTGCCTATGGAGCTTTATAAGATAGCTCAATGTAGTATTTACAATGATATTTTGCTTAAAATTAAAACAAACATACCACTTATTGGAGCTTTATAAGACAACTCATTGTAGTATTTACAACCGTACACATATACATATACCAAAAACTCGTTTTCTTCAACCAAAAAATAATGAAGGATACAAAGGTTGCATCTAATTTACCATCCAATCAAGCTTCATCGGTCCCAAAGTCCTTCCATTACACTTTAACTTGCTTGATTTCTTGGTTCTAGATCATGAGCTATTTCCACTACAATATGAACTAAGGTTTTGGTTGGAATTTATCCTCTAGTTCCACCTACAATACTAACCAATTAATCACATGATCAACATCCTAAAAAAATATCTTAAGCAACCAAACATGGAAAGCATCATGGAATTTCACTATTGGTAGAAATGCAAGTCTATAGGTCATTGGTCCAATCCTCTTAAGGATATCAAAAGGCCTGCAATACTGAGGTGTCAACTTGGCACATCATCCAATCATTAAGGATCTCCTCTTGGGCTTGATGTGAAAGTACATATGCTCCACAACTTGAAATACCTTCAATGGCCTGTGCCAATATTCATAACTCTTCTTCCTATCCTGTGCTACCTTCAAATTCATTTTGATAACTTGCATTTCATGTTCCATCTTTTCCATGTTCACTAGATCACTCCAACTGATAGGAGTATTACAAATTCGCATGTAAAGAGCCTCAAATGGACTCATAATAAATGACTCGTGATACCCATTGTTATAATAAATTTTATTAGTGGAAGATACTCCTCCCATTTCCTCGGATGAGAGATGACATACATCCTCAAAATGTCCTTAAGAATCTGGTTGACCGTCTCTATCTTTGCATCTGTTTGGGGATGATAAGTTGTACTGAAAGCAAACTATATCCCCAAACCTACAAACAACTCCTTCCAAAGCATAGAAGTGAACTTGGCATCTCTGTTTGATATGATATTCATAGGTACAACATGTAATCTCACCATGTCCCTGATGAAGATCTGAGCTAACCATTGGCTGAATTAGTAGAATTTACTGCAATGAAGTTAGCTACCTTAACCTATCAATCACAACCATGATGGAATCATGCTATCTAGATGTCCTTGAAAACACTATACTAAAAACCATGGAAATGGCCTCCCATTTCCATTTTGGGATTGGAATAGTTTTTAGTAAAGCAAGTGGATGCTTACACTTTGGTTTTATCAGTTGGAAATCCATACATATCACAACAAACTTAGCCACCTCTACCTTCAAATTCATCTGATGATAGAACATATTAACTGCTATCAAAGTATTCTGATATCATTGGTGGCCTTAATACAACTTAACATGAAACTTTCTTAAGATAAGCTTCTTGAGCTCATTGCTATACGACACATAAATCCTACTCCTAAATCTGACCAAGCCATCTACCATGATGTGATACTCCTCGTCCCTATCACCTTCACCCTACTACTCTAACCTCCGTTGAGACTAATGGTACCTCTCATCATGCTTCCTTGCATGCAAGATCTGCACTTGTAAATATGGTGCATAAGAGCTCACAACTAAAATATGGTTTACCTACACTCTCCTATTGAGGGCAACTACAACCTTGTTATGCTTTCCCTTATTATATTCAATCTCATTGAGTGTATCCAACCATCTAGCTTGCATAGAATTCAGATTTGGTTGGTCAAACAAATACCTCACTCCACTATGATCACTGATCATAATAAACCTTCTGCAAAAAATATAATTCCTTGACATCTTCAAGGCATGAATAATTATTGCCAACTCACGATCGTGGGTAACATAGTTGTACTCATTCCTATTCATCTTCGTTGAATCATAACATACCACCTATCCTTCTTGCATAAGGACTCCACCAATTCCTCCATTTCAAGCATATATACATACCATGAACTCTTTATTAGGATCTTAAATATTCAAGACTAGAGCATTAGTAAGGAACTACTTAAACTGCTCAAAACTAGTTTCACACTCCTCAGTTCATTCAAACTTATTCTCTTCCCTATGCAAGGATGTAATATGATAGAAAATTTGTGAGAAGTTCCTAATGAACCTCCTATAGTAACCTACTAGTCCCATGAATGATCTGACCTCATCCACATTCATAGGATTTTACCTTTACATTATAGCTCTAATATTTTATGGGTTCACTTTTATACCTTCCAAAGAAACAACATGTCCAAACTAGTGAGCTTTAGTTTGAACGAAAATGAACTTGCTAAGCTTAGAATAAAAATGATCCTCTCTCAACAATATTGACACTGCTGCCAAGTGAATTGCAAGATATTTATCATTCTTAGAATATAGCAATATATCATCAATAAACATTGTCACAAGCTTGTCCAGGTAAGGACACAATACACTATTCTTCAAACACATAAAGGTGGATGGAGCATTATTAAGACCAAATGGAACCACCACAAAATCATAATGCTCATACTCGATATGAAATGAGGTATTGTAGATATCTTATTCTTTGATGTGCATGATGATATCCTGGTCTTAGATACATCTTCGAGAATACTGTTGCTCTGTTAACTTGACCAAATAAGTCATCAATTCGTGACAATGGATACTTTTTCTTGATAGTCACCTTGTTCAGCTTCTTGTAATCAATTCACAACGTTAGAGTACCATCCTTCTTACAAACAACACTGGTGCACCCAAAGGTGACACACTTGGCCATACACATCCCTTATCATGCATTTCCTTAATCTAAAACCATAATTCCACCAAATATGGAGTACTCATTTAGTAAGGTGCCTTTAATGCCAATGTTGTTCCTAGTACCAACTCAATAGAGAAATCGACTTCCCTGCGAGGCGATAACTCTGAAATATCTTCTAGAAACAGATCCTGAAACTCCTACAAAACAGGATACCTCTTCAAGACTTCAGCATCCTCAACATCCTTAGCATTTTCAGTGGAAATATGTACTGCAAATTATACACACCCTTTCCTGCAACTGTATTTTTCCAGCACAACTATAACCAATCTCACTACTGTAGGATTCCTCCTACCCTACAAGATTCTCTTCTCTCCATCACCATCTAGGCACTAAATAGCCTTCTTATAACACTCTACCTTTGTCTTGTGAGTGAACAACCAACTTGTACCCCAAATCATACTATATTGTCCTAATGGAAGAAACTTTAGATGTGCTGAGGTGGGCATACCATTCATCTCAAATGCCGAAACTCTCACCCAATGGTGAACTCTTTTCTTGGTCCCTGTAGCCAACTACACCAACCAAGACTCTGCATAAACTTCTTTATTCAAGCCACAGTTACCTACTATGTTAGGAATAACATAACTATAATTATATCTAGGATTAATCAAAATGGAAACAACTTGATAAAAGACCTTACCTTCCATCTCAATAATGGATTCTTGATGATCCACCTGCCTATTATCAAGTGTTGCATAGTTCTGAGGAATGCTTTGACCAACATCCCAAATTGTCCGTGCCTTCTGGGCACTATAGATATGAGGCTTGCAATGCTAGTACAGTGGAAAATCCTTCTTGAGATGAACTTTTCCAAAAATCCAACACTCTAATGGTTCTCTTCCACTACCTTTATATTGATACTCTATAGTTTGAGGTCCATGTCCCTTCTCAATTGCATTAAACTTCTTGTAAGGAGCCACATTTTATTTCGCACCTTCATCCCGAGGTCTTCCCCGCTTCAGAGGCCCTTTTTCTTTAGCCTTCTCATTCCATTTCTAATCACGCTTAGGCTCAAACTTGCACTTTGTCTATTGATAACAATGCTTCAATTTCCCCATGAATTCCCTTAATGACCGAGGCTCATCATACTTAATCTAGTCCTTGAATTTTATTGGTAGTCCACTGATGAATCTTTGAAACTTTATCTTCTCATCCTTGAGGTAAGGAACACACCTCAACAACTCTAGCAATTTATTCATGTACTCTTCACCTGTCATAGGTCCCATTTCAACTCATAGAACTCATTAGCCTTTCCATCATATTATCTCTTAGACAAGTATTTTTTTTTCAAGAGTCTTTTAAAATCATTCCAACTCAACTCTTTTACCTTTATACCTCTAACACACTTCACATCTTGAAACCAGATATCTGCATTTCCTTTGAGACTGAAAATAACTATCCTAGCTTTTATATTCTCTCTATAATCATGAAATTTGGAAATCTTCTTAATCCTGAGAAACCATGATCCTGGCTCTTCTAGTTCCTTCATCTCTCTATCAAATGTAGGAGGCTTGGATTTATTGAACTCATCAGGCAAGTTCTTCTTCTCACTCCTCCAATATGGGTGATTGTGGTGATGACAATGATGTCTCTCTGAACCAAAACTAAAATAGAACCCATAAGCACTACCTCTCACGTTAAGTATATAAAACCATCTGCCACCTCTGACTGTACCTCCTATGTTCATCCTGTATCCTTATCAAGATCTTCTACCATATAAATCATTATTCCTTTACTCCTTTCCATGACTAGTTAATGGTTTTCCATGTCTCTGCAAATACAACAAGATTTGAAGGGTCACTGCATTAACCTCAAATTGCTTTTATTTCTTTTATTGTTATATTGCTTACAACTTTTGATTTATGCCTTCATAATTCTTAGTGTGCCTGCTATATCAAGAGAGTATTCATCTCCTTGTTTCCCAACTGAGGTATAAGAAGAGTCACAAGAGATGCAATCCATAATTATGCGTTTCATCTCTTATCTTCTTCTTCCCGTAAACATACCATGTTAGATAAGAAAAATATAGACAATCAAAATCATACCTCTTTGAAGTTCAAGGGAGGCTATCATGTTTGCACAATTAGTGCATATTAGCACGACATAAATGTATCTCTCTCTCTCTCTCTCTCTCTCTCTCTCTCTCTCTGTATATATATATATATATATATAATGACACCAACATACCAAACTATTGACATTATGCACGAGAACTCAAATTGTAACATTGACTATATACATGACAACCTTAGTTGTTGCAATGCATGTAAACTGACTGACATGGATGCATAACAATTAAATATAGCCCATCTAGTCCAAGTGTTTGAACCTAGAAGCTCTAATACTAATCTATGGTATCATATATCACCCAAAGATAACACAACACAATCTGATACCAATCTGTAACAGCCCCTCCCAACATTTACCTTCTTTATAAAGCTCTCTAGGGTGAATGTTAGGCTGAGTGCTACTATGACATGACCTGACCTTCAAGTTCCAATTAAGGAAGTGTGGGCTACAAACTGAACACATACTGACATCCCATAGAGACTACATATGACTCAAGAGTTAGACAACCATCCTAGGTGATAAATCCCTAAGTTGGAACCCTTTTTCACTTACCTAACACCCCAACCACACACACAAAAAGGAAAGAGAGTGGTTATGAGGCCCCAAACACACGCACAATAAGGAAAGAGTTTGGTTATGAGGCCCCAACCACACACAAAATCATTCTTCCATGTGGTTATGACCCAAATCCTCTAGTTCTGAGCATGCAGTTTCAAAATTTGTGCCACTTTTTCAGGATAACCTCTATATCATTGCCCAGAACTGACTGCAACTTTCGAGAATCATATTTTAGGTGATGACCATACCAAACAATCAAACTTCAAGCTAGGACTTGACCTAGACTTCCTTGTACACATTCCACATTTTGTCAAACATATAATGGTAAACATTGAAATTACAAGTCATGAATGCATATATGATCATAGATCTTTGAACTTCATTGGAGAATCACCAATAAGGTCTAGTGCCATATCAAGTAGTGAAAACAACACTTTTTAGCCAATGCATTCATCAACCATTCAAATACTTATCAAATAATGAAAAAGATCCAGAGTGAGAGCACATAATAGAACGATGCTGACGACCAACATATAACCAGAATAATAACCATGGAAAAACAACCATAGAATCCACATAATAATAAGTATATTTTCTCATGGATTATAATAGGAAAATACATTCTATTAAAATATGCAAAATCCAACCAAGTGAGGGACTTCCACGTACCACCATACCATAGATTGGGATGAACCAAGTATTTCTCTCATCCAATCACCCTCGTGCCATATTCTAAGCATGAATGTGGGATATCATGGGATAAAACAAGACATAATCAACCAAGGAATCCATACCTTAAACCACCTCAATCCTCATGCTACCATGATCTCACCTAAACTGGTACTGAGATCAAAAATCCAAACCATGCTTGAACGCCTCAAAATTTCTTCACCATAGCTTGAAGAATTTTGTTGCCTTGACCCACCTATCAAGGGCTTCCTACATAAAACCTTCTAAACACCAACACTTCAAAATTTTCTTGAGACCACCTCACCCAGTTACAAGAACTTCTAACAATCCAAAGCTGAACCAAGAATGAATCCCATAACAGCATGGCTATCTAGGAAATGGCAAGGCAAGTTTGAAACCAATGTCAAACTAGAAAAATCCCATGCCAATGACAACATATAAACCAAATAAATAAATTCATGTACCATGCATTCACACCTCAGCTAGGAAATCACAAATGTAACCTGTCACCTGCAAATCCTCCTGCTAAAGTTGTTGATCCAACATTCACCTTGTTTTCCTTCACTTTCATTGCTTGTCCTTTTCCTTCCTTTACTTGCTTGATTTCTCCTCTTAGAGATATATCTCTCTCTCTTAACTGATCTGAGCCAAAACTAAAAAAATTGTGAATTGTTTCTTTGACGCTTTTCTATTATTAATGTCTCCCTTTTTCTACATTTTCCTTAATTTTTCCTCTAATTTTCTTAGCATGCAAATTTGTATCTCTTCACCTTGTTTTTCTCCTATTTTCCTCATTTCTCATAAATAAATGACAATTATTACCCCTTTTTCTTTTCCCAATGCCTTTTCTGAGTTCCATAACCACAATAAACTACAAGTGATGTCCACGATAGTTCTTTCCCAACATTTAACTTGGAATACGTGTCCCATGAGCTTGGTCTTATTTTCCATTTATTATCCTTTATTACATGAAACTTTAAGTCGGGGTTGTTACAAACCCATACCCCTTAGGGGAAATTCATCCTCGGTGTTTTATGACACCTATGACCCGCAAACCATTGAAAATAAAACATATTGCTTATGAAGCTTTATAGCATAGATTGATGCAGTATTTATAATGACATCCCATTGAAAAGAAAAACAAACATACTTCTTATTGGAGCTTTATAAGAAAACTCATTGTGGTATTTACAACCATAAACATATACAAAAAAATTAATTTTCTTGAACTAGCAATTAATTAAGGATACAAAGCCCTCATCTGATCAACCATCTCCCATGTAGCTTTATTGGGGCCAAAGTGCTTCCACTGCACTTTAACTTGATTGATTACTCAGTTCCAAAGCATGGGCTCTTTCCATTGCAATATGCAATGAGGTTCTAGTTGGAATTCTCCCACTAGTTCCACTTGCAATGCAAACCATCCAATCACATGATTAACATCCTGCACATATCTCTTAAGAAACAAAACATGGAAAAAATCATGGAATTTCACTGTGGTGACAATGAAAGTTTGTACGCTACTGTCCATTCATCTCAAGGATCCCAAAAGGCCTGCAAGAGGCAGGTTCCAAATTGGCACATAATCCAATCCTCAAGCAACTCCTCTTGGGCTTGATGCACAAGTACACATGATTCCTAGATTGAAACTCCTTGAATGCCTTGTTTTAATATGCATTACTCTTCTTCCTATCTTGTGCTACCTTCAAATTCCTTTTAATAACCTGCATTTCTTTTTAGATCTTTGCCAACATGTCTGGTCCAATCAAAACCTTGTTCACTGTATCACTCTAGTTGATAGGAGTATTACAACTCCACCCATAAAGAGCCTCAAATGGACTCATCCTCAATGACTCATGATACCCATTATTACAAGAAAACTCTACTAGTGGAAGATACTCCTCCCACTTCCTCTATTTATGCATGAGATATATCCTCAACATGTCCTCCAGAATTCGGTTGACCCTCTATGTTCACCCATCTATTTGCACATGACAAGCTGTACTAAAATCCATGTTTATCCCCAAACCTGCAAGGAACTCCTTCTAAAACTTGGAAGTGAACTTACTGCATTTTTTTTATATAACAATCATGGGAACAACATGCAATCTCACTATCTCCCTGACGAAGATCTGAGCTACCTCACTAACTCAATTAGTAGACTTTACTACAATGAAGTGAGCTACCTTACTTAAGTTGTCAACCACAACCATGATGGAATCATGTTGTCTAGATGCCCTTAGAAAAACTATAATGAAGTCCATGGAAATGACCTCCCATTTCCATTATGGAATCAGAATAGGTTGTAGTAAACGAGATCAATTCTTACACTCTTATTTTACCTATTGACAATCCATTCATCTTGCAACAAACTCAACTACCACTTTCTTCAAATTTGGCCAATGATAGAACTTCTTAACTATTATCAAAGTCTTTTGATATCATGAGTGGCCTGAATATGGATTAACATTAAAATCCCTCAGGATAAGATTCTTGAGATCACTGCTATCCGACACATAAATATTGTTCCTTTATATGATGAAGCCATTTTTCGTGAGTTGATACTCCTCATCTCTATCACCTTCACCCTGATGTTGTAACCTCTGTTTCAAATGTTAGTACATCTCATCATGCTACTCTACATGAAATATTTTCTCTCGTAGATCTGACCCATAAGAGATCACAATTGAAATATGATTTACATGTACACTCCTACTGAGAGCATCTACAACCTTGCTATCATTTCCCTTAATGTATCCGATCTAAAATTCAAACTCACTGAGGGTAATCAACCACCTAGCTTGCTTAACATTCAGATTTGGTTGGTCAAACAGATACTTCAACGCACTATGATCACTCATCAGAATAAACCTCATGCCAGGAATATATTTCTTCCACATCTTCAAGGCATGAATGATAGCTGCCAACTCAATATCATGAGTCACATAGTTATGCTTATGCTCATTCAACTTCCTTAACTCATAACATACCACATGTCCTTCCTTCCTTAGGAATCCACCAAGTCGTCTCTTGCAAGCATCTTTACATTCCACGAACTCTTTATCAAGATCTTGAATCTTCAAGACCATAACATTTGTAAGCAATTTCTTCAACTGCTCAAAATTAGTTGCACACTCCTCAATCCATTCAAACTTATTTCTTTTCCTTTGCAAGGATGTAATAGTATAGGATATCTGTGAGCAGTTCCTAATGAACCTTTAGTAGTAACTTGCTACTCCCATGAATGATTTCACCTCATCCACATTCCTAGGAGTTGGCCACTCCATGATAGCTCTAATTTCTTTTGGGTCAACTGCTATACCTTCCCTGGATACAACATGTCCCAAGTAGTAAACTTTAGTCTAAAATAAACTGCACTTGCTAAGCTTAGCATACAACTAGTACTCTCTCAACAATATTAACACTGCTGCCAAGTTCTCCACATGCTCTTCCTCTTTCATGGAATATATTAATATATCATCAATAAAAGCTATCACAAACTTGAGTAGATAAGGATGCAACCAATTTTTGATCAAACACATAAAGGTGGATGGAGCATTAGTAATTGAAAAGAACTACCACAATCTCATAATTCCCATACCAGGTATGAAATTTGGCCTTGTAGATATCTTATTCTTTTATGCACACCTGATGATATCATGATCTTAGATCAATCTTCGAGAATACTGTTTCTCCCTTCAATTAATCAAACAAGTTACTATCAATGACAATGAATACTTGTTCTTGATAGTTAGCTTTTTCAACTTGCTATAATTGATGCACAGCCTGAGAGTACCATCCTTCTTATTTACAAACAACACTGGTACACCCCACGGTGACACAATTGTCCTTATGTATCCCTTATTAAGAATTTTATTAAGGTATAACTTCAAATCCACCAACTTTGGGATACCCATTCGATAAGGTTCCTTTGACGCTAGTTTTGCTTTAGATACCAACTCAATAGAGAATTCCACTTTCCTATGAGGTAGTAACTCTGAAATATTTGTTGGAAATACATCCTAAAACTGCTACAAAATATGATACCTCTTCAAGATTTCAACATCCTCAACATCCTTCCCTTTGTCACTTGAAACATGCACTGCAAATAATACACACCTTTTCCTACAATTGCACTTTTCCTACCTAGCTATAATCATTCTCACTGATGTAGGATTCTTCTTACCCTACAATATTCTTTGCTCTCCATCATCATCTAGGAACTCAATAACCTTCTCATAACAATCTACCTTAGTCATGTGAGTGAACAACCAATTCATACCCAAAAGAATACAATATTATCCCAATGGAAGCCCATTTAAGTGTGCTTATGTAGGCATATTATTCAACTCAAATGCACAAACTCTCACCCAAGGATGAACTCTTTTCTTGGCCCTTATAGCTAACTGCACTAGAAAAGACTATGCATGCACATATTTATTAGATACACACTTATCCACTATGTCAAGACCAACATAACTATAATTAGACCCAAGATAAATCAAAATTGAAACAAATCAATCATAGAGCTTAAATTCCATATCAATAATGGAATACAAGTGATATTCCTGCATGTTATCAAGTCTTGCATAGATCCGAGGAATGCTCTGCTAGACATCCCCTACTACCTATGCCTCCTGGGAACTATAGATCTGAGGCTTGCCACCATGGTACAATGGAAAATCCTTCTTGTGATGATCTTTGCCACAAATCCAAAACTGGAATGGTTCTTCACCACAAAATTTATTTTGATGCTCTCCAGGTTGAGGTCCATGTCCGTTCTCAACTGTAGTAAACTTCTTGTAAGTAGCCTGAATTTCTTTCTCACCTGCATCTTGAAGCCTTCCCCAATTTAGAGGCCATTTTCCTTTAGCCTTCTAATTCCGCTTCCAATCATTCTTAAGCTCAGAATCACGCTTTGACTTCACATAACAATTATTCAATTTCCCAATGACATCATCCAATGACTGAGGCTTATCATAATCAATCTGATCCTTGAATGCTATTAGAATTCCACTGATAAATTTTTGCATTAGAGAAATCTTAAGGCCAAAAATGGGCATCAAAACAAAAATGTACAACCAAAATCAACTTTATAAGTAATAATGGGATTCAAGATGATTATGTCAACCATGGTGGATGATTCACCATTTTTTGAGTAAAAAAGTAAAAACATTAAAAAATAAAAAAAAATTGAAAAAACTATTTTTTCAACTTATCTCCCTATGGTCTTACACAAATTTTGAGTGCTAGCACTTGTTGGATTCAAAATTGAATTCCTTGTCCAACGAGTACCCATGCCTCATACTTTTAATGGATCTTCCTACAATAAAAGTGAGAAATACATGAAAAACATGATTGCAATCACATTTTTACATGTATTTCTCACTTTTCGTGTAGAAGAGTATATAAAAAGTATGAAAAATGGGTACTCCTTAGATGAGGAATTAAATTTTGCATCCAGCGAGTGCTCCCACTTGAAATTTTAGTAAAATTGTAAGGCGATAAGTTGAATATATGAGTTTAAATAGTAGTTTTTTCTTTTTCCCCTCTAAAATATGATGTTGTAATCTAATATTATTTTATAATATTACTTATGATGCCCAATTTAGACCTAAAAATTTATCTAATGTAATGTTCATCTTCTCATCCTTGAGGTAAGGCACATACCTCAATAGCTCCATAAGCTTAGTCCTCTACTCTTCTTCTATCATAGATCCCATCGTCAACTCATTGAACTCCTTATCCTATCCATCATAGTATATCATGGAAAGGTACTTCTTTCTTAAGAGTCTGTTAAATTGATGCTAACTCAAATCTTCTACCTTGATGCATCTGACAAGCTTCACATCTTCCCACTAGATATTTGGCTTTCCTTTGAGATTGAAAATAACTATCTCGCTTTTATATTATCTGTATAATCATGTAATTCAAAAAACTTCTTCATCCCAAGAAACCATGCTTTAGCATTTTCTCATTTCTTCATCTCTCCATCAAATGTAGGAGGCTTGGATTTCTTGAACTCATCTCGCAATTTTTGTTCTCACTCCTCTTATAAGGATGAAGGCAGTGATGATAATGATGTCTCTTTGAACTAGGAATAGAATAGAATCCATAAGCACTACCTCTCCTATCAGGTGTATCCAACCATCTGCCACCTATTATTGTACCATATTTGGTCATCTTGTGTCCCGATCCATACCTGCTACCCTATGCCCCATTAGTCCTTTCCTCCTATCGATGACTAATACATTATTGTCCTTGTCTCTTCTAGGCTCTAGCAAGTACTTCCTATGACTCAACTATCCTATTATCTGCCTTACAAATCTGATTTCTGCCTTTAGAGTTCTCAATGTACCTAATGTATTAGGAGAGTAATCTTTGCCTTGTTGCTCAACTAATCTACAAGGTGAGTCACGTGATTTGTATTCCACCATATTGCTCATCATCCCATATATTATTCTTCCTGCAAGCATAACATGTTAGATAAACCAAATATGGGCATAATCAAAATCATACCTTTGTGAAGTTTAGGAGAGGCTATCTGGTCTACAAAATTAGTCCAGATACATAATGAAACCAAAATATCAACCTATCAGCATCATGCATGATAGATCACATTGTAACACCAAATATATACATGATAACCTTATCCACATGAATACATGAATACATGACCTGAACTCCAAGTTCTACTTAAGGAAGTGGGGTCCACAAAGTAAACACATACTGACATCCCACAGAGACGGCAGATCACTAAGGAGATGGAAAACGACCCCAGGTGATCAATCCCTAATTTGTAACCCTTTTTCACTGACCTAATACCCCAACTGTACACACAAAAAGGAAAAAGTGCAGTTATGAGGCCCAAACTACACACACAAGCCTTCTTCCATGTGGTTATGACCCAAATTCTCCAGTTCTAATCACGCAGTTCTGGAATTTGTGCCACTCTAGGCTAACCTCCATAACACTACCCATAACTGCATGTAACATTTCAGAATAATATTTTAGATGATGACAATGCTAAATAATCAAACTTCAAGCGAGAACTTGATCTAGACTGCCTAGTACACATTAGACATTTCGTGAAACATATGGTAAACATATAAGCTACATATCATGAATGCATATTTCATCATAAATCTTTGAGATTCATCTTAGAATCACTAACAAGGTCTAATTCTCTCTCAAGTAGCTACAAAAACACTTGTTATCCCATGTATTCAGCAACCATTCAAATATTTATCAAATAATGAACAATATCCATAGCCAAAGCACATTATAGAAACATGCTTATGATCATCATATAACTAGAATAATAACCATGAAAAAAACGATATAATACACATAATAACATGTATCAGTGCTCACTGATTACAATAGGAAAATAAATTTGATTAACATATGCGAAAGCCAACCAAGTCAGGGACTTGCACATACCAATCCACCATATTGATGAGCCCTAGAAATGGGTAACTATATGGGCTCATTTTGCCTATTATTTCCATTTAATCCACCATTCTCCATAGTTTTGTGCATGTTTTGAATATATTTATGTCAATTGAGTGAATGGGGATAGTCACTTTGCCACATAGTCTAATGAGTGTTTATTGCAGATTTTTGGACAATTTTTGGATAAGGACCAAGCATTTATGAGCAGATTGGCAGCCAAACTCGATGAAACAGGCCTAACGACTTATAGGAGGGGTGTGTCCTACATCAATGATCCCTTCCTCTAGTTCTCCACCAGCAGCTCGGAGTTCAAATGCCCACAATGATGATCCAAAGGGGTAGCCGAGCAAGTCTAGTAGAAGTTGTTGTTATCTTCAGTTTAGGTAGCCAAGTTCCTTAAGTTTAGGAGGAATGTTGGGAGTCCCCACTTGTATAAATAAGAAGGCTTCAGGCCTCAGTAGGTTAGCCATTTCATAGTCTATTTTCGCACTTTTGTGCAGTCTTGTACTGAGCTCATTTTCGAGCTCCTTTTGTAGACAGTTTGTGATGTAGCTATTATTTTTTGATCAATGAACATGAATCTAGCTTTGAACCAGCACTGATCTTTTCTAGAGGGCTGAAACTCTTGGGTTAGGGCCCAACCCAAGCTGCCCAACACCTCCTTTGTGTATTTATATGTTTTTTTTTGCATTCATAAGCTGATTTTTGTTGTTTAGGATTAATCTTGCTTTGGTAAAATAGGTTGCTTTTGATGATTAAATTAGTTGTTCTTGCTTCAAGTTGTTTAAGTAGTTTGCTGTAGTAATAAAGAAAGATCCAAAAGGGCTACCAGCAGGCCTTGATCCCCTTTCTCCCTCCTTGGGACCATGAATTGAGGACCAGGCACTGTTGCTGCCACCAAAAACACGTTTTTGCCTTTCATGCAATCACTAGTGTGATGTTTTGAGTTGGCGAAGCTGCTATTTGTTTGGATTCACATGCTTAGACCATTTCTTATTCATTTACCATGGTTTCCTCACATAGTTTCCTGTTCATAAAGTTATTTTCAGCACTTTTATGGTTTTAGGTCAAATTAGACAAACTCTGTTTTTTGGTTCTTTCTTGGGTTAGTATTAATAAGTAGGTGTGTAGCTCACTTGAAAAACATTCCAGCTTGTCATCACTCCATAGCACAACTTGTACCAGCTCATCTTTCACAAATTCCTTCACTCATTCACCACATTTCTCCAAACTGTCCTAATTTCTGCGTTTTTGTGCAAAGTTGCTTTCTTCCCCTTTGAGCAAGTCCAACCCTCCCTTCATTCCCGATCTTCATTAATAGAGTCCTAGACCCTCCAACACCTTCATCCCGCCTTCATTTCATTTTTCCCACCATTTTTTTCACCTTCAAACCTCCAAAAATCACTTTCAGCCTCCTCCTGGAGAACTTCTTGTAGAACTTCCTGTAGATCCCCTTCAGCCTCCTGTAGAAGTTCATGGGAGTGATTCTTCAAAGTATGATCGCAATGGAAGTCTCCAGAAGGGTTCTAGGGACTTCTTAGGACCCCTCCACACCTTCCTCACCATATGTAAAAGCCAACTCCATCCTCCTTTGCCACCAAACATCTGCAAAGTCATAATTAGTCAAATCAAAAGCATACTAAATCTGCATAAAAATACTCAAAATTGCAAAAAAATGATTTCTTTCCATTTCACTTCAGAAGTAGCTTGAATAAATATAATTTACCTTTTCAGTAATCAATGGCACCCATTTCAATAGTTTCCATCTCTTTTCTTGCACGATCAGGGTTTGCTAGGGTTTGAGTTCCATTTCAGTTTTCATTCTCTTTCTGCAAGTAGAATAGCCCCTGTAGAATTAGTATTCTACCATCACAGTAAAAGCTTCTTCTTAAAACTCATAAAATTTGGCTTGAGCTCCTAGCGAACTTGTGCCAGCTGATCCAGTGACAACCTGTAGTAAGAGCTAGTACTTGTGCATACAGCATCATCGCTTCTATGTTTGTTACGAACTACCGAGTTGATACAAGTAAAGAAGGGAGCTCTAGGAGTTGCAACATTATTGCTGCAATACTGGAGCTCACCACTCTTTTTGGTGTCGTTGCCAGGGAAGTGTCAGAGTAATTGTGATTACTTCTTTTCTTCTATTTTCTATTGCAACATTCTGCTAAGTAGTTTATTTCAGCAAGAGTAGAGTAGTTGTTTCATTTCAATTCTACAATTTCATTTATGCAAAAGTAGATTAGACATTTCCCTCTTTCATTTCAATTCTGCAATTTCATTTCAGCAAGCGTAGATTAGACATTTCCTGCTTTCATTTCAATTCTGCAATTTCATTTCAGCAAGCGTAGATTAGCAATTTCTTGCTTTCATTTCAATTCTGCAATTTTCATTTCAGCAAGGTTTATTTTAGTTAGTTGCAATTTGATGTTCAATCCATTTCAGTTTTTTTAGGTACAAGAAGAAAAACAAACAAAAAAATTCAAAAAAGTGATTTCCTTTCATGCCTCGTAAGAACAAAGACAATTCAGGAAAATTCCTGCCCAACACCCCCAACACATCATTGAGTCACCATTCTCTCTTCTTTGGTGGCAGTGATCCAAAAGATGTTATAGGTGAATCTCCAGAGATATACGAAGATCCTATAACAGAAGAAGAGCGAGAAAACATTCCTCCTGATACCATGGCTGAAAACAGAAATGTTAAAGGGAATGGGGAAAAAAGAGAAGGTACCTTTCCTATCCGGGAGACCAATGGGGACACAAAAATGAAAAACATAAGTCCTTCATCCCTACCTCACTTCCATGGACTAACTACGAAAGATCTTGATACTTTCTTGTTTGAATTTGTTTTTCTCTGTCGAACCTATGACTATGCAGAAGACGAGCAGAAGTTGAAACTGTTTCCTTCTACCCTGAAGGATGTAGCCTTGCACTGGTTCATGGGTTACCTGGAGACAATATCACAAATTGGGCTCAGATTCAGCAAGCCTTTAACAACAAATACCGTGACTATTGCAGGTCAAAGGAAACCAAGGAAGAAATCTTCCATATGACCATGGATAGTGATGAATATTTAGAAGACTATGAAGAGAGGTTTCAACTCAATTATAAAAGGGCCATGTGCACACTTGACCCTGAATCTCTGAAGTTGGTTCTGCTCAGAGGAGTCCCTGAAGACCTTCTAGATACCCTCCATTTGCTAGCTGGGGGAGACATCTATCAATTACCTTATGATGACATAAAGACTATGTTTAGAAACCATTCCAGGTCAGCTAGGAAGAGTGGTAGGGGAAGTTAGCCATTAGCCAGTACATCCTCATCCAGCTCATCGCTTAGAAATGAACTTGAGAATCGACTGGAAGATTTCAAGAGTGAGGTGAGGCAGACTCTTGCCATGAAAATGGATACCTTGCATATCAAAAGGGAACAAGAGGAAGCTGAGAGAGCTCTGGCCATCTTTTGTCCTAGGTGCACAAGAAAGCATCCTAGGAATGAATGTCCACTGCACTTTATAGAAGTGTGTGTAGTTTGTGAATAATACCATCCTACGAATCAGTGCCCTTCCTTGCCCGGAATCAAAATTATATATCAAGGGGCTGAAGGAGCCACTGAACCACTCTATTGCATGAACCAAAGGAGGCCACATGGGCCCATACCTTACCAGCAGGGAATGCAAGGGACCTCCCAGAGCTATTACATCCCCAATCAAGCCAATTCCATGCCTTCTTGGGGTCCCCCTACTCATCCTTCCTAGTCCACACCCCTTCCTTGCTTATATCCTCCTTAATACCAGGCCCCTCTAGTTGCTCATTTGTTTCATCTTTATGCTCAGCCACAACCTCAGTGGAGTGCACCTCATCAAGGGTGGAGGCCCCAGTATAACTCTCCTCCCACTCTTTTTCCTCCACCACCTACTCAACCACAACCATTACCTCTTGCGCCTCCAAGAAAACCCCAAATACCTGCTCAACTGAACCTGAACCCCAACAACAGACAGGCCCAACAGGTATATAGTGGGGAAACATCATGCCCAACATATGTTGTGGAGATTCTGGAGATTAACCTACGATATGGGAAGGTTCTCCCAAATAGCCAACCTCCTCCTAAGGAGGATGAGGAAGAAAAATAGGAAAGTGAACCTAAAGTCATTCCACCCTTTCCTGAGAGACTATCTGGAACCACCGAACCGACCCCAGAAGAAACTGAACTTCTGGGAGAACTAAAACAGTTATGTTTAAAAATACCCCTTCTCCAAGCCATAAAGGATGTGCCTATATACAACAAGATGATCAAGGAGAAGTGCTTCAAACACCCAGGTAGGCGAAAGAGATATGCCCCAACTATCAATGTCATAGGACAACTATCTGATCTGATGTTGGGGCAGGTAATTTGTCTGAAATATCTAGACCCTGGGAGTCTTGTAGTTGATGTCCACATCAATGGCACCATAATCCCCCATACCTTGATTGATCTAGGGGCTGCCATTAATGTGATGACCAGGGACACTATGCTCAAACTCAACCTTCAGGGTTCCCTAAGAAAGACCTCAACAGTACTGCAGTTAGCAGACCACTCCACCATGACCCCTGAGGGGATTGTGGAAGATGTCATGGTCTCTATTGATTCCTGGGAGTACCCTACTAATTTCCTGGTTCTCCAACCAAAGGCAAAGCTCACTGGGTATCCTCTCATCCTAGGAAGACCTTGGTTGGCTACTGCAGATGCCTACATCAGCTACCGAGCTAGGAACATGACAATCAAGAATGGGCATATGTCTAAGCAGCTAGTCCTCTATCCTCCTGTCCAACCTCTGCTGGAACATTATTTACCCCTTTGGTTGGAGGACGAAGATGAGGATGAAGTATATTCCGCACCATTGTGTATATTAGAAGCTACCATGGGGGGTCCACAAACCGAGGATGATGTTATTGAGAACTTGATTCATAATTCAACCCTGAGTGTGTTGCCTTAGAAGAGTTGGTGGAAGAAACCCAAGCTAATCCTTTAGTTGATCTCTGTGTGGCTGATCCGACCTCCCTTCGAGTCAAGAACGTGGAATTTGGCCCAGAAAAAACTTTGAAGATCAACTCATCCCTGTCCACCTCTCAGGAGAAAGAACTGTGTAGCTATTTGAAGAATCACTTGGATGCTTTTACTTGGAGTTATAAGGAGTTGAAGGGAGTCCACCCTCCCGTCTGTACTCATCACATTTACATTAAGAAAGATTTTAAACCAGTTAGGTAACCTCAAAGGAGGATGAATCCAGCCCTCAAGGACATTGTCAAAGAAGAATTGTAAAAGTTGCTCGATGCAGGATTCATCAACCCCATCTTTGATAGCGAATGGGTTTCTCTTTTGGTGCTAGTGCCAAAGAAAAACTAGAAGTGGAGAATCTATGTAGATTATCGGGAACTAAACAAGGCCACCAAGAAGGACCATTTCCCTTTGCCTTTCATAGATCAAGTGTTAGATGGCCTAGCAGGGAAGAAGTTCTTCTCCTTCCTAGATGGGTTTAGTGGGTACAACCAGATCCAAATCAGCCGGGAAGACCAGATAAGACCAGTTTCACTTGTCCATGGGGTACTTTTGCATACCAGGTCCTTCCTTTTGGGTTGTGCAATGCTCCTGCAACTTTCCAGAGAGCAGTATTGAGCATATTTGCAGAATTGGTTCATGATTCAATGGAGATCTATATGGATGACTTTACTCCTTATGGTTCTAACTTCCAGGAAGCTTTGACTAACCTAGGAAAAGTTTTAGGCAAGTGTATTGAAATGAACCTGTCCCTCAGTTCTAAAAAATGCGAATTCCTGATGACTGGAGGGACCGTGCTAGGTCATACAATTTCTCAGTAAGGATTATAGGTGGATCCCAACAAGATTGCTATCATCCAAAGGGTCCCAGCTCCTCAAAAGGTAAGAGATGTTCGGAGTTTTCTAGGATTAGTAAGGTATTATAGAAGATTCATTAAATATTTTAGTAAGCTAGCCTCTCCATTGTTTGGTCTTTTGGGGAAAGATGTTGAGTTTATATGGACTGACAACTGTTAGGAGGCTCTAGATGCCTTGAAAGGTAAGCTGGTAACTTCCCTAATCTTGAGAGGTCCAAATTGGGCCCTACCTTTCCACGTTCACACAAATGCCTCGAACAAAGTGATAGGAGCAGCCTTAGGGCAAGTTGAAGAGAAGTTGCCTTATGCCATATATTTTGTGAGTAAAAACTTGTCTAAGGAAGAATTAAACTACACTGTAACTGAAAAGGAGCTCCTAGCTATAGTCCATTCGCTAAACAAGTTCAGACACTACATCATTGGCTATCAAAAATTCATACACATTGATCATGCTGCAATTAGGTATTTGATGAATAAAACATATGTAAACGCTCGTATCATTAGATGGTTACTTTTATTGCAGCAATTTGATTTGACTATTGTTGATAAGCGAGGTAAGGAAAATGTCGTTGCTGATTTTCTGTCTAGACTAGATCTACCTGCAGGTGAAGTAGGAATGGTTGATGATCAAATGCCAGATGAACACTTATTTGCTATTTCTGTACTCTCTCCATGGTTTGTTGATATAGAAAATTACTTGGTTTCAGCACAGTTTCTGCCACGCCTGTCCTCAAAAGAGAAGAGCAAGATCGTGAGGAAAAGTGCCCCATTCACTTGGATTGGGGGAAATCTTTTCAAACTTGGCCCAGATTAAATTTTTACGCGATGTGTCAGGGAAGAGGAAGTCTTTGACATCCTCTTAACCTGTCATGATGGACCTTGTGGGGGCCACTTTGCAGCAAAGAGGACTGCTTTCAAAATTTTGCAGGCAGGTTACTATTGGCCCACTCTTCATCAAGATGTCAGGAGATACATCAGCCAATGTGACCGATGTCAAAGGATGGGGAAACCGACTCCAAGGGATGAGATGCCCCTGCAACCTCAAGTGACTTTCGAGCCATTTGAGAAGTGGGGCATGGACTTTGTGGGTCCTATCAACCCTCCTTCAAAACAGAAATCTTACATCATTGTGTGTACTGATTATCTGAAAAAATGGGTAGAAACAAAGGTGATCAAAGTGGAAACAGAAGAAAAAGTAGCTGAGTTTTTAAGCAAAAATATCTTCTACAAGTTTGGCTACCCAAGAGAGTTAGTTACAGATCAGGGAAGTCAGTTTACCTCCAATTTGGTTGAAGACATTCTCGCACACCACAAGATTAAGCATAGAAATTCCACCCCTTATCATGCACAAGAAAATGGACAGGTGGAAGTCACCAATAGGGCTTTGGAAGGGATTTTGACTAAGGTAGTGAGCAGCAACAAAAACGATTGGATAGATCGATTGGTTGAGGCCACCTGGGCCTATAACACCACCCAGAAAGCCACCACAGGGTTTACACCCTATGAACTGGTCTATGGGAAGAAGGCTCTACTATCAATATTCAGGATGGCAGCTCAGCGGGACCTAGATCTCATCCATGCACAAAAGGAAAGATTGCTTTAGCTAAATGGAATGGATGAACAGAGAATGCAGGCCATAATTCACTCAGAGGTAGTCCAAACTCAGAGAAAAATATGGCATGACAGACACCTCAAAGAAAAACAATTCCAGCAAAGAGATTGGGCACTGTTGTATGATTCAAGATATAAATATTTCAAGGGCAAATTGAGGACAAGATGGGTGGGACACTATATAGTAGAAAAATGTAGTGAAAATGGTTCAGTCTTTATCTGGACCATAGATAAAGAAGCCATCCCTATGCTCGTTAATGGGCATAGATTGAAGATCTATAGGAAGCCCCTTTCCAAGCAGGAGTTCATTGAGAATTTGGGAAAAACAGTGTTGGTAGTGGAGCAAGTCCCTGTCTCCACTCCACACTCCACCCACACCCTGAACCAAAAAAAAAAAAAAAAGAGAGAAAGAAAAGAAAAAAAAAGAGGAAAAAAGAGAAAAAAACATAAAGAGGAATAAAATATCCCTGGGTGAAAACCTCTTGGAGGCACCTAGGGCAGGCAGTGAGGGTGAAAACCTCCTCGAGGCACCCCAGCTGTCTCCAAAAAAAAAAAAAACCCTAACTTATTTTGGATGAATTGTAGGTCGTAGGAGGGTCGCACAAGAGGGAAAGACGAGACCAGGCTGCATGCACCCTTCATAGTCCATCCCTCCATCACTATTATCCTTTTCCAGGCCTCAGTCTCATTTGTTCTGAAAATTTCGCATCCTACAGGAAACTCTATGTATTTTACAGGAGGATCTCGTAGAAATTACAGAAAGGCCAAAATCAATTTTAGAAAAGAACCCGAGGGTTGCAAATTCATCTAGAAGGCCTGTGAACCTCTCTACCACCATCCATCCGCCTAACTCTCCATGTCATCTCTACACACCCGCATTTCCACTCATTTTTTCCTTTCCCTGCACAAACAAAATACAAAAATTATGTTTTTTTCCCACTTTGAAAACACAAAAGAAGATGACAAATAAAGTAGCAACGTTCTTCTTGCTTATTCTTACCTAATACCTTCCAGCTGCTATGTCTTCCATTCAAAACCTTTGTCAACTGTCTTTTTAAGCCTGCTCAAGCATCAGCCTGAATTTCAGAAGGAGAAGCAGCTATAGGAAATCCTGTAGGATTCCTGTAGCAGCTGATCCCTTTGAAAAACAAACTCTAGAGACAGGATCAACGTAGCAGGATGTATGAAACATGTAAGGAGTATACCTTGATCAAGGAATCATCCACCAAAGATGAAGGCTGAGCATGCAGAGCACTAGTAGCAATAGCAACGAGGAAATGAGGTGCCAGAGTCCAAAGTATGCATAGCACAACAACGACTAAGCAGGTAAGTGGCTAAACCTATTCCTCGATTGCATGAATACTATTTCAAAACTGCATGAACTATGGGAATGGTCATGATTAAGTGGACTCAGTGGCCAGCTAACTGGCCACCCTCGTTCAGTTCACACACCCTCGTGGAATTCAGTTGAGCCACGTCCAATTCAAACTGCTGATCAGATACGTAGTCAGCACGTGTGGCATGTCAACTCGGGAAGAAAACATTCAAAACCAGTAGTGGTGGCGGCGTATAATGGGAGTAAGGGAGGTGATGGCGGTCAGGTAGCATGAAGAACCATAATTACACTGGTATAGGACCAACGGTCCAGATGGGGATAACATACGCATCCGGCCACCTCATCTCCTCATCGCGGATATGATGATTAGGTGACAGAAGAATTTTTGATGTCCTTAAGACCCCATTCGAAAACACATGCTACAGTCAGTTTTAGGGGTCTGACCCTAGAGCTTACACCTGATTTTATTAGTCGAATCATAGGTCTTCCACTTGGGCTCCCTTGGAGCAAGGAGGAAAAAACATTGGGACAGGTTGCCAAGAAGACATTTTTTTCAACCTGGGGAGCATCCTGTAGAGGATAAAAATGGGGCCAGAAGGAAGGCTTACCTCCTCCATGGAGTGAAGTCAGCTACCAAATAATGAAATATATCACTTGTGAAGGAAGGTTCAGTATAATTTATGGTTATCACTTCATGTTATTGCATGAATTGAGGTATGGGATGGACCTATCTCTAGTTAGAAAACTCAGTCTCCCATATTTCCTCCTCCAGTCTTTGATAGAATGTGGCACCAAGCTGAATGCAGGGGTCCCAGACCAGCTGGCCCACCATGGTCTCATTAAATTATTGGTGGAAGATGCCCTACACACATACACCATCCCCATAGCTTGGGAAATTTTTAGGAATATGTCCAGAGAAGATGAAAACAAGACTTTGACCAAGGACATCAACCCATCTGGCATGAGGAGGAGGAAGAGAAAGAGGAAATTGAGAAAGAAATGCATGAGGAGACACAAAATATTCAAACAGAGGAAGAACAGGAAACAGAAGAGGAGCAGAAAGAAGAGGAGAAACTTGAAAAACCCACTGTAATACCTAAGGCAGAAAAGAAAACAGCCTCAAAGACAGAGAAGAGGAAAAGAACAAAAATTGAGAAGAAAAAGCCCAAGAAAGCCCAGAAAAAGACTGCCACAGGAGAGGTAGGGACCCAACAAGGAAAAGAGAAGACATTACCAGAGATAGCAGAGACACAAGAAAAAACAACAGACATAGAAAAGACTGCAGAAGATGAAGGGGAAGAACAACAGAAAGAAACATCCCCTAAAACATTGGAAAAAGAAGCAGCAATTGTGCTGGCTGCATTGAGCACTCCAACAAAACAAAAGGGAAAAAGAAAAAGAGAAACAATTGTGTATTTCAAAGCTAGAAGGAGCACCAGGATTAAGATGGGAAAGCCCCAACCACCATCAAAAGAACCTATAATAATTGAGGATGCACCTACTGAGAAAAAGGAGGAATCCCCCTCCAAAATCTCTATCACTTATGAGAGAGGGAGTCCCAAAACTTCCACTTCGAAGGAAAGAATCAAACTAATGGACTCCAAAGCAGTTCTACAGGAAGCTCAAACCTCTTTACAGGAAACACTGGCCAAGCTAAAATAAACTGAACAATTAGAAGCGAAGGCAGCAGAACAGTCACAAGAGGAAGGTAGGGAAAAAGAGATACCTGAACCAAGTCCTCAGCCTAATTTAGGCTGATATTACAATCTGCTAGAAGGTGGGAAGATCATCCCATAGAAATTTGCTATGCCCCTTTATTTGAACTAGGACAAGAAAGGGTTAGAACCCACACCTAAATGAAGATTGCTAAATCTAAAGGAGTATAAGATATCAAGCACATGGAAGAACAGTTAAAAGAGTTGAGAAGGGAGTTGGGCATGGTGAGACACATCGAGAGCATTAGAAGAGCCCAACTATAGGAAGAGAATGAGTTGCTGAAAAAGCAGTTACAGGAACGGGAAACTCAAGGGGGAGAAAAATCGCAAATTTTTGAAGAACAACAACTACAGGAATGTCCCCTAGTAGATGAGGGAGCAGTAGAGAAACAACATTAAGAAGAAGAGGCACAACCTGATGTTGGAATGATGATAAAGCAGCAGCAAGAAAGAGAATCTTAAGCAGTAGCTGAAGTGATGATGTTGAAGTAGTAGTTGCAGGAAAGGGAAGCCCAGATGGCCTGCATGGCCAGCTGGGCAATGGAGGCCTTACAGTGCAGGCAACCAGCTAGATCCTATGCACTATATCTCAAAGACCAATGGCTCCAGTTCTAGATTAAAACATTGGCCCAAAGGGGCACAATCCCATTCCAAAATTATGGTCAGTTTATGCATCTATGTGCTACTAGTTCAGTTGAGGATAAAGCCAAATTAGCAGAATTTTACTTACACAATATGGCACTCCCTGATATGAATTTTTGGGATCCGAATGCTGCATTGGGAGACCTACAGCTCATGGCTATGGCTTCTTGGATGAGCCATGAGGAAAAGAGAGCAGTGGAAATTCAACAGATCATGGAAAAAGAGCTAAGTGAGCCCCTGCTAATAAGGGCCGAACTGGAAGACCCCTCAGCTCTCATATATGCTCATCAACACCTTGCAAGCAATCCTCAAGTTCTCCCTGATTATGTTGAAACGAAAGCACAAGCTATTGCTGATTTTGAAGATATGGAAAGATTATTTGGCGATGATTGCCTTCATGCTTGCATGAGAAGGTGGAATACATTGTCATATAGCTTAAAGATCAGGGAGTATCACTCCCCAACTAGAATGAGGGAGGCTTTGGTGAGAGTTCCCCTATATAAACATTCAATGAAAAACTTGAAAGCCAACTGGATTGGCCTTAAGTTTAGTCCTCCACTACTCTTAGGACTATTGAAATGGGTTAAGGAAGAAGAAGAACACAAGCAATGGGAGGAAGTGAACAAAAAGGCAGGTTTTCATGACAGGGAAGAGGATATCACTTCAGAGGCTTGGGATGTCAGGGAAGCTATTAAAGCTATCAAGGATGAAGAACTGGATTAGTTGCTTAGAGGATGAGCAACCCATTCAGTAGGGGGGTGATGATGAGCCCCAGAAATGGGTAACTATATGGGATCATTTTGCCTATTATTTCCATTTAATCCACCATTCTCCATATTTTTGTGCATGTTTTGAATATATTTATGTCAATTGAGTGAATGGGGATAGTCACTTTGCCACATAGTCTAATGAGTGTTTATTGTAGATTTTTGGACAATTTTTGGACAAGGACCAAGCATTTATGAGCAGATTGGCAGCCAAACTCGATGAAACATGGCTAAGGACTTATAGGAGGGGTGTATCCTACATCAATGATCCCTTCCTCTAGTTCTCCACCAGCAGCTCGGAGTTCAAATGCCCACAATGATGATCCAAAGGGCAGTCGAGCAAGTCTAGTAGAAGTTGTTGTTATCTTCAGTTTAGGTAGCCGAGTTCCTTAAGTTTAGGAGGAATGTTGGGAGTCCCCACTTGTATAAATAAGAAGGCTTCAGGCCTCAGTAGGTTAGCCATTTCATAGTCTATTTTCGCACTTTTGTGCAGTCTTGTACTCAGCTCATTTTCGAGCTCCTTTTGTAGACAGTTTGTGATGTAGCTATTATTTTTTGATCAATGAACATGAATCCAGCTTTGAACCAGCACTGATCTTTTCTAGAGGGCTGAAACTCTTGGGTTAGGGCCCAACCCAAGCTGCCCAACACCTCCTTTGTGTATTTATATGTTTTCTTTTGCATTCATAAGCTGATTTTTGTTGTTTAGGATTAATCTTGCTTTGGTAAGATATGTTGCTTTTGATGATTAAATTAGTTGTTCTTGCTTCAAGTTGTTTAATTAGTTTGCTGTAGTAATAAAGAAAGATCCAAAAGGGCTACCAGCAGGCGTTGATCCCCTTTCTCCCTCCTTGGGACCATGAACTGAGGACCAGACAGTGCTGCTGCCACCAAAAACACGTTTTTGCCTTTCATGTAATCGCTAGTGTGATGTTTTGAGTTGTAGAAGCTAATATTTGTTTGGATTCACATCTTAGACCATTTATTATTCATTTACCATGGCTTTCTCACATAGTTCCCTATCCATAAAGTTTTGTTCAACACTTTTCTGTTTTTAGGTAAGATTTTAGGTCAAATTAGACAAACTCTGTTTTTCGGTTCTTGCTTGGGTCAATATTAAGAAGTAGGTGTGAAACTCACTTGAAAAACATTCTAGCTTTTCATCTGTACATAGCGCAACCTATACCAGCTCATTTTTTGCAGATTCATTCACTCATTCACCACATTTCGCCAAACTGTCCTAATTTATGTGTTTTTGTGCAAAGTTGCTTTCTTCCCCTTTGAGAAAGTCCAACCCTCTCCTTCATTCCTGATCTTCATTAATAGAGTCCTAAATGCTCCAACACCTTCATCCAGCCTTCATTTCCTTTTTCCCACCATTTTTTTCACCTTCAGACCTCCAAAAATCACTTTCGGCCTCCTCCTGTAGAACTTCCTGTAGATCCCCTACAGCCTCCTATAGAAGTTCATGCGAGCGATTTTTCAAATTCTGATCACAATGGAATTATCTAGAAGGGTTCTAGGGACTTCTTAGGACCCCTCCACACCTTCCTCACCATCTGTAAAAGCCAAATCCATCCTCCTTTGCCACTAAACCTCTGTACATTCGCAATTAGTCAAATCACAAGCATACTAAATCCGCATAAAAATACTCAAAATTGCAAAAAGATGACTTCTTTCTATTTCTCTTCAGAAGTAGCTTGAATAAATACAATTTACCTTTTTAGTAATCAATGGCACCCATTTCAGTAGTTTCCATCTCTTTTCTTGCATGATTAGGGTTTAACAGGATTTGCTAGGTTTTGAGTTCCATTTTAGTTTTGATTCTCTTTCTGCAAGTAGAATAGCCCCTGTAGAATTAGTCTTCTACCATCATAGTAAAAGCTTCTTCTGAGAACTCATAGAAGTTGTCTTGAGCTCCTACCGAACTTGTGCCAGCTGATCTAGTGACAACCTATAGTAGGAGCTAGTACTTGTGCATACAACACCGTCGCTTCCAAGTTTGTTACGAACTACAGGGTTGATAAAACTAAAGAAGGGAGCCCTAGGAGTTGCAACATTATTGTTACAATACTGGTGCTCACCACATATATTGGGTTGAGCCAAGTCTTTCATTCAACCAATCACCTCCTTGTCATATTCCAAGAATGAATGTGGGATCTCATGGGATAAACCGAGACATAATCAACCAAATACTCTAGAGGTTAAACCACCTCCACCTTCAAGCTACCATGATCTCAACTAATCTAGTCCCGACATAACAAAACCAAACCAATCTTGGATGCCTAAAAATTTCTTCACCATACCTTAAGGAATTTTCCTATCTCCACCCACCTGTCAAGGGCTTCCCAGTTAAAACGATATCGACCCCAAACCCTTTTGAAGTTTCCTGAGACCACCTCATGAGGTTCAAAAACCTTTCATTAATCCAAAGCTTAACTAAGAATGACTCCCATCATTCCATGGCTATCAAAGAAATGGCAAGGCAAGGCTGAAACCACTGTCAAATGAGGAAAAACACATACCAATGAGAGAAAATAAACCAAATAAACAAATGCATGTACCATGCATTCACACCTCAACAAGGAAATCACACATGCAACCTGTTACCTACAAATCCTCCTATTGAAGCTGCTAGTCCAACCTTCTCCTTGATTTCCTTCGCTTTCCTTGGTTGTCTTTTTCTATCCTTTTCTTTCCAATACTTAATTGATTTCTTGCTTTCTCCTCTTGGAGCTCTCTCTCTCTTTATCAAATGATCCAAGACAAAGCTAACAAAAGCTGTGAACTGTTTCTTCGATGCCTTTTTATTATTTATGTCTCCCTTTTTCTTCATTTTCATTATTTATCATAAATAAATGCCAATTGTTGTCTCTTTTTTCCTTTTCCAATTTCCATAGCCATAATCAAGTTATTCCCACTATAGTGTTTTCCCAAAGTTCAATTTGGAATACATGTCCCATGAAGTTGGTATTATTTTTCCTTTATTATACTTTACTAAATGAATATTTAACATGTGGCTATTACAACTACCATGATAGGAACTATGATCACTAGTGCAAAAGATGGAAAAATGTATGATAAATGAGATACTTGACACATATCATCCCATATCTTCCATTTATTGTGATGAAAGCTACATATTAGTGACCTTAAGCAACACATATTTTTCAAGTGTTATAGTGGCATACAAAAGTACATTTAAATAGATACATATTTCTTGGATATCTCCTCACTAACAAGAACTTGTCAATGTTCTATCAAAATAAAGCAAAAACTCAAGAAGGGAAATAAGTAGGAATTCAAGTCTACAATTCCACCACCATAAAAATCATGGTAAAAGTGGCCCTAAATCATAGAACAAGGGATGGACTAAGGTGAGCTAACCTCAAGACAACCAATCCAAGCTATATATAAAGAGGAAACTGCAAAATAGTGTGAGTTTGATAAATTCTAATGGAATAACACTAACAAATGCTACTGAATATAGTCATTGTTTGTTGATATTAAAGAAAAATGTATTCCCTACCTTGGAATCTGATTTAAAGTGGGATAAGGTAAAGTATATCATTGATGCATATCTAAGTGCTATTGACTATAAATATCCAACCAAAAGCGTTTGAGGATATTGAGCAAGGGGATCAGTTCTTCCAATTATATATGTGGGTTAAGAGGACCCCACTAAATTTCATTGTTGATCACGAGATCTAAAATAGCTCCATGTGAAGTAAGGTTATTAAGATATTGAATCTTCTAAGGATGTCACACCTTCAACTATACACCAATGGTTGGCTGAACCATGGACAAAAATTTCAAGTCAATGAACAATGTCACATATCCTAGGACATCAAGCCCTTCAAATATCAGGTATTGTGCATTGTTTCCTTAGTCAAGGTTTCTTATTTTCTTTTAGGAAATCCTTATTTTTGGAAACATCACGAGGTTTAATATTCATATGCTTACACCATCATTGTTACTTTCATATTATAGCCTTGAAAAGGGCTAAAGATACTTCTTACTAATACAATTTCACTATATTGAAAAGAAAGTTTTAGAAGGTTATCACTAAACAAAAGGTTGGATATTGGTATTTGGTAGCACAAATTCTAACCACTTCAACATAAGGTCTCTTTATAAAGTAGAAGTAGGTGGAAAAGATTTTAGAGGAGTAAAATGAAATATTTTTCTCACACTTTACACCACCCAGTCAAACTTTCCATTGAATTGATACCTAATTCACCTTCCCCTATTGGTTCAATATATAAAGGCATGTTTCCAAAGCATAATGAAATAATGTGTAAAATTTATGAACTCATCCATAAGGTACATTTGAGTAAACGTTTCAACTTGTGGGAGCCCAATTATTCTTCTCTAGAGAAAATATGGATAAATGAAAGTCGTCAGTAGAATTATTGTGCATATCATGGACATGTACAACTTCAAGCATCCATGTACACGGGAAGAGAACCTTTCATATGTTCGACATAACTATAACATAGTTCTCCATATCTCTATTGGATACATCACTTTTCAAGTATTCTTTGGGTTATATCCATTCACCCAGATTGATGTAGCTCTTCCCATTTCAACTTCATTGAAAAATTATTCCATAATGCAATCAAGGTAGATTGACCTGATTAAGAATATTAGTTTTCCTCTGCTAATATCCTCCTCAGATTATAAACAAAATGATATTCATGTGCTTAAGGATTTATGAGTTTATTGCAAGTGAAAATTAGTTTATATGTTAATATTATGAGCAATTTTAACATAAATAAGAAACTAAACAACATCATATAAATGAAAATAACATCACTAACAACACATCACAATAGGAACATGATGAAGGAGTTCATCCCTCCTGGACTACGTCTCCTTAGTCCAACTTCCAATGGCTTGGGCCTCTCTATTATGCTAAAATGTATAAAAATATGTGTTTACAATGATCAAATGCTTATGCAACCTGCTCCAATAAGCCCAAAATGTCCAAAAATGGCTACCTAGCCTCTTTCTGCACCCTATTTGGTCGAAAAATGGAGAAGTTATGACGTCTCATATTTTCTCCACTATTCGCTCCACAAATCGCCCAAAATATGGCATGGAACCCTCGGTTTTGCCCAAATTTCCGCTAACAAACCACCAAATGCGTCGAAGTCCAGGCACATTTGTCTGATGGATAATTTGGCTGTCTAGTCCTAAAAATCAGGAGATTAGGTCATATGGGGGCCATGCGCCCAGGGGCTAGCCAGTGGAGCTGGCCCCTTTTCCTCCGGTGGTCACATAACCCTTGGTGGTTAATGATAACAGTGTTCACATGGGGTGGTTAAGTCTGTGCCAACCTCCAAACTATGCAAAATTACAATTTATAAAGAATGCGCATACATAATGGTTAAGTAACATCCATCTGGTGCATTGGCAATGGGCTTTGTTTTGTGTTGGGAGGTCATGGGTTTGACCCTTGCTGCCTTCGCCCGAACTATAGCAACATTTTTGGTGGCCTCCCAGGTTGCCACTTCTCAGTCCGTGGTTGGCCATCATTCCAACCAATAAAATGCACTAAAATCCGACCAATCAGAATGTGCCACTTGGCACATTTTTCATTTGCCAATGATCCCTTGGACCAAGTCAACATTCACATCACTTGCTCAGTTAGCACCACATAAGTAGTACGGACTTCTGACTGGCCTTTCCTTTTTATTGAAAATTTGCATGTTTGGGAAAGTGAAAAAAACTTGTTTCTGGAGTCATACGAAGCCCATTTCACGCGAAAAGAATTGCGCTGGATTTAGGATGGCGATCACTACTCGGTGACTAAGTTCCACACTCATCTGAAAGATTTTAAATTTGAGCTATTTTTTGAGCACCTGATCATTCCTCCACACTGGAAGCCTTATGGATCCCAAAAGACCACTTTCGGTTGTCCAACAAGTGAGGGTACAGTTCCCTCACCTTTCCAATCTCTATCCATTTTTCATTTGAAGGATTTGTTCCTTTGAGCCCCAGTCGAAGGTAATCCACATCCCCTTGTTTTGAAGACCTTGTTCTTCCATTAAGAATGGTGTCTTGCTATATTTCATCAAGTTATTCAGGAGAAAAATCCTCTATGGAAGGAATTTGAACATTCTATCCTTGATTTTCAATCAAAGGAGTCTCATACAACCTTAAGTTCTCGAAATTAATAACAACATAAATTTGCATATGTGAAGGAAAAACCAACCTGAAGGAATTGTTACCAATATTTTCCAGAAGTTTGAATGGACCATATCTAATTGGTTTTTTTCTTTTTACCTTCCCCTTGGAGATTCTTTGCTAATGTGAAGCCAAACTTCATCACCAGCTTGGAACTTGTGATCTACATGATGGTTGTTGTGCCTAGCTTTGTACTTTCCTTGGCTCTTTTCAAGCTTTTCTTGAACTCTTTGGTGTACCAATTGGATTTATTTAATGAACCCTCTTGCTTTGTCTATGTCACTATGACCATCAATAGAAACATCTTTGCCAAAAATGAAATCCAAAGGATACTTAGGCAAGTATCCCAAACATGCCTCAAATGGAGATGTTTGAGTTGAAGAGTGTTTGGCCCATTTGTAAACACACTGAATATAGTGAAAATGTTCATCCCACAACTTAGGATGCTTGCTACAATATCCACGAAGAAGATGTATCGCTGTCCTGTTCACCACCTTTGTTTGACCTTCTGTTTGCGGATGAGATATTTCACTCTTTTATAATTTGGTGTCCATGAATCCCCACAAGCTTGACCAAAAATTTTCAACAAAGCAAGAATATCGATCACTAAAAGTGGATGCGGACAATCCAAAATGCAGCCATACATTCTGAAAGAATAACTGAGCAGTTTGTTCAACTGTAACTTTCTTTTTACATTGCATCAAAATACACATTTTTTTGAACCCATCCACAACTACATAGAAATAATCATGACCTCTTTTTGACAATGGAATACCTCCTACAAAATCCATAGAGACATTCTCCCGTGGTTGTGAAGGAACTGGAAGTGGTGTGTACAATCTTAACTTCCTATTGCTAGGCTTATTGACTGCACATAATGAACATCCTTTAATACAATATGACACACTTGCAAGCATATTAGGCCAATAACTATACATTTGTAGATGTGCCACCATCTTACCTACACCGAAATGACCAGCAATAAGAGAAGTATGTGCCTCTTTTATGATGTTGAATCTTTCTCCCTGTGAAATACAAAGATTGCCAATATAGTACAACAAGTTATCATGAAAATGATAATCCAATTTCTCTACTTGGTTACCTTGACTCAAGCTTGCATACACATCCTAAAAGTCATATTCTAATGCAAATTTCTCAATATAATTTTCATGCAAAATAGAATTATGCTTGTGTAAACTAGTTGCACTAACAATAGGCCTAGAAAGCATGTCAAAAACTTTAATATAGATACATTTATTATACCTAATTACCAAGTGGAATTGTTGAAGAAAATGCATCCATCGAAAGTGCCTTGATTGCTGCAACTTTGCTTGAGATTAAATTATTGCAATGGTTGATGATCAATGTGAATAATTGTTTCCTTACCCATCAAGTAGTGTTTCCACTTTTTCACACTTTCCACCAATGCATACAATTCCTTTTCATATGTAAGATAATTAATCACTGCACTATTAAAAGTTTCTGAATGAAAACAGATAGGCTTATCATGTTTCATGCAAACTGCACCCATGGCATAGTCACTAGCATCAGTTTGAATCTCAAATGATTGTCCAAAGTCTGGAAGTTCATGTATTGGAGCTGAATTGATATTTTCCTTAAATGCATCAAAGGTATTTTGTTGTTTTCCTCCCCACTAAAAAACCTTTTTTCACACTTGTCAATGCATGCAAAGGAGCTTCTATAGAAGAAATGTTAGCAGTGAACTTCCTCCAATATTGGGTTTTTCCCAAAAATCTTCTTACCTCAGTAGTTGTCTTGGGCCTTGGCCAATTTAAAATCACATCAACCTTGGATGGATCTATTTTAAACTCACCTCGTACAATAGTATGACCCAAGTAAACTAAAGAAGTTTTTGCAAACTCACACTTTGACATATTTAAATACAATTGTTCTTTCCTTAAGACATTAAGTAATTTTCTCACATGCATGAAATGTTCACCACGCGATTTACTGAAAATTAAGATTTATTTTAAGTAGACTATAAAAATCTCATCAAGAAATGGCCTCAACACATCATTCATCACACACATGACTGTAGCAGGAGCATTACATGAACGAAAAGGCATAACTATCCATTCAAACAAACCTTGTTTTGTTTTGAATGTTGTCATCCAAATGTCTCCTTCAACAATTCTAATTTGATGGTAGCCACTCCTTAAGTCCAACTTAATAAAATACTTTGCATCTGTCAACTGATCAAGTAAATAATCTATTCTAAGTAGTGGGTAGTGGTTCTTTACCGTAATTTTCTTCATTGCACGAAAGTACACACACATGCGCCATGTTCCATCCTTCTTTGGCACCAAAATAATAGGTGAACCCCATGGTGAAGAAGATGGCCTAATGATCCCTTTATCCAACAACTCTTGAATGTGATTTTTAATTTCTACACTGACATATTGTACATGCCAATGTTAGGAAGAGGACAATCTTGTTTCAAAAGCATCTCATGTTGGATTCCTCTATTGGGAGGTAATCCTTCTGGTTCCTAAAACATATCATCATATTATTTAACTACATCAACCAATTTAGATTTCAATTTTGAATCACAACCTTTAAAAGCTTCACTATCAACATCATTGTTGGGTTTGATCATTAGAAGTACAAAATTCTTGCTTGAATTCACTAGTCTTTTCATCGTCCCCACATTAACAACTGAATGCTTTAGTTTCTTGCTATGAGCTCTAACAATATATTCTACTCCATATTTGAATAAATGGTATTTGTTATCATGTCTATGGAAGATAAATTTTATGTCATAGAGGTACGAGCTACCCAAAACTATACCCCATATGTCTAATGGCACAACATCAAGCTCCACATCATCTATGAAATTTGTAGTAATGGCGAATCTCAGTTTACGCTTTGTAGTAACATGAAATTATGCATTGTCACATACCGATCCAAGTGGATATGGTTTATGATGTGGAATGGTTTCCAAGTTTAAAGCTTTGACAATTTTTCAGAGATAAGATTAGCTTGAGAGCCACTATCGAAAAGTGTATCAATTTTTCTATGTTATGAGATCACCCTTATGTGAAAGCGTTCTATCCTCTTCTTTTCATTTGGAGTTTCATTGTGTGAATTTGAAGTGTTAGTGCTAGCAATGGATTCTGTTCCTTTAATACCCATGGCTGTAATTTTAGTTTCATCACCTGCATTGGATGCAAAATCCTGTTGAGTGGTTGCGGTTGTATTTTGTTTTCCCTTATTGTTGAGTTTCTTTGGTTTCATTTCAGGATGAAGCTTCCAACAATGAGCTTCATTGTTACCCTATTTGGAACAATGTTTGCATGTTAATTTCTCCCCTTCCTTCTTGATAGATGTATTTTTATTTCCCTTCCCTTTTTAACCCTTTTCTTTTCCTTTACTCTTAAATAACTTTTTGCTACCTTCTTCTCGAGTGTTTTTCCCTCCTACCTAAAAATGAGTGGCTTGCACACACACATCATCTAAATTATTGGGATTAAAAACTAACATAGTATGCCTAAGGTAACAATATAAACCCCCTATGTACTTCAACAACGTGTCTTGTGATTGAAAATATACATCTAACATTAGAGACCTTTTCTAAATTTGTAGGTGTAATCATGCACATTTTGACCTTTAAGTTGTTTAAAGTTCTGCCAATTCATGATGGATTTCTTCATATAAGCTAGAGGGTAGAATTGGATTTTAATTGCAGTAATGAAATCAGATCAAAAAATTGAGATCTTACTATGTTTTTTTATCTGCTCTTGTGCCTTTGATTCCCACCATACTAGTTTTGCACCCTCCATTATCAAGGAAGCTAATTGAATCTTTAGGTCATCCTCTTGAAGGTTTTGAATTCTGCAATAGAACTCGAACTAACGAATCCAATTATCAAGCTTCTTTGTATTCACTTCACCATTATACATGGGCAACTCAAATCTAACATCAAGTTTTAATAAGGATGATTTAGCAATTCCTTTTGAAGTGTGTTGATGAGTATGAGTAAGGTTTGTGTTAGTCAAAGAGTGTGAAGATGCTTGTGAAGAAGAAGATGAAGAAGATGGTAGAGAGGGTGGAGGTTTACCTCCATTTCCATTACCTCTTCCTAAAGAACCTTAACCTTTGGGAGGTTTGGAGCTTTCACCCTACAGTCTGGTATTCCTCTCTTCATAGAGGACCTTCACAATATATGTCATATCAAAGAAAACCTTACTGAAGACATTCTCTACTTTTGCCATGTTTGTATGTTCTCCTTCATGAGACATGCTCATCGGCATCTCAACTGCAACTTGAGGAAGAGCTAGTGTTGGAGATTGTGGAAATCTTTCCCTCCTTCCCCTTGACCCAACTTCAGGGCTTCCAATGAGCTCCCCTTCTCCTCTTTTGAGTTTCAACCTTGTAATCATGACATAAACGCACAAACAATTAATCCTTCTTGCACAAAGAAAACCTAGTGCTCTGATACCAAAATGATCTGATTACGAATATTAGTGTTGTGCTAAGATCCTCCTCAGATTACAAAAAAAACGTTATTCATGTACTTAAGGATTCATGAGTTTATTGCAAGTGAAAATGACATTTTATGTTAATTTTATGAGAAATTTTAACATAAATAAGAAATTGAACAACAACATATAAATCGAGGATAATTTTAGGGGCGAATGTTCACCCTTTGGCGAAATTAAGGGGTTTTAAATTTTTAGTGGGCGAATATTTTGTATCATAGTACATTTTTACAAATCACCTCAAATAGCCCACCTTATTTTAAGGGAGAGGGTAAAAAAGGTAAATTTAGCCCATGAAATTAGGACTTACAACCTTCCATTCACCCATTTTCAAGAATAGGTTTTATTTAAGTGAATCCATTCGCCCATTTTCAAGAATAGGTTTTATTTAAGTGAATCCTATGGGCCAAATACCATATTTATAAAAGAGGTATGGTAAATTAATAAAAATATAAATAAATGAGAGGTATGGTAAATAAATAAAACATTTTTTATATTTACTCCATAAGTCACCTTATATACATGTAAGGGTGGAAACAAATAAAAATATAAGTAAAGTGGAGGTATGGTAAATGAATAAAACGTCTTTTTATACTTACACAAAAGGTATGGTAAGGTATGGTAAATAAATAAAAATATAAATAAACTAGACGTATCATAGATAAATAAAACCTCTTTTTATATTTAGTCCATTACCCTCCTTCTATTTATGAAGGCTCAAGAAAGAGGTTTTATTTAAGTGAATCCTATGGGCCAAATACCATATTTGTAAAAGAGGTATGGTAAATTAATAAAAATATAAATAAACGAGAGGTATGGTAAACAAATAAAACATTTTTTTATATTTACTCCATAAGTCACCTTATATTTACGAACACTCAAAAAATGGGTTATATTTAGGTGAAACCTATGGCCAAAATACTATGGGACAAATACCATGGACTAGATTGTTATTAATACCATGCAAAAAACCATTATTAACCCTAATATTAGAATTAATAAAAATAAAAATGGCACATGGTATTGACCCATGGTATTCACCAAAATGGCACATGGTATTGACCCATGGTATTCACCTGGAATGTAGCCTATTTAAATGGGGGAATTAAACCAGCATGTAGCCTATGCTAAGATTCACTAGGACTTTACAAACTTTTATTATTTAGTGAAAGACTCGCCAAGATCTTACAAGATTTTATGATTGAGTAAAATATTCGCCAGGCCTGGTGAGAGATTCGCCAAAAAATTATATATACATATTATATTATTGATAAAATCGCCTTCCATTTTTCCTATAGACCATGGAGATTCGCCCATTTATTATATTTATTAATTTAGGGGGGGTTCTTAAAATTTTCCCTGATATAAATGCACATAACATCACTAAAAAGACATCACAATAGGAACATGATGAAGGAATTCACCCCTCCTGGGCTACGTCTGCTTGGTCCAACTTCCATTAGCTTGGGCATCTCTATTATGATCAAATTTATAAAAATGTATGTTTACAATGCTCAAATTCAGGGAAAATTTTAAGAACCCCCCTAAATTTATAAATATAATAAATGGGCGAATCTCCATGGTATATAGGAAAAATGGAAGGCGATTTTATCAATAATATAATATGTATATATAATTTTTTGGCGAATCTCTCACCAGGCATGGCGAATATTTTACTCAATCATAAAATCTTGTAAGATCTTGGCCAGTCTTTCACTAAATAATAAAACTTTGTAAAGTCCTAGTGAATCTTAGCATAGGCTACATGCTGGTTTAATTCCCCCATTTAAATAGGCTACATTCCAAGTGAATACCATGGGTCAATACCATGTGCCATTTTGGTGAATACCATGGGTCAATACCATGTGCCATTTTTATTTTTATTAATTCTAATATTAGGGTTAATAATGGTTTTTTGCATGGTATTATTAACAATCTAGTCCATGGTATTTGTCCCATAGTATTTTGGCCATAGGTTTCACCTAAATATAACCCATTTTTTGAGTGTTCGTAAATATAAGGTGACTTATGGAGTAAATATAAAAAAATGTTTTATTTGTTTACCATACCTCTTGTTTATTTATATTTTTATTAATTTACCATACCTCTTTTACAAATATGGTATTTGGCCCATAGGATTCACTTAAATAAAACCTCTTTCTTGAGCCTTCATAAATAGAACGAGGGTTATGGACTAAATATAAAAAGAGGTTTTATTTATCTACGATACGTCTAGTTTATTTATATTTTTATTTATTTACCATACCTTACCATACCTTTTGTGTAAGTATAAAAAGACGTTTTATTTATTTACCATACCTCCACTTTACTTATATTTTTATTTGTTTACACCCTTACATGTATATAAGGTGACTTATGGAGTAAATATAAAAAATGTTTTATTTATTTACCATACCTCTCATTTATTTATATTTTTATTAATTTACCATACCTCTTTTATAAATATGGTATTTGGCCCATAGGATTCACTTAAATAAAACCTATTCTTGAAAATGGGCGAATGGAAGGTTGTAAGTCCTAATTTCATGGGCTAAATTTACCTTTTTTACCCTCTCCCTTAAAATAAGGTGGGTTATTTGAGGTGATTTGTAAAAATGTACTATGATACAAAATATTCGCCCACTAAAAATTTAAAACCCCTTAATTTCGCCAAAAGGCAAACATTCGCCCCTAAAATTATCCTTGCTCAAATTCTTCTGCGACCTACTCCAATGCGTCATGTCCAAAAATGGCTACCTAGCCTCTTTCTACACCCAATTTGGTCTAAAAATGGATAATTTATGACCTCTCCTAGTTTCTCCACTATTCGCTACACCAATGGTCCAAAATCCAGCACCGAACCCTCATTTTCACCTAGATTTCCATTAACAGGCCACCAAATCAGCTGAAATTTGGGTGGATTTGTCAGACAACTAATTTAGCCGTCGAGGCCTAAAAATAAAGAGATTAGGTCATATGGGGGTCATCCGCCTAGGGGCTAGCCCTCGGTGCTGGCCCCTTTTCCTCTGGCGGCAGCATAACCCTTGGCGGTTAATGGTAGCAATGTTCACATGGGGTGATTAAGTCTGTGCCAACCTTCAAACTATGTGGCATTACAATTTATAAAGAATGCACATACATAATGGTTAAGTAACATGGGCTCTGTTGTTTGTTGGGAGGTCACGGGTTCGACCTCTGTTGCCTCTCCATAGACTATAACAACATTTTTGGTGGCCTCCGACTGGGTCACGTGTCAGCCCGTGGTTGGCCATCATTCCAACCAATAAAAGCTACGAGAATCCGACTAGTGAAAATGTGCCACTTGGCACAATTTCATTATCCAAGGAGCCATTTGAACAAGTCAATGTCCACATCACTTGCCCAGTGAGTGCCACGTCAGCAATAAAGACTGTTGACTCGGATGTCATTTTTTTTAAATTCACCTATTTGGGAAAGTGAGAAAAACTCATTTATGCAGTCATACAGAGTCTTTTTCGCGCAAAACAAGTTGTGACGTATTCAGGATGACGAGAAGTACATGGTCGTCTAGGTTGCACACCAATCTGAAAACTTATAAATTTGAGCTATTTTTTTGCACTTGATCATAGATATGGAAGCCAAATTTGTTGAATGGATCCAACACCTCCAATGATAAGTTAATTTAATATTATATAGAGATAATGACAAGTATGAGTAGCTTCCTAGCCAAAATTGAGTTTTGCACATGATTTAGGTCAGTGATAAGGCATGGTTGCATTTGTAGGAAGAAAATATAAAATAACCCTATAAGAATCTCACACTAGCTCGATATGGGTCTCACACCATCATAAATGTTGTGGGTGAAAATTTTGTTGAATTGAGTATTACTCCTATCTTTGGCTTGCACCTCGAAATTAAGGTAGATATTCTTTGACCATATTTCCCACCTCTATCAGACACCTTGGAGATGGATAAACAATTGGGCCCTATAGAACGTAATCCTTGCTTCATTGAGAAAGATACAATAAATCAAAACATGGAGACTAGAATGGACACCTCCCAATATAACATTCAACTCTCTTGGTTTGTCCAAGTATCATAGTAAGTGGCTCACCGTGACTTAAAATTAGCGAAAGTTTCGACATCTCCTTTGGAAAACCGACATGATGGGGACTGATCCAAGTGAAGGTGGACATCTTTGGCATCCAAATCTCTCACTAAATCAACATGGTACCATGTAGATATTAGGTACTAAGAGATAACAAATAGGATAAAATAAAGATAGATTCAAATAATACTTAATAACTAATAGAAACAAAATAATGAAAGCACAAACTAGAGAAAATACATGTTTTAAGTAAAAGGGAACCTACAGTAGTATTTCTATGGGGTCTCTCATTTTTAGATGATATCTCTCGCTACTTAATGATGTAGACATCAAATATTTTTCTGGAAGCATTAACAAGCTAATTAGTAACTTTTTGTTGAAAGAGAGTAGCTAATATCTCTCGATTTTAGAGATAATCTACCACCATTTTAAGCTAGTGTTTGTTCTAAAATATTCTTCTATTTTATAAAGAGTTGGATTTTTACTATATAACTATTCTTTCTATTGGAATTTTACACATGTATAGTACATTTCCTTGTTTTCCTTTCATTTCATTCCTTACAACGTCTAAATCACAAAAACGGTCAAGATTTTATGCCAAAACTATGAAATTTATCCCAAAAGTGTGGTTTTTAATTCCAAAAATGTTAATGTTAAAAACAATTTTTATTTTTTATTACAAAAATGTCAACATAGAATTGCTACATTATGTACTTCAATTTTAATATTTGAAAGTTTTCATAATTCATGTGTATATAATATTTAAATTCTAGTATAATATATTTTTGTAATCATATGATTTTGTATAATATATTTTTGTAATCGTATGATTTTGTATATAATTGTATATTGTTACTATGACACCCATTACTAAACATATTAACATTGAAGAGAGGTAATAAAATAGAAACAACTAATAATGTACCTTCTATTCAAGTGTTTTACATTTTAATAAATATTTAAGGTAGTATCACTCATACAAAGTCTAATATATCAACTTCATTCCTACTTTCATCATTATGTTCCATTTATTATTGTTGTACCTTAATTGTTGCAGGGAACTTAGTTATTATTACTATCTTTCTGGTTGATATTTTTCTTCATGTCCATGCCTATATTATACTATTAACACGAATGCAGATATTTTTCTTTTATTACCAACATCCCATTGTTATTTCCTATCTAAAAAATTTTATTACAATACTTTGCTAATAATTGATGTTCTAGTTGGCTTCAAAACTTGAACCTCTACAACTAGATCCTGATAAACACTTCCCTTTTCCATAGTTAACCATATCACCCCATCTTTCTTTGGTGATTGCATTGTGATATTTTTTCGTCTACATCACCATCCTTTAGAAAGAAAGTATCCTTGCGCTTTTTACATAGAGGTATAACATATTAATTTTTAATTGTGAGTTATCCATCAAATATGCTTTCATAGCTTCATTTGAGGATTTCTTAGAGGCATTGTTTTTATTTCGTACATCATGGCCGGGAAAAAACTAATGGTTAATTTATTAATGCTTTGAAAGGGAGTGCTCAACGATTATATACAGTCTCCTAATAAATTTTTTAGGATGCCAATATTGTTCCACTTTCTTATCTTATCAGTTCATTTTTTCTAGAATGAAATATATGTTTCCAATCCTTTTTTATTCCATCCATATCAGAAGGTCTCTTTGCACATAAATTTAACAATTAAGACTGTGAGACTAGTAATCTTACACTTTTATTAGGTAAATAATTCTACATATTAATGGAAGGTGAGTGATTTTCATCTTAAAGTAAGGGTTTATATTGCATAATTGACTTATTATTATTAGCCCCTGCCGCAAGATCAATTGGGACTATAGTAATTGATATCGCAATGTTAAACATTAATTGAGCTGCTTGTTAGCTTTCCTCATCACTTATAATCAAAGCTTTTAATCACATATGGTTTCAACATGTTATTTGGCCTCATCGCGAGGCAAACAGAGGCAAACCATATATTATATGCATTTTAAAGGTGTTTTATTAATCATATAAGTTCACAACGTAGACTAATACTAACATCAGTCTCTAGTGTTAAATGTTATGTTATATGCTATACCTGTTCGGGTAATTAGCTATGAACTTGGCTCTGCCACCTGCACACCATGCATTGCCACCTTCCACCTTCACACCATGCATTTCCACCTATAGTTCTAGTTTCACCTAATGTTATAGTTCCAATTTCACCTAATGTTCTGCGGCCTTCAGTTTTCATGTTCTTCATTCTTCTTTAGGCGCATAGGCTTTAGGTTGCTTCTTCAGGTGGACATGCTTCAGGCAATTGAATCAGGATCTGTCCCAGCCTATACTTCCACCTCTACTACTTTTCTCTTTGCTCTTGGTGGTTACGGTTCAACTTGCAAAGTAACTAGCTCTCCAACGGAGGATGCCAGTGGGTAAACTTAACCTGGAGCCAGGTGGTGCACACTGCATGGTGCATACTGCATGTTGTTGCCAGGTGGTGCATACTTCATGTAGGTGGTCCATATTGCATGTAGGTGGTGCATATTGCATGTTTTTGTTGTAAGTCTGTGCGCAGAACACCTTCAAGGTATGGCCTGTGCGCAAAACACCTTCAAGGTATGCACGCCAGCTATCTTTTATGGACATGGAAAATGGAAATCCCTTGTTGTCAAATGGAAAACAGAAAATGCTTGTTGTATGCACTATAATAGGAATATGAATAAGCAGAGAGTACACAAACAAGCGAATATTCCAGTCATTGAAGTACATCAGAAAGTTCAGAACTACTTAACGACCTTGTCTACCTAGCCTGCCTGCCTGCCTTCCTACAAGATTGGGTGGCCATCCAAGAGTGATGAGGATGAAACTGTTATGAAACCAACTCACAAAAAGATAGAAAAGATAGTTGAATGCCTTAGAATTCAGCCTCTTCGAGGGGGCATGTTATGAAACCAGCTCAAGAAAAGATAGAAAAGATATATCAACGCCTTAGAATTCAGCCTCTTCGAGGGGGCAACCTCCTTTACATTACATAAATGAACAATTCTTGGATGATTCAAATGAAAAAACCTCCTTTCTATATATAGGAGTCTAAGGAGTCACAATATAATCCAGCCGACCTAACAATAATAATATAAAGCCACAAAAATAACAATAGAGGGATTCTATGGGGCACAGTAATAACAATATGGGGGTAATAGGGGCACAACAATATTAATAAGGGGTATAACTACAATAGTAATGGGGTAATCACTAGTATTATAGGGACCCAACATGCCCCTCTCCTTCAAAAAAGTGTTGTCCTCAACGCTTGAGTAGTTCTGGATACTTCTGCATAAAATTCTCATCCTCCCATGTGGAATCTTCAGCGGATAAGTTCTTCCACTTGATAAGATACTCTGAAATTGATCGATTTCGTAGCTTTCGAGTTCTTGTTTCTGTGACTGCTTCCGGTTCCAATATATTTTTTCCTTCCTCGTCAAGTTCTGGCAATATTGTTTGAACTGGGAGCTTGTCGCCTATAACCTTCTTTAAACATGAAACATGGAAAACTGGGTGCAATCGAGAAGCTGCAGGAAGCTCCAATTTGTATGCCATAGTACCAATCTTTTGCAACACCTTGTATGGACCATAATACTTTGGTGATAATTTATTATCCTTCTTAGCTTGCTTGAGGGACATTTCTTATATGGTTGTAGCCGTAGGAATACCCAATCACCTACATCAAAACTTCTTTCACTGCGATGTTGATCTGCCTGTTGTTTCATTCTATTCTGTGCCAACACGAGGTTATCCTTTAAGAGTTGGAGGACTTGTTGTTGATGTTCGATGTGATGTTCCACTGCCTGAACCTTAGAATTTTCTCTTAAATATGATGTGATGGATGGTGGTTGATACCCATAAAGTGCCATAAATGGGGTCATTTTTGTTGCTGTATGGAAGGAAGTGTTATACCACCATTCAGCCAGAGGCAACCATTTGACCCATTGTGTCTGTTTATCAGATACAAAGCAACGAAGATATCCTTCCAAACATTTGTTTACTATCTCAGTTTGCCCATCAGATTGAGGATGATAAGATGAGCTATGAGCTAACTGAGTACCAAGACAAGAAAATAATTCTGTCCAAAAATTTCCAGTGAAAATGGGATCTCTGTCACTTACAATAATCTTTGGGTTTCCATGTAGCTTTTGAATTGTTTCCATAAATGCAGTAGAAACTGTACTGGCTTTAAATGGATGTGATAATGCACAAAAGTGTGCATACTTGGTAAGTCTGTCAACTACCACCATGATGACACTCTTTCCCTCAGACTTGGGTAAACCTGTGATAAAATCCATTGAAACCTCCTCCCAACGTTGGCTTGGAATGGATAAAGGTTGTAATAGACCTGGTGTCTTAATTGTTTCAACTTTATTTTGTTGGCAAACCAAACATTCCGCCACAAACTTTTGAATATCTGATTTAAGGCCATCCCAAAAAAATTCCTTCTTAACCCTGTGGTAAGTTTTTAAAAATCCTGAGTGCCCTCCTAAGGGAGAAGTGTGCAATTCCATAAGAATCTTTTGTTTTAGCTGGGAATTCTTACAGAGGTATAAGCGATCTTTGTACCATAACAAATCATTTTTCCAGCTAAATGTATCAGACGTACTGGAATCTTGTTGTAACTTTCGAATAAGTGCCCACACTTCTTCGTCATTCTTCCATTCCTCCCTTGCTTCGTTTATCCAATCTGGTTGGATAATAGAAATGGCGCACAACAATGCTTCCACATCCTCATCCTTTCTTGAGAGTGCATCTGCCACCACATTTTGCTTCCCTTTTTTGTAGATGATTTCAAAGTCATAACCCAACATCTTTGTGACCCACTTTTGTTGCTCTTCAGAGGATAATCTTTGTTCTAAAAAGTATTTAAGGCTATCATGATCCGTTTTTACCTTGAAGTGTCTTCCCATTAGGTAGGGTCGCCATTTCTTAAGTGCATGGAGTATTGCCAACATTTCCTTCTCATAAATAGCTTTGCTTAAAAACTTTCCCTTGATTGGACGACTTTCAAAAGCAATGGGTCTTTCATCTTGCATTAGAACAACACCAATTCCATTTCCTGAAGCATCACATTCCACAATAAAGGTTTTTGTGAAGTCTAGTGTAGCTAAGACCGGTGCTTGGCACATTGCCTCTTTAAGATGTTCAAAGGCCTTTGTTGCTTCCGGAGTCCATGAAAATGCATCTTTCTTCAATAATGTTGTTAGAGGTGCTGCTATTCTCCCATAATTCTTAACAAACTTGCGATAATACCCTGTCAACCCGAGAAATCCTCGCAGATGCTTTATGGATGTGGGGATTTTCCATTCCTTAATGGCTTTAATTTTGCTAGGGTCTACCTTAACTCCTTCATGAGATACAATATGACCCAAATATTCCACCTCCTGGACTCCAAAGAAACATTTGGATCTTTTTGCATATAATTGTTTCTCCTCCAATAGTTGTAGCACCCTGTCAACATGTTCAACATGATCCTTCCAAGACTTGCTGTAGATTAGTATATCATCAAAAAATACTAACACAAATTTTCTAAGGAATGGTTTGAAAATTGAATTCATCAAACCTTGAAATGTTGAAGGTGCATTGGTAAGGCCAAAAGGCATGACCAAAAATTCATAATGACCCTCATGAGTTCTAAATGCTGTTTTCGGAATGTCTTCAATCTTCATTCTGATTTGATGATATCCTGAACGAAGATCCAACTTGGTGAAGTAAATTGATCCATGCAATTCATCCAGTAATTCATCAATGACAGGAATGGGGAACTTATCTTTAATAGTGAGCTTGTTGAGCTCCCTATAATCCGGACACATGCGCCATGATCCATCCTTCTTGTGCACCAATACTACTGGAGCAGAGAAAGAACTTTGACTCGGTTGAATTATACCAGCCTCTAGCATTTCTGCAACCATACGTTCAATTTCACTCTTTTGGACATAGGGATATCTGTACGGCCTGATGTTTGGAGGAACACTTCCTGGAATCAGATGAATAGCATGATCATGATCACGCATAGGTGGGAGACCTTTGGGAGTCTCAAATACCTTGGAATGATTGTCCAGGACTTTTTGGAGATCTGGAGAAATAGATGATTCCAATGTGGAAACATCTAGCGAACATAATTGTGCAATTACACCTCTTTGCTCCTTTTTTAGAAGCTTTGTCATACCATTAGAGCTGATTATCTTTCCTGGTTTCCCTGCAATACCCCTTAATTCAACTTCCTTTCCTTCCGTAGAAAATTTGATGAAAAGTTCTTGAAAATTAAAAGCTATTGTACCCAAGGATTGTAGCCATTGGACTCCTAGTACAACATCAGCACCTCCCATTGGAATGGAAAGCATTGGGCTAGTCAATACATATTCTCCCATGGATAGCTTGATATTATGGCACTTTCCAGAGCAATTTATTGTTCCTCCATTTGCAATCATCACTTGACACTCTGGTGCTGGATATAGGAAGCAATTCAATTCTTTTGCTACCTTACAATGAATAAAATTGTGGGTGCTTCCTGAATCAATCAACACTATTACCTTTTTCTTCTTGATTTGTCCTTCTATCTTGATGGTTTGAGGAGTGGTAATTCCCGCCAATGCATTACAAGATATGGTCGGATTTATTTTTTCTTCATCTAGGCTTTGTTCCTGGAGTATATCCTCTTCTTTTGACCTTTCTTGCTCCTTTTCTTCTTCCTCTTCACAATCTATGTAGAATAATTTCTTCTCAGCACACTTATGACCTTTAGTGTATTTGCTATCACAACTGTAACAAAGCCCTTTTGCTCTTTTTTCTTCCAATTGTTGTGGTGTCAACCTTATAGGTTGTGGAAGACTAGGGGCAACAACACTTCCGTCTTTATAGTTGTGAGTGGTATGCTTCCTGGTTGCCATAATTTTGCTTTCCATTTTTCTTGCTAACCTGAATGCCTTCTCTAATGAATCAGGTTCCCAAAGGCGAACATCATGTTGGATATTATCCTTTAAAGACCCTATGAACACATCAATCCTATGCTCCTCTGGAATATCTTTTACCCTTATGTTCAATTTTTGGAACTCCTCAATGTGCTCCATTATTGAACCCTTTTGTTTGAGACTTATCAATTGGCTAAAAAAAGTGTTGCTTTTTGTATCCTCATAATGTGCTATCAATTCTTTCGTAAAAATTGCCCAAGTGATAAATTGTTGACGAGAGAAAAGCCATTGATACCATACAAACTGATTTGGTTCCAAATATAAAGTTGCCATATGTACCTTTTGTGTGTTTTGCACATTATTGAGATCGAAGAATTGCTCCATCTATAATATCCATGTGGCGGGATCCTTGCCATAAAACTTCATCATATCGATTTTTGGAATATGGTGGGTCTTCGATCCAACATTAGAGTCTATGGAATCATGATTAAAATTTCTTTTTTTCACATCATGAGTTTCCTTTACAAACTTTTCACCATTAGTAAGTATTTCTTGTAGAACATTTGTCAAATCTGTCTTCAAATCTACCATGTCTATCTTCAAATCTGTCTTCAAATCTGCCATGTCTCTCTTCAAATCTATCTTTGAATCATCCATCTTAGCTTCCATGCCCTTTATCTTATATTCCACACCATTTATCTTAGCTTCTGTTAGCTTTTGTGAGCGTGACATTTGTTGCACTTGTTCTTGTAATTTTGGTATATCATGTAGCATTTCTTCCTCTTCTTCATGAGTCATGCTAGAGCTTTCAAGTTCCTTACTAGGTGTTTGCATTTTCTTTCCTTGGGGCATCAGTTACCGATAATAATGCTTTATTATGCCCTTTTAATTCCTTCAAACCAAGCTTACGCAAAAATTTAAAAAAAAACTACACATCTTTTTTCACTTTGTGGAAGCCTGATATTGAATCTGATGTATCTTTGTAAATTCAGATCCTCCAGTTCTGAAATTGTGAACTGTAGTAGCCTTCTACGTCCTCTTTCAAATGCCACAAGTCTGACCCAAATTTGATTCTCCAAGGAAGAGTTATGCGAAATCTCCCACAGTGACTTGATTATAGACTAGTTCAATAGAGCGAAGTTGTACGACGTGCCACGAGTCACTGTTTTGACCTTTGGATATGAAACATGCATACAAACAACTACAGTCCGTCCTCTTTCTTTACCTTCTTACGCAATTTCAATCCGATCCCCAGAGAGAAAGTTATGACGATTTTCCCCAGGTCACCTATTTGGAATGTAATTGAGGAGTCTGCAAAAAGACCAACTTCCTCAGATCATATCTCCGCAAATATAGCGCGAAAAGCTTTGAAATTCAGACCCGAGGTTTAGCACGATTTCTTCTCAAATGGGTTTTTTTTGAAACTTCGGAAACATCGCAGAAAAAATTTATAGCGAGAATGCCACGATGACCTGTTCGGAGCAGCGAAACCCTAGAATCCAAAGCTCTAATACCAAATGTTATGAAACCAACTCAAGAAAAGATAGAAAAGATAGATCAACACCTTAGAATTTAGCCTCTTCAAGGGGGCAACCTCCTTTACATTACATAAATGAACAGTTATTGGATTCTTCAAATGACAAAATCTCCTTCTATATATAGGAGTCTAAGGAGTCACAATATAATCCAGCCGACCTAACAATAATAATATAAAGCCACAAAAATAACAATAGAGGGATTCTATGGGGCACAGTAATAACAATATGGGGGCAATAGGGGCACAACAATACTAATAAGGGGTATAACTACAATAGTAATGGGGTAATCACTAGTATTATAGGGACCCAACATGACCTCCTTTACATTACACAATTGAACAATTCTTGGATGATACAAATGACAAAACCTCCTTTCTATATATAGGAGTCTAAGGGGTCACAATATAAATAAGTTGACCTAACAATAATAATATAAAGGCACAAAAATAACAATAGAGGGATTCTATGGGGCACAATAATAACAATATGGGGACAATAGGGGCACAACAATATTAATAAGGGATACCACTACAATAGTAATGGGGGCATCACTAGTATTATAGGGACCTAACATGCCCCTCTCCTTCAAAAATGTGTTGTCCTCAATGCTTGAGTAGTTCTGGATGCTTCTGTATAAAATTATCATCCGCCCATGTGGAATATTCAGTGGATAAGTTCTTCCACTTGATGAGATACTCTGAAATGGATTGATTTCGTAGCTGTCGAGTTCTTGTTTCTATGACTGCGTCTGGTTCCAATATAATTTTTCCTTCCTCTTCAAGTTCTGGCAATATTGTTTGAACTGGGAGCTTTTCACCTATAACCTTCTTTAAACATGAAACATGGAAAACTGGGTGCACTTGAGAAGTTGCAGGAAGCTCCAATTTGTATGCCATAGTACCAATCGTTTGCATCACCTTGTATGAACCATAATACTTTGGTGATAATTTATTATCCTTATTATCTTACTTGATGGACATCTATTTATATGGTTGTAGTTGTAGGAATACCTAGTCACCTACAACAAAAATTCTTTCGCTGCGATGTTGATCTGCTTGTTGTTTCATCCTATTTCGCGCTAACATGAGGTTATCCTTTAAGATTTGGAGAACTTGTTGTTGATGCTCGATGTGATCTTCAACTGCTTGAACCTTAGAATTTTCTCTTAAATATGATGTGATGGATGGTGGATGATATCCATAAAGTGCCATAAATGGGGTCATTTTTTTTGCAGTATGGAAGGAAGTGTTGTACCACTATTCAGCTAGAGGCAACCATTTGGCCCATTGTGACTTTTTATCAGATACAAAGCAACAAAGATATCCTTCAAAACATTTGTTTACTATCGTAGTTTTCCCATCAGATTGAGGATGATAAGATGAGCTATGAGCTAACTGAGTACCAAGACAAGAAAATAATTTTATCCAAAAATTTACAGTAAAATTGGGATCTCTGTCACTTACAATAATCTTTGGATTTCCATGTAGCTTTTGAATTGTTTCCATAAATGCAGTAGAAACTATACTGGCTTTAAATAGATGTGATAATGCACAAAAGTGTGCATACCTGGTAAGTCTGTCAACTACCACCATGATGAAACTCTTTCCCTCAGACTTGGGTAAACCTATGATAAAATCAATTGAAACCTCCTCCCAATGTTGGCTTGGAATGGATAAAGGTTGTAATAGACCTGGTGTCTTAATTGTTTCAGCGTTATTTTGTTGGCAAACCAAAAATTCTACCACACACGTTTGAATATCTGATTTAAGGCCATCCCAAAAAAATTCCTTCTTAACCCTATGGTAAGTTTTTAAAAATCCTGAGTGCCCTCCTAAGGAAGAAGCATGCAATTCCAGAAGAATCTTTTGTTTGATTTCAGAGTTCTTAGAGAGGCATAAGCGATCTTTGTACCATAACGAATCATTTTTCCAGCTAAATGTATCAGACGTATTGAAATCTTGTTGTAACTTTTGAATAAGTGTCCAAACTTCTTCGTCATTCTTCCATTCCTCCCTTGCTTCTTTTGTCCAATCTGGTTAGATAATAGAAATGGCACACAATAATGCTTCCACATCCTCATCCTTTCTTGAGAGTGCATCTGCCACAACATTTTTCTTCCCTTTTTTGTAGATGATTTCAAAGTCATAACCCAACATCTTTGTGACCCATTTTTGTTGTTCTTAAGAGGATAATCTTTGTTCTAAAAAGTATTCAAGGCTATCCTGGTCCGTTTTTACCTTGAAGTGTCTTCCCATCAGGTAGGGTTGCCATTTCTTAAGTGCATGTATTATTGCCAACATTTCCTTCTCATAAATAGCTTTGTGTAAATACTTTCCCTTGATTGGATGACTTTTGAAATCAATGGGTCTTTCATCTTGCATTAAAACAGTGCCAATTCCATTTCTTGAAGCATCACATTCCACAATAAAGGTTTTTGTGAAGTCTGGTGTAGCTAAGACCGGTGCTTGGCACATTGCCTCTTTAAGATGTTCAAAGGCCTTTGTTGCTTCCGGAGTCCATGAAAATGCATCTTTCTTCAATAATGTTGTTAGAGGTGCTGCTATTCTCCCATAATTCTTAACAAACTTGCGATAATACCCTGTCAACCCGAGAAATCCTCGCAGATGCTTTATGGATGTGGCGATTTTCCACTCCTTAATGGCTTTAATTTTGATAGGGTCTACCTTAACTCCTTCATGAGATACAATATGAACCAAATATTCCACCTCCTGGACTCCAAAGAAACATTTGGATCTTCTTGCATATAATTGTTTCCTCCAATAGTTGTAGCACTCCGTTAACATGTTCAACATGATCCTTCCAAGACTTGCTGTAGATTAGTATATCATCAAAAAATACTAACACAAATTTTCTAAGGAATGGTTTGAAAATTGAATTCATCAAACCTTGAAATGTTGAAGGTGCATTGGTAAGGCCAAAAGGCATGATCAAAAATTCATAATGACCCTCATGAGTTCTAAATGCTGTTTTCGGAATGTCTTCAGTCTTCATTCTGATTTGATGATATCCTGAATGAAGATCCAACTTGGTGAAGTAAATTGATCCATGTAATTCATCCAGTAATTCATCAATGACAGGAATGGGGAACTTATCTTTAATACTGAGCTTGTTGAGCTCCCTATAATCCGGATACATGCACCATGATCCATCCTTCTTATGCACCAATCCTACTAGAGCAGAGAAATAACTTTGGCTAGGTTGAATTATACCAGCCTCTAGCATTTCTGCAACCATACGTTCAATTTCACTCTTTTGGGAATAGGGATATCTATACGGCTTGATGTTTGGAGGAACACTTCCTAGAATCAAATGAATAGCATGATCATGATCACAAATAGGTGGGAGGCCTTTGGTAGTCTCAAATACCTTGGAATGATTGTCCACGACTTTTTGGAGATCTGGAGAAATAGATGATTTCGATGTGGAAACATCTAGTGAACACAATTGTGCAATTATACCTCGTTGTTCCTTTTTTAGAAGCTTTGTCATACTGTTAGAGCCGATTATCTTTCCCTGTTTCCTTGCAATACCCCTTAATTCAACTTACTTTCCTTCTACATAAAATTTCATGAAAAGTTTTTGAAAGTCAAAAGCTATTGTACCCAAGGATTGTAGCCATTGAACTCCTAGTACAGCATCAACACCTCCCATTGGAATGGAAAGCATTGGGATATTAAATACATATTCTCCCATGGATAGCTTGATATTATGGCACTTTCCATAGCAATTTATCATTCCTCCACTTGCAACCATCACTTGAAACTTTGGTGCTAGATATAGGAAGCAATTCAATTCTTTTGCTATCTTACAATGAATAAAATTGTGGGTACTTCCTTAATCAATCAACACTATTACCTTTTTCTTCTTGATATGTCCTTCTGTCTTGATGGTTTGGGGAGTGGTAATTCTAGCCAATGCATTACAAGATATGGTCGGATTCATTTCTTCTTTATCTAGGCTTTGTTCCTAGAGTATATCCGCTTCTTTTGACCTTTCTTGTTCCTTTTCTTCTTCCACTTCACAATCTATGTAGAATAATTTCTTCTTAGCGCACTTATGACCTTTAGTGTATTTTCTATCACAACTGTAAGAAAGCCCTTTTTCTCTTTTTTCTTTCAATTGTTGTGGTATCAACCTTATAGGTTGTGGAAGGCTAGGGGAAACAACACTTCCATCTTTATAATTGTGAGTGGTAGGCTTCCTAGTTGCCATAATTTTGCTTTCCATTTTTCTTGCTAACATGAATGCCTTTTCCAATGAATCAGTTTCCCAAAGGTGAACATCATGTTGGATATTCTCCTTTAAAGTCCCTATGAACACATCAATTCTATGCTCCTCTAGAATATTTTTTACCCTTATGTTCAATTTTTGTATCTCCTCAATGTGCTCCATCATTGAACCCTTTTGTTTGAGACTTATCAATTGGCTAAAAAAGGTGTTGCTTTTTGTATCCTCGTAATGTGATGCCAATTCTTATGTAAAAATTTCCCAAGTGACAATTTTTTTATGAGAGCAAAGGAATTGATACCATACAAACTGATTTGGTTCCAAATATAAAGTTGCAATGCGTACCTTTTGTGTGTTTTGCACATTATTGAGATTGAAAAATTGCTCCATATGTAGTATCCATGTTGAGGGATCCTTGCCATCAAACTTCTTCATATCGATTTTTGGAATATGGTGGGTCTTCGATCCAACATTAGAGTCTATGAAATCATGATTAACATTTCTTTTGTTCTCATCATGAGTTTCCTTTACTACCCTTTCACATTAGTGACCATTTCTTGTAGCAACTTATTCAAATTTATCTTCAATTCTTCCATCTTATCATCCATGCCATCCATCTTAGCGTCCATGCCATTCATCTTAGCTTCTATATCTTTCTTTAAACCATCCATATTAGATTCTGTTACTTTTTGTGCGAGTGACATTTGTTGCACTTGGTGTCGTAATTTTGATATATCATGTTGCATTTAGTCCTCTTCGTCATGAGTCATGCTAGAGCTTTCAGGTTATTTACTAGGTGTTTGCATTTTCTTTCCTCGGGGCATCAATTACCAATAATAATGCTTTACTATGCCCTCTGAATTCCTTGAAACTAATTTTTCAAACCAAGCTTATGCAAAATAAAAATAAAAACTACACACCTTTTTTCACTTTGTAGGAGCTCAATATTGAATCTGATGTATCTCTGTAATTTCGGATCATCCAGTTTCAAAATTGAGACCTGCAGTAGCCTTCTGTGTCCTCTTTCCAATGCCACCAGTCTAATCGAATTTAGATTCTCTAAGGTGGAGTTATGCACAATCTCCCAAGATGACCTGATTATAAACCTTTCTAGAAGAGCAAACTTGTATGAAGTGCCACGTGTCACTGTTTTGACCTTAGTATCTGAAAAATATACACAAGAAAGTACAGTCCGTCCTCTTTCTACAACTTCTTATGAAATTTCAATCTGATGCTCAAAACAAAAGTTATGACAATTTTCCCCAGGTCACCTTTTTGGAATGAAATTGAGGAGTCCGCAAAAAGGCCAAATTCCTCAGATCATATCTCCACAAATATAGTGTGAAACACTCTAAAATTTAGATCCAAGGTTCATAACGATTTCGTCCCACATGGATTTTTTTTAGCTTCTGAAACGTCGTAGAAAAAAAGTTATAGCGGAAATGCCACGATGACCTATTTGGAGCAGCGAAACCCTAGAATTCAAAGCTTTGATATGAAATGTTATGAAACCAACTCACAAAAAGATACACAAGACAATTGAGTGCCTTATAATTCAGCATCTTCGAGGGGGCAACATCCTTTACATTACACAATTGAACAATTCTTGGATGATATAAATGACAAAACCTTCTTTCTATATATAGGAGTCTAAGGGGTCACAATATAACCAAGCTGACCTAACAATAATAATATAAAGGCACAAAAATAACAATAGAGGGATTTTATGGGGCACAGTAATAACAATATGGGGACAATAGGGGCACAATAATATTAATAAGGGATACAACTACAATAGTAATGGGGACATCACTATTATTATAGTGACCTAACAGAAACTGGTGGTGTGGATATATTACTAATGGGTATGGTGGGCATGGACTCAGGCTGGGAAAATTTCCTGGTGCAATCCAGGAACATAGACATGAGAGAGATGCAATATCCTAGGCACTGATGGATTTGAAGAATGAAGCTAGCCTCAGCTTCCGCTGATTTGTAGTTCAACACATGGATTTGCCATAAAGGGAGGGAGGGATCTAGAGGTGGGGCAATAGCCAATGAGGCTGTGTAATTCTCAACAAAATTAGGACCCTAGAAAGAGGAGACATTGAGTTTAGGTACTATAACATGCTTATCTATATCAAAATCCTTCTGGACCGATTTATGATTCCTTTTTTACATTTTTCTTGCAAAAATTTCAAGCAAAGCATATGCTTAGTAGCTAATATCTTCTCTAATCAATCCCTTGTGAAAAAATATGTAATATTTTTCTAATTTCCTAGCTATATTGGGGTTATTTTGGGTTGTTGGGTAGTAGGATTGAAATCTCTTTATGTTCAATTTTGGTCAGTGATATCACTAATTTGAATGCAATACACAGAATATGATTATTTTTTATGTTGAACTTTAGTGTATTACACCAAATATGTATATTTCTCATGTCTAATTTGAATGTAATGCATTGAATATGTATAGTTTTCATATTTTTCATATCTAAATTTAATGTAATATGAGGAATATGTGTATTTCTCATAGCAAACATGAATATGTAACATGCTGAATATGTATATTTCTCATATCAATTTTAAAAATAAATACGAGAAATATGTATATTTCTCATGTCAAACTTGAATGGAATAGATGAAATATGTATATTTTGCATTTTGAACTTGAATATAATAAACAGAACATGTATATTTTTTATAAACACAGAAAAAACTAACGAACTTAAAACATACTGACCACAGTGTTGCAGAAGCATTTGTGTTTAATGAGAGTAGATTGCAGAGTCACCTTCATAGAAGGCACATGAACTAGTTTTTCCAGACCTATGATCACTAAAATGTAACTATCCATGTAAAAATGGCGAAATATAGCTCCTTGTGGAGACATGGGTTCTTCTTCTTCATTTAAACTGTCTTTTCTCAGACTGATATGCCTCAAGTCTGGCTGTTGCTTCACACAGGACCATAATCTGCTCTCATCGTCATCCATGGCTACTGTTGTGGCTTGTCCACCGTCCATGGCAGAGTTCTGCATAGTGCAATGGCCTCTGAATATTTTATGTCAATGTGTTTCAGTGTTATTCAATGCATACTAATCTGTCTATAAAATATCTACAAATACATCTCCATTAATGTGGTTGAAACTAGTGCATTTTGGGTCGGTCAGAGCATTGGGAGAGTGAAACCACCACCAATAACTCAAAGAAATGCAGCTCCTCACATTTAATATTCGTATACTTTGCCAAATTAGTGATCCAGCAATAGAGAAGAGTTGGAATTCGATCGGGTAAAGCGAGGCCAGATCTAGTTGTTTCTCTGAGCAACAGTTTGAACATTTTCATGAGGAGACAAGGGTTGGTCAAGTAGCATTTATAGAGGAAATGAACAATGGTAAGAGCCAAAGACAGATAGGGTCGAGCTTTCATTTACAGAGGAAAGACACGACATTAAGAACCAAGCTTTCAATTGATGTTTTTAACCTCTGCATGCATGTTATACATGTTTAACATTCATTCTACAAGTGTCTTTTCCAAATCTGATTAGGCTTTTATTCCATTGTAACTTTAATGTCATGTGGCGCTTGAGTGGGTGTAATGAACAACTTTAATGTCATGTGGCTTTTGAGTGGGTATAATGAACATCTCATAGTAAAAAATAACATTTAATAATTTAATTTTAAAAATAAATAATATAAAATAAATATTTCAAACTTTGGAAATTACATCTGATATCATTATTTAATACTATAAATCATAGTTATGGCAGATTATTGAATTCACTTGAGATACTTATCCGCATTTTGACATACTCCTATCAAAATTGACTGGGGATGCTAGAATCAAACCTTATTACCATAAATCCCCCCCATATGATATTATGAAAATTGATGACTCGATTATTCATGATTTTGTGTTTAGTGAAGCCCGATTACCACTAACCACCCATGCCTATTGGATGGATACACTAGTTATTTTGTATGCAGCGAACCCAACTAATCTCTGATTCCAACGCATATATTATTTGACCGGCACTTGGTTGTTGCCATGTGGTGCAGACTATGAGTTCATCCATGGTATCAAAGGTTTTTACTACCACTATTTCTTTGCTGGTTGTAAGTCCTCCTCTCTGGGACCTGTACAATTTTGGAAGCCATTCCGAATTAAGCTATCTTGGTTGCTATTTTTTTTAATGAGTACCAAGTAGTGCAATCGGTAAGTAATCTGAAAGTTCAAAGTAAGAGCTTTCACTTCTAGTCCATCCCATGGTCTCAATGAATATCATCTGCTTTTTGTCTACAAGGCAATTGAGTGAGTTGATTCAATTAATTTTTCCATACAATCAATTCAAATAGAAAAGTAAGCTACTTGTAATATAGTAGATATGTATTTCCTTGGCTACTTATATGTAACAATTTTATTACTGAATAAAATGAACTTACATACCAAGCCATCGAACCAAGTGGTGTGAACTCAAACTCGTATCGCAACTACACGCATACAAGTTCATGACTCGCTTTATGAAGCCATTCTCATTTTGATTCCCATTGCCTGCCATCCATTCAACGATCCAACGATTCCATGCTATGCATGTCCTCATGGCTTCAAAGGCAGAGCACTGGGTGGATAAATGTTTGAGTAGTGGCGAGTTCAATTGAAGAGAACTGGACAACCTAATCCTTTTGTATTGAAAAAACAGGAGTTGACAGATAGAAGCAACTAACATTTTCCATGTCTATAGTCGGCAACAACTTAAAGTTGTGGTCTACAGACATAGGAGCAGCAGAAGAACCTGCAACATTTTGAGACCTATGCAAATCTTCAATGGGAATTGGCTGCAAAGGCTGGGCATGGAAAACCAGTAGGAGTTACGATCGTAGTGAATGGGAACTTTTGGAGCTAAATCGCTGCGGCTTGTGGAGTGCTTGTTCGGCTTCATTGCTTTTCCTGTGGCAGGGACTTGCTGCCATGCAGCGATCTTGTTGAACTAGAATTCGAAGAATCACATCCTTTGATAGTAATAGTCTTGGAGTTATAATATAAAAGGCGTGGTTCAATAAAGATATTGAATTCAAAAAATTCATCAATTAAGCATAGAACATACTAAATATGATTATATCTGTTATAAGTGTTCATTATATTTATTAGGTAAAAAAAATATTTCAACCTTAATCCTTTTGATAACCTTCCTTAAGTTCCCATGTATGTATTGATCTATCTATTTCAGGGAAATAAATTCAAACTTAAAAATGCCAAACACCCTCCTTGATTTTAATAATCTAAAATGGACCTAAACAAATGATTGGTTATAAGGCTAAATGCTTGTAAGAGAAATTAAAAAAAATATTACGGTTAGTAAAATATGTAAATTAATGCAAATGAAAAGTTTGAATAAGAGAAAATGAAAAGAGAAAAAATAAATTAATTTAATGGATACAAAAAATTAAATAGGTGAGGAAGCTAATGAATGAGAAACAAAGGGCCATGAATGTTTTTTTTTTCTCCTCACCACCAATCTCTCCCCATTTCTTCATTCACATTCTTTCTCGATGGATAGCTTTTGGAAAAGAGAGGTAGAGTCATAGAGAAAAGTGGAAACATTGTAAAAAGATATTTCTAGAGTGACATACCAAGCCCCTTTTGAAGTTGGTCTTCCCATTTTTTTTTAGGATAAACAATGTCTTGATTTTGGTTTGATCTACTATCTGAATGCACTGTATTTTCCTATGATTCTATCATATTCACTTATTAAGTAATGTATGGATTCAATGTGGATATCTTTTGTATTGTTTTCACGATTATCCCTACTTGTTTTATGTTGCATTAGAGGCGGTATCTTCGAAAACATTTTTGGGGTGATATTTTGCATCCGTTTTTGGCATTTTTAAAAACACAATTTATACCTTTAGTTTCTTTGTGGTGCATGGTGGTTTTTCCATGGATTTTTAGTTTCAGTTATGAATTATCATTCTATCCTAATACATGGTAAATAAATTGGCACTTTTTGAATTGCACAAAATTGTTATATTGTAATAATATATTGAAAAATCTTTTTGTTTTCCTAGTTTGGGTTCTGGGATAAAATATATGTGTCATGTTTTTTTTTACTAATGAATATTTTCTATTTCAATAAGAATGTGTTCGCAACAATTAGTTGTATAGGCCTAAAACCTACGTGTAGTATCAAAGTAGTTATGGCTTCAAGAGTATGTATTTATGCCTAAGGAGTTTGGCCTAGGCCTATGGTAGACTTTGTTGTAGTGGTAGATTTGTGGAAGTGATTCTTGTGGTGGAAATTAATGGTGAGAAATCTAAAGAAAGAGGTAAAAAAGCTCAACGGAAATATTTTTTAGGTGTGGAGGGTCAAAACAGAAGATTTGTTAGTAGTTAGAGATAAATGGATTACTATGGATCCATGTTATGCATTGATGAGGATGTTAATAGAAGACTTAAAAAAATTGGATTCAAAGAAGAAAAGCACAATATGGTTTCAAATTTCAGATTTTTGTGATTATCATCTTGTAAATAGGTTTCCATATTTATTGTTACTCAATGTTTTAGGAGAACCTATAGTAAAGGAATTTTGGAACATGTTAGGGGATATGTCTCATTCTATGCCTCTAGGGAAAAAACATTTCATATGGAAAAAAGTTGTATAACCTTAGGATTAAAGATGGAAACTCAATGATAAGAGAACTTGATCTCTTTAAATAGTGTAACAAGTCGTCTATTATTTACTAATATTTTGGGATTTTTCTTAATCATTTACTTTATTTATATATTATATTTAGCTAATATTTAGATATTATATTTTATTATTAATACATTTTTGAAATGACATATGTGATTCAACTGCGTTAAGTAATTCATTCACGTATGAACATTTCCATGAGAGGTAGTTGTAACTGACTAATTTCTCATGATTTTTGAATAGTTCACTTAGCACTCATTGCATCGCAACTGTGTTAACTAAGTCATTCATGTATGAACATTTCCATGAGAGGTAGTCGTAACTGACTAATTTCTCATGATTTTTGAATAGTTCACTTAGCACTCATTGCATCGCACATTTCCATGAGAGGTAGTCGTAACTGACTAATTTCTCATGATTTTTGAATAGTTCACTTAGTACTCATTTCTCATGATTTTTGAATAGTTCACTTAGCACTCATTGCATCACAACTGCGTTAAGTAAGTCATTCACGTATGAACATTTCCATGAGAGGTAGTTACATAAATCATTCATGTATGAACATTTCCTTGAGAGGTAGTCGTAACTGACTAATTCCTCATGAGGACTTCTCCGCAGGTCACCCATCCCAGATTGCCTCTGATTCAAGCACACTTAACTATGGAGTTTTCCCCACAATCAAGCCCACTTAGCTTGCTACCCCATTTGCAAAAACTTAGCAAATATTGTGCCTCATGAACCATTCAAGTAGAGATCCCTTCACTCTTTTTTGAATTTATGTATGGGGATTTACACAATGCATTATATTAGATATCATTTTGGGATTCACGTAGTGCGGAATTATATTATTAAAGGTAAATATTAAATTATTTGTCAAATCATAAATTGTAAATATTGTTTATTATAATTATTAAAAAAATAGAAACTAATAGCCCCGAGGGATAGCTCAAATGGTCGAGTTCCCGTTGATAGTACTCTCCGGATTTGGGAGGTCATGGGGTCAAATCTCCTTGACGCCCTCGGGGTTAGGCCTGATATGGCCGACCGGCAGTTCCCTTCGGGTGGAGCTGCCCCGCTTCTCACTGTGGACGTAGCGGCCCACCTCCGGTGCCCCGTGAACCACATCGAAAATAAAAATAAAAAAAAAACATATATATATATATATATAGAAACTAATTTATTAATAATAAATTATAATTTTTACAAATTAATTTAGCATACTTTATAGTTATATTAGGAACAATTTTCTATATAAAATTATTAAACAATTAGTTATAAAAGATAAATATTTCATCCAATTATAGACTCCCTACTTCAACAATTCTTTTTTGTCAAAGACACCACCTTTAAGTGAAGGTTATAAATTTAGAAGAGACACATGTTTTTTTATAGTAGGTTCTAATTTTGCTTCTTATAGCCCAATTCCTAGGGCTCATATCCATCAATTACTTCTACAACAATTCCCTATCCATAACCCTCTTCCTCATCAGCCTACACAACCTAATGAAATGGAGCCCAGGAATTACTAATTGTAGCGAATTTCCTTAATGGTAATTGTTATCATTCCACATAGCTATAATTCTTACTTAATTCATGGTTGTACCTTTTAAAATCTTAATTTACTATACACACAACAATGCATGATGACAATTTCCTTTATTCTCTTAACAAATGATAGTTTGCAGAGCAGATTACCAATTTGTGATAAGTCTGATTCTTTGAAAATTGAATAGCACATGCTTTCTAAATCCCACTTTAAAACTTCAAAGTTGAACAATCAAAATAATTTATTGGTCTACTAAAGATATGAATTTTAGTTAGCAGTAATGAAGACGCACTATATATCTCCTTCATGTACTATTTTCCCCTAAAACTTAACTAAATTATAATTACCACAATCATCTCAATTAAATGATTACAATCATATCAATTAAATGATTAGTAAATTCAAATAACCATCAATCTATAATAAGCATAGTACGTGATGCATTTCAAAATTGCTAATATTTAAAAAATTATAAAAACTAACTAAACTATAACGTAATTTTAAATTACTATTATTATTATTATTATGTAGTAAAAAAATATATTATTAATAGTAAATCTTCAATATAAATTAAAATTTTAATTATTCATTTAATAATAAAATTAAAACTATAAAAGCCAGATTCCAAAATAACATAAACATATTACTGACGTAATTAATTATTAAAATGAATAATTATATCGAATTCAATAATTACTTTATAAAACTAAAATTATAAAGACCCTAAAATAAATAATTAGGTTGCATTTAATAATTATTTTATAAAACCAAAACTAAAAATACATATTCCAAAATAAACGCATCTACTCAGTTAATTAACGATTAAAATGAATAATTACATTGTACCGGCATCTCCGTTAAATCTTAAATCCCCTTACCCAAGGTCCTTAGCGTAACCAAGTATCATTAGAACTCAAGGTGAAAAGGTTAGTAGATGTTTTCTATTTTGACTCGTATCGAGCTTAACCAAGTGTCATTAGAACTCAAGGTGAAAAGGTTAGTAGATGTTTTCTATTTTGAAAAGGTTATATAACCTATTATTTCCTGTTTACATATTTTTGTTTGTTTGTTTTTGGATCATTTTAAAGGCTTCGACTAGTAAGTATAAACCTATGTTTCGATTAGTATAACACTATTAACACTATTAATTGGAGCCTTCATACTTTACGGTATGTTATTCAGATGGCAATCCTAAAATATTTGGATATCCCCAAGAGTATTTAGCTAGCTTATGTTGCCTTGCTTTGGTTTTTTTGGGATGAAAGTTAACGCTATTAAATGTTTTATTTCTTTGATAAAATATTAAATTTAAGTGGTTATCTATATATATATTTTATATCGCAAAATTTAATAAATAAATTAGTACAGATTTAATTCAAGTAAGGCTAGGATCAAATTTATTTATGGTAAATTATAAGATTTAAATATTTTAAATACATTTTTTTACTTTTAATTGTTTTACAATATATTTATTTTTTTATTATATTTGATATTATTTTTTTATTTAAAATATTTTTTTATTATTTTTAAAGGAAAGAGAGGCAAGTTTACACATCCTTTAATACTAAGTTGTAGAATAAGTCTCTAAGCTCAAAAACGGAATCGATCATTTAATTAAAATTAAATTGCATTATAAGCTTAATATAAGAAAGATGATTGTATGTTAAAATTTCCTAACATAAGCTCCATTTATATATGTGCTTATAAAAAAGTAAACTAAAATTAAAAAATAAAATATATACAAAGTTCTTCTATTGGTTTGATGGGGAGAAAAGATAGCTCAAACATGTAAAAAAGTGTGATATATTCATAGATTTTTCTTTGATTTAGATTTTTTTTAGTATATATTTAATTTATTTTATTATAAATAAATTTCAAATATTTGGCAAATGATAGAGAGCAGGGAGTGTGCGGTGAAAGAAATCTGAAATTTAAGCTATAAACCCTATTCTAGGAGTAGATGCTGTATTAATAACATAAAGCTTTTAAGATATCATAACATATAAATGGAGAGGATAGAAACATATAAGTTATTTTTACCCTTTTGGCGCTTAAGGGGACAATTATCTGAGAGCGTATTGTAAGTTTATGTGCCATTCTTAAGTGCAGATTCTCGGAATATTCCGGGATCTGACGGACATGGCGCAGTCAATTTTTTGACCGCGCCCATGTCTATCAGATCCTGGAATATTCAGGGAATCACTTAAGCTCAACGAAGTTTCTGTGAAAGCACCCTCTGTTTCCACCAATAGATATTTTCATCTATAACACCAGCAATCATCTTGCTCGATGTGTGTTTCATCCCAACTATGCCTCTCTATGCTGACATACCCGCAAATCTTTAAATTGTAGAGAGAGTTGAATCATTTTAATTGTAAACTCAATAACTCTGTAATTACGTTTTCAAGGGCCCCGGATGCGGGTGATAGCAATGAGAGTTAAGTTGACAGGACAGTGGATGGGCGGGGCAGAACGCCACTTGCCCGACCTGCACAGGAATCGTGGAATGGTAATTACACCCGGCGCACGGCACATTTGCATGAACGTCATTCAGGATACGCTATACCACCGGATCAGCTGGAACGCCAGGCTCACAGCGAGGGAATTAAGTCTCGCACGCACCAGCGTGCAGTGGAAGGCTCAAGCCATCAAGGGAGCAGTAATGGGAGGAGACTCCCAAGACAAGGCTGGTAACTTTAAAGCCGGAGAAAGGTCGAGGAAGATGGATAGTTCGGTGGCTCTGCCACTCTGCCAACATACCTTAGCACATGCAAAGAAATTCAGGGAGAAGGGAGGGAATTGGACCCCGGCGCTGATAGTCTTGGCCTTCTTTGCGAGGCTGGTTATTCCCCTCCCCGAGTACCGCTCAGGTATCGCAAATTGGCCCTCCCGTTCTTATTTCTTGGCAACTGATATCTGTGTTTGGTTTTGGATATTGCACACGCGCAGGGATTTGGCAAACCTAGAGGATAAGCTCAAACTAGGCAGAGGAGGCTCAATTAGGAGGCAACGCCGCATCCAGGGTATTTCCCCACAGTTACATTTCTGGATCTGGGCCACTGTCATCTGCAGGATGCCTCGATTGAGACCTAGATTGGGCAGTCGCAGGGGGCAGCCGAGAAGAGCCCCAACGGATTCATCCTCCAGCGACTTGAATCATCCTCCAAGGAGAGGGCTCTCTTCTCGCAGTAGAAGAGGAAGATCTCGAGCCTCTAACTCTCGGCCCGGACCTATTCCTGCCACTGGTTCCGCCATATTCACCTTTGACAGTGCTCTAAACAGGCCCAGGATCACAACCTATTTTACAGTGGTTTTTCAGGAGGAAAGTTTAGCTGTTGATTTAAGGACTCAGGCAGAAAATTCGAGGGCAATCCCGGACCCCTCTTCATATTTTCAGCTGGCTACGGAGAACACCCCTCAGCGGGAAACAAATGAACAAAGGAGCAGCGCGCGGGAGGCGATGATGGTAGATCTGGGTCCTGAAGCTCAGAATGTGACACAGATAGAGGAACCACCTGATATGGGCTGGTGTCGAATTACTGAAGAGCCCATTGATGAATAGAAAAGCCATCCACGCTTCTCTTTTTGTAGGATGCCCCTCTCCACTGGGCATGGTTGTAAGGCGACTCGGTCATGGGTTTCTGGTATTGTCTCATGTTTCAGTGATCATTCCCCTCAGGTCTTTTTTGAGTTTTTGATTTGTCTCATGTTTCAGAGATTATTCCCCTGCGTGGGAAACAAAAATAGACATTTTTCAAATATGCCTGTTTTGGATAGAACTGCCTCCTGCAGGAGCAGAGTGCTTGACTACGGTCATGATGTAAATTTACCATTTGCTTGTTAATATAATAGATATAGTTTTACGTTAAAAAAAAAAAAATTTCAAGGGAAAAGAAGAAACGCAAAATGAATGTGTAAATATTTACTCATAATTGTATTTGCAAAAGTCAAACTTTGAATTACCTACGTATGTATTTAATTCCTGTTGTGAATATCCAGACACAGTCTATGATATACCGTAATCTAAACTTGCTTGAACTCTCACCACCTTGTATTACTTTGAAATGACTGTATGCACCTCGTCGTGGCTTTCACTTCGTATAACGATCATTTGAAATTTAACAGAAACAACATGTATCGCTGCAAAATTTTCATTACATTATTTTGAATATAATATGCATGAGAACCGTTTATTACGTCCATTTTCTGACCGAGTTATGCATTGAATTTTCTTTATTATTTTATTAGTGCATTGAGAGATGCTTTATAGATTAGTATAAGATATATAAGGGTTGAGATGTTAAACATTAGAGATGTAGATATTTGTATTTTTTTTAATTGTAATTTTGATTTATTAAGAGGGTTATGTATGGATTATTGGTTGATATTTGGGAATAGCTAGAATATATATATACATATGTATTATTTTATTAGTGTAGTGAGAGATGCTCTACAACCTAGTTTAATGTATATGTGTAGGGGTTGAGATTTTAAAAGTTAGAGGTTAGATGTCAATATCTTTTAAATTTATTTTTTTAATTGTAATTTTGTTTTTATTAATAAAATTACCATTTTTAGATAAACTAAAATCATAATATATAGATGACATTAAAATATATAACATATAAATAACAATTATAAATTAACATCCATTTTACCATATAAATTATAATAATGATTTTGTAGCATATTTAAATTTAAAAACTAAGCACATAAAAAAATAATATTTACAATATAATAAGATTCGTAACCATAATACGCATCCCCTTTTACCATGGATATTATTAACTTCTAAATAGGACTTTCTACAATAAAATTTAGTGCTTACGATAAACATACAGTAACAAGATTCTTAACCATTGATATTCAACTTTGTTTTAACATGAAGATTCTTAACTTGTGAATATTATTTCTTACAATACTATGAGCTAATAAGAAGATTTATCAATACCATTTGACCAGTAGCGATAACTCATTTCAAAATCAAAATATTTTATAAATATTTTATTTTAATTTTATTTTATAACATTTTTAAAATTAAATCTAAAAGCTAAAAATTGTGGGAGAGATGTTGTAATGGTGTAATATTGATCAATTCCACTTGCCCAATAATGATAACTCATTTCAAAATCAAAATATTTTATTTTATAATTTTTTTAAATTAAATCTTGTAAGCTACCTGGAATAATAAAAAAATAAAAAAATTGAAAGCAACACAAATTCTTAGGAATATATAAGCACAAATAAAATGCACCTAACACATATATTTATATACCTAAGATTAACCTGCTAAATTAGTTTTATGCTATCTTTACTCCTTAATAGCGTGATATACAACTATTATGAGTTGGTGTACAACTGCGGTAGAAAGGAAGGTTCAGGACTAGTGACGGTTTGGTGACATATATACTAAACTTCGAATCCTGCCTCCAATATACAGTTGAGGTGATTGATTCCCATCCAACGGTTGTGATCAACCGAGTTGGAGTCAATGCTTACCCTAACCCCGCTATAGTGTCACATTTGACTAGTCAACAATTGGTCTAGTGTTCGCGTTCTATTGATGCTGATGCAACACGTTCCCTTCCTCCTGAGACAATTTCCTTCATCCAAGACATCAAAACCCATGGCAACACCAGTTTGAGCTCTGTAACCAGATGGCCTAGGTAAGCTTGCTTTCTCGAACGAAGTTGGTATTTTGACAAATTATGTTTTCCCTTTTGACTTGGTTCTAATAATCATGATTTCAAGCATACCCTCAAGTTGGACTTCACACCGCCTTCTGGTTGCAGTGATACAGGTATGGGTAAGGGTTAGCAGAGAAGGGTTTTGGGTTTCCGATTTATTATTCTGCTTACCCTTGGGTACTAACATTAGTTTATGATAGATGGATACACCAGCCTCTAGATAATGGAAATAACCCTATAGGTATACTCAAATCCTACTCCGTTTTCCTCTTTTAATCTAGTTTTCTCAGAAAGTTGTGTTTTAACTGAGTTGCTTTGGTGACAGGTAAATTCTTGCCCTCATTACTGTTTCTTGCCAAGGTTTTTCTGCCCATAATAATGGAAGAAGTGCTTGTTTTAGGTGCACATTGTATGGCACTTTAGAGTCCATTCTCCCTTTTTTGGCTTAGCATTCGAGGGTTAACGGTTAAACTCCTGTTCTTGCTGGGTCGTTGGAAAAGTCTTCAACCAGTCACACTGTGACGTTGTAATGTTGTGCCCAGAGTTTATTGAGAGAAGAAACTATAGAATTTTGAATTATAAATCTTGTTTGCTTATTCATTGTTAAAGGTTGTGCCAATGTTGTTTGTGTTTCAGTCAAGCACTACATAGCCATGAGTAGTCTACTTAGGTAAATGTAATGAAGCTGTGGGGGCATGCACCTAGTGGTAAAGTTAACTCTCCCTATAGATTATGTGAAGGGAGTCACCCCGTTCACCTTTGCCCCTATCTAGACAAAGCCAAAAAGGTGTTGGATAACTGTCCTACTTCACCGCAGCGACTTCCATCTGGTTACAGGGGACTCTCCCTTTCATCATGTTTGGGGCATGTAAATGAATCTAAAGCATAGTTTTTCGTCTCAAACTTGTGTGAAAATGAAACTAAATCCAAGAATAGTTTTTCGTTTCGAGCTTGTGTAAAAATGAAACTAAATCCAAGTATAGTTTTTGGTTTCGAGCTTGTGTAAAAATGGAACTGAATCCAAGCATAGTTTTTTGTTTCAAGCTTGTGTAAACATGAAACTTAATCCAAGCATAGCTCCCAATGGTTCAAGCTTGTGTAAAAATAAAACCATCTCTATTTTAACCCTCGTGATGGCCATTCTATCAAACCTCTTCTGTCAGATGAGCCTTGGTTTTTCTCCTTCCATCGTCACTATCTGCTGGGCCAATTATACACTTTGATTTGGTTGTTTACCATTTTTAAGGAACAATTGCAATGAATGGTCTTATTATCCATCCTCTTCACATAAATCAACATGTTTTGAGAAGTTCCAACATCACTGGAACCAGTTGCTATCCTAAACACCACTCATTCCTCAAAGTCGAGTCGTCTTTAAGCTCTTTTCAGAATCTCAAAATATGAAAAGATTGTTGAGCGCTTGTCCTTTTCAGCTTGTTAACGGATTGGAAATGACATATACTTAGTATAAGTTTAACCCTTTTCGGGTTGAGATAGATTATTTACGAAAAATGAATATGTTGACCAAACATGGTCAATAGGTTCTCTCTTGTATTGTTTTATGCTTTTTTGCGCTTGAGAGACAAATCTACGAAAAAGAACTTGTGGAGTTTTCTTTTCGTCCCTTTTCAAACTCTCTAAACATGAAAAGGACCAAGTTATCTTTGGCGTTAAACTTGTTAAAACATCAAATAGTGACAAACTTGTCCTTCTAGACAAGACCGAGTATCACCTTTGCTAGACTCGTTAAAACATCACATAACGATGGATTCATATGAAGGGTGAAATTATACAACAAGCATATGTTGTCCTCCTCAAGCTTGATAAAAATAAAGAGGTACTGGTCAACAATGACCGGGGAAAATGGGAAAAGGGGGAAAACCACTTTATGGTAGTAGGTCGCTCTTGAACATGACACTTTCACTCCATCACCATGACTATTTGGGTTGGGTTATCAGCTTGATGGTTATCATACCGTTGGTCTATCATACCATCCATCACTTTGTTTTGGGTCAATGCTACCAATTCATTTTAGTGTTTCCAACATGTTCAAGACAAGTCATCTAGTCAAAATTCATCCTTTGCAATACCATAAACCTTCATTTTCATGACCGCCATTCTTGAACCTTGTCTATTCAGTCAAATTCCATCTCCAAAATCACTACACTCATTTCGTGTCATTGATGTGGGATACATCAAGGCCCTCTTGTGATGAGTTGCTTCTTGTTGACATTAGCACATTATCCAAGAAGTTGACTTAGAAACACCCTTCCAATACCTTAAGGCTTGCATACATCAATGAGAGGTTTCTCGCTTTCGGCGATAGGTTGACATCAATGGCCTTCGACCAAAAGACCTCGTATGGTGTTCAACATCAAAAATCTATTCACACCATGCAGAATGTGTTGCTGTACCTTGAGGATCATTATCATTTACAGTGATTTCTCTCACGTCTATTAACAGCTTACATCATTGGCTTGTATCAGACGGTGTCTTCTGATGTTTGACTTCAGATCACATATTCACATGATTAGAATCGTACTTGAGTGAAAAATTGAATGAGATAGAAGAACCTAGATCTAGTTTCATCCATCTGGGCTGGGATTTCAGGAGTACTAAATCATATGTACAATGGCTTTACATTGATTGTCATTCTGATCATGGGTCTATATTTTTATACGATTGTCTATTTACATGTAATGAAATTTTATAAGCTCAGCATGGGTATGCCTTCCCTCAACATTTCATGTAAAAATCAAAATATCATGATATATGTATTGTAATTGATGCAGGCCACCTTCCACCTTGAAACCTCCTCATCACATAGTAAAGCATTTCATTCGACATTGGCATTTTTCCGACTTCATGCTTTAGGGGGCAGCTGTTACAGATCCATTTGGGCACATCACCCCCATCATCCATATCAGTGTTTTAGGGCTCGTCAAACCATAATTTCAGTTACTACATGCCCTAAACAAGTCACCCTTTTGAATGCCTCCTTCCCAGACAATCTCATAACATGAAGACATCCTGAAATGACCTTTAAAGGGACTAGTGCAGGTAGGCCCATGTAAGGGTGCACTGCAGAGAAGTTTAGTCCATGCCAGGGTGCTCTGCAGAGCACTTAGGCCTCCTTTCACCTACTCTGGGTGAGAATGGTTTGGGGAATATTCTTATCTTTTGGAGTCATATAGAAGGTTCCCTCACTTATCAACTCATATGAGCTCGAAAATGGATGAGGAATGAGTTAAGATGCATCATATCCTCTCATCCCTTCCTCCATGGAACTAATTCTAAGTATGGAAGGCCATCCAATACCACCATTTATGACAAAACCTCCTTCATCTCCGTATAAATTGACCACTCATATAAGTGATTAGGGGCTGGGCTATGTTGAATTGTAAGGAGATAATGTTGCAATGAGAATTTGCTTTGAAGCAAGTATTGAAATACTACAAGTTTGTCATGATTTTGATGTGATGTGGATGGGATCCAAACTGGAGGAATGACTTTGAATCAGACTCAATGGTTGTAATTCCTAATCCTATTCAATAAAGTATTTGAACCTTTCTCCCATATGTTTGTATTATCTTATGATGCATATATGTGAGAAATGTATCTGATTCCATTCACTTGTATTCAATAGATCTTTTGCTTTGATCGGTTCATTGTCTCCTATTTGTGCTTATAGGTACTTCTCAAGCATGTTAAGTACAGGAAGGAGCAACATGATCGATACAAAGGAGACAAGAGGAAAGCAAAACTACAAGTAAGTCTTCTCATCTTCTTTGTCTTATCTGTTGCTTATAGGAAAAGGCTAAAATGCTTTAAATTGTTGTTCTATATATGACTACTCATCTACAGAATTTGTATTTATCCGTAGATACCAAATTCTCCAAAAAACTAATGCCAATTTATTTAATTCCGTGGATCAATTTAGCTGTGCATCCTTATCTCCAGTGAAACCGTTAGTTAATTAATGTCATCAGTTGTTTTCTATCAATCTATGATTTATAACTTAAGAAAAGTACTTTATTGTTGGATTCTATCTGTTAATATGATAAGTATTCTAGCATATAGAAGCTTCTGTTAATTTCATGGAAACATACATCTATTTAACAATAAGAATATTTAACAATAAAGTTTTCTAATATATGAAATCTTTCGTTAATTTCATGTCAACACACATCTATTTAAAAATAAGAATAGTTACTTATCTGTTTTCTGCTTGTCCTCGCTCTGTAAGCACCTCGTCATGTAATCACTTAGCTTACCTCCTCTCGAAACTTATGAATTAATTGCCTTAATCATCCCGACCATGAGATCAGACTCATTTGCATCTCACCCTCTGCTACAATCACATATAAGTTTGCAGTGAGCTTGCAACTATCTCGTCCCAACCAGACTTAGTTCAGGCCAACTGCGAGGAATCCCGTCAGACACTTCAGCACCATTTTTCCCATCATTTTGGTTGTCTTATTTTTCCCCACTATAGGTACCTTTTACCCTCTTGGTGTCCTCTTTTAAAAAGAGTGATTATGGGAAAGTAACCACCCGCCATAACCAATTAACCAACTTGATATGTTAAACACATTTGGCATAATTTCCAAGAATAATATTTTATATCAAACCGTTACCATTTAATCTGAAACTTTGAGTTCTTTTACATAGTTATAAACAAAAAACTCTTACTGTAGTAAATAAAAGTTTACTGGGGAATATTACATCTTCCCCCCCTTAAACCAAACATCTTCTCGTTGTTTATTCCTACGTAAATAAGCTAGGGTAATCTTCTCTGATTAATTTTTCATCTTCCCAAGTAGCTTCCTCTAGACTAAAGTGCCACAACGTGACTTCTCTCTGATTGAGTATATGCAGCGGTTCGATCAAGAACTCACCTTCCGGTTTGACCTACACACCCAATAATAATTACATTAGAGTTTATCCATTGCCTTATCCAAAATAACTTATTAAAGTTGTGTGACATCATTTCAACTACCTGTATATTATGCCAAATGATTATATGTTTAGGATCGTATACATATTTCCTTAATAAAAAACGTGGAAAACATTATGCATGCAGATACGACTTGGTAATGCCAGCTGATAAGCTACTGGCCCAAGACGGGCTAAAATATGGAAGGGGCCACAAAAACGGGGTGCTAGCTTAGCACAACTTCCCCATTGCATTGTACTTTTCTTGGGCCTAGCTCGTAGAGATACATGATCTCCAACCTCAAATTCTTGATGTTTGTGTTTTCTCTTAGCGTAGGTATTTTTTCGGTTCTGGGAAGACTTAGCTTACCATTACTTTTTTTTACTGCTTCTTCCATTTCCTTTAACATTTCTGGTCCCAGCATCAACTTATCCTCCAGACCTCCCCAATTTATGGGTGTTCTACATCACCGTCTATTCAACATCTCAAAAGAACTCATTTTTAGAGATGCATGATAGCTATTGTTGTATGCGAACTCCACCAAATGTATATAATCATCCCATGGTTGTTGCATCACATACATTTGCAGCATGTATTCAATTACTTGATTTACTCACTCTGTCTGCCCATCAGTTTGTGGGTGATATGCAGTACTAAACTGTATCTGAGTGCCCAATCCTGCAAAGAGATCTTTCCAAAATGCAGATGTAAACTTTATATCTCGGTCATAAACTATATCTTTTGGAATTCCATGTAATCTAAAAATTTATTTCATTAATATGTTAGAAATTTGGACAACCTTAAAAGTTAGTTCAATAAGAATAAAATGGGCAGATTTACCATGTTTGTCCACTACTACCATTAAGGATTCATTATGTTTCTTCGTCCTCTGTAAGTCGGTGATAAATTTAATTGTAATCATTTCCCATTTCCATTCCTGAATAAGCAATGGGTGAAGTAGCTTGGCTAGATGCCGGTGCTCAACTTTTACCTGTTGGCATTCCAAGTAGCGAGCCAAATAATCTCTCACCTCTTTCTTCATGCCTGGCTAGAAGTATACCTTTCTCAAAGTAGTGATAAGTTTTTGATAACCAGGATGAGCTGTGTAGGGACTTTTATGATATTTGTCAAGAATTAACTGTTTAACATTCTTCTGATTTGGCACATATATTCTGCCTCGATAAATTAGTCAATTGTCTGTACTTATTTCAAATACCAATTGTGGTTCACTGATGTCCTTAATTTGAGCTTGCTGACATAGAAACCTATATTTTGGATCTATTTGGGCTACTTCTTGGATATGTTCTTTGAATGCCATCTCCACCTTGCTAAATGATAGTTCATAGTTGCAATTTAATTTCTGGCTCAACTTATCTGCCACCCAGTTTTCCTTTCCCTTTAAATTCTTAATTTCAAAGTCAAATTAACTTAAGAAGTCAACCCAATATTCATGTCATGAGTTTAAGGTAGGCTATCTAAAGTAATTAGTAAAGCTATGATGATCTGTCATCAACATTTTCAATGCATGGATCACTGTGGTCAATTCTAAATCGTAGGCGGAATACTTCTGTTCATGCTCTTTTATCTTTTGTGATTCATAAGCTATCACTTTGCCTTCTTGCATCAATACTCCCCCCACGCCTTCTTTGAAAGCATCGGTGCACATGATAAATTCTTTATTCAGATCTTCAATGCTTAGAAATGGATAAGTATTCAGAAATTGCTTCAATTGATCAAAACTTCTTTAGCATTTTGCTAACCATTTAAAGGTTTTTCCCTTTTTCTGCAGTGAAGTGACGAGGTAGGCTACTTTTGAAAATCCTTTAACAAACCCCCAATAGTACCCGACTAATCCCATGAATGATCTTATTTCTGCCACATTCTTTGGGATTGGCCATTCCATTATAGTTTTTATTTTTCCAGGATCTATGGAAATTCTGGCCTTGGTTATGATATGTCCTAAATATTGGATTTATTCCTTAAAGAAATTGCATTTACTATATTTCGCATACAACTAATGCTCCCTTAAGGTCTACAACACAATTGGTAAATGTTATTTATGTTCCTCCATTCTCCTGGAATATATTAGTATATCATCAATAAAGATCAATACAAATTTATCTAAATATTGGTGAAAGATATTGTTCATAAGACACATGAAAGTTTCCAGAGCATTGGTCAATCCAAAGGTAAAACGACAAATTCGTAATGCCAATATCTAGTTCTAAATGTCGTCTTACAAATGTCCTCCTCTTTTATTCTTATCTGATGGTAACTTGACCGAAGCTCAATTTTAGAGAAGATCTTAGCTCCCTTTACTTGATCAAATAATTCATTAATGTGGGGTAGAGGGTATTTATTTTTCACTGTTAATTTATTTAACTGTCTATAATCGATACATAATCGAAAGGTTCCATCTTTTTTATTTACGAACAATACATGAGTTCCCTAGGGTGATACACTTGGGAGAATATATTTTTTATCTAGCAATTCCTGCAGTTGCATCTCGAGTTCTGTTAGTTCAGGAATTCTCATGTGATAAGGCACCCGAGATACTGGGGCAGCCCCAAGAATTAGTTCAATGGTGAAGTCTATATCTCGCTTCCATGGCAGACCAGGAATGTCTTCTGGAAAAACATCAGGAGAACTTTGCACCATAGGCAAGTTTTCCAATGTGTTGCTCTTCTCCTTAGAGTTAGAGTACCCTACTTATACTGCAAAGATCGAGCATCCTTTACATATGCACTTGTCCAACTTAGAGGTAGTTATGAATCTCAATTTTAAGGGTCTTTTGGCTCCCTAAATTGATTTTCTTTCCCCATTATTGCTTAAGTAGTTAATAGTTTTATCTTTGCAGTTGACAAGGGTCCAATGCTTTTCTAGCCAATCCATGCTTATCAGGACATCATAGGATCCTAGAGGCAAAATATTCAGATCTAACTTAATCGGTTGTCCAACCAATTCTATACGAAAATCATTGACCTTGGCCAACACTCTTCTTTTGGGTCCCGTGGCGAGCTGAACCAACCATGGTTTTTTGAATTTAACTGCATGCAAACAACATCTTTCGACCAATGGGGACTTATGTAACTTAGGCTAGCCCAAGGGTCAATTAGAATGGATATGGTTTGGTTAAGGATCTAACCTTCTAGATCCACCATTGTGGGTTGATACTTCATTTGATGATATTCCAAAGTAGCATTGATCCTTGGCAAACTCCTCACCACTTCCCCCATAGTTGACGCATCTTGAATGTGTGCAACTTGATCACATACCTTCCGGTATGGACAATCTTTAACGCAGTAGGGTCCCCCGCATCCCCAACATTGTACTGGAGGTCTGAGTGCTGATTCCACTTTTGGTTTATTTGGCTGATCATGATTCTTTGTTTCATTAGGAAATCTGAAATTTTGTTGGGGTTTGACAAAAGTTTTATTTAACTGGTTCTTTTAGGTTCCCTTAAAGCTGGTAGGTTTTTTTACCTTTACTCCTGTCGCAAATTTGGACCCCTTCTTTCCAGGCCATCTTTTCCTTCCATCTGCCCTGTGTCTAATTTGCTGATAACATATACGTGCCTTTTTTATGACTTCGTCCATGGTCTTGGGGTTGCAAATTCTAATCGTGCCTTCATAAACACAGGTAAGCTACTAATAAATCGTTGAACCTTCTCCTTTTCTTCTCGTATGTATGGAACATATTGTAATAGGGACGTAAATTTGGTAATGTAATCATCCATAGTAATTTGACCTAATCTAAGATCATGAAACTCCTTTTCTTTTTCATCATGAAATCTTTTAGTCAAGCACTTATCCTTAAAATACTTCTAAAACTTCTCCCAGGTTACATTTTGCTCATTAATGCCTTGCACTGTCTTTGTTTCCTCCCACCAGAGAGTAGATTTTCCTTGCAATTGATAAATCGCCAGACGAGCCTTTAGGTTGTGATCATATTCATATAATTGAAAATACTTGTTCATGTTAATTAACCAGGCTTCAGTAGCCTCTTCGTGCTCACTGTCAAACGCTGGAGGTTTTATTTTTCTAAATTCAACCTAGAGCTCATTTTTCTATCTCTTATTTGTTTTATGAGCTGACACATTATCAGACTCCTCTTCCTGATTCCCTTGATCGCCCTTGGATTCTGGATTGCCACCTTCCATATTATGTGGACCTTCATGTTTTGGGCTGGGATTGGGTTGTCGCTAGTTTTGTCGATCAGACAAACTGATCATGATTTTCTCTTGCTCATGCATCAGTCTCTCGTTATCGGCCCGTAATTGAGCCATTTCATTCTTTAATTCTTGTATTGTTTCCTATATTGCAATGTTGGTATGACGTGTTTCTTCTCCAAGTTACACCCATAGTTCCGGATAAGTGTCTAGAAAGGGTGTTGATTTTGTATTTCAGGAAAGAAATCCTATTCGCCTCAAAATATCTTCAACTTGTACTTCAGCTCACTCAGTTTTTTTTTTCTTATCCTTATTGTTGTCTGTCTCTGTGAACACACAATCACTGCTATTTTTTTTTAACTATCCCAGAGGCCATGGTTTTGCAACTAGGCCCTTATGCCACTTGTAAGCTAACTCACATAATAAAAGAAATATATTTTTTTTGAATGTAACATGAATGCCTATCAATATATAAGTAGGAATAAAATGCACCTGCCTTGTCATAATGACATATAAACTACACATTTATTTAAACGTAACACATATATTTATATACCTAAGATTAACCTGCTAAATTAGTTTTCTGCTATCTTTACTCATTAATAGTGTGATTTATGGCTCATTAAAGCAGTCATGCATGGATTTACTTCAGACTTAAATGCATTGAACTGTTATGAGCTGGTGTACAACTGTGGTGGTAAGGAAGGTTTAGGACTGGCGACAGTTTGATGACATCTATACTAAACCTTGAATCCTGCCTCTAATCTACAGTTGAGGTGATTGATTCCCATTGGACGGTTGTGATGAACCGAGTTAGAGTGAAGGCTTACCCCAACCCCACTACAGTGTCTCATTTTCATAGTCAACTGCTGGTTTGGTGTGCTTCTTCTGCGATGTCGATGTAGCAGGTTATCTTCTTCCTGAGATAGTTTCCTTCCTGCAAGACATTACAGCCCATGACAACACCAGTTTGAGCTCTGTAACTAGATGACCGAGGTAAGCTTGCTTTCTCCAATGTTGATGGTATCTTGACAGATTAAGTATGTTTTCCCTCTTGACCTAGTTCTAATAATCATGATTTCAAACGTTCTCTCAGGTTGGACTTCACACCGCCTTCTGCTTGTAGTGATACAGGTATGGGTAAGGGTTAGAGGAGGAGGATTTTGGGTATGCGATTTGTTATTTTCCTCACCCTTGGGTACTAACATCAGCTTATGACATATGGATACACCAGCCTCTGCATAATGGAAATAACACTACAGCTATACTCAAATCCTACTATGTTTTCCTCTTTTAATCCAATTTTTTGATAAAGTTCTGATTTTAACTGAGCTGCTTTGGTGATAGGTAAATTCCTGCCCTCATCATTGTTTCTTTCCAAGGTTTTCTGCCTAGAATAATGGAAGCAGTTCTTGATTCATGTACACAAAATATGGCGCTTTGGAGTCCATTCTCCCTTTCTGGCTTAGCATGCGAGGCTTAATGGTTGAACTTCTTTTCTTGCTGGGTTGTTGGAAAATTATTCAATTATGAAATGTCTTAACAGTCACACTGTGACCTTATAATGATGTGCCTAGAGTTTATTAAGAGAAGAAACTGTATTGAGTTTTTGAATTATAAATTTTGTTTGCTTATTAATAGTTAAAGGTCGCACTGACGTTCTTTGTGTTTCGGTCAAGCACTAGGTAGCACTCTGCTACTTGTGTTTACTCACCTAGAGTTATACGATCGAAAGACATTGCTTTTGTGTTTAGACGACTAAAACTACTACTTGGTTATTTTTCCTATTGTGCTACTTACTTGTTTCGAATGGCTAAATGAACAAGATTGCATACAAAACATTTATTTTCTTTTCAATGTCATTTATTATTTGTAGATTGGAATTTATAATATATGGTTATTTTCATGCTAGGGTTTTAGGGACTGTTCCAGGCGGGTCAGAACCCAACTAGCCGGAACTAACTCTATTCTGCCCCATCATGACATAGTGAATACAAATTGTGGTTAATATAAGATTAATGTTACTGGTGTAATCTTGTCCAATTTATTTTATGAAAGGATAATATGGCTTGGGGTTTTATCCACTGTGTAACTAATCCCAATTTATTTAATTTTGTGGAGCAGTTTAGCTGTGCATCCTTATCTCTAGTGAAACCGTTAGTTAATTAATGTCATTTGTCCTTTTCTCTCAATCTCTGATTTATAACTTAAGAAAAGTACTTTATTGTTGGCTTCTATTTGTTAATATGATAAGTATTTTAACATATAGAAACTTACGTTAATTTCATGGGAACATACATCTATTTAACAATAAGAATAATTAATTATCAAGTTCTCTAATATATGAAATCTTCCGTTAATTTCACGTCAACACACATCTATTTATTGTTTAACAATAAGAATAGATACTTATCTATTTTCCGCTTGTCCTTGCTCTGTAAGCACCTTGTCCTGTAATCACTTAACTTAGCTCCTCATGAATATTAAGAATTCATTGCCTTAATCATCCTGACCATGACATCAGACTTGTCTGCATCTTCCCCTTTGCTACAATCACATACAAGTTTGCAATGAGCTTGCAACTATCTGGTCCCAACCAGACACAGTTCAGGCCAACTGCCAGGAATCTTGTCAGACCCTTCATCACAATTTTCCCCGTCATTTTGGTTGTTTTGTTTTCCCCACTGTAGGTACCTTTTACCCTCTTGGTCTCCTCTTTTAAAAAGAGTGGTTATGGGCAAGTAACCGCCTGCCATAAACAATTAACCAACCTGATATGTGCAACACATTTGGCATAGTTTCCAAGAATAATATTTTCTATCAAAATGTTACCATTTAATCTAAAAGTTTGAGTTGATTTACATAGTTCAATATTAAAAAAAAAAAAAAAAAGAAAAAAAAGAAAAAAGAAAAAAAAGAAAACTCTTCCTGCAGTGAATAAAAATCAACTAGGGAATATTACAAATCTAAAAGCTAAAATTTGTGGGAGAGATGTTGTAATGGTGTAAATGTTTGTAAACATTTACATGTAGGGTCAAATAAAAAATAATAGAAAGTTACAAGTAATTGCCTAGAGAGGCTTTCTCCAATCCAATATGTAAAAATGTTATAAAACATATTGACTTGGTTAAAATATAATAAAAAATAAAAAGAAAATAAAATAAAATCTTTTTAGAACTAAACTTATTTTAGAGCGAAAAATAATTTGATCCATCTCAACAATTAGTAGATATAGATTTAAGATGGTTTTAGATTAATAGCTAAAACAAATTTATTCTACTTACTGTTAGTACCATTTCAACTAATACAAGTTTATTTACTTAGTGTTTTCTTCTATTTCAAACCATATTTGACTAGCAATCAACATTTTAGCAATCCAGAATATCCCGCTCATCTATTTGAAGTTCAAATATACTGGTAGTAAATAATGGTTTAGCGTTAATAAAAATTTTAGCAGGTCCAAAATATCACACTCATTTATTTGAAGTTCAAATACACCGATAGTAAATAATGGTTTAACATTTACATTCACAAGTGACTCTTTTGTTTATTTATATAATTTATTTATCATATATTATTATTATTAACAATAATATGAGATATAAATGGAAATATATTTATTACATTTTATTTATATGCTTGTACATGAGATTTTTTTTTTATAAAAAACATGTATTTCCAAACATATTTAAAATAAAATACATATTTGACGTGTGCATATGCTAAAAAGAATTAAAACGAGAGGCTAAAATGAATTTTAAGATGAGAAAAAACTTAAAAATGAAAATAGAAATACAATAAAGGGGAATATCAAACAATGTAGAAATCACTTATCTTTCCCTTGTTTCCTTTATTTTTCTGGACCCATTTCCACTCCCCAAGTTTGGGGTCCATTTTTACCAAACACATATTTCTCACGGATGTATCAAGAAGATGTTATTTATTTTAATTTCAACTTTTTAACAAGTGGACATACTTTGTGTCCACTACTTCATCCTCTTTATCTGTTGATCTTACTCCTAGATTATTGTTGAATCTGTCATGATATTAAAGGTGGTAGCATTATCATTTTTATTACGGGTCACCCTTTCTTCTTTTACTAGATTATGTTAGACACACAATATTAGAAACCAAACTCAAACGCATGCTAATGAATGATGTACAATATGTATATGTAAATACATAAAAGAAACCATTAAATTAGTTTCCCTGTCTTCTTGGACTAATAACCACTAACCCTAACATAAATCTAATACCTAGGATTAGTTTTCTAACATTCCCCCCTTAATCCGAAAGGATGTTCCAGAGTCCAAGAATGAGAGCTTAAAATGAAAAAATGCATCTTAGCCAAGAGCCCAATGTCTCTCAAGAAATGGTTTTTAAGGATGGCCATAAACCAATATGGGAGAACTCAAGGTCTTAACCAACAATAACTCTAGAACCTTCATAGTGGTTCTCAGAACAGCCAAAAAATTGTGGTTTTAAGGTGACCACAAACTCTGGAACAATCAATGTAGTTCCTTGAACAATTCCAAATATGGAAGTGCTCGTTCAGAAACAACCCAATCAACTCAATAAAAAAAAAGAAAGTCTCACAACTGTGGCTATAATTGGTACAAGTTGTGGCTCAGGCTCAATGTAGATCTCTCACTTAGGTTCGCTTGATATCTCAAACTCAAACCTGTAGCAGGTCATCAACAATTCCTCCCTTGTCGGATACAAGGTGAGAAGTATTCTTCATCATTGTGAGAATCATCATCACTCTCGAACATATTCTTCAGTATGACCTGTAAATATTCTTGGTTGTTTTTGTCCAATCCCAAGATGAAATCTATCTGAAATTTAACTGCTCTCTTGCAGTAGTCTTCTTTTTGGAACATCTATTTGTATGGTTATTGTGACGTCCTTAATGATCACATGGTTTAAGATCAAAACAATCATATTTCACATGTCCAACTCTGTAACATCGTTGGTGTCTATCAACTTGTTCTGGAACAACACCATCCAGAAATCTAGCACTTTTGAATTGTATAGGTTTGGAAAAACCTCGAATGTGAAAAGATACATCGAGGACATTATATCTCAAACCAGTTTTTTGTTTATTATGAATAATATATTCCCATGGCCCTATAATAGTTTTGGGAATCATACACTTCACTTCTGTATGCAAATGACTCTCGCATCCACTTGCCTGAACATGATTTTCTGTTGCACCCAAATTTTCTCTTGAAATCACTTCATTACTCTGATAATTTTTTGACTGATGATCAGGCTCAAACAGACTATTATTCTGAGTAATAAGAAGTCCATAATTCATATTTTGTAGTTCTTATCTCTGTAATTATGACTCTATTTGGAGAAAATAAAATTTTTTATCTACATCATGTAATTTAGATTGCATATCAACAATAATAAATTTGTTGATATACACTGTGTCACCATCATTAGATTTAATGAGTGTACTAAATATTTTTAACACTTTATGACCCTTAGTCAAACTAAGGGTGTAAGCTTCAACGAAAAATGCACCCATTTTACAAAGTAATTTGGTGGTTAAAAACAATTAAAAATTTATGACCAAAATCATCTCACTAAGATTTGAACTTGTGACCTTGTGATATTTAACATAAAAATGAGCTCTTCTGACCACATTGCCTTTCCCTTTCTTGATTTTATATTTTGTAAATTATATAATTAAAATCAATGCTCATAAGAAAAAAGAACTGTCAAATCCCTATGTAGGGCAGCACGACCTTCAAGAGGAAAATAATAAATTTGAAGAGGGGTGATTCTCACTCATCCAAAATTTGTAAGATAGTATTCTCCAGCGTGCAACATAGGATGCCTCAACCGGTTCTCAAATCTTCAACAGTAGACAACATGGATTCTCACCACGTGCTTAAAAAACGAAAAAAATTAAATTCCAGAATTTTTTTGTCCAAAATGAGGAACTCAACATGAAACAAAATATTAATCTATTGTGGTCTATAACTAAACCAACTCTTTATTTTGACTGTATTAGAAATTTTGCCAAAATTTCAACACATATCGTTGTACTCGCTTATGTTATTGAGTGTTTCTCGGCCTCCTGTCGCACAGAGAGACCAACTACTTAATGACTGTCAACTTCTTCTCTGATACCATGTTCACAACTTAACCCTGTACTGTGATTCTGCTAACATCGCTTTCAAACAACCAAGTCCAAACAAATCCAAATAAATCCCAGAATCTTTGCTGCTCAAAATTGAACGCTAAAAGAGAAATACTTCAAAACTCAGAGAATTGTTTTAGATTCAAAGAGTTAAGGCATTCAGTTCTTTAATTATTCAGCAACGTTAAGTCTCCTCTTTTCTTGCAGCAACACATCAAACTTGTTCGACTGAGAATTAACAATGGAAAATCCTACGAAAACGCATTCTTTTTATGAAGGCAACACATCATAAACTATTGTGATCATTTATTTGGTCCCAAAGATCAATTAATTGAAATTCAATCTGCCACTCTGTTCTATGGAAAATAACTCCGGTAATTTTTCAAACTATGGGGCTACGTCCTCTTTCATTTAAAGTATCCCCAGCAATGTATGCAATTCAGGGAAGAGAAAAATAATATGCAGAGTTAAGTACAAATCTCAATGGAATAAAGATCCACCCTACAGAGGAGATCAAAGCTTTCCCTTTACTACAGGTTAAGAGAAGTCTATGGTGAATGTGAAATGATTCTAAAAAATTTCTTATGTAGACAAAAAACAACTTTTCTGACATTCATACTCAAATTATGGCACTACTAACTGCAAGTTATGGTTTAGATTCACCAATTTCTTCAATACCTCCACCGTATGAAACTGCTTCAGCTCAGATTTACAACTAAAACCAACCAACACTATTAAAACTGTTTTAGAACTCTTCCTCAAACATTTTTACAATGTTCTATCATTTAGTCAAATATTCTTCGTATACATGTGATCTTAGTAACCTTTCAATTTACATGGGAATTATTTACAATTAAAAAAAAATACAATTATCACAACCTTCTGTAATGGATCCACTACATACCTCATTAGATTGCCTCTCCAACAAAATACCATTGTAATATCTGTTTGCATGGAGACTCTGTGATTTCAATGATTACCTCTGCATTGATGTTGATCCATGCATCAATTTTATATAAATTCCTCTTTCAACAAATCGTGTTGGCTGAAATGTCGCTCATTCAACACAGTCTCATCACTCTTTACCAAAATATTCAAGCCAAGGTTTGAAGACCAAGGTTTGGGAAAGGAGAGTAGTCAAGAAGGCCACAAAACTAGTGGCTTAGGCTTCATTGATATGGCATATTAACCATGATCGGATACCGATAACTACTCAAAATAACCCAAAATTAATCTTGAGGTTTATTTGTCTACCATTCCCCCTTAATCCGAAGGGATGTACCAAAGTCCAAGAATGATATATCAAAATGTAAAAATGCATCTCAAGCAAGAGGCCAATGTATCTCTCCATGGTTTCTTCTTCTTCCACTTCGTAGAAGTGTGGATATGTAAACTACCATCATTTTTTCTTATGTGCCTTTTTACTTTTTGGGTTTTTTGTATCATGTGCAAGTGTCTTTTCTGAAAGCATAATCAACATCTAAATTTCTTGTTCTCATAGTCTAATGCTTTGGACCCTATGTTTCACCATAATGTGATTGGGTAAACCTATGCTAAATTCTATCACCACAAGCATGAAGACGTGGAATGTCAAAAGCAAGTTGATTAACAAAATATTAGTTTAAATTATCTTAGACTCATCATAACCCTGGATATACCAAGCTCCTAGAGGGATCAAATATTTTGAGGTGAAAAGAATTAGAGAGATAAAATCTTTTGAGGTGAAAATAATAAAAAGAGATTTGATCCCTCTTTATTCTTGACTTTCTAACAAAATTCATTACACAGGATATCATTTCTTTGGGAGAAACAGGGTGGCGAAGAGGATGCCAACAATGTGGCATTGAAATGTTTACACTCTAAAAAATTTATAATGTTGTTCTGAGTTGATTAATTATTTACATGAGGGAAACTTCTAGGGCTTATCTAATATATCAATGATGAGACTCCTAGGAACTATCCTAGGTGGTATCTTCATGCAAGGTAAAGACATTAATTGAACCTAAGAATTCTTTGGTTTATGTGAAATCATCTCAACTCTTACTATGGTCTCAGTCAAATGATTCATCATCATTAAAAGCGTTCATGAAGCTAAGAAACACATAGCCAAAAAGAAACTTTCATGAAAATTTTATTTTTTGTGTAAAAAAAGAGCACGAGATCCCCCTTTCCACTAAATTAGGCGATAGAGGTTGGAAGGCCAAGGTTTGGTTTCTTCTAGTGAAAAGGATTTGTAAGAGGAAAATCCACCTATGTAGCTAATTTTATGATTTCTAAAAGAAAGTGGGGAAAAAATAAAATATTTTCGAATGCAAAACTTTGATGAATATTTTGCAACACTCTTAGAGAGAGATTATATATATTTTTATAGTAGAGAAGTTTTACAAAATTAATAAAATATTGCAAAATCCAATGAGAGGTCAAGTTCACAGGAAGATATTCAAAGTTTTTAACAACTACGAAGTTTTAGCAAATGAATAATTTTTTTAAACCAACCCATATCTATCTTGATCCTGGATCTATCAAGAGCCAAGAGAGATAAAATATCTCTAAATGCAAACCCCTTTTTTGAGTGAAAAAATTGAGGTAAAGTTTGTACCTCGAGCAATTTGATCCCTCTCGGTGCTTGATAGATCCAAGGTTAAGACGGATGCATGATGGTTATATCTATATATATATCTATATATATATATATATATCTATATATATATATATATATATATATATATATATATATATATATATATATATATATATATATATATATGTGTTTCTCTTTCTTATCCCCTCTCTCTCTTCCCCTTATCTCCCTCTCTCTCTCTCTTTCCTCCCACTTTGTTGTCTCCCTCACTCTCTCTCCATCTCTCCCTTGCCACTCCCTCTCTCTCTCTCCACCTTTATCCCTGAATGTCTTTCTTCTTCCCTCCCTCCAACTCCCCCTCCAACTCTATCTCTATCTCCTTATATCTCTTCCTTTCTCACTCTCCCTTTATCTCCCACCTCCCTCTATCTCTCCCCCCATCATTCACACTCTCTCTTCCCTCTAAATATGTCACTGTCTCCCTGCCTCTTTCCTCCTCTGTCTCTCTCCTCTATCTTTGTCTCCCTCTCTCTCTTCCCCTTCTCTTCCTCTCTCTCTCCATGTCTCATTTGTCACTCCCTCTCTCTCTCTCCATGTCTTTGTTGTTTACTCTCTCGCTCTATCTCTCTCCCCTTCGCCCCCTCCTCCCTCTCTCTCTCTCTCTTTGCCCTCAAATTTGTCATTATCATCCTCTATCACCCCCTCCCCTCCTCCCTCCCTCTCTCTCTTAAATTTGACCCCATTGTATAATTTGTATCTAAGAAAGTATCTAAATGAAAAGACTCAATTGGTTTTCAAATATTAAGCCTATATTTTGGATCAATCATGTCAAACAAAATACAATAATGAAAAACTTAAAAATCATGCACTATCTTACTTTTATTATGGTTAGCCACTTTGTTTGGTTAGTTACTATAGATCTATGTTGATTCTTAATAATATTATTTACATCATATAAATTTCACATCTTAATATATAAAAGTATTCTCTTTTTTAATTTTATTAGAACCTTTATTTAATTTCTATGGGAATTTTTAATAGTCCTGAGGATAAAGAATTTTGGTATATCTCAAAAGTAATTATAACATGTCTAACAAAGCCTATTTACAAGTTAATAATATGCATGGTAAAGTGGTGGTGAATATCAATATTTAAGAATCTCGCCATATTGTTATAAAATATTTTGATTGTGAAATAAGTTATGATTTTTGGGCATGTGGTATTCATAAGCCATGGTATTGGGCCATGGAATTGTAACAAAGCCTATTCACAAGTTCGTAATTTCAATCCAAAAATGGGGGTGAATATCCATGGTTAAGAATCTTGTCATATTGCTGTAAAATATTTTGATTGTGAAATACATTATGTTTTTTAGGCAAGAAGTGTTGAGAAGACATGGTATTGGCACATGGTATTATAACAAAGCATATTTACAAGTTAATAATATTGTTATAAAATATTTTGGTTGTGAAATAAGTTATGATTTTTGGGCATGTGGTATTCATAATAAATGGTATTAGCCCATAGTATTGGGACAAATGGTATTCACAAGTTCGTAAATTATCAATGGCAAAACATGGCTGAATATCCATGGTTAAGAATCTTGTCATATTGTTATAACATATTTTGATTGTGAAATAAGTTATATATTTTGAGTACGTATTGATAAGCCATGGTATTGACACATGGTATTGTAACAAAGCATATTTTCAAGTTCATACTATCCATGGTAAACTGTCGGTAAATATCGATGGTTAAGAATCTCATGATATTGTTATAAAATATTTTGATTGCCAAATAATTTATGTTTTTTGGTCATGTGGTATTCATAAGCCATGGTATTGGCCCTTGTTATTGAAACAAAGCCTATTTACAAGTTAATACTATGTATGGTAATGTGGGGAGTGAATATTCATGATTAAGAAATCTTGCTATATTATTATAAAATATTTTGGTTGTGAAATAAGTTATGGTTTTTGGGCGTGTGGTATTGATAAGCCATAATATTGTAACAAATATTATACATAAGTTAATCAAAAAAATATAACAAATTGAATTTTATTATTTTAACATTTTATTATGAATTGAGCTAACATTTAAATGTTTACACTCATCATATTTATATTACTTATTTTTTAATTACTTTTATATATATATATATATATGACATTTAAAATTATTTCCATATTACATTACACGAGCGAATCTACCTTATACGGACTGAAAACCCTCTCGATACAAATATTTTTTTTCTAAACTAACATGGTTTAAAATGCTTTAATTAATTATTATGAAAACAATAATAATAATTTTCAATAAATAAAAAAATCTCATTAGCTTCTTTAATTTTTATATTCTACTTTAAATATAAATCTTAGTAACTTAGATTTTTGACAAACATGCGGGAATATTTATATGAAAGATACATAGTAAATTTAATATTATTAAGTTGTTGGTGTCATACATTAAAGTTAAATTTCTTAATTATTTTTGGAACTCACAATTTGTTTTAGACGGTTGGAACATGTTTAATAATAATTTTTACATTTATTTTAGATATAACTATATTACTTTTAGGAATATATGTATATGGAAGATTATTTAGGAAAAGATACATAGTACATTTATATACTATAAAGTGGTTGGTTTCTTACCTTAAACCTCAAATTTGATAATATCTTTTTGGAAGTGTCAATTTGCTTTACTTTATTGGAACATTTTTCATAATCATTTTCATACTTATTTTAAATATAATTATATTATTTTTATTTTATTGAAAAATATGTTTATTGTCATTATTTAATAATTTTAATTTATTTTGTTTTTTCACTATTGTATACGTATATATAATACGGAAATTAACATGTACCTCATAACAAGTATTAAATGTGATGTAGATTTCGTTATAGATAGTTCAATTTATATATTGTATAATCCCATATATATCTAACAAGGTATATATCTAACCATGTAGCTTTATATTTATACAATATTGAATACACTGTTATTGTTTCTCATAAGAACTTATTCATATAATATTTGTTATTGTTTCTCATAAGAACTTATTCATATAATATTTATAACTTTTATAGTATGGTGATAATGTCAAACGAGTAGAGAGATGGACTTTTCCCATCCATTAATACTACTTACAACAGCAGAAATAAAGATTTATAACTTCAATTTTAAAATTATATTTTTTAAAATTGTACTTGAAACCAAAGTTACAAGCCTCTTACAGTTTGAGTCTTCAAGAGGGTAATATGACGAAAGCCAATCAGACACATCTTCTAAGTCACTGGGAACAAGGAATTGAGGCATTTCTTAGACTTAAGGGTCATTTCACCTCAAACAAATTCATGTGGATTTGGCTTCAACCACTACTCCATTATCCACGTTACGTGGTCTCAACAGAACCAGAAAAGCTGCAGACCAATCCGAATCTTGAAGGTCGCCATTCATTCACTACAGTAAAACGTGACGATAAAGCTGGCAGACTTTTATAGAAGGATGTGCCATTTCAAATTCCAAGAATTATAAGGAAACCAATAAAAACTTCCTGATCCCTTAAAGCTGCCATTCATATGACGAGGGACAGCGTAATACCCACAGCCTGCGTCGTTTCTCGTCAGGCAAACTTTTAAAATGGATTTCGTTCAATCGTATGTCTGTACATGATTTGTATATCTCGAGGCCCAACTGAAATCTGTAGCTTTTTAACTGTCAATTCAGGTCGGTCAGTCATCCGAGCAGCCCACGTGAAGTTATAGCGTGAAGAGCAACTACTGAGTTAACTTCACGTTCACCTCTGGCCGGCATACGACATCAGGAAGTAAATTGGTATGTGACTTCCAGGATTTAAAAGTCGGCCTGACTTCAATACGAATTCTAGTAACTTCATTCTAGTAATGTCGGCCTGGCTTCCAAATGGTATTCTATGAGATTAAAAAAACTTTAGGAAACACAAATAAAAATGTTGAGTTTTAAAAAAATATTTCAGAGGATGCAATGCCTTTTAAGCTCTTTAAAGTTTATACGATAGAAAGCTAAAGAAGCTTGATTATGGGAAAACACTTCGTGGTTAGTGAGCTAGAGTAGCTATGGGATGAAAAACCCTACTCTAATTAGTTTAGTTTTTATGGAATACGGGAGATGGTATTTCTTATGTTGGACTATGAAGATCTTTAAAATTTAAAGTTTTGGAATTGTTGTCGCAACTTAAATATCACAACATAAATATCTTTCTATATGTTCAACATCACCATTAAAGTTCTTACTATTTTAAAATTAAAACATTAATATCCAAGTTTCTACTATCGAAATCTTGTTGGCTTCCGAATTGGAGCCAATTTCACAAATTTGAATAACTTCTCATACTTATTCAATGAGTATGGTGTTTCAGAAGGCCTCTTTATGGATGTTTGAATTATACCAAACGGTGAAGGATCTTTTAATAATGTGGCTAATATGTTGGTTGTCAAATGGGCAATTCAATGTATGGAGGGATGTTGTTCTTGATAGGTATTATTAAGGGTGAGGATCTTCTTAATAATGTGGCTCTTGCCAAATGGAAATTCAATATATGGATCGATGTTGTTCTTGGTAGGTATTATTTCAATGTATGGAGCGATATTGTTCTTGGTAGGTACTGTTTCAATGTATAGAGCGATGTTGTTCTTGGTAGGTGTCATCACTGAAAAGATTTCAAAGGAAAAGGGTAAGGTAAGGGAGAATTGGTCTTGGTTATTCTCATGCTCCTTTCATGCATAAGGAGCATTTGGAAAACTCAAGGTCAGCATACCTAAAAGTTCTTTGAAGGCTCAAGCAAGGCAAGTAAAATCTCAGGGAAAAGAGAAACTGTTTAAAACAGTTTCGCAGTTTCGCAGCGCGCTACGAAACTGTGAAACTGTTGTAGGTGATGTTTTCTACAGGCACATTTCTCTGTTTTAAGTAGTAAACTTCCAGGAGGTATTTAGAGCAGCTGAAAGAATATTTTTGAAAACTGAAAGAGGTTTTTATTCCTAACATACTGAACTAGAAAAACCTCTTTCAGTTTCTTCAAATTGATTATGATCTGGGAGAAACGGGTGACTAAAAGTTGCACTACGAAACTGCTGTAGGTGCAGTTTTTAATTTCCTGTTTTACACATCTTCGTCAAGGATCGATTCTGGGCAGCTGGAGTAGTGTTTCAAAAAACTAAAAGAGGTTTTTGTTCAGCATGGATTGGTTCACAAAAGCCTCCTTCAGTTTTTCCAAATACGTTTTCTGTGAGAAGTTATGAGCTCTGTCCCGAGACCTATTTTTCAGGCAGAACAACAGTTTCGTAGCAGCTGAAGCTAAATAATTCAATCTCAAACTAGAATTGAAAACAAAGGATTCAGTCCTCATTTGGATGATATGGGTGAAATTAAAAGTGACCAGCTGCCTTGCAATGAAAAATCTTTAATACAGTTTGAGGATGGGAACATTCTTGAAGATGTCAATGTTGACAAATGTGGCAGTGATTCAAAAAGTACTGAGGTTAATTTAGTGGCAATAAACTCTGCAGCTAGTAGTACATTTGTTTCAGATACTCCAATAGAACAACCTCCTTGTACTGATGCCACAAATGTTAGCAGTTATGAAGAAGCAAATTAATACACTGAAGAAGTGGTGGTAAGGACAAGTGAGTCCCAACTGAACTTTTCAGTTGTCGAGGGACTAATCAAATCTCTTAATACAGCTGAGTCCTTCTATAAAGAAAGTGGAAGACTATTTATCTATGGTGGAACAGTAACCTTCTGAGTTAATGCAAGATACAGTGATTCCATCCATGAGTGCGTTGGTAAAGCCAGAGCTTCTAAGGCACTAAGACAAAAATGTCAGGCTCATTGTTGTTACTTGCATTAGTGAGAATCATACTGAAAACGTATCTGCTTCAATGCAAACAATTATGAGTTTGGTTTGAATGAAAGGGAGACTGTGTTTTTTAAATTACACAGCAGTTTCGTAGCGCGCTACGAAACTGCTGTAGGTGTTGTTTTTTAACGCATACAAACAGTTTGATAAGATGATCAGAAATTTGTAAAGGGAACACCTAAGTGACATGAAAGAGACCAAAGGGAGCCACCACAACCATTCAAATTATGACAGGTGTACCTTTTAAAAAGTGAAATGTTTTTGACTCAAGTTTAAAGTTTTTTGTTATAAAGTCACTTTATTATCAGTCATTAGGGTTTGGAGAGAGCTGCATACGAAAAGTTTGGTTGGTACACCTGTCCATCAAGGAAGCCCCCAGCATATCAGGAGCATGGTGTTGCCCTATTTTCTTGGGTTATTAAAGACTTAAAGTACCCACTGCTGCATACTCGGTGATGGGGGACCAGAACCGAAAATTTAGGGATATTTTCAGCCAACACAGAACAGATCAAAGCCTTCGGTATTCAAAGCCAACATGGGACATTAATTGCTTATCTCATGCCATCTCAGCCAAACGAAGAAAAAGCCAGGTGTCAAAGCTGCAAGGAGGAATCAATTTATGAGGAAGATAGAGTTAGAGTTATAGTTGGTTTAGGACTCTTAAACACTACAGTTAGTTCCTTATTGTATTTATGAGTCAGTTCAATAGTAAATAGGTGTCATTAGTGGCAGTCATCGAGCTCCCCTCATGCTGGAGGAGGAAGCTCCAAGTAGTTAAAATCATGTTTCTATATATAGCTGGAAGATCTATGTAATTGGGGTTGGATATTTTATGAAAACAGAGTGCTATTTTGGCTTGTGTAAAGAACAGTTTGCAGTAATATAAGATATATGCCTTTCTTCTCAGGATTCATACAGCATTTCCATGTTCAAGATGTATTGTTTTACTTTGTCCTTCATGTCTTTTTTCAGTTGCTTAGAGGAGTAATCACTCAGAATTCACATATGTTGCTCTGACTTCCTGTACTCTTCTATGAACTGTGGTTTTATAAGAGTTATATTTTGAACATTTAAATGTCACATGCCCTGACTTCTATGTAGAGGAAATATCATTGTTTGTTGTAGCATGTTTGACTCCATAAGCCCAATGGATGTATTTGTATATTTGTCCAGCTAGCAAGTTCATTAAATCTATTGTACAAGAGTTAGCCCTCTTATCAACATTCAAAATCAATAACTTTTTCTTGAGAGAGCCCTCTCAGGCTAGGGAGGCTAATCCTTAGTCAAAAGCTTGGTCTGAAACAGTTACACAGAGTCTACCTGATCAGCAGCCCTTCAGTGCTTGATTTTGTGATAACAGTAGGTATTGTTGAGGCATCACGTTCTCATGGCACAACATATTGAAAATATAAGGGGACGTTCCAAAATATGTGATACAATTCCAACTCCTCACAACTTATATCTATGAGGCTCCCTTTTATTAGAAATACATAGGTATCATGGAAAAAGGTAGTTGCCTTGATACAATGAAAAATGTTTAGTCGTGTAAAATAGAATTTCCAAAGAAGATCAATTTGGAGTTGGATGCCATTCTTCATGTGTGCTATAGGAATTCCCATTTTCAAGGATGACAAATAAGAATGAAGTAGATATTTTTATTGTATGGAATTTTGGGATGCGAGTGCTTGTTGTCGGAAAGAAAAATAGTTTATTGACCATGAGTTTTATGTATCTTCTATGGATAACATACTAATATGGATATCATTTTTGTTATTGCATAGGAGGACTTATTCAATATGAATATAGAAATGGTTAGTTAAATTTGACAAGATTAAGAATGGAGATTTAGGTGAATATTGGTCTAATATGATTCTTAGAGATGTGCTTGATCTGCAGAATTCCATGGATATTCTAGTCAACATCAAATTTTATAAAATTTATAAAATATTTACTGTTAATTTTTCCTTCAATTTTATGTTCTTTAGTTAGTTTATTTTCTACTTATTTAATTAAATTAGTTGAAATGAAAGAAATAGAAGAAAGAAATCCATTGCCCATCCATAACAAGCAAAAATACTTTCCCTTAAAAACCTATATGGGATAAAAACGAGCTAAAAGGTGAGGCTACTCTACTCTCTTTTCTCAAGTATGGAAATTATGCAAGTACAAATAAGATCTACTCTCTATTAAGTTACCCTATGACTTGTATGAATATTATAGAATCCTAACCTCCCCCATTGTACTCTCTAACTTCCCAATCCCAGTTGCTCTATTATATGATGGAAAAAAATACAATAGTGAACAATGGAACCCTTACTCCTCCTAATAGCCTATCATATAACATATCAAAAAACTCAACTAGGGGTATGGTTTTACTCCCTCAACCCTCAACTAGAGTTACATGCTTGAACCTTCTAGAGTCTTGTTAATGGTCCTCATGTGGTTAGCTGCATATGCATGAGTAATAGGGGTTGACATGGCATCCACTCATACCATGTTGATCGACATGGTCAAATTGTGAGAGGCAACTTTTGCATACAATCTCTGACTCACATGATTCTTACACCATTAGAAAGGTATTTCTGTGTAGAATAGTTCCTTCCTTCATATCTTCTACATCTTCTTTCATTTTGGGCCAATATAAAAACATATGTAAGTTAGCAACTATCTTCCCAAAACCAAAATTCCTTGCAACCTTGGAGGCATGATTATACTTGATCAAATGGAATTAATTACATTTAGGAACACATAGATTGTATAGCCTATTGAGTAAGCCATTCTAGAGATAACATTTAGCTTTGTTTTCATCGGCTTCTACATGAGTCTGTCCTTCTGGTTACTAAAACACCTCCTTGAAGTTCTCCCATATATGTATTCCTATTTTTATGCATCATGGGTGAAAAGAAAGGTGTGTATTATAGTTCCCAAAGGTATAATTTTGATGTGAGTAGTCCTAAAAGAATCTTATACAACGGTTTTGTGCTATGTTTATTGTGTAGATTTTATGTGTAGATTTGAAACTGCACATGAGATTTACTAAATTACAAGACCCAAAGCTACTCTACTGGTCTACAAAATTCAATTCAAATTATAGAAGACAAATCATAGACATGAAAAAGGAAACATAACATATACATGAAGATTTATCTAGGGGAAAGCAATTGCTCAAAACCCATTCCTATATGTATTTCATTAACCAAAGAATAAACATGAATACATATGTTTTCTCAAGCCTAAGCATAACCTACAAGTGTATAGTCCTTACTGGCTTAATTTGGCCAACACTTGTCAATTTTCAAGTCCTCGAATATCCTATTTCCTTACATTGTTACTTAAGGAATTAATCCCCTATAATTAGGAAATTCCCTCAGTTGAATTACGCAATTTAGGTTGATCCTCTAATTGCACACACCACCTGTACACATTGGAATAGTCTACAAATGATAGCACATTTCATTGGAATCTCTATCGCAACTCAATAAATAGAGTTTTCAACATGCATCAATTGTTTTGGGTTGATTGATTAGTTAACTGAATGATCATTCTATGGCTGCAGTCACAATGCACAACTTAACCTTCCACTAGTTCCTCTAATAGTTATAACTAGTTTAATTGACAATATGTTAATTTAACTGAAACAGATTACTACAAATTAGTATTCAATCATACTAAATTAATCTCAAGCTTCCCCAACTCAAATTAACTTAGTTAACTGAGTAACAAGTTCCATGTCACCTCAATTAACTCCCTCCAGGATTCTTCTAAAAGTAGAAATTCAAATTTTATTTAGTTTAACTAAGACAAAGTTAAACTGAGAATTTCTTGTTGCCCTTTTCAACACTACCTCTTAGCAAGAAAAGGATTATATTTCACTCCAATCTTGCCTCTATGGAACTCAAATTTTCCTCTTGAAAAATCCTATGTCAAAATATCTGCATCGTGTTCCTCTACAGGAATGTATTTGAAAAACATTATCTACCTCTGCACACAATCCCATAGATGGTGATACCAAATATCTATATGTTTGGATCGATCATGAAATACTGATTTCAGAGAGCTTGGTTCAAATTTAATTATCACAATAGTTTTGAGTAGGATCCATCATCTTACCAAACACTCCCACAATAATCTTTCTCATCTAGATCGCCTCATGTGCTGCTTGACTCACAACCATGTTTTCTGCTTTTGTTGAGCTGAGTGCCACAGATATTTGCTTCATGCTATACCAAGAAACAAATGTGAACCCAACACTAAAAATTCCTCTTGATGTACTCGTTGAGTCTAATGGACTCCCTGCCCAATCTGCATCTTTGCAGCCACATAGCTTCACTCCCTCTATTTGTCTGTACCATACTCCAAATTGGGTAGCATCTCTAAGGTACTATAGAATATGCTTAGTTTCCTTCCAAAATAATTTGGTTGGATTAACCATAGATTGGCTCAGCTACTTGAATGCATAACACATATTTGGTCGTGTGTTCACAAGATACATTAGTGAACCAACAAGTTTCTGATAAATGGTAAGCTCCACTTCCTCACCTGAAGTGGCATCCTCTTTCCTCCTACTGGTTGCTAGAGGACTCTCCATGGATTTTCTGCTCTCCATGTAGAACTTATTTAGTATATCATTTTCATATTTTCCTTGAGAGACAAACAGTTCCCCATCTCCTTGCCACACTTCCAATCCGAGGAAGTAGTGCATGAGTCCCATGTCCTTCATTTCAAATTCTCTTGCAAGGTCCTCCTTGCAAGATCCATCACTGGTTAAAATCTAGTAATCAAAATATAAGACAATAATCAATATTTTACCTTCAATGAAGATATGATAAATTTTTGCGTTGACCTCACTTTTGGTGAAGCCTAAACCGATAACATAGTTGTCGATCGTAGTGTATCATGCACAAGGTGCTTGCTTGAGACCGTACAATGCTCGCTTGAATATACAAACATGGAAGTCCCAATCAAAGGTCTCAAACCCATATGATTACTCAATATACACCTCATAATCAATAGCTCCATTGAGGAATGTTGTCTTTACATCCATTTCGTTGATATTCCATGTGATCTACGCAACTAGTGCAAGATAATATCTAATGGATGAGTACCTTTATATAGGAGAAAAGGTCTCCTCATAGTCAATTCCCTCAACTTGAGAGAATCATTTAGCCACAAATCTAGCCTTATGGTTCTCCATTCTTCTTTCTACTACATGCTATACCTTGAAGATCCATCTCAAACCTCCCACTGATTTATCTCCTGGTCTTGGGACTACTTCCCAAACATTGTTATTTATAATGGAATCATATTCCTCCACCATTGTATCAACCCATATAGGTTTCTCTACTGCTTCCTCAAAAGACGATGACTCAATCTCTACAAGCTCAGTCAGTAGAGCGATGTAGCCAATGTACTGATTAAGTGGCCTTCTCTACCTACATTGTGAAGTGGGTGCTCCCACATTATCTCTAACATCATGCACTAATATATTAGCTTCCCTAGTTCTTTTCCAAACTTTTACGGATGGTTATGCTTGAGTGGATGTCTCCACTCTCTGATCTTGAATTTGTGGCTACTCCATAACATCTTGAGTTACTCCTTTGGAGCTAAAAGCTCCTCACCTGATGGAATTTGAAGCTTCATCTCAAGAGAGCACCACATCTCTTTCTCCTCATCAAACTTCACATCCCCTCATACAATTGTCATTCTACGGAATGACAAGTGTACAAAATAGTTGTGAGGAGTTTCTATGTAACCAAAAGATACCTCCAACTCTGTTGTTGGCTCAAGCTTCTTCCTTAATTATTTGAAGATATGGCAGTAAATATACTCTCCAAAAAGCTTGAAGTGTGACACATCTTGATTTCTCCCCGAGAAAGTATCCTCTGGTGTAACCATGCCCAGAATCTGATGAGGGCTCCGGTTTTGCAATTAGACTACTTTGTTGCATGCTTCTAACCACAAGTGTAGTGGTAGGCCTTGGTCATGCAACATAACCCTCACAACTCCCACAATACTACGGTTCTTTCTCTTGGCCACCCCATTCTGTTGTGGGTTGTGGGGTGTTGTCAAATCCCATTGAATGCCTTCTTTTTCATATTTTTTTTAAATTCATTCAGCACGTACTCACCTCCATTATTGCTCCTAGAGCCCCACCTTCTTGTCGGTTTATTTCTCAACTAGTGCCTTCAATTCAATAAACTTGGAGAATGTTTGATCGTTATTCTACATGAAAACGATCCATCCCTTCTGTGAGAAATCATCTACAATGATAACAAAATACTTGTGTCTGGTAGTGGAGGATGTCAAGAAAGGTCCATAGACATCAGAGTGGATCCTATCAAGGACTGCATGTGCTTTGTTGTCTCGATCATGGAAAGTGGATTTGGTGTACCTCCCCAAAGTACATCCTTTGCACACATCTTGCCGCTCTAGTGCACCTTTGGCAAGACCTATGGTTATTTGCTACAAAATATTTAGGGTTTTATGATGCAAATGGTGAAGTATTATATGCCATAGTTGACCAAAATCATGACTCTACACCTTCTCTTCCTTAGTGCTTAATGCATCACAGTATTCCACATGTAGCTTATACAAGTTCTTCACCCGAACCCCAATCTCCCATGGTTACGTGTCTTAGGAATGTCTTTCTTTTAATGAATATCACATCATACCCCTGAAATACCAAGAATCAAATGGAGATGATATTTTTCTTTAGGCCTAGAATAAACATGACATCCTTGAGCCTGAGAAAGGAGCTCGACTGCCTCTCAAAGGTGACTGTACCCATCCTAATCACACTATACCATCCATCATCCCCCATATCTATGTACATCTACAAGTCCTTTTTGTCCAAGTCACCGAAAAATCTCTATTCCCTGCAATGTGGAACAAGGCACGACTATCCAAGTACCACACACACTCCTTAACTGTGTTGGCCATGCATGCAATGACATTAAAGTCAAGCTCAAACTTTGAAGCTAACACCTCACCAGTTTCTCCTCGTGAGGTCTTTTTACGTGTCTTCTTGTGTGGAGACTTCGTGTCATAGTGCCCAAATTCATGACAATTGAAGCACGTAATTTTGGACAAGTCCTTCTTCTTTCCCCCTTAAATAGATTCAGATTTGGATTGGGATTTCTTTCCTTTCTATTTCTTTTCCTTTCCAACCAATGCAAATTTTTCCTCATCCTAACCCTTGGATGAACTCCCATCTCTAATATAATGCCTTATTTCTTCTTATACCAAATCATACCACAAGCATTTCTAATTTGGTAGTTTCTCTCTCTCGTTCACCAAATATTGGTAGTTGTGCTAGCTCTTGGGAAGGCTTAAAAGGGCTGGATTACCAAATCACCCTTTTCAATAGCAACACCAAACCCACCAAGTTCATCAAGACGTTGTTTGAAATTGCTTAGATACTGAGGTGTGGAGTCATTCTTATGCATCTTAATATTTCAAAGTTTATCCTTGAATTCTAACTTACTATTGTCACTACTATTCCTCTAAAATTTTGTTAGTGCTTTCCAAAGTGCAAATGGATTATCGTTTCTGTGGATATTTGAGACAATATGATCTTGTTCTCCGTCCAAGGTAATTAGTCTCACATTGGCAACATATTTCTTCCATTTAGCAAGTTCTTGGACATCTCTTGAAGGTGGTTGGGGAATGCTTGTCTTGAAATATTCCAACAATCCATTGTTGTCCAATACCATGACCATGTGACAAAATTAGATTCACCTTCCAGGGCATACTCTAGCCTCAACCCATTGAAGCTCATCATCACAATTATGAAGAGATCCTTCAACAGTGAACTACAAATTTGAACTTGGAAATTTCTTCTCTAGTGTGAATCCTTCTTTGATACCATGTATAAATTATGTGTAGATTTGAAACTTCTCATAAAATTTACTAAATCTTAAGACTGAAAGATTCTCTACTTCTTTATGGAATTCAATTCACAATCTCGAACCCAAATCATAGACATGAAAAAGGAAGCTTCACAGATAAACAAATATTTATCTAGGGGAAAGGAACTATTGGAAACCCATTCCTATCTATATTTCATTAACCAAAGAATAAAGATGAATACATATGATTTCTCAAGCCTAAGCACAACCTACAACTGTATTGTCCATCCCTCTCCTTGACTAACTGAATTTGGCCAACACTTAGCCAATTTTCAAGCCCTTTAAGCTCCTATTTCCTTGTGTTGTTCCTTGAGGAATTAGGCCCCTAATAATTAGAAAATTCCCTCAATTGAATTGCACAATTCCTTTAGGTGGATCCTCTGATTGCATGCACCACTTGTACACATTGAAAGAATTTACAACTGATAGTACACTTCCCTGGAATCTCTATCTCAAGTGGGTATCTCGAGTTCTCTACATGCATCAATTATTTTGGGTGGAATGATTATTTAATGAATTATCATTAGGTTTGACTCAAGTCACAATACACAATTGGACCTTCCACAAGTTCCTCTAACAGTTAGAACTTGTTTAACTCACAATAACTCAATTTGTCTGAAATATATTGCTACAAATTAGCAGTCAATCATATTGAACTAAACTCAAGCTTCTACAACATGAATTAACTGAGTAAACTGAGTGACAAGTTCCATTTCACCTCAGTTACATTCCTCCAGGATTTCCGCTGAAAATATAAATTCAAATTTTTTCTAGTTTGACCAAGGGAAAGTCACATTGAGATTTTTTTGCTGCATTTTTCTACATATTGTACTTGATTATGAAGTGAAAAAGTTGTAAGAAACCATCCCACCCATTATGAAATGAAATGGTTGTATCCTTTCTCATTATATAGCCTTTTTTGAACCAAAATATCACACTAAGAGGAGAGGGTGAGTTAGTGTGGCTGCTATTTTACCATTTCCCAATTTTATCTATAAACAATTCTATATCAATGAATCAATGATAATGATAATGGTGAAGAATGGATGAAAAGTCCTCCATATATAGAAAGTATGGAGTTAATCTCGAAAATGGAGAATAATAAAATATTATTGACCAAATTCAGATCTGACTGCTTTGGAATACTTTATTATATTTATTGAAGAGGGAAAACATATTTAAAATGGTTAAATACCTCTATTTAAAGATAATTAACAAATAAAATTATTTATTAATTATTTCATAAGAAACAAGAAAGGGTTGAAATCAAAATACTTATTAAATAGTGATTTAATAATTATTCTAATAACAATTAACAAATAAAATTATTTATTAATTATTTCATAAGAAACAAGAAAGGATTGAAATCAAAATACTTATTAAATAGTGATTTAATAATTATTCTAATAACATAAATCAGGAAATTCAAATAAATACTGATTTATTTAGATATTCTAGAGGGATTTAGTAAAATGTGACGAGGAATACCTATTAAATAATGATTTAATAATTATTCCTATAGAAAATTAAATAAATAATGATTTATCTTATTATTCTCATGGGGTTTTTGATTTAAATAAAAAAATAATTTAATAATTGTGGTTTACTAAATTATTTTCCATAGTGAAAGCAATTTTACTATGGTAAAATTAAATCTACATGGTGTTTTTTGACCCACCTAGTTAGAAATCGCTAGGTGATCATTTTCTTGTGATAACATGCTTATTTATGGCTCACTAATCATTTGACAAAGTGGACATTGGTGACACAAATAAAATAAAATAATCTAACCTCATGATCACTCGGGCTAATTTGGGTCTTAATCAACACACTACAAACCCTGTGTTATCCCTCAACTTAATAATTTCATGGTGATTGCATGTGGATAAGTTTAATTATGAGTTATTATGCTGATAGATATTTAATTATACATAATTTGGCTAGTAATAACTGATGTACAATTGTTGTCTCTAAAGATGTAATTATGTTTTATTTTATGAATACAAAAAAAAATCTAGGAAATTAATGGTTAGAGTACAAATGGTGAAGTTTTCTATGATGAAAATGGTGAAGTATTCTAGCCCATAGTTCACCAACATCACGACTCTACACCTTCTCTTCCTTAATGCTTAATACAACACAGCCTTCCAAATCTATCTTATACAGGTTCTTCACCTGAACCCCGATCTACTTCACCTGTCCCATGGCTATGTGTCTTAGGAATGCATTTCTTTTAATGAATATCACATCATATCCACGGTGTTCCAAGAATCCAATGGAGATGATATTTTTCTTTAGGCCTAGAACAAACATGACATCCTTGAGCCTGAGCAGGGAGCCTGACTGCCTCTCGAAGGTGACTGTACCCATCATGATCGCATTATACTGTTCATCATTCCCCATATCTATGTGCATCTGCAAGTCCTTTTCCTCCAAGTCACTGAAAAATAGTTATTCCCCATTACGTGGAACGAGGCACCACTGTCCAAGTACCACACACTCCCCATCATTGTGTTGGCCATGCATGTAATGAGAGTAAAGTTGATTGACAGTTTAGACTTCACAATGGTTACATTGGATGAACATACAATCATCTTGGGATAGGGCTCAAACTATGAAGCCAACACTTCACCTATTTCTCCTCCTGAGGTCTTATTTCTTGTCTTGTTGTGTGGATGCTTCGTGGCATAGTTCCCAAATTCATGAGATTTGAAGCACTTAATTTTGGACAAGTCCTTCTTCTTGCCCCCTCGACTAGATTTAGATTTCAATTGGGATTTCTTCCCTTTCCCTTTCTTTTCCTTTCCATCCAATGCAAATTTTTCCTCATCCTCACCCTTGGATGAAGTCCCATCTCTAGTAGACTACCTTATTTCCTCTTGTACCAAATCATACAACAAGTGTTCCTAATTTGGCAGTTTCTCTCTCTCGTTCACCAAATCTTGGTAGTTTTTCTAGATCTTGGGAGGGCCTAGAAGGGCTAGTCTTAACAAATCTTCCGCTACTACATAAACAACAACCCCACCAATTTCATCAAGACATTTTGCGAAACTGCTTAAATATTGAGGTATGGAGTCATTCTTTTGCATATTGATATTTCAAAGTTTATCCTTGAGTTCTATCTTCTTATGGTCACCACTATTCTTGAAACATTTTGTTAGTGCTTTCCACATTGTGAATGGAGTATCTTTTCTATGGATAGTTGAGAGAATATGATCTTGTACTCCCTCCAAGGTAATTATCCTTGCCTTGGCCACATATTTCTTCCATCGACAATGGTCCTGGACATCTCTTGAAGGTGGTTGGGGAATGTCTATCTTGACATATTCTAACAATCCATTATTGTCCAATATTGCTTCCATGCAACAAAATTAGAGTCACCTTCCAAGGCATACTCTACCCTCAACCCATTGAAGCTCATATCCATAACTATGAAGAGATTATGCAACACTGAACTGCAAATTCGATTCTATTGAGAGAAAAACTCAAATTTTATTCTCTTGTGTGAATCCTTCTTTAATACCATGTATAAATTATGTGTAGATTTGAAACTACTGATGAAATTTACTAAATCACAAGACTCAAAGTTTCTCTACTTCTTTGCAGAATTCAATTCACAATATAGAACACAAACCATAGACATGCAAAAGGAAACATCATACATACAAAAATATTTATCTAGGGGAAAGCAACTACTCAAAACCCCTTCCTATCTATATTTCATTAACCAAAGAGTAAAGATGAATACATATGCTTTCTCAAGACTAAGCACAACCTACAAGTTTATTGTCTATCCCTCTAGCTGACTGATTGAATTTGGCCAACACTTAACCAATTTTCAAGCCCTCTAAGCTCCTACTTCCTTGCATTGTTCCTTCTAGAATTAGGCCACTATTAATTAGAAAATTCTCTCAATTGAATTGTGCAATTCCTTTAGTTTGATCCTTTGATTTCATACACCACTTGTACACATTAGAGTAATTTACAGCTGATAGTACACTTCCTTGGAATCTCTATCTCAAGTGAGTATCTCAAGTTCTCTACATGCATCAATTATTTTGGTTGGGCTGATTAGTTACTAAATTATCATTGAGTTTGACTGAACTCACACTACACAATTTGACCTTCCATAAGTTCCTCTAACAGTTAGAACTTGTCTAATTGTCAATAACTCAATTTAACTGAAATATATTGCTACATATTAGCAAATGGTCATCGTGAACTAAACTCAAGCTTCCCCAATGTGAATTAATGAGTAAACTGAGTGACAAGTGCCATGTCACCTTAGTTAACTTCCCCCAAGATTTTTGCGTAAAATATAAATTTCGAATTTTCTCTAGTTTGACCAAGGGAAAGTCAGACTGAGACTTTTTTGCTGCATTTTTCTACATATTGTACTTGATTATGAAATAAAAAATTTGTAAGACACCCTCCCACTTGTATTTTATATTCTTATATATGTTACTATGGGCTTGTATATACCATAGTATATGGCGATACGTGTGGATGGTGGTATCCTTTCTCATTATATAATATTTTTTGAACCAAAATATCACACTAAGAGGAGTTGGTGAGTTAGTGTGGAAACTGTTTTACCATTTCAAAATTTTATCTATAAACAATTATGTATCAATGAATCATCACTATTAACAACATATCAATAATAAAAAAATGAATCATGAACCTTCCATCACATCAAAACTACTCAAATAATCTATAAATCAACAAAAGGAGACATAATCGTTTTATGTGGAAACCAAGATGGGGGGGACCACAAAATTCTTCATCTCTTCTTCCTAAATTCATTACAGAGATTTGCAGGCTTTGGCATGCTAAAGGAACCCATTCCCAAGATATATAGGATTTTGTTTGTAGTAGGCTACAACCCTATTGAGGTACAAATCTCGAAAGAGTGCAAGAAATAACTCACTATAAGCTACAACCTAATTGAGGAACCAAACTCGAGATGAACAAGATCCTACTTGCTCTAGGCTCAAAAATAATTGAGGCACCAACCTCAGTGATATGCAAGTTTCTAATTATTGTAGGATCTAACCTAATTAAGGTACCAACGTTTGTCATATGCAAGATTCAACTTGATGTAGGGTCTAACTTGATTGAGATGCCAACCTTGGTGGAGGAACTAACTTCCTCCTATAACCTTTTATGGAACTCTTTTAAAACTATTTTAGACTAGATCCACCTACTTTTCAAACAATATAAATAATCAAATATAGTAAATTGTTGTTGTCATGCTATTTTTAACACACTATCATGCCTTATCCAAACTTTGTTCCAATTTTCCCATTAAATTGGTCATATAAAACTCATCGCAATTTTTTTTTCCATATACTCAACAATAATGCTACTTTCTAATCAGCACCTAAATCATATAATATAGATTTTGGTCAACATAAATATATCAATAAGCCTTCTCATGCCTATAAAGTTTTTCAATTGAGAACCCTAAATGATGTGCTTCTTCTGGAATCCAATTTCACTAAAAATTGAGCTCATTAACCCCCCAAAACCATATAAAATTAAAATTAAAATTAACTATTCTACAAAGTCCCCCATTTAAGGCATGTTATATAAAATATGTTTATTTCAACAATTGGTTCTATAGAGTGCTTTATTAGTGTGAGAATTTAGGGAAGGTGTACCTAAAACCCTCACATTAGTCACTATGTGGCAAGTGATCCTAACAACAATTTGATGCCTGTTGTCGATCTAGATCTGCAAAACAAATGGAAAAACTTACAAAAAAGGGTGTAGATAACCTAGAACAAAAAACAACCATATAAAAACCAATGTAATAACCCAATCGGAAACACTTTTTTAAATGTAAGAGAATTTTATAAATAACACCTCTGAAGGAGATCTACAAAAGTGTCTGCAAGTGCCCCTCCGTGGGTTGGGTCCTTTGATATCCTTGATATTTCAGAAATTGGTTCTCTCTTCCTTAATGTGTGAAAAACCCAAGCAAAATTTAAGAACTCAAATGGGAGCTCAAGAAAAATAACGACAATATTGATGATGATAATGAACATGGTGAAGCATGGATGAAAAACCCCCATTAGATAGCGAAATATGGAGTTAATCTTGAGAATTGAACATATAAAATATTATTTACCAAATTCAGGTCTAACTACTTTGGAATATTTTATTATATTTATTGGAGATGGAAAAAGTATTTAAAATGGTTAAATACCTTTATTTAGAAATAATTAACAAATAAAAATATTTATTAATTATTTCATGAGAAACAAGAAATAAATAATGATTTATCTAATTATTCTCATGGGGCTTTTTGATTTAAATCACAAAATAATTTAATAAAAGTGGTTTAGTAAATTATTTTCCACAGTGAAATCGATTTTACTATGATAAAATTAAATCTACATGGTGTATTTCGATCCACCTAGTTAGAAATGGCTAGGTGATCATCTTTTGGTAATTAGAGATTTCCCCCAAACGTATGAGTGTTAGGAGAAAATTGTATGACCAAAATACATTGTATATTACACTTCCACTAGATGCCAAAATGGGAGTTAGAGAGAAAGAGAGAAATCTGAAGAAAGTTAACGATGGAGAAATGATGGAGGGGGCAAGAACTACAATACTGATAGGAGTGTCCTTTTATGTGGTAGTACATGATATGAAATGAGGTGGGGGAGGCATATCCATGTCCCTAGATATAATTGCATAGAAAGAATAATGGTGAGCCCAATAATGTGGGAGTGAGCTACGAAGTACATGATACATGATACAATGGCATCAATGGGCCAGAAAATAATACAATGGATCCCATATACATAATGTGCCTAGAAAAGACATAGGTGAAGACTGAATACAATAACATCTGAATACATGAGATATAATTTCCCTCAAATTGACAAGGGGAGGGGGGATCACAACCGAAGAACCCATGTTGAACAGGAAACCGCTCTAAAGATCTGAATGGATCATCGGAAGGAGACATTTATGTTGTGCGCACTACAAGCTGCTGAAACCGAACCCATCAAATCTACAAAACTGCATATGAGGTTGGATCAACATACGTGGTCATTTGGGCATGTGGGGGGCTACCTGAATGGAAACCCCCTCATGAGGTCTGGAACATATCACACATACCTGGGAATCACTCAGACAATCATCTGGATCACTGAACTGTCAAGTGTATGAATATCAATCGTGCAATAAGGAGCTGATGTCAAGAACATGCGAAACAACCAAGTAAAAGGGTAATAATGAGTCCCTTTGCTTGATCTGAGGTACTAAACAAATACGAAAGATAGAACCACGGTACACGACCCTCTAGACTACTCTTTTGAAATAAATGTGATGAGGACAGTAGAAGAGAGCCATGAGAGTTGAGGCATTGAGGAATCCTCAACAAAGGCATGAGGGAACATAGCAGAGTGACTGAGGGACTAACACTAGGGATGATGATGGAAGGGAACATGATGGATGGAGTATTGGTGACTTCCCTTGTCAGAGAATAATAAAAATGGCTGACCTGGTAGTGATTGACTCGATTCTGGAGGGCATGGTCGATGACTCAAACAGGGGGTTCGGTAAAGACGGAGTAGAAGGAATGGAGGCCAAGTATGAGTAAAATGGAAGAAATTCAGCATGAACATGAACGAAACACTGTAATAGACAGAATGGGAACTCAAAAGAGACTCCATAAGTACAAGGGTGATACATCTCAAATGTTGCAACAAGGGTGAGTTGAGGATACTATCACGTGGGGACCATGAAAACATGAGTAAATGATGATTACCCATGACAAAACTCAATACGTGAGTCAACTAGTGCAAAGGTAAAGGGGTACCAGAGTATGAGGGGCTCAAACGAGGAGATTTGATTTGAATAGGCGGCAGAGTGAGACCTCATGGAAAAAATGGCTTCCGGGTGAAGTTTCAAATTACCAAAAATAAAGAGAGACCCATTAGAGAACTTGGTGAGAACTTCCAAATTGTGTTGACGTTTCATCAAATTGAGCTATGGTTTGGTCACAATGGGTGATGGAAAAAACTAGAGTTTTTCCTATAAAAGGGCTTTTTGCCTCCAAATCCAATTCATTTGCATAGTGAGTTGTGGAGAATTTTGAGAGGAGGAGAAGGCCCTAAATCTTGTGGAGATTGTAGTGAACAAAACGTTCATCGGAATTTGGATCAACGAATTCCAGGTAGGTGGATTTACTCGTGTAAATATGGCCTTAATACTTCTTGGAAGGATGGTTCCTGGTGTCGAATCAAGGTAAGACAAGAATACAATAATGAAATACTAGAGAAGATCTAGAGTTATCCCTACCCACCTATTCAAACATGGGGATCGGGTGGTAACTGTGGCATCACATAAAGTAGAAAGGTTGAAGATATGGTATCAATTATCTACAATATGCAATGTGTATATGGATCTCGAGAGAGGCTGGTAGGACAAACTATCTAGGAAATGAAAGGATAAGTGACCATACCTAGATCTGAGGGGTCTAGGGCGAGGATTATGTTAATAAAGTGAGAAGGTATCTAGGGGGATCATCATGCCCTCAAGCATGGGATACTTCCCCCAAGCATATGTGATGGAGGGGGCTGATCTAGTATGTGGAGGTGGGAATGATGGTCCCTAGCAGGAGGAGTTTGTGGGATACCATTGTGTTCAAAGTGATCGAATGAGGGATTCAAGAATCGTGGCCCAACTAGCACGAGATCCTCCAAAGGATGATGAGGAGATGTAGGGGCATATGTGCCCCCCCATCATGCTATGGGCATACCGATGTATTTAGAGTAGTGGATTCCAAACACATTTTGATGATGTGATTCACCCTTTTCTTATGGATGTCTTATTATGGGAAGATTGGATAGATACAGTTAGAGAAAGGAAATGGTGGATTACCAATCTCATTTGGAACTACATATATGAATCAAATGGACCAACTTTCTGGGTTCACATACATGGTGTCACTATACCAAAGAGCGGCTTCGAATATCATTAATTGAATCTCACCTAGAAAACATGGGGGTTGAACGACAATAATGTCTAAGGGATTGTGTTTTTGTTGTATGATAAAGGAATTATTAAGTGGATTGTCCCTAGAGTGATCTTAATTGATAGGAGACTCTAGAGGTTCTTCTAAATGGGGAATAATAATGGTACTAGAGTCGACACTACTAGATGAACTAGGAGGATTAGGGAGAATGACTTCTCCTAGACTCTCAAATGTGAATTCTACCCCCAAACATTGAGTGGTAATGTAATGGCCACAAGGTGTATGTGTTTCAAATGCATGGGTTAGAAGTAAGGGTTATCGAACTAATCGACCTCATCATGGATTGAGTGTTTAGACTCCATAACATATTTTTCATGTGTTTTCTGTGGAAGGAAGTATGCGTGATGATGCATATCATAACAAGGCTAACCAGGGGTGGTCATAGCTTCCATGATGTCTTCATCACAATGGAGTATGGGGAGATGGGAGGAAGAAATACCACATGAGGGCGAAAAGCTACCTGAATCATCTTCATGAGAGACAAGGTTCACATATGCATCTTCAAGGTTGAGAGACATATGACTAGTAGATGGGATATCTACCGATGTTGAGATGGTGTGTTCATTGAAGACAGTTCAACATAATCACAAGTGGATACATGAAGGGAGTTCCAAGGCAATGATCTCATGAATGGTGATAGGTAGAGAATAGGAGCAGAACTATCCTTCATCTTGACGTCAGGGGGAGGGATCACGAAGGGTGTGTTAGAGACCTCATGTTCTGGAGTATGGGTAGGACTAGAATCCATTGATAAAGTAGAAGTGGACTCATTATGAGTGGCCTTTAATTCGTGAAGTACTCGAAGTGTATCACAAAAATCTTCAAGACAGGGGTAGTGATGGGAATAGTGGTCATATTTATCACACAAAGCGCAAGGGTGGTTTTTGGGTAACGATCAACTCCTCTTAGCTGACTCAGGTAGGTTTCCTAGACCTCGAGAATGTTTGAATTAGAAAATGAATTAGTGAAAATCTCTTTAATACGAGGGAGTTCAAGATGCTTATTGGTGGCATGACTGACAACATCACATAAGGCGTAAGGAGGAAGAAGATTTGGCGGCTTAGGAGTTGGGGGATCCTTGTCTTGGTTTTCCTTTTTTCGAGCTTTTTGCCCCTCACCATATGCTTTCACAAAAAAAGTAAGCTCCTATTGGGGTTTCTCTAGAACTGAAGAAAAGGCAAGAGTAGGAACGACTAGTTGGATCGGGGTTAAAGCGGTGTAAGGTTTCAATTGATTAGGTGGAGTGTTTGTGGGAGGATCGATATACCAGACTGGGATCCCTAATATAATATTGGGTAGACTCAATGTATCCATGATAGGTGTATAATAAACTCCAGGAAGTGGAAATAAAAATGTATTTGACCAAAAGGGTAATGGCCTTGAGGAACGAATCTTGAATGGTTAAGGGTTAGGGGAACAATTTTGGGTAGAAAATGATAAGGAGAGACACTATCAGAAGGAGGTGGTCCTTCAGCGGTTGTACTAGTAGGTGGGGTTGAGTCAGTCCTAACAGGTTTTGGAGGTGCGCTTTGCTGTGAGGGCATACCAAATCGTTTATGGTGGACAAGTGATTCTTGGAGCATGAAAACACTCAATAAGGTAGGATCATAAAGAGTAAGTGGTGCTCCATAGTAAGCATCAAGTAAACAAATAATACATAATAATACATGGAAGTCAATCCTATTGTTAGCCATGGAAGAAATTTTGTACTAAGGTGAAGTCTAGAATTTTGGCTAATAATACATCAATTGATCGATTGTGATGATATTCCCATTGTTCAGAAAGAACATCTTATGGTGAACTGCAGATGCAACAATTAGCATGGAATAAGTATAACTACAACCGAAAAAGGATGTTATATTCTAAGGGAGCAACAATGATTTCAATGTCAATACAGATGGTCTTGCCAACAACTGTGACTCGAAAATTGCAATATAAGCCAAGGAGCTGTGAAGGATGACCATGTCATACACGAAGAGTGATGGTGTATGAATATAGGTCAGGGGAACCAATTTTCTTCCAAACGATGATGACCATCACACAGGTGGATGCACCCTTGTCAATGATACACCTATGCATAATGGTGTTTCAAATGGAAACTGAAATTTGGAAAGAAACGTATGAAGGTAAGGGAGGATTTTCTGACTTGTCAACATGAAAGAAAATCATCTGGTCATCTTGAGGATCCATGATTCCTGGAGAAGATAGTAGAGATTTTAATTGTGATGCAAATGTCTGTAGAACTTCCAATGCTGACATGGGAGAAGGAGATTATGGCAAGTCATCTACTATGCTATATGTATGGGAGACTTTTGTAGAAGCACAATTTAGACGTGAATGAACTTTAGGGACCTTGGGAATGACCTCAAACTTAGATTGAGGGATCTGTAAGGTACCGTTTGGTGATGATAGAAGCTCAGGGGACACTTTGGTTTGGGACTCAATCACAAACTTAACATCGGGCTTATCATACAAATGTGATCGAGTCTGGAGGTTGAATTTCTTCTTTTTTAACTCATCAGAATTCATCATGAGAATCTGATAATTGTGGTAACCAGATGGTGAATCTATTTGAGTGGATTGACCTTGCGGAGGTTGGGTAGCTATATACCCTTGGTGAGGAAAAGGGTTGGTAAGCACAGTTGGTTGAAATGAAGTAGGAGGGGGAGGAGGAGCGGTGGGCTATGATCCTCGAGAAGTTTCTTGAGCTTCCCATGCTTGTCAAATTTGAGGTAACAAAGGACACTCATGGGTATAATGAACATAGAATACACAACAAGCACAAGGTTTGTTTGTATGAAGACCCTTGTTCTGCTTGGGCTGACCGCCCTGTTGTTTGGTTGTGGGGTTAGGTGGAGGATCATGAGGGGCATTGGGAGGAGGACCCTGGTTTCGTTGATTACCTTGACACTACTAGTTCCTATTATCATTCCCCTTGTTTATTTTCCTTGGGATAAGGGGATTGGTTCCACTTTGATGAGCATACCCTTATCCTTGTTGAGGAGGTGGTTGTTGCGGCAGAGGGGGAGCAGGCATGGGGGGCTAGGGTGCTGATGCCAGAGGGGATTGAGAACTTGGTTGTGCATTCAAATAATATCAAGCTAGGGAAACATTAGTATAAGCATGAAGCTGAATAGATGGCCTTGGCATTAGTTAATGTGGATAGGGATATGCATATGGTGTGTTGGGACCTAGGTAAAGATAATCTTTAGGCGGATTGGGGGAGGGATAATTGTACATGGTACTGGTCCCTCCTTGAGGTTGGCCATAAATCATCTTAGGTGGAGCATATGGCTAAGGGTGTGAAAGGGTTCCAATTATGCCATCTACAACATGAGATTCCCCCGGCACGTTAGCAACAATGGATCGAGGTAGATCGGGGATGACAATGTAACCATAACATGACTCGTGTAAATCATATCAATTTAGAGAGTTATTTGGAGAGCTTCTTCCTTTGACTCAGGATAGTGAGAAGCAACATATTTTGCAATAGGGACCAATAATGATCGAAGAAACCAACCCATATAGACTCGGTCTTTGAAGTCAGGAGCTCTACAAATGCTCTTCCTTCTACACCATTCCTAAACATGGTCGGAAATGCGGGTGGCAGAAGTTTGACGGAATGAGGTCAAAAGTTTGGTAACAGTACCATAATGGAGTGGTAGCTAGAAATATGAAAGAAAGTTTGTGGAAAGAGTGGCCAAGGTGGAATGGGTTGCTCTGGGTTGGTCAATATACCACTTAACAACAATTCCAATGAGTTTGTGTTGGAACAACCAAAGATGAATGGAGTCTTCAGTAATATAATTATATGAACACCACATATGGAAGGAGAAAACATGATCAGGTTGGTCTTCTCTAGGATTACATTCAAACTTCAGGATGTTAGATGGGAATTTAGTAGGAATTATTGGCCATGTGTGATTATGGAGATGAGGATGATTGAAAAGATGGTTAAAATCCAGGAAACTTAAACCAATGATAAAAGGAAGTAAGCGAGTTGGAGTGACCACATTGGTGGGGGTTCCACTAGTGGTGGTACCCTCATTATCACTTGGGTTACCACCCTAGGTTCCTCAACCCGCATTGGTTCTTGACAAGATAGCGATATGGGGTTGACAAGACGTGGAATCAGAGGATGAAGGAGATGAATTAGCAGAATCAAAATCAAAATAAGAATGATGACTCGATGGAGGATTGGTAGGACGAAATTGAACTTAATGGGGAGGAGGAATATGGCCTGACAGGAACTGAGGATGAAACCTTTGAATTCAACATGAAAAATTCCTTGGAGGAATTATGGTGTCTAGACTAAAGGCTAATGATAGCAATAAAAGAACAACGAACAACAAGAAAACACCTAGTGCATTTGCGCGAAGTGTAATCTAACTATTTTAATGATGTTACTCTAATACAATAAAACACATCCTATAAAAAACGACCTCTAGCATAGGTGATCTAAATCCTCAAGCAATCCTAGATCTACTATTTCAAATGGCCTTCCAAAGAACTTCTTACATAACGAAATCTCATCCCCACAAGAAAAATTGTCCAGAGAAAAGTGGGGTAGAGGACCAACTTCTTCCTATAACTTGTCCTATAATGTCGTTTCCTAAGATTGGTCACTATGGTTACCTTCGTCCCATGAGGGTGGTCAAGTCTTGAGCTTCTTCATAGTCATCCACTGCACAGAATTCCCTGCCACGGGTTGGGTGGCCCCAAGGAGAACTGCTCACTTGATGATCTAGCATAACCTCCTCTGAATTGGGTTGCTAATGCACTCTAGATTTGACCATAGGATGGTGAAGGATTTTAAGCTCCTTATGTTTTGGGAAAATTTAGTGTTTCTTCAAACGCCTAACCCTCTAGAACTAGTAGATAGTCTGGAAACAACAAACAAATTAATTCGTTTCTTTTTCTATAGTTAACAGATAAGAGAAAGAAGAACAAAGGTACCAACCTATAACTTTCGCTCGATCCCTCTCTCCTTTGACTGATTTCACCACTTCTTTTTGTACTTAACTCGCTTGGAAAGTACCTGCACACAAGCTGAGACAGAAACCCATCAAAGTATACAATAATGATGATCTGTTAACTAAACATATCATAGAATCCAGAGTACAGTAAACATCATATAAGCACATGAATGGAAAAAGCTTAGAATTCTTTACTAATAGAAGGAAAGAATACAACCCATGTAGGTGCATGCTCGATTCAGTGTCAACCTTCCAATTTCAAACCCTTCTCTCCTCATGAAGCAATAATTTGACATCATTACAATACTCTTACTAATCTCATTCAAACAACATTTCCTTAGATCAGGAAGTTCCAACCTAGACCAGCCTTTGAGTGCTTGGTCAATTTATAGCTGAATGGAGGAGGTTAAGCCATTAATGGCCCTCTTGAATGCTTTGCCAAAATTGGGAAGTGGTTCCATGGAGGAAGGGATAATGGATTAAGGTTCATTCATCTCCTTCCTCATAAAAAACGAAGCTCAATCCATTTGGAAACTTCTAGAAGCATCCATTGGATGAGGAATAGAATGGATTCATTTCAAAAATTTGATGAATCTTGCCCAGTGTAGGTGAAACAAAGGCTAGGTGCGATGCATAGCACCCAGATAGTGTAGTTCCTGCAATGCATTGCAGCTTGGTAAAGGACCATCTGTGCTGATCTCTCTAGGGGCACTTTTTGGATGAATGGTGTCATGAAACTCTTGGGAGGTAAGCATGATGTAGGTTAACTTCATTAGGGAATGAAAACAACTGAATTAGGGGTTGATGGACCCTAATAATATGGATTTGGAAGTCGGGGTTGATGTGCCCAAATTTTCCTATAACAGTTGTCCCCTAAAGCATGAAGTCGAAAATAAACATGTCAAGTGAGATGCTTTACCACTTGGAGAGAGGGTTTCGAAACTGAAGGAGACCTACATCAGTTAAAATACCCATGCTCAGTTGAGGGAAGGCATACCCATTCTTAGCTTATAAACTTTCATTACATGTACAAAAGTAGTCATCTACAGATATAGACCCATGAATTGATGACCATGAATGTAAGGCTATTTTTACATTTCATATAGTACTCTTGAAAAATATATCGTAGCCTAGATGGATGAAACTAGATCCGAGGTCTTCAATCTCGTTCAATCTTCACTCAATGTACAAGTATAACCATGTGAATAGATGATCTGAAGTCGAACATGGAGAGACATCATCTGATTACCAGCCAATGATGTAAGCCGTTAACAGACGCGAGAGGAATCACCGATAATGATAATGACCCTCAAGGTACTGTAGTACATTTCGCATGGTGTGAATAAATTATTTGATGTCGAACACCATACGAAGTCTTTTGGTCGAAGGCCATTTATGTCCACCTATCGCCAGAGGCGAGAAACCTACCATTGATGTATGCAAGTCTCAAGGTACTGAAGGGGTGTTTCTAAGTCAACTTCTTGGATGTTATGTTGATGTCGACAAGAAGCGACTCGTTGCGGGAGGGCCTTGATGTATCCCACATCAACGACATGAAACGAGGTAAATGATTTTTGAGATGAAACATTAACTGATGATACAAGGTTTAGGAATGGCGGACATGAAAATGAAGGTTTACTGTATTGAAAAGGATGAATTTTTGAACTGAATGACTTCTCTTGAACATATCGGTGACACTGAAGTGAATTGGTAGCATTGACCCAAAACAAAGTGATGGATGGTATGATAGACCAACGGTTTCATAACCATCAAATTGAATGACCCAACCCACATAGTCATGGTGATGAGGTGAAAGTGTCATGTTCAAGAGCGACCTCCTACCATAAAGTGTTCCCAGCTTTTTGCCATTTTCCCCAGTCATTTCTAACTAGTACCTCTTTATTTTTAATCAAGCTTGAGGAGGATAACATATCCTTGTTGTATAATTTCATCCTTCGGGTGAATCCATCACTATTTGATGTTTCAATGAGTCTAGCAAAGGTGAACTTGGTATTGTCTAGATGGGCAAGTTTGTCGCTATTTAATGTTTTTAATGAGTTTAATGACAAAGATAACTCGGTCCTTTTCCTATTTAGAGAGTCTGAAAAGGGACTAAAAGAAAAATCCACAAGTCCTATTTCATACATTTATCTCTCAAGCCCGAAAAATAATAAAACAATACAAGAGAGAACCCATGCTAAGGGAAGGCATACCCATGCTCAGCTTATAAAATTTCATTACATATACAGAAATAGTCATCTACAGATATAGACCCATGAATGGATGACCATGAATGTAAGGCCATTTGTACATTTGATATAGTACTGAAAATATATTGCATCCCGGATGGATGAAACTAGATCTGAGGTCTTCAATCTTGTTCAATCGTCAATCAATGTACAAATCTAACCATGTGAATAGATGATCTAAAGTCGAACATGGAGAGACATCATCTGATTACCATCCAATGGTGTAAGTCGTTAGCAGGCGCGAGAGGAATCACCGATAATGATAATGATCCTTAAGGTACCGCAGTACATTTCGCATGGTGTGAATAAATTATTTGATGTCGAACACCATATGAAGTTTTTTGGTCGAAGGCCATTTATTTCAACCTATCGTCGGAGGTGAGAAACCTACCATTGATGTATCCAAGTATCAAGGTACTGAAGGGGTGTTTCTAAGTCAACTTCTTGGATGATGTGTTGTTGTCGATAAGAAGTGACCTATCGCAGGAGGGCCTTGATGTATCCCACATCAGCGACACGAAACAAGGTAAATGATTTTTGAGATGAAACATTAATTGATGACACAAGGTTCAGGACTGGCAGACATGAAAATGAAGGTTTACTGTATTGCAAAGGATGAAGTTTTGAACTAAATGAATTCTCTTAAACATATCGGTGACACTAAAGTGAATTGGTAGCATTGACCCAAAACAAAGGGATGGATGGTATGATAGACCAATGGTGTCATAACCATAAAATTGAATGACCCAACCCACATAGTCATAGTGATGAGGTGAAAGTGTCATGTTCAAGAGCGACCTACTACCATAAAGTGTTCCTAGCTTTTTCCCTTTTTCCCCAATCATTTCTGACTAGTACCTCTTAATTTTTAATCAAGCTTGAGGAGGATAACATATGCTTGTTGTATAATTTCACCCTTCGGGTGAATCCATCACTATTTGATGTTTTAATGATTCTAGCGAAGGTGAAACTCAGTCTTGTCTAGATGGACAATTTTGTCGCTATTTAATGTTTCTAACTAGTTTAATGACAGAGATAACTCGGTCCTTTTGATGTTTAGAGAGTATGAAAAGGGACTAAAAGGAAACTCCACAAGTTCTATTTCGTACATTTATCTCTCATGCCCGTAAAAGAATAAAACAATAAAAGAGAGAACCTATTGATCATGTTTGACCAACAAGTACCTTTTTCGTAATTAATCTATCTCAGCTCGAAGTAGGGGTAAAACTATTGAGTAGATATCGATTCTAATCCATTAACAAGCTAGAAACGACGAGCACTCGACAATCTTTTCATGTTTAGAGAGTCTAAAAAGAGCTTAAAAAGGACTCCATTTTGAAGAATGAGTGGTGTCTAGGGTAGCAACTGGCTCCGGTGATGTTGGAACTTCTCAAAACATGTTGATTTATGTGAAGAGGCTGGCTAATAAGACCACTCATTGCAATTGTCCCTCAAAAAAGGTAAACAACCAAGTGAAAGCGATGATCGGCCAAAGGGATGGTGGCAATGGGATGAAAACAACCAATGCTCATCTGATAAAAAAGGTTGATAGAATGAAAATCACAAGGGTTAAAATGGAAATGGGTTCATTTTTAGAAAAGCTTGAACCATAGGGAACTATGCTTGGATTCAGTTTCATGTTTACAGAAGCTTGAAATGAAAAACAATGATTGGTTTCAGTTTAATTTCTATACAAGATTAAAATGAAAAACTATGCTTGAATTGGTTTTCATGCCCATAGCATGATGAAAAGGAGAGTCTCCTGTAACCAGATGGAAGTCACTGCGGTGAAGCAGGACAGTTATCCAATGCCTTTTTGGCTTCGTCCAGATAGACAAAGGTGAATGGGGTGATTCCCTTCACATAACCTACAGGGAAACTTAACTTTACCACTAGGTGCGTGCCCCCCAAGCTTCATTACATTCACCTAAGTGGACTACTCATGGCTATCAAGTGGATGAAATGAAGGTTCGCTTATGAGATCAAGTGAAAGACTCGACTGGGATTTTACGAGATCTATTCAAAGACTCGACTTGGAACTTTTTTAGGGGACCTCGATTCATTTTTTGATGAGCTTGACACAGGACAAGGAATTCTGCTCAGGTTCCTTGTTTCATTTTTTAATGAGGTTGACACAAGACCAAGAACTGTCCTTGTGGGCCAGTTTCATTTTTCAACGAGTTTGACACAGTAAAAGAGCTATCCTCATGTTCCTTGTTTCTTTTTTAACAAGGTTGACACAACACAAGGAACTATCCTCATGGTCAATCACAACTCATAAGTGGTCATGAAGGAGAGATCTAGTTCCAATGCCCCTAGTACATGTTGTACAACATCACTGAATTGATCATCAGTTGATGTAGGTATGGAACAGGTTGCCACATAATTAACCCGTGGCGGGGATGATACGATATGTACACAAGGACCATTTAGGGAAGATGGTTGACTAGGAGCCATATTTGGACTGGGAAATGAAAGCTAGTCAATAGTGAAAATTCTTCCTTCATGCGGGAAACAAATCACTTGAAAGAGTGTTCAAACAATACCTCCCATGTCATAAACGTAGTTGTGCCCAAGAAGTAAATTGTAATCTAAGGGTCATGGGACTACCATCACATTTAGATAAACAATTTTTCCTCCCAAGGTAATGGGTAACTGAGGGAGGATCCCTAATGGTCGACTCATCCTCTGTTAAAAGCCAACAGATTCTAGGTAATTGGCATAAGCGGCGGTGAATCGAGCGCTTGCCAAGCAGTTGAGGAAAGGATGCTTACTGATGCACCTTCATCTATAATAATGCCAGATACAATAATATTACTAACCTGTACTATGATCTGGAAAGGCATATAAGAAGGAAGATGCAATCTAGCCAGTCGATTCCAATCAAACGAAGTGACTAGACTACTTGGAGGGGGTCCTGTATAAATAACGAAATTAACCCCTTGAGTTACGAGAACTAGAGGATTTTCCTCCTATCTTGATGGAACAGGAGGACTGCCCCCAAGTTCATTAGAATCTGAAGAAACAAAAAGAACATGAGTGGTATCATTTTTACTCTCTTCGGGAATGGTACGATTAGATGAAGGTGAAATCGGGTCAACTATAACCTCGACCTATTAATTTGGGTTGGGTATAGACTCATAGGATTCACTTTCAGAGAGAGTGGTTTCGATCAATGGTTGATTTTGGTCAGTCAATTCATCAACTAGTGAAGGATTTAGGGAGAGTTTCCTGTAACTATATGGAAGTCACTGCAGTGAAGTAGGACGGTTATCGAACACTTTCTTAGCTTCATCTATATAAGGACAAAGGTGAATGGGGTGATTCCCTTCACATAACCTACATGGAAACTTAACTTTGTCCTTCTTTCCATGATCTTTACTACCACTAGTTGGTGGTGTGTCACCAACATGATCTCCATAAGTTGCTGACACAGGATGTTGTGAACGAGAAGACAATTCTTCTAAGATATGAGGAATATCAGGACAATTTCGAAGAAGATGGTCTCCCGCACAAATTTTTCATGGATAACGAACTTTGCAAGGCTTGACGGATGGTTTCTCTGCAGATGTTGCATTCAAAGCAATGGTTGCTTTGTTGCCCCTCTACTAAATTTGCTTCTTCTTCTTCTTCTTCCCTTTCTTCTTCTTCTCAGCCACCTGGTTACTAGTACCAATATTTTCACCAGGTGAAGAGGAAGAAGGGGAGGTGATCCAGGTGGATATTGGTGGCCACCCGCCAAGTCCACTTGGACCCCTAGCATGATTTCTTTTGGCTTTTCAATTTCCTTAATTGTAGCATAGTTTACTATTTTTAGTAGTTTTTCGGTTCCTGAACTTCTGGAGCTATTTTGAGGCCCTAAACGACGTTATTTTGGAAAACCTGGGAGCAACATGGGTCCATGCACTGACGTTGCTCTTGCCAAAGTTGTAGTTCTCAGATAGATCTTTCTAACAAGATATTGTACGCATCAAATGAAGATTGTATGCCAAAGTTACAACCCCAGGAAGTTGATGTACCAATTTACCCAAATGGGGCCCACAATTTGGCATTTCATCTTCGAGGGTTAGGTTTTTGGATGTTTAGGGTGATCCATTGTCTCTCAACAATAAATAGGCCTTCGAGCCTCATTGTAACATAGTTCATAGGCATGTAGCCACCACATCTCTTCTCAGAGATAAGCTACCATCGCCCTAGCTATTTATTTCCGTTTTCTGTTTGTAAGAATATCTTAGTATTTTACATTAATGAAATGAAGTATTATTTTTGTTGCATCCTTGTGTTTATGGTTATCTTTGTAGTTTGTTGCGTTCCTATTTAAATCCAGATTAGTGGTATCACAGCGGTCTGCTTTTTCTCTGTTTTTCTTTGCATATCCCCAAAAAGGTCGGGATATGAGTTAGTGCTTGAACTGGTTGAACCTTTGCAAGACCAGCCTCGCAAAACCCGATGGCCTCCCATGGCGGATGAAAAGAAATATGAGGGGGCAGGAGATCCTATCAAAATATTTCTTGAAGAAGCCCTCGAACGATAAAGGAATGCGATGATGGAAAAATTTGCTCAGATCCTTCAGGGGCTACCCAGGTGCAATGCAGCGGCTTCCCACAGCTACTCTGGAAATGCCACAGTGTTTAGGTACAAGTTAATTTTGAAATCCCCATATTTGAGGGTTAGATAGACGCAGTTTCCATTGATAAATGGTTAAATCTGCTAGAGGGTTATTTTTCCATTCATGATTTCTCTAGTGGGGAAAAGATTACTTTTGCTCTTCTCAAAGTAGCCCCCTGCGTCAAGGATTGGTGGGAAACCTATTGCGAGTAGAAGGATGAAAATACCAGCTTACTATTTTTAGCCGCACCCAACTAGAATTCATTCCGGGATGCCATCAAGGAGTAGTACTATCCTATCGGAAGCTTTGAGGATCAATACATAAAGTGGACCACGCTGCGGCAGGGAAGGGACCAATACGTGCCAAAGTTTACCAATATTTTCCATACCCTATGCAAAAAGTTGGGTATCAAGGATTCAGAGCAGAATTTGATACTCAAATACCGCGGCTGCCTACACATGTACATCCATGAGGAAATAGAATTCCTAAACATCTCGCCACTTGGCACGACATACCGATATGCCGCCAAGGTCAAGAAAAAGTTTAAACAGAGGAAGCGAGACTTTGGATTTGCGAATTCGAAGCAAGGGAAAGGTACCGCCAAACCACATAACAAAGGAAAAAACTAAGGCGGGGTGGCCCAAGACAACCCGCTAAAGCTGTAAGCAAATAACAACGCTGCGAAGCCAAAAAAGGACATGGGAAAATGGTGTGAGTTCTGTAAGAGCTCTACTCACAACACAAGTGAGTGTCGGGCCAAGCAGTCACTGGTGGCTGAGCTAAAGGTTTCAGAATCCGATGCATGTTCTGACTCTGAGTCAGAACCTGATAAGGGGAATGACAAAGGGAAGCAGATTATCGATGCAAAGCCCAATGCCACCGTTGCCACCACGAAGATCTAGAAAGAGGAACCTGAAGATCCAGAGGAGGAGGAGCATCTCTTCCACTCCCAAATGTGGGTAAAGTGATCCCCACTACAGTTCATTGTCGACAGCGGGAGCCAAAAGAACCTCATTTCAGTAGAGGTCGTGAAGTGGCTGGGATTACTGACCATAGCACATCCACAACCATACACCATTAGGTGGCTTCACCAAGGATGGGATCTTCGCATGAGCTAGTAGTGTCGCCTTCCATACAACATCAAGCCCTCCATGGATGAGGTATTATGTGACATTGCTCCCCTTGAAGTTTGTGATGTATTATTAGGACAACCATACTTGTGGAAGTGACATGCTCTGTATGAATCAAGGCCCCGTGCTGTTATTGTTACTTTGGAAAATAAGTTGTATAGGATACCATAGGTAGCACCGCCTGCCGCCATCTTTTTGGTTACTGCAAAACAATGCAGTAAGCTTATTTCCAAACCAAGAAATTTGTTTTCTCGATGATACGCTCTCAAGTAAAGAAGAAGACAGTGGCCACGACCTCTAGACAGGGCCCCTCCACACGACAACTAAAGATGGACAAGGTTGTGGAGGAGTACGAGGACATCTTCACCTCCCCTGCAGGGGTTCCTCTACACTGTCAGGTCAAGCACTCCATCGATCTGACCCCAGGTGCATCGCTACCCAATGGACCAATCTATCGACACTCTGTTTTGGACAACGATGAAATCAAGAGGTAGATTCAAGAGCTACTACAGAGAGGTCACATCCGTCTCAGTTCATTCTCCTATGGGAGCCCGATCATGTTGGTACAGAAGAAGGATGGGACTTGGAGACTCTATATTGACTATCAGGCACTGGACAAGATCACTGTTTGTAATAGGTACCCAATCCCATGGATTGATGACCTCCTGGACCAACTAAAGGGGGTAAAATATTTTAGCAAGATCGATTTGAAGTTAGGATATCACCAGGTACCAATCAAACCCTCCTATGTGTGGAGGACTTCCTTCAAAGCCAAGGAGGGCCTTCTCGAATGGTTGGTTATGCCTTTTGGATTGACGAATGCTCCCGCAACCTTCATGAGGCTAATGGATGACATCTTGTGGCCCTTCACCAACTCATTTGTAGTGGTATACTTGGATGACATCCTAATCTTAAGCCAGAGTTGGGAAGAGCACCTCCACCACATCGGATAGGTTCTCCAAACACTGCGACAACATAAGTTATGTGCCAATTTGGAGAAATGCACTTTTGGCATGATGCAGGTTCAGTATTTTGGGTACATTATTGATGAACAGGGGGTGCATGTTGATCCAACCAAGATCCAAGTCATTCAGGATTGGCCCTCTCCAACCACTCTAACGGAGCTCGGTAGCTTTCTAGGTCTTGCCAACTTCTACCACAGGTTTATGTTGGGATTTTCTCATATCACTTGGCTCTTGAGTCAAGTCACCGAGGGAGGAGTGAAAGCAAAATTATTTTTGTCTGAATCTCAATAGAAAGCATTCACAAAGTTAAAATATCGCCTCTACTCAGTACCAATGCTCGCATTGCTAGACTTGCAACAACCATTTCAGGTCTAGACAGATGCCTTTGACTATGCTATTAGGGTAGTCCTTACTCAACATGGGCATCCTGTGGCATATCACAATGAGACACTTCCAGACATAGTCTGGAAGTATCCAACATATGACAAAGAGATGTATTCCATTGTGCAGGTCTGCCGATAATGGAAACATTACATTTTGGGGAAGGAAATGGTCATTCACACAGACCACCGACCCCTCCAATTCATACAGACCCAAGGGAAAGTGCAAACTGATTACCATCAGAAGTGATCCACAAATCTGCAACAGTTCCATTTGAATATTAGGTATAAGAAGGGCAACACCAATAATGTTGCGGATTGCCTCAGTCGACCACCGATCATGTCATTAACCATCGTGCTCAACTCTTGTGGGTACGAGACTGCTGATTGGCCAATTCTCTACAAAAGCAACCCAAAATTTGGCCACACATACCAGACACTCTTGGAGGGTCAGCATGTTCCATATTTTCACCTCTAGGATACCCTGTTATGCCACCTGGGTCACCTTTGTGTTCCTTCAAGTGAGAGTGCCAAGATGATTTGGAAATCATACTATAGTCGGGCTGTTGGGCATTTCAGGGTCGAGAAAATGATGGCAGTACTGCAGAAGTATTTCTATTGGCCGAATCTTCAATAGGATGTCGGGAAGTACATCAGATCACACACTGCCTGTACCATTGCCAAACTGATAGTCAAGAAGCAAGGCCTCTATAACCTGCTGCCTACCCCTAGTCGACCTTGGGAATCCATATCCATGGATTACATGTCAAGCTTTCCTTCCACTAAGCATGGAAACGACTGTGTTTTTGTGGTTTTTGACAGGTTCTCGAAGATGGCCATTCTGGTGGCCTGCAAGAATAATATCACAGCAGAAGCCACTGCTAAACTCTTCTTTGAACGAGTGTGGGTACACTTTGGGATCCCACAGTCTATCATCTTAGATTGGGACAACATGTTCCTCAATACATTTTTGTCCAGTCTCTGGTCGATGTTGTACACCAAACTCACTAAGTCCACAACCTTCCATCCTCAAACTGATGGCTAGACAGAGGTTGTCAACAAGATGATTGTACACATTCTGCGCATGTACAACTCAAAAAATCCACGCACATGGGATGAGAGCTTCCCTTATGTTCAGCACAGCTACAACCAGGCTGTCCACAACTCGACTGGCCACAGCCCTTTTCGGGTGGGCTTGAGATTCCAACCACTATGTCCCATTGATGTGACCATGCCACTTACAGCTACTCATGCAAGTTTGGCTCATGTCCAGTCCAAAACAGATAAGGAAAATAGCTTCATTGAGCACATCCAACATATTCTTCAACAAGTACATGACATTCTAGAGAAATCAAATGCCAAGTACAAGTAGCGACATGATCAACTTTGGGTGCGACACAAGTTTTAGGTGGGCGACAAAGTCTGGTTGCATTTGCAAAAGGAACACCTTACCGGAGGCTATCGGAAACTCAGGCCACTCCGATATGGTCCCTACACCATTGCCAAGGCTATGGGAGACAATGCATTTGAGCTCAACATTCCCCCATTCCTTGGTCTGCACCTAGTGTTCAATGTGAACCGCCTTCGGCCATACTTTCCACCATTACTAGACACATCCGACATTGCAGAACAACTCACACCCACAGAGTTAAATCTAGATTGCATGGAACAAGCTGCAAGTGATTGGATCATGGACACACAGATCAAGCACACTCGCCAGCAGAACATCCACCTATATCAAGTTGTCAAAGTAGGCCAACTCCTTCACCAGGGCAAGTGGCTCACGAGGGACCAAGTTCAGTAGAAGTTTCTTCATCTCATGGAGGAACTCAACGCAATGGGGACCATTACTTCCTAAAGGTGGAGGAATGATCCAGGTGGATATTGGTGGCCACCCACCAAGTCCACTTGGACCCCCACCATGGTTTCTTTTAGCTTTTCAGTTTCCTTAATTGTAGCACAATTTACTATTTTTAGCAATTTTTCGGGTCCTGAACTTCGGAAGCCGTTTTGAGGTCCTAAAAGATGTTTTTTGGAAAAACTGGGAGCAACATGTGTCCATGGACTGATGTTGCTCTTCCTAAATTTGTAGTTCTTCGATAAATCTTTCTAACTAGATATTGTACGTGTCAAACGGAGATTGTATGCCAAGGTTACAACCCCAGGAAGTTGATGTACCAATTTACCCAAACGGGGTCCACAGTTTGGCATTTCATCTTCTAGGGTTAGGTTTTTGGATGTTTAGGGTTTTCAATTGTTTTTCAACAATAAATAGGTCTTCGAGCCTCATCATAACACAGTTCAGAGGCATGTAGCCACCACATCTCTCCTCAGAGATAAGCTACCATCGCCCTAGTTGTTTATTTCCATTTTCTATTTGTAAGCATATCTCAGTATTTTACATTAATGAAATGAAGTATTATTTCCACTGCATCCTTGTGTTTATGGTTATCTCTGTAATTTGTTGTGTTCCTATTTAAATCCGGATTAGGAGGAAGAAACAACCGAGGAAGAAGGCAAAGGGTCAACTTTAGGATCAACTGGAGGTTGATTTTGTCCAGTTGGAGGTGTACTCGATTGCGGAGAAATCACGATGTTTTGAACCAAGGAGGTTGAAAACAACCATACTGGCAAGCCAATGGTAAATCCCGGAAGGGACAATGTAGCCATATATGGAGCACCAATATTTCCAAATGAAAGAAAAGGACTAGGATTTCCATCAAAAGGAATTCCTTGATTGGTGGACTTCGGATTTGTCACCATATGTTGCAACCTAATATCAACTAAAGAGTGAACGAGGAGGATGTTATCTGCGGTCAATTAATTTTTATGACCATGGAACACAACTTCACTTTTTCATTTTTAACGAGTCAAGAAAAAGAAAAATATGACTTTAGTCGCTTTCGATGTTTAATGAGCCTGAAAGGAAAAGTGCTCATATGATCCTTTTACTTTTAAAGAGTTGAAAAGGAACGAACGTGACTGCTATGGAGATTCTAGACAAGAGGGTTTACTAGACTAATTGCAACACTACAATATACGCCTTGGTGATAAATGAAAGAGAAATTACCAAGGATTTAATGTACGACAGTCAATCTTCCTGAATGCTGTGTTCGGTACATTGTGATTGGTAAGGCAGTAGACACGGCTTCCTAGGGATAAAGGATTTCAACCTATTTGTGTCTCCCACTATATACTCGACGGTACAGGGAGCACAAGTCCGTACTAGTACTTATTGAATCGGAGAGGAGGAATCACCGAACCTCAACAAAAACGACAACCACTAGGTTTTAAGACGTCAGAACACGTCTCTAGCCTAGGCCTCTAGATGTTTTTCGTTAAGTTCCAATACGTTATTAGATTGATTGATGTAAATTTTAGGTTGATCGTGCTTAAAATTTTCCTTTGAAGATTCACCACATGATGTTTTTCGAACTTCCTAAAAATGCAACTAGAATGAGAAGCACTCTTTCCATTTAATTTCAGCAATGAAAATCCTAGCTATGAGGGATAGAGCAAACAAATACTTTTTTATCAATCAAAAAAGAGAACAAACTAGACGCAATTCCCTAAACCATTCCTTTCAATCATTCACAAACTTTAATATGCACAATGCATGTTTTTCTTTTCAGTTTCTCTTAATGTGAACGATGCAATAAGAAAAACTAATGCACAAACGATTTAGAACTATTTTCGTAAAAAATGACAATTTGTGACAATTTCTTTTAAAGGGAAAGGAAGACTGTACAACACTTTTGATTTTAAAGAAATGAGTATTTTCGACACTTTAAATTAAAATACAAATCAAATGTATAAATAAATCAATCAATTATTTATGAAGGAATACTTTACGACACTTCATTTTTTCGAATAAAATGACGATTTTATGACACTTTTCTATCAACAAAAAATAATCGATTATATTCTAACTTTGACTATAGGCTGATAATGACAATGAAAAAATTAAAGAAACATTATCAATCCAATCAAAGTAGGGTTGGATGGCTAAGGAGATGAAAAGACTATTTTCAGAGATAAGACATCATTGATATTCAATAGGCAATTCAAACAACTGAAAATTGACTGAAGGTTTCCGTTCCTAGATGGGAAAAGCGACCCTAAAGGGATCATTGCAGGTATCAGTTAGAGACAGTGTGATGCATTGCACTGGGTCTTTACAGAAGGTGATTTGCATCACATTGTGTTAGTCACAGAAGTGCGATGATTACTGAAGGCAATTTTATGCTCAAAATTGACTCAATTTTCATTGAATTGGACTTGAATTCGATGAATATCAGAAGGTATAGTATGTCAAAGTGTTTTAAGAGATTGATAAGCTACTATATGGGATAGGATCTCTCCCCAGCAGAGTTTCCAATTTTTTTTGGGAAAATTTAGTGTTTCTTCAAACGCCTAACCCTCTAAACCTAGTAACCAGTCTAGAAACAAAAGAAAAAGTAGTTTGTTGCTTTTTCTTTAGTTAACAGATAAGAGAAAGAAGAAAAAAGGTACCAACCTGTAACTTTCACTCGATCCCTCTCTCCTTTCACTGATTTTGCCACTCCTTTCTGTACTTAACTCGCTTGGAAAGTACCTGCACACAAGCCGAGACAAAAACCCATCAAAACATACAATAATGATGATCTTTTAACTAAACATATCATAGAATCCAGAGTACAATATATATCATATAAACAAATGAATGGAAAAATCTTAGAATTCTTTATTAATAGAAGGAAATATTACAACCCATGTAGATGCATGCTCGATTTAGTTTCATCCTTCCAGCTTCAAACCCTTCTCTCCTCATGAAGCAACAATTCGACATCATTACAATACTCTTACTAATCTCATTCAAAAAGAATTTCCTTAGCTCAAGAAGTTCCAACCTAGACCAGCCTTTGAGTGCTTGCTCAATTTATAGTTGAATGGAGGAGGTTAAGCCATTAATGTCCCTCATGAATGCTTTGCCAAAATTGGGAAGTGGTTCCATGGAGGAAGGGATAATCGATTAAGGTTCATTCAACTCCTTCCTCATCCAAAAGCGAGCTCAATCCATCTGGAAACTTCCAGAAGCATCCATTGGATGAGGAATCCAATGGATTCATTTCAAAAATTCGATGAATCTCGCTCATCGCAGGTGAAACAAAGGCTAGGTGCAATGCATAGCACCCAGACAGTGTAGTTACTACAATGCATTACAACCTGGTAAAGGACCATTTGCGTTGATCTCTCTAGGGGCACTTTTTGGATGAATGGTGTCATGAAACTATTGGGAGGCAAGCATGATGTAGGTTAGCTTCATTAGGGAACGAAAACAACTGAATTTGGGGTTGATGGACCCTAATAATACAGATCTGGAAGTCGGGGTTGATGTGCCCAAATTTTCCTGTAACACCCTAATACATCAACTTCTATGTCTCAATGAAAGTGATCGATGGGTGTTATTGGAATCATATCCCTTTGATGCTACACCTATACTATAAATAATATTTTCCCTCGATGCCTAAGTGGGATTAATCTATGCGTGTCAATTTATTAAGGTGTGGTGTTTCAAGTCTTGTCTTTGTGGTGTTTACGAAGCTCATGTTCGCTTAAGGTGTGAGTTTTTGAAAATGATGTGTCAAGTGAATGAGTTAATTAAGAATGTTTCATGATGCCATATGTTTCTGAAAGTAAAATACTAAAATATTGTAAATAAATATGAAAATGATAGAAAAATAAATAGTCAATCAAGCACACACAACCCCGCCAACAAGGGTTACTAAGCAACTAAACAAGAGAAGGAAAGCAAGCCACTGAAAGGCACATAGAGAGGCCAAAAATATCTGATGTCAAGGGACTAGGATATAAAGGCTCTAATATGTTGTAAATGGTGCAGACAAACAACAAAAATTAGAGGTGAAAAGTGTTGTAAAGGATAAGTATGAAGCTCTAAGACCTAGGATGCTCAAGGGGATCCTGTGGGGGGAAAGGAAAACCCAAACTCTAAAGGGAGAAAAGGTAAAATAAACCTATCTAATTGATCTAAAAGGTAATGGATCATATCTAAAAAAAATGGCTGAAAATGTTAAAAATCCTAGACTCCTCACTCAACAAATCTCTTCCTAACAATGTGGAGGGGTACTCTAAAACCCTAGGGGGGGTTTTCCTTCCTCAAAGAGAAAAATAAAGTGGATCCATGCCTAAGGGATATCGACAAACAAAGGTGAATAACCCAAATCAGTTTGTAGGCAACACTCTTGGCAAATCTATAAAAAAATTTAAACTTTTTTTGGAAAAATTCCAAAATGCAGGTACTGACCTGGAATTGAGGAAAACATAGTTTTGGAGCTAGAAAGTGTGCTCTGGAACTCACTTATGGGGCTGAAAAATGTGCTCTTTTCCCAGGATTCTTATTCAATAGATCTGGTAGAAATTTTGTTGTCTCCTACTCCGTTGGTACCTCTGACGTGCGAAAAAGACCATAAACCCAACATAATACAAAAATTTAACAAAATAGGGTTTGATACTATATATAAATTGAGAGGCTTAAAAATAGCTGAAGAAAACCTTGAAATTTCTTAAACTTTAGTCACCCAAGAATGTTGTTTTTACACCATTGAAGTCTCCACTTGTTGAATGACAAATGTGTAACTAAACACCTAGTGGAGTCTCCATTCGTTAGTGTGAAAATTATTGGAAGGTGTAGAAAAAATGCTCAATTTAGTCACTAGGTGACAAGTGAACCTAACAACAATTTGATGGCTGTCGATCTAGGTCTAAAAAACAAATGGAAAAACCTGCAGAAAAAAAAAAAATGTATATAACCTAGAACAAAAAACAGCGATATAGAAACCAATGTAATAACCCAATTGGAAAGACTTTTCTAAATGTACAAGATTTTTATTAATAGCACCTGTGAAGGAGATCTACAGAAGTTTCTGCAAGTCCCCCTCTGTGGGATGGCTCCTTTGATATCTTTGATATTTCAGAAACTAGTTCTCTATCTCTTAATGTGTGAAAAACCCAAGCAAAAGTGGAGAACTCAAATGGGAGATCAAGAAAAATGACAATAATATTGACAATGATAATGATCATGATAAAGAATGGATGAAAAAACCTCCTTATATATAAAGTCTGGAGTTAATCTTGAAAATGGAGAATAATAAAATATGATTGACCAAGTTTAGATCTAACTACTTCAGAATACTTTATTATATTTATTGGAGAGGTAAAACATATTTAAAATGTTAAAACACCTTTATTTAGAAATAATGAAAAAATAAAATTATTTATTAATTATTTCACGAGAAACAAGAAAGGTGTGAAATCAAAATAAATATTAAATAGTGATTTAATAATTATTCTAATAACATAAATAAGGAAATTCAAATATATAATGATTTATTTAAATATTCCTAAGAGATTTAGTCAAATGTTACAAGGAATAAATATTAAATAATGATTTAACAATTATTCCTAGAAAAAATTAACTAAATAATGATTTATCTAATTATTCTCATGGGTTTTTTATTTAAATTAGAAAATAATTTAATAGTAGTGCTTTACTAAATTATTTTCCACAGTGAAAGCGATTTTACTATGGTAAAATTAAATCTACATGGCGTATTTCGATCCACCTAGTTATAAATGACTAGGTGATCATTTTTTGTGATAACATGCTTATTTATGGCTGACTAATCATTTTACAAAATAGACATTGGTGACACAAATAAGATAAAATAAAAATTCTAACTGGAGGATCGCCAGGGCTTGAACTTGGGTCTAAACGAATACACCACAAACCCTGTGTTATTCATCAACTTAATGATTTCATTGTAATGGCATGTTGATAAGTTTAATTATGACTTAGTATGCTACATTAATAAACATATAGATATTTAATTATCAATAATTTCACTGGTAATAAATGATGTACAATTGTTGTTTGTAAAGTTGTAATTATGTTTTATTTTATGAATAAAAAAGAAAAACTAGGAAATTAATGGTGAAAGTACAAATGGATGAAACACGAAAAGGGTTGCAATTTATTTTTTAGAATTATTTTATCCATCAACAATCCTAGGCATCTAATCTAGGTGATTAGATTCAATTATGAAATTATCATATTGGCAAATTAAATTTTTCCTAGAAGACTAAGAGTTGTCTTTAGAAGTGGGAAACAAGAGTTCATTAATGAGTAATTGATTTCTTGCCACCTATTGGTGAGGTGGAGGTAGTTAATAACCACCCAAATACTGGAAGATGGATAATATATATGGAATTTATGGCTTTTGTTTCATAATATTCTTGAGGGGAGAAATCAAGAGACTAAAAAAAAAAGAAAGAGATATACAAAGAAGGATCTTGCAGGCCGAAGTTTCTTAGGGAGGGCAACATAATCTGTGTCAAGGATGGGATGAGCCAAGTAGTTAAGTCTTAGTTCCATAGGAGAAACTTTCAAGTCGATATTTATAACTTTATTTTAACATGAAAAGTTGTTTATAATGTTTTGTTGCGGAAATAGAATGAAGTTATCTAGACAGAAAGTGAAATGAAACAAATGATTTAATTGTTGAATATGAATTTTATGAAGAATCTTTCTTTGTATTTGACTCTAGCTTTCAAATATTTTTATTGTGAAAAATGAGTAGAATTAGATATGAAAAAAGTCCTTGTAGTGCTACAATTTGATCTTGTTAATTTGAAAGACTGATAGTAGAAGTAATAAAGGGTGTTAACTTACAAAAATGTTTAGTTGAGAGAACATAAATATTAAAAGAGTGTTAATTTTGCATGAGGCTACTATTGTATGAAAATGTATAGTATATGTTGTGTAATAGGAATAAAAATAAAAAAATATATATGGGAATATGTAAACAGAAAGGTAGACCATTGAGGAGGTATTCATTTTTAATTAGATTCTAACAAGATAAATAATTGTTTTTCTTTATTTCATATATGTGAGTAATAAACTACATACATTGTGTGTTAATAAACATTGTCGAAAATTGAAATGCTAAAGTAGCAATATCAGAATAGTATAGTAACTAGAATGATTTAAAGAACAAGATAGATATTCTAGCTGAGTCCTATATGGTAGCAAATAAAGATACAATAATAAATATAAAGTAAGAGGAAACTTTTAATTGATACCATATAAATACATGGAAGCTAGAAAATGATTTTAAATAGACATAGATAATATAGCCTACAGGTACAATATTTTGTTTGAAAATGAATTTCATTATGAAAATAACAAATTATACTAGAAAATATCTATCGATATAAATGTTGGTAACTATTCTTAAATAAGGATTTAACAACAATGTATTTAATGAAAAAAGAAATTACAACGACTGAGCTTAGTTATTTTAAGGCACTCTTGCATATTGATAAGTTAAATGAGGGGTTTTCAAGAACACAGTAATGTTGAGTTTCCACAACCTTGGATCTAGGATAGAATCTTAAAATACCTGATGCTACAAAACCAAGAATCTCAATGATACTAATTTTCACAACGGAATATAAACAACCGTAAATCACACATGCATAGAATATAGAATTTTTTTTACAATTTTTTATAGTAACCCAACTTCGTTATATTAAAAAGCATATAATACAACTATCTAGGGCTCCCTTACCGGGGATAATGGCCATCATACAAGTGCAAGATAAAAAAATGGTGTCGGGTGTTAGTCCATTGAAAACCAACCTACCCTCAATAGGATACTCTCACCATCTAGCTGTCACATTCCCTCTTAGCTCCTCTCAGTCGTATCGTGTACCTACCTGCTCTTGGGGCTTCCGATCTATAGCTGCTACCTCTATCAAAACTCCAAGTCCATCTCACAACTGAATATTGGCTATCCAATATGCTTTCTAGTCATGCCTTCATCTATCAAGGCCACACATGTCGACACTGCTATCGAGTTGTTCACAAATCCACTTATGAACAACTCTCAATTTTCCCACTACTTCTTCTCAGCTACTCAGGGACTTCATCCCACTATGGCCTTCCTGTGCTGCACCGATGAAGACCAACATAGGGCACAGAGGGCTGCCACCTATCACTACGAGATGTATATCTTGTACAGTGAACAAAATCTAGGGGGACTTCCCATCATTTACTATAGAATTCCTTCTCCATACACATGTATCAGGCTACACAAATTTCTCTTGGCTCATCAGACCCTTGAGCTCAACAACTACCTCGCTCGCAACTACCTTTGTCCATTAAGGTATTTCTCAATAGGCTCCAACTTGCACCTATCTCGCTATCCTCTAGTAGACCATAAGTGCCCAATCCACGTTCACATTTGGTCTACTAATCTAGATTTAAACAAGAACGCAACAAATTATAGAGATAACAGTAAACACAAAGATGTAGCAGAAATAATACTTCATTTAATTAATGTAAAATACTGAAATATGCTTACAAACAGGAATGGAAATAAACCAGCTAGGGCGATGGTAGCTTATCTCTGAGAAGAGATGTGGTAGCTACATGCCTTTGAACTACCTTACAATGAGGCTCAAGGGCCTTTTTATTATTGAAAAATAAGAGAAAACCCTAAACAACCAAAACCCTAACCCGAGGAGATGTAACACCAAGAGTTTATGGGCCCCATTAGGGTGAGTTGGATAGCCAACTTCCCGGGGTCGCGACTTGGTCATATTATCTCCGTTTGATGCACATGATAGCCTGTTGGAACGATATCTCCGAGAAATACGATGAAAAATATTATTTTAGCCAAAAATTCGTTAGTAGTAGATTTCCCAAAAAATGTTGTTTAGGGCCTCAAAATGACTCTGGAAATTTAGGATTCCAAAAACTGCTAAAAATAGTAAATTGTGCTATAATTAAGGAAAATGAAAAACTAAAAGAAGAAATGGTGGGGTTCCAAGTGGAATTGGTGGGTGGACACCAATTTCCACTTGGATCATTCCTCCCCCCTTAGGAAGCAATGGTCTCCATTGCGTTGAGTTCCTGCATGAGATGAGGGAACTTCTGTTGAACTTGGTCCCTAGTGAAGGAGTTGGCCTGCTTTAAAAACTCGATACAGTTGGATATTCTGTTGGTGAGTGTGCTTGATTTGTGTGTCCATGATTCGATCAGTTGCAACTTCTTCCATGCAATTTGGATTTAACTCTGTGGGTGTGAGTTGTTCTGCAATGTCGGATGTGTCTAGTAATGGTGAAAAGTATGGCCGAAGGCGGTCCACATTGAACACTGGGTGTAGGCCAAGGAATGGGGGAATGCTGAGCTCAAATGAATTGTCTCCCACAACCTTGGTAATGGTGTAAGGACCATATTGAAGTGGTCTGAGTTTCCTATAGGCTCCGACAAGGCATTCCTTTTGCAAATGAAACCAGAATTTGTCGCCCACCTGAAACTTGTGTGGCACCCGATGTTGATCATGTCGCTACTTGTACTTGGCATTTGATTTCTCCAGAATGTCATGGACCTATTGGCGAATATGTTGGATGTGCTCAATGAAGCTATTTTCCTTATTGGTTTCGGACTGGACATGAGCCGAATTTACGTGAGTAGCTACAAATGGCATGGCCACATTAATGGGATATAGTGGCTAGAATCCCAAGCCCACCTGAAAAGGGGCTATGGCCAGTTGAGCTATGGAGAGCCTGGTTGTAGCTGTTCTGAACATAGTGGAGGCTCTCATCCCATGTGCTTGGATGCTTTGAGTTGTACATGCGTAGAATGTGTACGATCATCCTGTTGACAACCTCTGTTTGACCATTAGTTTGAGGATGGAAGGTTGTGGACTTGGTGAGTTTGGTGTCTAGCATCGACCAGAGACTAGTGTGATGCCGGAAAGTGTTCCCTATATGGACATAGGCAACCCCTTTAGCCCTAGAGTGGGTCTAGTCACAACAAGGACAGATCAACAATAGATTTCCTTAAACAGTCATAGTTGGAGGCCTATCTCAACCAGTGGTCAATGGAGTTCCGTTGCACTGCTCCAGATTTCACTTCCTTCTCCTCAATGAGTCATCAACCTGAAACAATGCAGAGGAAATACAACAAAGCACGTAACCGGAAAAAAACAATGATTTATTTACTCACAAAGTCAAGAAGTCATGATCTATCAAGTAAATTACATACAAGACATAGGAAAACATCATTGGTTGTATATATAATGAAATAAGATCAAGCTTACAACCAAAGTCTTGACATCGCAAGCCTTCTCAGAGGGTCCATCCAGTGTATTTCTCAAGCATTCACTCTTTGAAGATGGATCTCACAACATACAAAGTCTCTCTCTCACTCATAAACTTTAACACAAAGTTAAGGGCACTTCACAACCTTCCACAAGCTATCAACACTCTCACACTTGTCACACCCACACCAGCTATCTATCAAACCCAAAAGCATTAACAACACTGCTCAATCCAAGGAATTACCAACTAGCTGATCATATCAAAGGTGAGTAGTTTAAATAGGAGGAGTCCCCATAGAATGTGGAAGAGAGAGCTCATCCTCAAGGAAGGTAGCACAAATGACAAAATTGCCATACAAGAGAAGGAAGGGCAACAACCAGGTCTGGAGACATCCAGAAGGCTGACTGTTGGAACGAATTCGCTCAATCTAGATCATGATGAGTTTATAACTAATCTTTAGTGCTGACATTGCTAGTAGGTAATGCAGCCAGTCAAACCGTCACTAAAGATAGCAAATAGCCTCATGCTGGAGCATGAAATCTGAAGATCACGGAAAACAGATGTACTTCCACACTAGAAGTGCAACAGGACTATTTACGACCACTATTCATCGCATATATTAAGTCCATTATTGTGATGAGGTAGAAAACCTAGGAAAAGTGGGTCAATTGGCAGCATAAGAGAGCATTTGTTCAATATGAGCATGTTTTACTTAGACACATGACACAGTAGAAGGACTCTGGTGAAAGCAGTGACATATTACTGTGTAACAGATGCCCCCTAAAGTATGAAGCCTGAGAGGGGGAGGGGAGAAATTATTTACGAAACTGACTGAGCTGGAACACCATCTAGAAGAACCTGCAGATGCAAGTACAACTGATATCTCTGATAGTGAATACATGTAGTCTAGGCATGGGCGCAGCCATCCAAAAGACATACGAACTAGGTTTGTGTTATGGACACAGCCATCTAGCTAGTAAGACCATGATGATGATAAAGGTATGGTCACAGCCATCCATGAAGACTCAGGTAAGGTTGTAGCCATCCATCAATGAGTCATGTAATCATGAACCAATCCACGCAGCCTGAACATGTGTAATCTGAGTTTAGGGTCTTGAAACCCAACCAATCATAGTACAAATTCTAGCATGCGAATAGATGTGCTAAAGTCGAGCATGATAGAAAGTCGCTTGATTACCGGTCAATGAGTAAAACCGTTAACAAGCGCGAGAGAAACCACCAATAATGCCAATGGTTCTCAGGGTACTGTCTAGTACAATCCACGAAGTGTGAGGAATGAGCTGAAGTCGAACGCTCGTGGAATCACCCAATTGACGACCAATGATGAAAGTCGACTGTCAGGCACAAAGAACTTACCATTGAGGCATGCAAGCTGCAAGGTACCAAAGGGGATATCTAGATCAATTTCCTGGATAACGAGATGATGTCGACAGGAGATGATCCATCATAGGAGGATCATAATGTTTCCCCCATCAACGACACGAGATAAGGAACATGTAGTAGATGGCGAAACAGAGTATCAAAGGAGGAGGAAAGGATGTAAACTGGAGAAGGATTATACTCTTGAACATGTCGACTACACGACTCCGGAGGGTGCCAGCATTCAGGTAACAGGGGATCAGATGGAATGAGGCTAAATGGCAACCCAAAATCGCGGAAGGCCAAATGACGATGTATGGATATCCCAACCTGACAAGAAGCAAAAGTGTCGATGTTCAAGAGTGACTAGCTGTCATAGATAATCAATGATGATTTCCAAATTTCCCCCCACCACTGCTGGCGAGTACCCCAATTATTTTTGTAAACAAGCTTGAAGGGGATAGCATGTGCTTGTAATATAAGTTTGACCTTCGGTCGAATCCAACCTAGTAATAGTTTAACGAGCCCTAGGGAGGAGAAGCTCGCGTCTCGTCATGGTGATGAGTCCGATGTCGTCAAGGTTTAACGAGTCCGACATAGGTAAAACTCGGAGTCTTTTTCATGTTTAGGGAGTTTGAAAAAGACATCGAAAAGAAAACTCTAGGGGGGTCCTTTTTCATAGATTTTTGTCTCTCGAGCTCGAAAAAGGTATAAAACGATACTCGAAAGAACCGCTTGACCATTACGATCAAGGAGTACTTTTCATGATTAGTGACCTTGACCCGAAAAAGTAGAAAAGCGATCGAAAACACGGCGTTTCGTAACCAATAACGAGCCTGAAAGGACAAAAGCTCGGCAATCTTTTCACATTCATATGATCAGAAAAGAGCTTAAAGCAGACCGCCTCTTATTTCGTTTAACGAGTCAAATGGGATAACCCGGCTATCTTTTCATCTTTTCAGTCGGAAAAGAGCGTTAAAGAAGACTTTACGGATCAATTGCACACGAAGTACAACATATCTCCACTACCTGTAGTCCTGTACAAAATACGTTAAACGTAAAACCCATTCGACACAAATGACTAATATATGCAGAAATAGAGTTAAAAACCCAAAAGTCTAATTAACCATGTGATAAAAATGAGAAAAACCCAGATTCTAAAATATAAGTTTTTAAATTTTCAAAAATTACTATAAAAAGGGGGGTAATTCATTTGTTTTTACCATTTGCACTGTTCATTTTACCTTTGAGCATTTGGAGTGCCAACCCGAGCAAATTTCTCAAGTTGATTTTGGCCTCATCCATCCACGGTTCGTCCTAAAACCTTCGCCAAGTAAGTACATTTCTTCCTGTGCTGCATTTTAGTAATTTTTTCATGCAATTTAGCATTAGGTATGTGGATTTAGGCAGATTTTTTAATCCAAGTCCGCCTCTCGATCGTCGAGGGAAAGTTGCTCGGGTCCGCGATGACCGAGTGTGATTTACATGTAGCACCTTCATGATTGTCGTGAGAATTTGATGTATTCTTATGATGATCGCGAGAAAAATGAATTGTGAGCTAAGCGACATCACGGTTTTTTTTAGAAACACTGGGGATGGAGACATGAAATTTTTTTTTTTTATAAATTATGAATTCAAATTTACAAAAGGAGTTCTAATTCATTTTTTCTTGTCATGCAGGGCATCATGGCATTTTTTGGAAGGAAAAAGCTCACGATGTCAACGATGAGGAAGCCTTCGCTGGTTGTGGGTGCTGAAATGATTTACGTGCATGCGGGTTACTAAAATTCTTCCTTAATCTACACCTTCGGGCCCAACCCGATTTGTTAGAACTGCTAATTCATGCCTAGAACCCAACAGACGGAAAATTCATTATCCGGGGTAGAGACATTGAGTTCAATGCTACGGATATATATTTCCTGACCGGATTGTCCCGTCGCGGTGAGAGGTTGATTCTAGAGGGCCAATAACTAGGAGCGAATCACTAGACATGCTGATGGCACGAGTGTGCCAACGGGCATGCAAATCAAAAAGCAGGAAGGTGGCAATTCCGACGGTGGAAGACTTGGTTCTTCGTGCAGTTTTATTTATGGCGACGAGGGCAGCGGGCTCTCAAGCCCAACATGAGGCAACAAAGACCAAACTCCAGTTAGCTCTTGAATGCCTCAACCCAACCATGTTCAACTGGGCAGAAACAATGATGGCCAACATGAAGAGATAGCTTACCAACTGTCGTCGTGGGGAGACGAAACAATTTTGCTACGGGTCTATCTTGATCCCGTTCATGTTGGATCGGGTGCCAACACTGCAGTTACAAGATATAGACTTGGATGGGCCCAGACCATGGGAGACCAGGATCACACGGTGGGCACATGTTATGCCACGAGGAGGTGGCGGACGACCAGTGTCATGGGGGACACTATTCCGTGAGTGGCTCAATCGCTAGACGATCTTCGTCGAGGACTGGCCATATGTTGATATGGACTTTCGTGAGACCCCGACATGCAACTACCCATTGGCAAGCAATGGGATGATGGAGGTAAAACACTTGATCACACTACTTTTGTATTTTATCTTTTATGATGTTTTTTAGATTTTTCATGCATATGTCCTAATGATGTCCTCTATGGTATTTGCAGATGTGGGACCAGTGAGGCCTATGGGACTAGCTCCAGAGGCACGGAGGGATCCACAGGGCATCAAAGAGCTAGCCTTGGCTCCCCTAGCTGGTAATTCACTGGAGATAGTGGCCCAAAATCTTTAGGGCCTGACGGCGGGGATCGCTGATTACATGGGGATCTGTAGGTTTTAACCCTGTACAGAAATTACCTGCATACGAATTCTTAAACAAAGAAAATAAACAATGCGAGAGCATAACCCATAAAACACATATGCACAGAGATTTTTCCCTGGATCCCAAAACCGGGACTACCAGCTTGATTTTTCATTATGTTCCTTTCAATGTTACAATACATATTTATACATGCCGAAGCATCCAATACCATGGACCGAAAAACCATTGCGTCCAATACCATGTGCGAAAATCATGCACAAAACCATAGGTAGGTTCGCCCAACTTAATATAGGGTCCAAAAAAAAAAATTCCCGGGGCGCTGCCCCGAACCTCGTAGAGGGGGGCTACCCGCCCCCCTCAAACCCCCCGGACAGGGGGGGCTGCCGCCCCCCTGTGATCCCCCCGTTGCGCAATCGGCGCAACAAAGGGGGGCTCCCGCCCCCCTCTAACCCCCCGTTTAACTACGTCGGTTAGTCGTGGAAAGAATATAACACAACCCAAAAGGATCAAGGAGGTCCCCATAGAGTTCCAGATACATATAGTAGGGGTGATACCCAGGGTGCATCGACTGTTTAGGTGGGTCGCACGATCAGTGGTGTGCTATAGGGAGCATAACCCACCGCAGTAGATGCCTACGTTTTATTTCCTACTGATTTTTTGATAGACATGTGTCTCAGATGTACGTGTTAGCACTTGAAATTTCACCTCAGGCTGAAAAGGCAAATCTCAAAGCTACATCAAACCGTTCAGCCTCGTAGCTAGCCCTACGGTGCAGGAGAAGGCTCTCTCCAGTCAAATCTTGGTAAATCTTCAATGAAATGAGATGACCAACAAAAGTAACATTGATATTAGGCTAGTAAACTGATTACAAAGGTTGATTTGGGGGTTTTTTGGGGGTTTTGGTGGCAAATTGAGGAGCTGCAATTTAGGGTGCGGGGATTTGACACAGTTTCTACAGGGGGATCTTTGGGGCAAGGTAGGAGCTTGTATTGATGTCTTTAGCTGAAATGGATTATTAGTAAGAAATATTAAAAGGCTAAAGAGAGCAAACAATGGATTTGAATTCTCTTTAGACAGCAGAAAACATAGAAATTAAACAAATTTAAAAGCAGAGCATGGCAGGCATGAATTCATACTTTATCACTTCATTTGTTTAATATGCAGAAGTAAAGCAAGGAGATGAATCACATAAACACACTTACAAGAACATAAAGAAGCACACCATCAACACATGAGTCCACAAGAATCCCAAAGATGACTGCAAAACCCTGGTCTTCCTTAGCCAAAAATTGCAGAGATACAAGTGAATAATACAATGATAGCTTCTCCCTCAAGAGTCCAACCATGAAAATGAGAAAAAGAGTGCATAATATAGATGATATAACCTCTTTCCCCACCTCTAGGGGTCGAGCTCCCCTTCCTAGGAGCTGTTTGAACAACCTCTAAACTAAGCACTACAAAATAGGCAGTCAAAACAACTTGCCTCTAAAAACTTGGAAACCAGTTCATACAGTCAATTTTACCCTTTTACATGAGAGAAACTTCTAGAAGAGTAAAACAAGAGTAAAATTATCCAAAAAATGCCACAAGTACAGTCAAAAGGACCACCATCGACCTCAGCAAGTCAAACTAGAGCTGAACTGCAAATTCTGGGCTGAACTGGTCAAATCTGACAAAGTTCCCTCAACGAGTCGCGCACATCTAGCTCAACGGGTCGCGAAATTTGGAGCCCTGTTTGGAGGCCTTCCCGGTGTCAGCATGAGGTTCAGGATAGCTCGTTGGAAAGGTATCTGAGTCTAATATCCAACCCAACTGGAATTTTTGGATTTGGAGGTCATTTGCCTAGTCAAAAGTCAATTCTCCCAACACTACTTCTGCAGCTCAAAAAAGGGGCAGAAAGTCAAATTTGGCTGTATTTTGACCTTTTGGAGACCCGAAACTCCATGAAAACTCAAGGTAATGCATGGCCATATGTAAATTTACATGAAAAATCCATCAATGCTGAGTTTCCGCAAAACGGAGCTACGATGACAAAGGGTCTCACCGGGGGTGAGACCCGCTGAGAAGCCAAAACGTGTAAATTGCCCAAAAATGCCAAAAATGAGCCAAAACTTCCAAAAGTTTTTGTACTTGGTGCTGTGAAGAGGCTAGTGGGTGTCATGATGAGTGAGAGAAGCCTCGGCCAAGATGCAGAGTGGGTTGGCCTTCTTCTTCCTCCCAAGAGCCTCGGTCAATCTTCTTTGGAACACTTTCATCTTTGCTTTACAAACGTGCATCCTAGCCCAATAGTGGTTTTTCATGTTCCTCAACAGACTTTTCTCTTGGTTGGCCTTAGCCAATAGCCTCTCCAAGTGGGCATTCTCCTGAATAAGCAATGACTCCCGGTCAACAGGCAAGGGATCACCGGGCCTCCTACGGTTTAGGACTCGGTCACTACGAATCCTCCAAATCTCATCAAGTGCCTTCTCCTCCTCCAGCTGTGTGTTCCGCTGCTCTAAATAGGTGATGGTCCATTGGGCACCCTCAAGTCTCCGCTGCAAAACATCATTCTCGGCCCTGAGCTACTGAATGATCTCCTTTGCCTCTTGGCTAGGAGAACTGACCTCAAGATCAATCATTGGATCCTCATGAACCATGGGCTCTTTGCCCCTCTGCAATACCTGTGCTGGCGAAGAAAGCGAGGCCCCTTCCACCTGCTGTGGAGATAACACTCGCTGCTCTGAAGATGAAGGTGAGACCCCTTCCACCTACTGTGGAGATAGTACTCGCCTAGCTGCTGCAAATAAGGCCCTTAGGCCTTTCTGATAGGTGACCATGGGAGTAGAGCTGACATGTCGGGTGATGGGAGCATCAAGCTGCTGAGATGGTCCTCCCTCCTCATGAATAGCCTCCTGATGTGGCTGAGGTGGCACTGTGAAAAACTCACGGGAGATGAACTCCTCCCATGAGATGCCCTGCTGAGTCAACTGATGAGAGACTATAAGTTGGATCAAACCATAGTGACAAAGGCTCCTATACTTCTGGGCTGGGGTCTTCCTCTGCAACATGGGTACCATCCTCTAAATGTTCTGAAACAGGAATATCGGGAGGTTCATCATCCTCACCCGGGTGAAATGCATCAACAGGCGAATGTGATATGAATACACCTATGAAAATCTGCCCTCACATGTGAAGTAATGCATGATGAGTCTCATGAGGGGGGCATACTCACTCCGAAGAAATCTGAATGGGAAAACACCCGTCAACAGTTTCACAAATGATGGCCGGACATAGGGCTCAAAGTGAACAAAATCAAGAAGTCTGTGCTTCGACCACACCTCACCCACATTCGGTATACATGTAGCCTCTGAGATCACCTCGGGTGTGAATATGAAATTCACCCCTGCAAGAGTGACATGTCCATCATGGAGGTGTAAGACAAACAAGCGGGCCAACTCTCTATGATGCTGAATCTGAGAGAGCCTCTCACAAAACTGATAGCATGACATGTACTGGAAACAACTCAGTGCCAAAGGAAAAGCCTGTAACTCTACCAATGAAGTAGGCTCCTCCCTCTTATGGTGACCTCCCTTACCCCCTCTACGAGGCCTCCTCTATTCCTCAATCTCTGTAGATGATGAATGGTCATCACCTTGCTCATAAGTCTCGGTATCTGACATGGTTTTGGAGCAAGGTGGGAAAACTGAAGGACAAATTAAACTGCTGCCTCTTCCTGCAAAAGTACTGAACTCTATGCTGTTTCAAGGGGAAAAAACATGAGGGGAATGTTAGGGGAGGGAACTTCTTAACAAGGAACGGGAATATATGATAATAACAAGGAATTTTCAAGGGAAACTTTACAAATTGTCATGCATATAGGAACAATTTTAACATTGGGAAATCATTTGCAAAGAACATCTCATATGGGACAAAACATGTATGATAATGAACATGGAATATATCAATAGGGGCATAGGGACACCATACACAAATTTGCTTGTAGGAGTTCATGTGTGTCATAAGGCAAATTTTGCTCTTTATTCTTAAGGAGTACATGCACATTAAGGAGTACATACACATTATTTTCACATAAAGGGAAAGTGTTCATGTACAAGGGGATGTCAAGGGTATATAGGGGTTATGTACATGCTTGTAGATATACAACAACATTTAATTCACATGACTCTCTTCTTTCTTTACAAATGTATCTTTTTTTTTTTTGTTTTAGTTTTTGCATGTGTATGGTAGAGGGAATTAGGGTTTTGGGTGCTTGTAAGAGGGGTAGGGTTTATAGCTTAGGGATGGGGGAGAAAGGCAACATGTTATGTGAAAATAATATGGGACAGAGATGCAAGCATGACTATGAATGAAAGAGGGGAAGAAGGAAGGGATCAAATGGGACAAAAAACACTTGAAACAGTCACAAAACCCTAGCATTTTACAAACATTAGCAACAGCCACATTAATCCATTCATTTGCAAAATTAAAAGATAAAACCATAGCACACATCATTATTTTCATCACCCACATCAACAACCATGGATTAGGAGCCTACCTCGACCGATCAAGCAAGTTTGAAGAGGAATGAAGGAATCTGTTTGAAGTTTTGGTAGCAGGCAGATGAGTGGGTCGCGCACAGCCCTGGACGGGTCGCGCACAGCCCAACGGGTCATGCCCGTTATGTTTTTGCACTGCCGGAGACTGCTGGATGGGTTGTGCACCGCCCAATAGGTTGCGCACGAGCCTGGACGGGTTGCGCACTTGCAAACTGCCCGAAACGCTTGTAATTTCGCCTCCTTCGCCTTTCACGCTCTCACAATCTCTCTTAAAAGCTCGAAATGCACAATGAGAGTGAAAGGAGGGAGCATGACCTTTTATAATCTCACTTTGAAAAAAATTTCATCCAAAAACCCACTTTATAAAGTCTATTTGGTCACTTTTTTAAAAACACTGATTTTCTTGGTTTCCTTTATCCTGAAGTTGATTTTTTGAGTGCTTTCACCTGATTCTTTTTGCAGGGAGATCATCTGAAGGACTGTGGCAAGGGGACCAGGGTTGTTGCTGCCTTTCTGAAGACAATTTGGAAATTTATTCTCTTTACAAAAATTATCATGACCTTGGCTTTAAAAACAGGGTTTTTAAATCCAAGGTTAAAAAATGAACTGTACATGATGAGAATATCAAAGAAACATGTTTACCATCCTCCCTCTGGCTTGCTGGTCACTCAAGGACTTTAAAAGACATGACATTGCTGAGACAAATGACCAAAACCCTAGACCTAAGACCTTTGACCTTAATAGAAAACAAGACAAGCTTGAAAAACTAAATGACATGATATGACCTTATCCAACAAAGCCAAGAGGGGTATGAATAGACCAGCTCCTCCATCAGGGTTATGGCATGCCTAACGGGATGCAAACTTTGACACTGATGAGACACCTACTAAATGCAAATGCAAAGAGCTTTGATCACTGATGGAGGGCTTTCAAGACCGACACTAACAGTATGGAGAATACAGACTCTATTTGGACATATACATTTATTTTTTGAGCGCCTCGGTGCACCACACGAGATACATACACACACACACACACACACACACACATATATATATATACATATTCCTATGGTTCATTATTGTGTTTTGAATGCTTCTATATGCTGTTTTGATTACATATTATGCAAATGTCTGTCTAATACATGGTTTGCTAATGCACCAGTTAACGTGTTTAATCTTCTTGGAATGTGTTGATATGTAATAAAATAAAAATTCCTTTCTAACAATCTAACACGTAAATACAACCTTAAAATTCGATGATCTCTGACGGAATAACGCCCATTAAGCTGGTGGACAACAAGCTGAGAATTCAGATTCACAACTAATGAATGAATGTTGAGGTCAATAGCCTTGGTTAGTAATTCAATAACAGCACTATATTCAGTGACATTGTTTGTGGTACAACCCAGACAAACACCTTGAAGGTCTACTAACTCACCGTGAGGATCGTAGACCACCCACGCCGCAGAAGAAAGGTTGTGGGTACTGCGGCAGGCACCATCAATGAAACCAACGTAAGGTGTACAAGACATCTGCACAAGAAACAAAAAGGCACAATAAGCGACAATTATGCCTACACACAAAGCCAGACATGAAAAGACACACACAAAACACTTGCTGAGAACACACGTATGTACAAATCAGAATGCATGGGGTTCATGCATAATATTTTTTCAGATAAAGCCCATTTCGAGGCTTATCTAGAGGGTTCCCTTCATAATCAATCAACTAATAGGCCCCTTTTTGAAAAACTCGCTTTACAATATAAGGCCCATGCCACATAGGCTCGAATTTTCCTGCCCCCAGCTTATCATTTGCTTAATCATAAAGCAGGACTAATTCTCCTTCAACGAAATAATGAGGATGGACAGTATGATCGAAGTGAGTTTTCACTCTCTTCTTCTCTGCTTCAATGGCTAGAGAGACTAGTTGATGGGTCTCGTCTAGTCGCTCTAGATAGAGAAGATGTTCTTCTACCGGAGTAGTGTTAGGGAGTGATTCGATGGCTCATTTCAGAGAAGGGATCTCAAACTCAATCAGAAGGGTAGCCTCTAGACCGTAAACCAATTGGAACGGGGTGAACCTGGTGGCATCCTTCACTGAAGTTCGGTAGGACCATAAGGCAGAGAACAACATCAAATGCCAATTGGACTTGTGCATGCCAATGGTGCGTTGAAGCATTGTAACTAGAACTTTGTTGATAGCTTTGACTTGGCCATTGGCCTGAGGATAGTATGGTGTCGAGCAATCATGCCACAACCCCAGCTGGGTTGTTAACTTAGTCATCATATGATTATGGAAATGTTTTCCGTGATCAGTGACGATAGCTTGAGGGACTTCGAATCGTGAAATAACATGATTGAATAAAAATTGCACCGCTATGTGACCATCCTCGGATAGTGTAGGCATCGCCTTAGCCCATTTTGTGAACTAATCAATGGAAACGATGATATACCCATGCCCCCCGGCCGAGCGAGGGTTACAGGTCATATAATCAATGACCCATTTGGCAAAATGTCCGAGGGTAACGATAGGGTGCAATGGAGCGGGAAGCACGTGCATCTTCCATTGGTAGATTTGGCACTCATGACATGAGAGGATGGCAAGAATGCAATCCTTGAAGATAGAGGGCCAAAAATAACTAGCACGGAGAATCTTCTGAGCAGTAGCATACCCAGATATGTGACCACCACAGGTGCCAGAATGGCAGTCATTTAGAATTCGTTCGGCTTCCTCGAATGTTAAGCACCGACGGAGAACAGAGTCGGAGCCGAGACGATACAGGGTGTCCCCAATAATGCGATAAGGTTGAGAATGATGGCGAATCCATCGCTGAGCATTCTTGGACAAATCAGGAAGAAAGGAGGACATCTAAAGATAGACAATAATATCCCCGTACCAAGGATCGATGGTACTAATCAAGAACAGAGTTTCATCCGGAATATGGTCCTCTAACCAAGAGGGCACGATAACAGATGGTAGAGAGCAAAGCAACTCAGTGAAGATGAGGGACTTCTTAAACTTGGCGGTGGTAAACTCCAAGTCGAACTCTTGAAGGATGACAATCCACTTTAAGTATTTGCCCCCCAGTAACTAACGTGACAAAATGTACATCATCGGGTTGCAATCAGAAATCACCGTCGTGGTATGCAATAATATATAATGGCAGAAATGTTGGATGGCACAAACGACGGCCAATGCTAACTTCTCGACATAGGCATAGCGAGTTTCCGTATCAAGCAGATTGCGGCTGAGATAATAAACGACATGCTCAGTACCATCATCATCGTCTTGAACTAGAACCATGCCGATAGTGGTATTAGTGGCGGCGAAATAAAGAGTGTAGTCCCTGTGATAATCAGGGGGACGTAACAATGGAGTAGAAACAAGGAGGGCCTTGAGGTGCTTGAATAACTCTTGTGCAGCAGTATCCAAAAAGAAAGGGGTATCCCGCTTTAATAATCGCGTATAGCCTTTGGCCTCTTCAGCATAATTCGGGATGAATCGCCGTAATTTTTTTTCTTTACCCTACAGACTCTACAATTGCTGCAAAGAAGCAGGGGGAGGAAGATTCAAGATGGCTTCGACTTCAAGGGGATCCAAACGGATACCCTCTTAGGATACGATGAACCCATGAAGTTTTCCTGACTCGACAGAGAAGACACACTTATGCGGATTAAGCTGGATATGATAGTGTCTACAACAGAGAAAAATTTCGCGAAGGTGGGTTGGATGGTCTTGGCATTTCGCTGAATGAGCCGGAGGGCTGTCCATGTAAGGTTGCACAATTTGTCGAATATCATGAAACTCGTAATACATTGCACGTTGTAAGGTGGCAGCGACATTTTTTAAACCGAAGAGGAGATTTTTATAAGCGAAAGTGCCCCATGGACAAATAAAGCCGGTCTTGTGTTGATCTGTAGGCAAAATATTAATCTGGTAATAACCAAAAAATCCGTCCATGAATGAGCATATTTCACTCCCGACACACTCATCAATGAGCTGGTCAATGAAGGGTGTAGGGTAGTTATCTTTGGGACAGGCCCGATTAATATCACGATAGTCAAGACATACCCTAATAATGCCTTGTTTTTTAGTCACGGGGACAATATTAGAGACCCAATCTATGAGTGGGATGGGGTAAATAAAACCAGCCTTAAGAAGCTTTTCAACTTCTGCTTTAATAGCTACAGCCTTTCAGGGGTGCACGGGGCGTAGACACTATCGAACAAGTTTAGCACCCAGATAGGTAGGTATTTCATGCACCACGATGCTAGGATCGATGCCGGGCATCTCTTCATAGGACCAAGAAAATACATCACGAAATTAACAAAAAAGACCAGTATAAAGCTGAATCTCCTCCGGAGTACAGGTTACTCCAATATGGATGTGCTCGGCGATCCCTGGTTTAACAAAAATGTCGATTGGCTGAGTTTGCGTAATTTTCCCCATATTCCCTTCAGAAGACACTTGATGGATCTAGATAGGTGTCTGAAGGGGTTGAAAGGGGAGACAAGAAGCAAATCGCTCGAGACAAGTAAGAATTTCCTGATGGGTAGGGAGAAACGAGGAATGATGGTGATGATCAGACCAAGGGGGTTCCTCGAAAGACATGGTCTCAGTAATCACTTCATTAGAAGGAAAAATTTCCTGTAAAGGGTCCGAAGAATCACCATATCCAAGCCAAGGGGACTAAACGTACGAGTCAAGAGCTCTGCTCGAAGGAGCAGAGTCGGAGGATGGAGCTGATGTAGAAACAATTTCGACGTAGTTGAGCTCGGCAGGACTCAACAGCATCTCATCACCCCAGGATTCTATCTGATCAGTAGGAGAAATAACCCATGGATCAGAGTGAATATAAATCATATTAATGGGAGTGATGTTGGGAGGTGGGAGTGAAAAAACACCCATAACGGCATGATCCTTAAAGATTCCAACACCCACACTCTTACAAGGAACAAAGGTATACTCCACGAAAGGCACGTTGCCATCGAAGGAGGAGGTGAAGAAGGACAACTGGTCTACTGTGACAATCATCCCCTGATGAGGGAAACGAATGACATGGAATAGAGATGAAGCCATGGCTCGCATGGCATATGTTCAACTTCATCCTAAAAGGAGGTTGTAAGTTAAATTTGCATCAACAACATCGACCTCCACTTCGACCGTCTTCCCTTCCAGAGTAACAGGCAAGCATTGGAGGATACCATAAGGATGAGACTCTCTCCCATCAAAGGCTTCCAAAGTCGTAGGAGACTGGCTCAGAGTTGGAGAACCGATAGCCTTCCAACAAGCAATAGACATTATGCAAGTAGAATCACCTTCATCAATGACGGTGTGATGAATCGTTTTAGAATTGATGATGACCTGAACAAGAAGGAAATTTGGTGAGGGAGTCTCAGTATATGACCATCCATGTCAAAAGTGATCAAACCTGAGTCGGCCGGGTCAATGCCACCGATGGCCGATAGCAAAGACTTCTTCTGAGAGGGGCAGCTCTAGAGAACTTCTAATGCAAACGTAGCTGATGGAGCCTGGGCTAAGTCCTCAATGATGCTATAGTGCTGAGTAGCACGAGCATTAAGGTTGTACAAAGATTTTCAGAGTATGCCTTTAGAGGAGGTCGGATGACCACTTCAGTGCTAGGTCACTCAATATGAAGGGGACCAAAACTGGACGGAGGAGCACTAGGGGGGACCTCAAGTTCTTTCCCGGTAGGTGATGGATACTCTTTTTCCCGAGTACTAATGTGGATGGGAATCATCCCAGCCATAAGTACTTGAGAACCAAAGGGAGAAGAGGATTGAGATGGATAAACCACCATTTGAGTTTGCTACGAGGGAAAAGGCTCTTTGAGTATGGTAGGAGTCCAGGGGGCGCCTTTCAACAAACGACTAACTTCATACCACCTAGGGCAGTCTTTGGTATAGTGATCCTCGTCACAGATAAGACAAGGATACTTAGGATTGCATTTGGCACCTTCCTCAGGTGGAGGTTTAGGGGAGTCCTGCTTCGGCTGATCAGCCTTATTCTTTCCTTTTCCCTTCTTTTTCCCTTTCGAGGATTTGTTTGTCATGGTGGATTGGACGGTGTTAACCTCGGAAGTGTTACTAGCATTGGATATAGCCCGAGAAGTATTTTCATTTGAAGCATTCAACTTTTGCTTCTTAGGGTTCACAAAAGATTTCTTAGAGCGCGCATTGACAGAACCGATGACGCCGTCAACAGATGGTGTTGGCGAGGCTTTGGAGGTTCCGAGCCTCAGAGCATCTAGCAAATAATCATATAGTGTACCGGATTGGGAGTAAACCAAGTCAAGGTACTGAGCACACACAATAGTTTGCTCTTCATTTACACATGCCCCCATAGCAATGTCCTAGGCTGTCAGACTAGCAAATGAAGTTGTGAACCAGTCAGTTAGAAGCTGATCAGAAATCCAAAACTTAATAAAGTGGCGATGTCGCCTCCATTCATGAATATGATCAGAGATATGCGTGGCCGTGGTCTGTGTTAAGGATGTCGGGAGATGTGTGCCCATTTCATATCGAATCAGCAACTGAAAATGAGTTAAAAATGCCATAGCTAATGAGTTAAAGTCCTGAAAAGATCCGCGAGCTAACTCAATATACCACTTAGCAGCAGAGCCAGTGAGAGTCCGTTGAAAAAGGCGGAGCCAGATTGAATCATCAAGCCATGAGTTTGACGAGCACCATAGATGATAAGTCATGACATGAGCTTGGGGATCTTCTCCAGCTTTACCATCAAACTTGGGACAATCACCTGGAATTTTAGTTGGAACCAGCAGCCAATACGGATTATGAAGAATGGGATCATCTGTCAGTTTGGACACTGTTAACACTCAGGTTGTTCCCTTTGACTCTAAAGGGAATATGGCCGAGGTAACTACTAACCAATCTTTTAGCCACAGGTCCTAGCCTACCTGCAACCAGAGAGGGTTCTCTCTTTCTGATCTAGCTTTGTTTTGGTGTATTTTAGGCTAGTTATGATGCACAGGATTTTGTTTTGAATTTGTTGGGATGATGATTTTAGTCAGAACTGGTATGTTTTTTAGAATGATCTAGGCCATTTGGCATGGATTCGATGGTGGTGTACTACTGGAAATGTTTCTTGAGAGAAAAGGTTATGCTGCAGAGCCAGACAGGCATCTATGGAACAATTTTTCAAATCTGTAATATGATGGGACAAAATCAGGAGAGTGAAAGGCAGCTAAGGATCTTTCACTAAACTGATAGAGGGAATAGTGGGAATATTATCTAGGAGCATTTAAGAATTCCTAAACAACATTCATAATGATAGAATGAATACAAACATGAGTAGTTAAGAATTCATGTTTATGATCAATTCTGAAGAAAACACATTTAACAATAAAGATTGAGTAGAGGGTGTATTCAAACAATTCCTCAACTATTCTTTTTCTCTTTTGCTAAGCTAATGAAACATATATTTGAGTTAAGAAAACATGGAAAAACAAAACATGGTTTAGAATAACTTATTGCTCCATCACACAACACAGGAATTCTGTAGCAGAACGCAGATCATCACTTTGACATCAAACAGTGCAGAGATCATGAACTTTTCCAGCCATTTGTATTGGATAGTCTGAAAATTTACAAGGCAGTATCTCAGAGAGAAAATCACCAACCCCAAATACGTTGTGTGGGGAGGTATATATACAAAAATACGATACAAAATATCTAGCTGATGAGTTAAAAGCTCATAAATTCTATGCCAACCCCTGAGGAATTATAGTTGAAAGAGTAAATGCTGCAGTAAATATTTAGTGCATTAGCTATCCATCTTGTCAGAAAGTTTTGACTTTTGTGACCAACTGAGTCGGCTGGAGCTGCGCTGTCCAAAATCTGCATTTTTCCCTTCTTGGGCTTGTTGTCCCAGTATTTTACTGAGTCATTATTCTCACCCGCTCTGCATGTTGTCTTCATGCTTCATTAAATTTCGTTTACCTGAGGCTGACTAGAAGAGATAGAACTGAGATCATTGGGGAAAAATTTGCAGCCTTGCTTGCCACCAATATTCTTTAGGCAGTTGGTGTCTTCATATTTTTATTAGAGTTTCATCTACCTCTATGTACCTATAAAAATTGGGTGGGACCTCAAACAAGTGATTAATTTCATGCTCAATGTAAAATAAATTTTCTAGCTTATCATAGAGGCTCTGCCCTGATGGAGGTCCAGCTTCTTCTGAAGTGCTTGTGGATGCTGTGATCTGATTTGAAATGAAATTGGTCATCCTGGTGGCATACTGATCACAGGTGAGCAGTCTTCCAATACCGGTCATTAGGCTGGGCAATCCTTTGCCTTGCAATGCACCCATTCTTAGCTTGTAATCATCTACCTCAGCCTGCATTTCCTGACATTTTCTCTCCAAATTTTGCACGAAATTTCTAACGGTCAGCACCTTTTTGGCTGTTAAAACAATATCTGTTATGTTGCTGATGTCTAAGGCTACCAACTCCTCCTTTGTGTGAGTTTTTAGGAAATGTATCATCCTGCTGGCCTGCTCAGGCATATTTCCTAGTGCTGCTCTGGCCTTTTGGCTCTCAATTTGAGCTTGGCCTATTAACTCAATCTGCTCATGCATTGTTTTGATTGATTTCCACTGTTTGGTGATAGAGTGGTTAATCCTCAAGGATAATTTTAGGGGCGAATGTTCGCCCTTTGGCGAAATTAAGGGGTTTTAAGTTTTTAATGGGCGAATATTTTGTATCATAGTACATTTTTACAAATCACCTCAAATAGCCCACCTTATTTTAAGGGAGAGGGTAAAAAAGGTAAATTTAGCCCTTGAAATTAGGACTTACAACCTTCCATTCGCCCATTTTCAAGAATAGCTTTTATTTAAGTGAATCCATTCGCCCATTTTCAAGAATAGGTTTTATTTAAGTGAATCCTATGGGCCATATACCATATTTAAAAAGAGGTATGGTAAATTAATAAAAATATAAATAAATGAGAAGTATGGTAAATAAATAAAACATTTTTTATATTTACTCCATAAGTCACCTTATATACATGTAAGGGTGTAAACAAATAAAAATATAAGTGGAGGTATGGTAAATAAATAAAACGTCTTTTTATACTTACTCAAAAGGTATGGTAAATAAATAAAAATATAAATAAACTAGACGTATCGTAAATAAATAAAACCTCTTTTTATGTTTAGTCCATAACCCTCGTTCTATTTATGAAGGCTCAAGAAAGAGATTTTATTTAAGTGAATCCTATGGGCCAAATACCATATTTGTAAAATAGGTATGGTAAATAAATAAAAATATAAATAAACCAGAGGTATGGTAAACAAATAAAACATTTTTTTATATTTACTCCATAAGTCACCTTATATTTAAGGACACTCAAAAAATGGGTTATATTTAGGTGAAACCTATGGCCAAAATACTATGGGACAAATACCATGGACTAGATTGTTATTAATACCATGCAAAAAACAATTATTAACCCTAATATTAGAATTAATAATTTTAAAAATGGCACATGGTATTGACCCATGGTATTCACCTCGAATGTAGCCTATTTAAATGGGGGAATTAAACCAGCATGTAGCCTATGCTAAGATTCACTAGGACTTTACAAAGTTTTATTATTTAGTGAAAGACTCACCAAGATCTTACAAGATTTTATAATTGAGTAAAATATTCGCCATGCTTGGTGAGAGATTCGCCAAAAAATTATATATACATATTATATTATTGATAAAATTGCCTTCCATTTTTCCTATATACCATGGAGATTCGCCCATTTATTATATTTATAAATTTGGGGGGGTTCTTAAAATTTTCCCTGTTAATCCTGGTCCACAAGATTTTCTTTATTTCAGCGAGAGTCTTTTCTAAATTTAGTTCCTTCTCCAAGGCTTTTATTCTGTCTTTCAGGGCCTTAATTTATCCGGTCTGTTCAGCCACTGTCATTTTGGACTTGTCATACTTTGCTTCTAGCTCAGCCAATTTTTCTTTTGCTTGTTTAATCTCTATCGCCTGAAGCTCTAGCTCCTTGACAGCTTTTTTCAAGTCATCCATGCTTATGCTAGACTCAGGAGCTGTTGTTGTTACCGCTGCAACATCTGAAGTTGTTGTAGCCGTTGGAGGGTTCACTGCTGCTTCTGAAGTTGCTGCAGTAGTTGGGGCAGTTTGAGGAGGCTGGGAGGTCGACTCTCCCTGCTTGTTTTGTAGTGCCCTTTCCAATTCTCCTTCCATTTGGACTATTCTTTGATTCATTTACATTAGAAGGTCCAATGTATCCTCAGCTTCTTTCTCTTTTACCAGCTCTCCCATTTGTGGATGCATGGTTGAGGAGAGCCTCATTTGATTTTTTAGGGCAGCAATATCATCCTCCTTTTTCTTCATTATAGCCTTGATAGCCTTGGGATTCTTAGGATCATGCCCCAGGTCTACAATAATGTCCTCCAATGTTTTGATTCTGTTGTCTTTGGCTGTGGAGGACATTCTTTCTAAATCGAGCTGAGTATTAGTGTTCCTCAGAGATTCCTTTAAGTCATGGGCCATTGTGGCCTTGTCTACCAATGTGGCATAGACCATTTCCCCTGTTTGCTTATGTAGTTCTATTTGATCCATGGGGTGAATGTCTTTTTCCATAACCTCCAACTTCGTTCTGACATAATCTGCAGCCGACTGAGGTTGTTGAACCGTGGGTTTAAAATGGCTGAGGATCATTTTTTCCTCTTTGATGTCATATGCCGCCATAAACCTTTCTTGCTTGGCCGGTGTTGCCTTGAGAAATTGGTCATATAACTACACTCTCAGCAGTTCTTTTTGTGCCTTAATTTCTTTAAAGGTGGCCTTGATGCTAGCTGGCCTCTTGCTTTGCTGTGTGGAGGAGGACACCTCCATGCCATGCTGTCTTTCCTACTCTTGTTGAAAAGAGCTTGTAGCTGTTTGTTGACTGTCTTCTCTATCTTTCCTTGGGCTTCCAAGGATTTCTTCACTGGTTTCCTCCACAATTGGAGAATCACCCCTTTGCCTCTTGGCTTCGGGCTGCTGAGTGGACCCACTAGCAGGTGTGGACTCATCTCAGTCTCGTTTCCTACCTCTTTCCTCATGGGCAGGAGTCTGCAAGACAGGCACTGCTGGTGCTTCTGTTTGTTGTAGAGGAGCTTGTACTTGAGGTTGCTCCATTGAAGAGGCAGGTTGTTCTGTGACCACTTCTTTTTCTGCATCAATTATCTCCTTCCCTTTTGTTGTACCTGTTGCTGATGTAGATGGTCCCTGGGTGGCTTGTGTGGCTGCAACAGCAGATGTACCTTCTACAATTTGATGTGGCAACTTGAATGTTACCTGCTGCACATAATCCAAGTCAAGAGTTTTTTCTAAATCCTTGACATTTTTCTCCATTATTTCCTCTTGAGTCAATTCCTCAACTAATGTACCTTGCAACCACTCATCTTGGTTGGCATATTGTTCAATTTGTGGATATTTACAGTGATCATAACCTAGCAGCCTGTATTTAACTCTTTTGGCATTGGTAAAACCTTACGGGTCATAAGGGACCCACCAGAAGCTCCTCTTTAGCTTATATTTGTCCCTGAGAATTTGATCAGCATCTTGCCAACCTTATTTCTTGTTCATAATGAAGGGGCCTAGATGATCTTTGAATTTGAGGTGGGATTTCTTTTTGGCACTATGAAAATGGGTAAGATCAGAACTAATGAGTTGCCTATAGTGTTCCAAGGCAGACAGTCTCATTGGTACATACTTTGGAAGCCTGTAAGGACAGAGCTCACAGCCATAGATTCTGATGACAGTGTGGTTTTGATATAGGTACCAATCACCTATTTTGTAGCTCTTGGACAACTGAAAGGTCTTCTGTATATCAAATGAAAATCTGGGAGGAGGGGATCTCATCAGGAGGCAAGAGACTGGGTATACAAATTGGTCAATAAACTCACAGTAAGAAAATGGAGAGTTTTGAACTTCATGGAAAATTGATGACTAGAAGATGACATACCTCTTTTCACCCGTAGAATCCAATTTCTTGATGGGGTATTAGAAGATTTCAGACTGGTAATACATGAATAAGTGGTAGATATATGATGAATATTTGAATACCCCCTCCCTATCCACTTTCAATAGCTGATCATGTATTTTATTGGCTATGAGCTCGGCATAGTTATACTTGTAAGCAGGGGGCTGGCCTGGACTATATGCAGCTAATAATACCAACACTGTTTCATCAATGTGCTCACTGGTTTTGAAGCCCAGCACATAAGAGATCATGTCAACTAGAAGCTTGCCCACCTCATTGAAATGGACATATAAGAAAGGAGGTGGCCCTGTAGGCTGGCGGTCTGCTCTCATGAATGTCTTGGTGATTTTTTCAATGTCAGCACTGGAGAGTTTGGAGCTTGCATCCAACAAATAGTTCATGGAGAAGGGAAACAACAGCTGAGTTTGCTTGAAGTTGAGCATTTGGTTGATGGAGTGAGGAGTAATGTGGAAAAGTATGCTCCCAGATGGAGACTTAACAGCTCTCTGAGTTGGCTCATAGTTCTCAACACATAAGCGGATGATCTCTGGAAAAATATTAACAGATGGGAGGAAGTAATAAGGCAAATTGGACTCCCATATACCATACATGTCACAGTTGTTTTCATAGCTGTTTCTCAACAGGAAGAAGGTCTGCAAGTGTTTTCTGTCACCAACAAGATCTTGGATAAGGTAATCTCTATCAGCAAGAGGCATGGCCTCAAGCTCTTTGTTTGGTGGATTCATAGGAGTGACACTAAGAGCTGATGGAGTAGCCATTATAGAACTTTCAGATGTTATCCTTAGAGTGAATTTTTTGAGCGAAACAGGCTGAGGATAACTGCTTGTGAGGACTTGTAGAGGGGTGGCAGAATGAGTTCAGCTGAACCCAAAGTCTTCAATATTTGTGGCTGTGGTGAAAAGAACAAACTTTGCAGAGTTTGATTTGAGCTTTGGTTTCTTTTTAGTAAACTTTCTGAATTTAGAGACAGTGAGGGACAAATGCAGAGGAGAAAGGGATTATATAGCTTAATGTATTGATATTTTGAAGTGAAACACGGCAAAAGGGAACAATCCCGGGCAGGTGTAAAATTATATTGGAAATTCAAGCTCTAAAATGGATTCTAGCACGGTGAAATTGTGAACAGACCGTGGTTCTCTTAAACAGGGGGTGCATTAGATAATTTAGGCCAAAATTTAAAGGACAACACCATTAAATTCAGGAGATTATAGGCAATTTAGTGAAAAAACTTGAGAGAATGGGAAGAACACGGGCAAACAGGTGGAATTCGGCAAATACCTGGATTAGCTAGCGTCGAGGGTGGTTGAGTTGATTGAAGGGCAAGGATTGACGTCGAATTTGCAGGTGGCGGCGTCCGAATTGTTCAAATTTGAAAATTGGAGGCAATTTGGTGCGAACAGCAGAACGACACACTTGAAACTTTCGAATGAAAATGACCGAAAACGGTCACTTTATGTGTTTTTAACAAAAAAATTGGCGCATACGCGCTTTTGGTGCTTTCCCGCGATGATGTCATCAGCGGGTCCTGGGTACGGACGGGTGACGTGGCCGCTGACTCAGATGATGATGTGGCGGGACACGATGGCACAACGTGGGTGCGGGCGGACAATGTGGCGAGCGACGTGGGTAGCGGCGGAGACCGGGTGTGACGTCATGGTGACGGGATTGCTGACGTGATGGAATGGAGGGCAGTTTCTGGTTGGCGGTTTCTGGTTTCCCTGCACCACCTTTGAGCAGAGGCGGTTTTGGGGGGGAGGCCTTTGAACACCTCGGGCGGTCGACACGTGGTGAGGGTACGGCGGCAAAACCGCTCATCCCCCAGATGTTAAACCCTGGCGCGTTGTGGGCTGAAAACACCCTCCCATCGTTGGATCTAGCGCAGTGGGAGATGGACAGCTGGCGGGGCTTTTGGCGCGGCGTGCAAATTCGCAACGGGTCCCGCCCACATTTAAATAATATATCACAGCTGTGGGTCCAAACATTGGCTCCGGTGGGTTTTTTGCGGGTAGGATTAATGTGGGTTAACGTAGCACAATGTTTAATTAAAAACATTTAAACATTTAAACATTTGGGTTTAACTGCGGGGGCAATTTGCAAGGGTTTAGGTGGGTGGGGGTTTAGGCATAGGTTATTAATCTTAACCAGAGGTTAGATTAATTCCGGGGTAAGGATGCAGAAGGGTTGATTATAGCCCCAAATGGACTAATATCTCCCATAACTATGTTACTTAGCTATAATGCTAGGGGGTGGGATAATTAATATGTTTCTGGGAATTTTATATAGTTTTTTGTAGAAAATAAGGGTGGGGATGTAAATAGGGAGCTATATAATAGGGTTAGGAGTTAATATGGTGTCGAGGGCCCTAAAATCGGGTCAGCAACAAGGGGGATACCCACCCGGTCCGGAACCTGGTTGGCGGCTCCTTGCCCGTTTGGTATAACGGGTCCGACTAGGGATAATGGGACCAGTTTCCCAATCTAAGGGGTGTGTGTGTGTGTGTAGAATTTTGATGATGCTAATCTAGAAGTAATTTTAAGCTAATTTAATTCTAACCTCTTAAACTGACTCTATGCTACTGTAATCTAACAAAAAACAACACATCTAATCTACGCTAACCCGGGGTAGAATTCTTCTATTATGCGATCTAAAAATATTTCAAACAATAACTGGTAATAAAGATCATTCAGCTATCATAAGAATAGAAATCAATTAAGATAAACCATTCTGCATAAGAAGTTAGGCAAAACAGTTGTGAACAACATATCGCATAATAAGTTATTCATATGTCAAGCATAAATAAATGACTCCACCGTACAAAAGTGCCAAATGGTAACCCACACATTCATACATTAACATATAAACAACTCAGCTGTATATCACTCTAAGAATATAAGCAGAAATTCGTCAAGAGATAAAAGTACCATTTATGACTGATTTCACTCACAAACTTCAAGCAATAACGATTTATCTCTACTTACTTCTAACGTCTACTAAGAGTACAGAAGTGCAACATCAGTAGCAGACATTAAAATGCAAACATAAATAAATCTCGATCCATCCATTCATCAAAAACCCCCTCCGAGGGTGCAAAAGTGCATGTTCTGAGGACAAGTTTTTTGACAAATTTCCGGACCCTTCTCCAAATGCCATGAGAAGGGTTAAATACTACTAACTAATTAATCTTAATTACACAAATTTAGGAAACGGCTTCAAATGACCGCCCTTTTACTAAAACAAATTTATTTCTAAAAATTGAATCTAATTTCTAACCGTTTCTGTATCTGCTCCTTAGTGATGTAAGCAATGCAACATTCGCCTGGAAAGAGTCGGCTGGTTGTCTTTTCTTTTTGTTTGAGCGATAAAGTAGAAATAACAAAAGCTGGCACCTCTTTCTGACAAACTAGAAGATATTTTTGAAAATCTTCCTCTGGCTGGGTGTATTCACTGTGCGTATACTTAGTATAACCCAGATTTCTTTCAAACTGATTGTGCTGTTGCTATTTCGGTTTCCGGCCGTGCGAATGACTCAATGAGTTTGGGATTTCGTTGCCTGAACAATCTTCTATATTGAAACTTGCTTCCGTTCTTTGTTCCAGGCTTTTCTGGAGGGTCCTCCCTCTTTGGCGTTTGTCTTTTTGCTTTACCCAGTCTGAGCTTCAGGATCTTTTGTAAACATGCTGCTTTTGTGCGCCTTTGACTCTGAGTCCTGCATAGTCTATTTCCATCAGTATCTATTGAGTGATACTCTAGAATCCGCGGTCCTGCTGCATGCGGCATCCATTTGTGAAGGCATCTCCTCTCTGTTCTCATAGTATTGGCACTTTCCCCTTTTCCTTAGATGTTTCCTGCATATAGATTTATATTAGTCGTTGCCTTACAGTTTACGCAAAGGAAAAGAGAAATTACGAAAAGATTGACATGAAAGCTTTAAGTTCTAATGAATGCATAATCATGACACTCATAATGACTTGACTCTTTGAAAAACGCAACACAATCATCTTTGGATACTCAGGCATACAATCATTAATTTTACTTAAGGTGCGCGCTCAATTTTGGGTTTACAGACCATGCTGAGGAAACTTTGCGATGAGTGGTTTCTGCGATTCGCATCGGAGTATCGAGGATTGCGATGTCAAGAAGTGTCATCGCAGCAATTGATAGTCTCATTTATCGCAGATCACAAATCGCAATATCACAATTTGTAAGATCGCAGATCGCATTTTTCATTCAATCACTGTGTGCTGCTTATGCGACGTTGCGATATGCGACGTCGCATATCGGCCGTCGGCGATTCCTTAAGTTTTTCATTTAAGAACGCTCTCAATATATGCGATGCGATGAATTTCGCGTCACTTCGTTGCAGCTTATTTATCCGCATAGGAAAACGATTCACTCTCTCTTTGCGATGAGATATAGCTTTTAGGGAGTTAAATACAAAATTTTTGATAAAAATATTTTTTGGATTTTTTGTTAAGGGTCCCCCTTTGCTTGATGTTATTGCTAATATCAAACAAAGAGGGGGGTTGTTGGTGACCACAACAATGGCGATTCACTGTGAAGAACCAGTTATCTCTGCTTTTCTATTGACTTTCCGCTTCCGAAACAGAAAAGTTTTCATATACCTAAATTTTGTTATGGACAGATAGGGTAGATTACCCCTTATCCTGTCAATAATACTTTGTCTCAACCTTTTTCTATCCCAATTATCTGCTTCCTCAAGCTTAGTTCTTGCATTCATACCAGACATTACTTGGTCCTTTTTAAAGATAAAATAAGGTCTTCTCTGCGTACTGGCTTTAAAATATGCTCATTTGTCGTAGGTAGAGCCTCTGCTGCCCGCAAGCGTCCATAGCCTCGACAGGGTTACCATGTTATCCAGCAATGATCCTTTTTCCTGCTTGAGGTTATTTACAACATTTCAGAGAAAAATCCTTTTTGACACTTTTTTCTTTTTTACTATCTAAAGAACAATGTCTTGGTTTGGTGGCCAAATTATGACACAGTCATTCACTTGATTTACACTTTTGCTGAACAAGCTGGCTTGTGATGAGACCCCTTGTCTTTTGATTGCAACAATCTTAAGTCGTTGCCCTGTTTTGATAGAGAGTATTGGCAAAGTCAACAAGTTATAATATATGTGATCATGATAAGCCGGCTCGTGATGAGACCTCTTATTCTTTAAGATATAGTGTTTTCTTGGATTGTTTCTCTGAACGCTGCGATTTCCTTTTAGCAGGGAGGAAGTCATTGTTTTTCCTTAAGAAAGCTCTGGTCGACAATAATAGAGTTTGAAAACAGCAGCTTTACAGAGAATACTTATTTTATTATTGATGATACCTTTCGTTGTGCTGATACAATTTTTTTTTTTACCAAAGGTTGCTTTCATCAAAGTTTTTTGAGGTTGAAACTAACATCATATTCAGGCTAAAGTTAACTCTATTTGTCAATAATAAAAATCAGATTTTTCGAAAAGTTTTGCTACTTGTACAAGCGAAATCAAAATCTGATAGAGAATTGGTGTGCTCTTTCATGAATCCTTTTAAGTGATCATTTACAACCGGTTTTATTTATAAGAAAGAGAAAAACAAAATAAAAACTAAAACTATCCTACAAAAAATAGAAGAATGCTCTTCTATGGGAAATACATTTTAAGAATCTGTCCGTTCACAGGTAAAGAATCTCTTCTACCTGCTAAATCCTGCAACACAAACGTCGATGGGCCTATGACTTCTACAATCTGAAAAGGACCAAGCCACAGCTTCTGAAATTTCGTATGTTTGCCCTTTTCTTCATGAGCCTTATCCCATTTCAAAACTAAATCTCCCATCTGAAAGTTTTTTCTGGTTATTATGCTTGAGTCAAAAGAGGATTTTATTAGCGCTTGGTGGTGAGCATGGGTTTTCTTAGCTTGTTCTCGTCATTCTTCTAGTTTGATTATTTCCATTTGTCTCAATTGTAAGGAGGAAGTAGATACTTCATCGATGTATTGCACTAGAGACAAAGAGGGAATGACTAAGTGAGTTGGAAGAACCTCTTCTTTCCCGTAAACTAAATTAAAGGGAGAGGTTCCGATTGAAGCTTTCTTCGTAATTCTATCTGCCCATAAAGCATTTATCAGCGCTTTGTGCCAATTCTTTTGGTTTTGGTCGACTGTTCTTTTAATAATCCTGATTAGGTTCTTGTTTGTTGATTCAGCCAATCCATTACCTTGTGGATAGTAGTTGGCAGAATACTTTAGTTTGAACCCTCTTTTAAGTGAAAACTCAGTCATTGCATTTCTAGAAAAGTATGAGGCATTATCGAATATTAAGGCCGTTGGAAATCCAAACCTAGTGATGATAAATTGATCTATGAATTCAATAATGTTTTCAGAATTAGTTGTCTTGAGAGGAACTGCTTCTACCCATTTAGTAAAATAATCTGTTGCCGTGAGGATATACCTATGCTGCTTAGAAGACTGAGGAACGATCTCACCTATTATGTCCAAGCCCCATTGGCTGAATGGTTGCTCGATGTTAACCGAATGTAGTGGCATGGACGGTTTCTTTTGTTTCCCTACAGCAGTCTGGCAGACTTGGCATTTCCTTACGTAATTGTATGAGTCTTTGAACAGTGTGGGCCAATAGTATCCTGCATGTAAGATTTTATGTGCAGTAGCGTCTCCAACATACTGTCCACCTGCTGGTCCATCATGGAGTTCCTGCAAAACCCTTTTGGCTTCAGCTTTCTCAAGACACCTAAGAAGCACAGAATTGTAATTCCTTTTAAACAGAACATCATTTATGAGCTGGTATTGTTTAGCTTTCAATCTCAGAGCTCTTTTCTTGGTGTGGTCCAGGTGTGATGGAGCATACCCGTTCTTAAGATAATAAATGGTGTCAGCATATAATGATTCTGTGTCATTTAGGCTTACCTCATACGTATGTACCTCTTCAGATGAGTTCTCAGGAATTTGCGATGCTCCAGCTAAGATCTTGCAGAAGCCTTGACCTCTGACGATGTTTGCTGGCTTGATCTCAAGATCGTATTCTTGTAAAGCGGTAATCCAATTTGCTCTCTTTTCGCCCACATCCTTCTGTATCAGAAGGTTTCTTACTGCTGGAAATGGTACTACGACTTTGGTATGGGCTTTAAGTAAGAAAGGTCTGAAATATTTGATCGCTTTGAAAACAGCATATGCCTGTTTCTCCACGTCTGAATAATTGAGTTCAGCACCTTGTAAGTTCGAGCTAAAAAATGCGATTGGAGCTTCCGCTTTCTCTTGATTTGCTTGAGTTAAAATCGCGGCATAAGATTTCTCTGAGGCAAATGTGTATAAGATAAAAGATTCTGAAAAATTTGGGGTAGCTAAAGATGGAGCATTAATGATAGCTTGTTTGATCAAGTTGAATGCTTCGTGATCATCTTGACCCCATTTAAAATTTGAATTTTTTTTAATCATATTTTGTAAAGGAGAAATAATACGTGAAAAATCCAGGACAAACCTTTTTACAAAATTGATTTGTCCAAGGAAAGATTGCATGGCCTTTTCGTTATGGGGCATGGATATTTCAGAAATTTCTTTGATTCTGTCAAGTTCAATGTGAATACCAGATTTTGACACTATGAATCCTAGCAATTTCCCTTCACTTAATGCGAAAAAAGATTTCTTTGGGTTAAGTGAAATCCCATACCTTAAACATCATTGAAAGATTTGTTTCAAGTCGTTGAGATGATCGCTTCGCTTCTTGGAGTACACTGTTATATCATCCAGGTAAATCACTACTGATTTATTGACTAAACCTTTAAATGCGATGTCCATGGCTCTTTGAAAGGTAGCGTCGGCATTGATCAGACCAAATGGCATCTTTCGATATGCGTATGTGCCACATTTGGTTCGGAATGTGGTTTTCAACTGATCATCGGGATGTACCAGCACTTGATTGTATCCTGAAAATCCATCCAGGAAAGACATTAATTCTGAGCCTTCTACTGCCTGTAATATTTGCTCCATAGATGGGAGGGGAAATTTTTCTTTCTGACAGGCTTTGTTGAGATTCTGGAAATCAATACAGATTCTAATATCTCAGTTTTTCTTTCTAACGGGCACCATATTAGATACCCATTTGGAATGTCTGACGGGGAAAATTATTCTGGCTCTCAACAACTTATTTAGCTTAGTTTTTATTTGATTTTCTAGGTTGGGGTGGATTTTTCTGAGCTTCTGCTGGACAGGTTTTTCATTGTCAATCATAGGGATAACGTGTTGAATGATAGAAGTGTCGTATGTCTTCAGCTCATCGTAATTCCAGGAAAAAACGTTTTTGTATTGTCTCAGAAGACGGATATATGCTGATTTTGCTTCAGGGGCTAGGCCGTGGCCTAGATTAACGTTTTGTGGCTTCTGATCGGTCCCTAGGTTCACTAATTCATAGTTCAGAGTAGAACTGTAGAGTTTCGAATTGGCAGACCTTTTAAACCGACTTTTCAAACCATATAAGTCTTCTAACTTAACCACCGATTTAGGTATAGCATTATCAGTGCTATTTTGTTGTATTTGGTGGTCATGATGGTCTTCGTCAATTATTTGATTTGAGTAGGATCCTTCAGAAGTGAGGAAGTTTACAATGTCAGGATCGTCGTTGAATACTATCCAGTTGGTGATGTTGTCAGGGATGGATGGTCTAAAGATTAATTCTATTGAGAACCTATCTGGCCTAAAATCTTCGGAGGGAATAAGTCTAGAGGCTACGTTAGCTAACAGGTCTGCGCTCGCATTTTGGAGTCTTGGGATTGACGAAATATTGAATGCTATGAAATGTGCAGTCAGATCTTGTACTAAAGATTGATAGTGCTTTAAATGACTTGACAGGCAATGTATGGTGTTACGTACCTGTTTGACGACAATCTCAGAATCTCCAAAGACTTGAAGATACTTAACATTCAACCCGATTGCTTTGTATAGGCCTTGCACCAAGGCTTCGTACTCCGCTGTATTGTTTGTGCAACCAAACTCAAGTCTGCATGCAAGCATGATCTTGTTTCCGTCTGGGCTAATCAGAACGCATTCTACTCCTGCTCCCTCGTTAGATTTAGAGCCATCAAAATATAATTTCCAAAACAAAGATGTATTTACAGAGTTATTTAAAAAATTAAAACACTTTGAATCATTAGTTTGGGAAAAATTTTCAACTTGGGACAAAACTGAATTTTCTAAGTAAGGTGAGGTATGAGCATTGAAATTGCCGAGGAAAGAATCTACCGAGTAATTGCCTATGATGCTGCTATTGTATGTTATTGCTTCATTTTCTCCTTCTAATTCCGTCACTATGTACTTTTGGTGCAACTCTCGTTCAACCTTTATTTGATTCGGTTTACTGTTGTAGGGTAACCACATGTGCGACCAATTGGTTGAGAAATATCCGTGGAGTTTTTCGGACCAGTCCCTGCTAAGAATCAAACCATAGAATTCAGGGATATCAGCTACTAGAATGTCGATAACCTGACATACCTTCGGGTTCGATGACAATCTTATGGTCACTTGATTAAGTTCACCAATCACTTCGACTTGGGATCGATCAAGTTGAACTATGCGCACTGCGGATTTTTGCGGTTGAGCATTCAATTTGGCACATATTGATTTGGGTAAAATATTCGTTGAAGCACCAGAATCAACCAAGCAATTGTGCACGTTTTTATTGAAGATTTCATAAGTGATAAGAAAAGGAGGAGTATGAGATCTTGATCTCCCTCCAATCAAGGCGATGTCATTTGGATAAATCTTATTGATCATGTTGGTTGGAAGTCTTCCCATGTTGTGGGAAGCTACAGCTGTAGGTAAAGATGTAGTAGGCACGGCATGTAATTCTTTCATCATTATTTTCTGTTGATGTTTCGATTTGCTCAACTCGTAAAGAATAATATTAGCCCTAGTCTTTTTCATGTCATCGATTATGTTATACTCCATTTCATCCAACACTATCAGTGTTCTTGATGGAGGTGCTTGATCTGGGCTAAAATGGGTCGCTCTAGCAGTTGTTTTCTTTGTTGCGACCTTGTCTTTTGTTGCAGGGCTTGCGCCCTTCTGTTTAGGGGTAGTTTGGGGAGGATCAAGTTGATTTTTGCTTCGTGTGGTAACCGGAAATGCTTCTTGATCTTCTTCTTGTGGGAGGATGAAATACCACATTCCTTGTAGTTCCAAAACTTCTTCATCGTCGGTCTGCCCTTCATTGGTATTCTCTTCTTCTTCTTCTTCTTCTTCTGATTCGACGTTTGAGACAGCATTGGGTGGTTTCACCTCCATGGGAGGATTTCTTTTAAAAGCTCTGTAGGGCTTTTTTGAAGAAGTCTCTGCTACTTGTTTTTTTATGTCGATCATCTCATTGGACATGGCCTTTAACACTTTTTGTAATCCTTCTAAATCGAAAGGATCTTTCGTTTGTTTCTTCTTGGTGTCTTATTTGAAAGAGATTTTCTTAGATTTGCGTTCCTCTATAGCAGATCTCTTTTCTAGGGCTACTACGCGTTTTTCTACTGCTAATGCCTCTGTCAAGTTTTCAACTAAGGTCGTCTTGTTTGCCCTATCTACGAAGATAGCCAAGTTTGATGGTAAGGCCGTGATATACCATTCACATCTTACTTCCTCGCTGGGTTGGGAAGCAGCGAGGATTTTGTTGAGGATCTTATTGAACCGTAAATTGAAATCTTTAATGGGTTCCCTAGCCTCAGCTTTAAGATTGGATAGGTCATTGATCAACGTCGTCGTTGATCTGTCATCACCGAACTTGGTAAGGAATTGAGTTTGAAAAATGTCCCAACTTGTGATGGACCCGGAAGGTAACGAAAAGTACCATGACCCGGCTGTTCCTTGCATTGTATAGGGAAACAGCTGGACAACAGCATCCTCGTTGGTAACTCCATTGAGATTAACAGAAAGCATGAAATTATTGATATGCTCTTCAGCTAGCATGCCTGTTTCTGGGTTGAATTTAGGTAGCCATTTCTCAGGATGGGCCGGTATTGGGCTCAGGGGTGGAGGCATTAAAACTGCTCCAAGATTGTTCCATGGAGACTGGGCCATTGTTGAGCTACTAGTTAAGGAAAGTGCAGAGGATGATCCCGGATGCTGAGAAGATGAAGATATTATGATCTTTGATGTTTGAAGAGGAAGGTTTGTGGAAGATGGATGAGTGATTTGGGATGAAGATGTGGGTGGCTGACTTCATGGTGAGGGAGTTGAAATGGACGACGTAGATGAAAGAGTCTCACTGTCAGACTCTGGTGGTGTTTTCCTTGCTCTTTTCCTGGTAGGGAGAGGGAGTTCACTTGGTTGTATGCCAAATTTTTCACTCTTCAATCTGGTCAGGGGATGAGCAGGGTTGTACTGCGAAGTCACGCTGCTTTGAGATTTATCAGACCTCTGAGTAAAAATGGAGAATCCTTGGAGTTTACGAATCAAAGTTTGTATTTCCGGGGGTTCAATGATAAGTTGGTCTGATGTATTAGGGTAAGTAGTAGCGGTGTATACTCGAGCAAATTATAACTCTGGGTTTAACCATACTGGAGAAGTCGAGGGAGTTGATGAGGGTGATTTACTCTCAGAATGGTATTTAGATTTTGATTTAGGTGCCATTCATAGTTCGTGCCCTCCTTCTAGCGCCAAATATGTTGAGGGCCCTAAAATCGGGTCAACAACAAGGGGGATACCCACTCGGTCCGGAACCTGGTTGGTGGCTCCTTGCCCGTTTGGTATAGCGGGTCCGACTGGGGATAATGGGACCAGTTTCCCAATCTAAGGGGTGTGTGTGTGTGTATAGATTTTTGATGATGCTAATCTAGAAGTGATTTTAAGCTAATTTATTTCTAACCTCTTAAACTAACTCTATGCTACTGTAATCTAACAAAAAACAACACATCTAATCTACGCTAACCCGGGGTAGAATTCTTCTATTATGCGATCTAAAAAGATTTCAAACAATAATTGGTAATAAAGATCATTCAGCTATCATAAGAATAGAAATCAATTAAGATAAACCATTTTGCATAAGAAGTTAGGAAAAACAGTTGTGAACAGCATATCGCATAATAAGTTATTCATATGTCAAGCATAAATAAATGACTCCACCGTTCAAAAGTGCCAAATGGTAACCCACACATTCATACATTAACATATAAACAACTCAGCTGTATATCACTCTAATAATATAAGCAGAAATTCGTCAAGAGATAAAAGTACCATTTATGACTGATTTCACTCACAAACTTCAAGCAATAACGATTTATCTCTACTTACTTCTAACGTCTACTAAGAGTACAGAAGTGCAACATCAGTAGCAGACATTAAAATGCAAACATAAATAAATCTCGATCCATCCATTCATCAAAATCCCCCTCCGAAGGTGCAAAAGTGCATGTTCTGAGGACAAGTTTTTTGACAAATTTCCGGACCCTTCTCCAAATGCCATGAGAAGGGTTAAATACTACTAACTAATTAATCTTAATTACACAAATTTAGGAAACGGCTTCAAATGACCGCCTGTTATAGACATTTTTGTGCCTTATAGCATTGAGCATGAAATGTCCATAATCTAAGGGATCCAAAGTCCCCAAACATGTTGTTCCTACCCCTAGAGGAACAAGGCCAATAAACCACAGCAATTCAGAGAAGTTCTCCACCAAAAATTGATCAAAACCAAGTCAATTCAAGATCATTTCAGTGGCTACACTAGCTGTCTATGCTGAATGTCAAAGCCAACACTGGCTACCTGCGCTGAATGTCAACTGCAACACTGGCTAACTGCGCTGAGCGAGAAGGGACAAGTGGCAAGCTCATTTCTCAAGGTGTTAGAGTCCAGGAAGCTTCTAAAATGACACTTGCCTCACGGAATTCGACTGGTGATGAGTAAGAGGTTCCAAATCTCCAAGTGGAAGCAAGAACCTCCAAGTGGAATCAAGAACTGAAAGAGGGAGAGGACACTAGTCACATCTCAGGCTGACTCATCCTCTCTCCAAACATCTATATATGGATCTCTCTCCCATGAGATCTGGAGGCTGGAATTTTGTGAATGTAAAGAATTGCTGTTGGTTTGAATTTAGAACTATTGGGTGATTTGCTTTGAAGGAGGTGAAGATGAGATTCCTTTCTGCTGGGAAGGTGATGCTGGATTGGGCCTCTTATGGTTGTATCACTTCTTGAACTTTACTTCTTCCATCAATAAAGCCATTTGAGTTTCTTCTATATGCATGTATCTCAATGATGTTTTGTTGTATTTTCATATTTAGTTTATTCTAATCCTTGAACTAGTTATGAATGTATGCTTCTTGTAGTTTCCCTCTCTTGCCATTTTGCAGGAACTTGGTGTAGCTGGGCCAGTGAAAGAGCAAGGAGCTGGGAACAAGCAGCAAGGAGTGAGATTGGATCAACAAACTAGCGGAAGACATCGGTTAGTTAACTCATTCTCCTCTCTTTACATTTCATAAAGAAGAAAACTTAAATAGTTTTGTCTTGCTTGTTGCTGAGGTACTATCACCCTTAGAGTGGGATAGGGTCATTCCGTATTGGATACTTTTCCCAACAACAAACTGGCGACTCCGCTGGGGAAAACAGGCATAGAATGGAAGAAGGAAACCATGAAAAGAAAGAGCTAGGGTCTAGCTCCTACCTGGTCCAGACGGCGCTGAGAATCGTCCACAGAATCTCCCGAAATCAGCTGGAGAAAAATCAGAAGGAAGAGGCACCTCCAAAGCTCCAACAAACCAAATGCAAATGGAATGGTAAAATGAGAGGTAAAAACACTTTTTGATTTCTTTTTACGTAGTTCAAAGTGAAATATTAGAGTTTTAATCTCATTTTCAAACAAATTTTATTCATTTCTAACTAGTTTGATGCAGCAATTGAGAATACAATACTATCTATGAAAAGGGCAAAGCTAATCATGGTAAAAAATCAAAATTTGACCATAAAATCGAGCAGTTTTAGCACAGAGTTCATGCTCGTTAAAAAATAAACGCAAAATCGAGCAGTTTTAGCATAAGTTCATGCTCATTAAAAAATAAACGCAACTGTGAGCAAGCTTCCCCCTAGAGTTCAAGCTCATCCAGAAAAAATGAACCGGTAAATAACCATTGTGATCGTAAATTCATCAGCCATAAAAGCCTTGGTCATGTTTGCACCGTCACCTCCACTTTTCATTTTGCCGATCGTTCACATCCATTTGATTTTTTACCTATTTTGAGGAACAGCTGCGAAGAGTGATTTCACCTAGCCATCCTTGTGACACTGCCATGATTGGAAAATTCCAACCTGTACCTGGAATCTACTGCTATCCCTGTTTATCACTCGTTCCTCAAAATACGAGTCTTCTTTGAGCTCTTTTCATCTGACTCATAAAATATGAAAAGTTTGCCGAGTTTTAGCCTTCCAGCTCGTTAAAGCGACCGGAAGAGCTATCCCTCCTCTAGATTTTAATCCTTTTGGACCTAAGGGATTATTGCACAAAAAGATCGAGCGCTTGTTTAGTTTGGCTCGATAAAACTATTGAACATTCATCCCTTATGTATTGTTTTATACTTTTTCGGACTTAAGGGATTAGATGACGAAAAAGGAACTATTGAGTTAACTTTACGTACCTTTTCAGACTCTCTAAAAATGAAAAGGACCGAGTTGTCTTTGTCGCTAGACTCGTTAAATGCATTAAATAGTGACAAACTTGTCTTTAGACGAGAACGAGTTTCCCTATCGCTAGGCTCATTAAAACATAGCAATGGGCTTGCCCGAAGGGCAAGTTATAGAACAAGAATATGTTATCCTCCTCAAGCTTGATAAAAATAAAGAGGTACTGGTCAGCAATGACTGGGGAAAAATTGGGAGAAACTCAAAGCTTTGATGGTAGCAAGTCGCTCTTGAACATGAAACTTTTCCTCCGTACCACATCGGGTTGGGTTGTTTCATTCACCGGTCACATCACCATGGTCTCGCCATACCATCCATAGTTGGGGTAATGCTACTAATCCATCGCATCAGTGTCGCCATATGTTCAAGAGATGTTGTTCAGAAATAGTCAACCGTGTCCCATCCACTGCCATACATTATCCTTCATCCTTTCATGACCGCCACCCTGAATCATATGTCACAGATCGTTTTCACCTCCATCACAATCATTAGCTCCATTCCGTGTCACTGATGTGGGATTCATTAAGGCCCTCCTTTGACGGATCGCTTCTTGTCGACATCAGCTCATTATCCAAGAAGTTGATCTAGGAACACCCCCTCAGTACTTTGAAGCTTGCATGCCACAATGGCAAGTTTCTCACTTCCGACGACAGGTATACATCAATGACCTTCGACCGAAAGATTTTGCGTGGTGTTCGATGCCAAGTCCTTTATTCACACCACGTGAATTGTACTGCAGTACCTTGAGGGTCATCATCCTTTTCGGACGGGGTACGGACTAGTCATATTCTCCCTCGTAAACCTACCTTATACCCAAGGTTTTCTCTCCCCGAAGCAGACCAGGATGCATGCCCCCTGGGTTCCAGTCCCACCTTTCCGAATCACTCGCACTCATCGGGAAGAAGGACTGGGGGTGGAGACATTTCTTGATTGAATAGACCATTCAGGGTTAATATGTGACTATTTGCGATGCGTGATCCCGGAAATGAAATTTGGTCTACGAGCTTGACCATTCTTCCTTCGTGTGGAAAACACATTACTTTAAAGAGTGAGGAGACGATGGCTCCCATGCAATATATATAGTCTCGTCCAAGGAGTAGGTTATAATCCAAGGGTCCTTGAACGACCATCACGTTCATTTGAACGACCTTCCCTTTCAATGTAATGGGCACATTGGGGAGGATCCCTAATGGTTGACTGGCTCCTTTATCAAAGCCCAAGAGATTTCTTATCTCAGGCAAAAGCGCTGGGGAACCCAGTGCTTTCCAAACAATAGAGGAAAGGATACTCACAGATGCCCCTTCATCAATGATAGTGCGAGCCATTACCATCCTATATATTTGGACGATAATTCTGAATGGTATACTGGCTGGCGACCGGGGTCTGCCTAGTTGGTTCCAGTCAAAGGACAAAACCAGGTTGCTTGGTGGTGTGACCGAATATACGGCCGGATATGACCCTAACGAAGTTCCTTCCTGTGATAAAGGAATGGGCGCATTGCCCTGATGCTCATAAGAGTCTGTGTTGATGAAAAGAATCTGGATGGTGTCATCCTTATTCTCTTCATTGACGGTGTCATTTGAAGATGAATCTTCAGTGACGGTGTCATTTGAAGATGAAACCTCTGAAGGAAAAATCGGGTCAACTGTCGTCTCGACCTTTGGACTTTCATCCGGTCTAGATTCAGTAGGTTCATTCTCAATGACTGACGCTTCAGCTGACCACTTGAGTCAGCCAGCTGTATTCTCAACTAACGAAGGACTTGGCACGAGTTTATTATATCCATGAGGAAGTCGTAACGGTGAAACCGGACGATCTTCCAAAACTCTCTTCGCCTCGTCTAAGAAGGGACAACGGTGGATGGCGTGATCGCCTTCACACAGTCTGCAGGGGGATCTTTCTCCCTCTCTTTGTCTTGAACCTTCACTTTTGCTGGTTGACGGTAAGCATTCAACCTGGCTATCAGAGGTTGATGCTCCCGAATTGTGCAAACGAGGGGACCAGTCCCTTAGTATCCGGGGAATACAGGGACAATCTCTATGGAATTGGTCTCCTCTACATATGACACATGGCGATTTAGGCCCGGTCAGTGCTGTGTGTGGATTTTTGTCAGATGCCTTTTGCTTGCCCCCAGTCGCCTTTGGCTCCTTCTTCTTCTTCTTCTCTCTCTTCTTCTTCTCCTTCTTCTCTTTGGGAGGCTGGCTTTTGCCAGCTCTACCTTGCGAGGAGGAAGGAGGAGAGGAAGAGTTATAGGAAGTAGAAGGCTGGTGGGCCGCTCTAGACTGATCTAACCGTTGACTCGACTGTTCAGGAACCGTGGTGTTCTGAACTACATTGGTTGAGAAGAGCCAGACTGGCAGGCCAATTGTCAGTCCTGGAAGCGACAATGTGGCCATGTGGGGCGCACCAACATCTCCCCAAGAGGAGAAGGGACTAGAATTTCCATCATGGGGAATTCCTTGGTTGGTGTGTTCCATTTTCTCAACCTAAAGATCAACGCAGGAATAGGAGGTGATTATGTTCCGTTTAAAATAATTTTTTTTTTAACGACGCTTTAGACACAACTTGCTTTTTCACTTTTAAAGAGTCGAGAAAAAGCTCAAGATGACTCTAGTCTCCTTCGATGTTTTACCGAGCCCGAAGTGACAAATGCTCGGATGGAATTTTTCTGTTATAGAGTCTGAAAAAGGCCAAAAGGAACTGCTCTGGAGTTCTAGGTAGAAGGTGTGCCAAACTTTTCGCAAAACCACAGAATACTTTTTAGGGTACGGGCGGTCGATCTTCGTGAATGTTGTGTTCAATGCATTGCGATCAGTAGGGCGGCCGACACGGCTTCCTATGGATAAAGGCTTTATTCCTATAGGGGTCTCCCAATATATACGCGACGGTACGTGGGATCACAAGTCCGTACTGATACTTATCGCTTCACCATGGAGGAATCACCCAACCACTCAACGGTAAGATATCAGGCTTAACGACGCCGGAACACGTCTCTAGCCTAGACCTCTATGTTTGCGTTATGTTTCAAAGCGTTGTTATGTTCATTCAATTTATTTTAGGTTGATCTTGTTTAGAAGTTTGCCTTTATGGATCACCACGAGATGTATGGTACAACTCCTAAATGCAGTCTAAAGATGATAAGCAAGCTTTTTCTATCTTTTCAACATATGAAAATCCTAACTACTGAGGGAAAAGAAAGACATCATCTTTTCACACAGAGCATAGAGCACACAGTAATGCACTTTTTCCTAAATCAACATGCAAGCTGTCAAAATGAAAATGCACAATGCAGGTATTTCTTTTCTCTTTCTTAATATTGATGTTTTATATAAAGAAAGCTGTTGTATAACTTTGAATTCGATTTCAAGTGAACACACAAACAAGCTTTTTGTCCAAAATCAAAAGACACCTTATGATTTACTTGTTTCGACACTAGAAATGCATAAATTCAAACCATATGACGAAAGTAAAAGCTCAATCAACTGTGAACAGCAAACAAACTTACTCCTAAGATCAAAACGACACTTATGACAGGTCTAGATCTAAGAGGCCACAGTAAGACTAGTTCACTTTCGTAATGGGAAACTGCAAATGATGTAAGAAATACACAAAGAAAAAATACAGTTTCTTTACACAACTGAGGCGGAATAGAGGAAAAGAAAGGTGGTTTCAGATAGGTACATTGACTGATAACAAGCTGCAAAAACAGGGATGAAAATTGAGCAAAAGACACAGGGAACCACAGTTGCACAAGGCAAAGACTATTTCAGCGCAGGTATAACACAGAGGTTTTGACATTCAGCGTAGGTAGCCTTCACGGGACCTGCGTTGAAATGCAGAACCTCTTCACTGGGTCTGCACTGAAGCCAGAACGAGAATTGTTCCTGGGTTTTGAGCTACGGTTTGCAGTTAAAATCATAGTTTTCGGCCAAATCAAAGCTAGCAATCAAGTACAACCTAAGGGATGATTCAAAGGAGGATGAAGATCTATCACTAAGAGTTGTTAGAGCACTTGTGGATCAGCTCTTCAGATCATAAACAGGCCCAGTTATTGGACTAGAGTAGCTGCCCTCTACTTTGCATTTGAAAAATCCAAATGCAGTTCGATTCGGTACTCTCTGAGTTTATGAATTGAATTCTTACCGTCAACCAGCGAAAGTGAAGGTTCAAGAAAAAGAGGGGGAGCAAGATCCCCCTGCAGACTGTGTGAAGGTGATCACGCCATCCACTGTTGTCCCTTCTTAGACGAGGCGAAGAGAGTTTTGGAAGATCGTCCGGTTTCACCGTTACGACTTCCTCCTGGATATAATAAACTCGTGCCAAGTCTTTCATTAGTTGAGAATACAGCTGGCCCACTCAAGTGGTCAGCTGAAGCATCAGTCATTGAGAATGAACCTACTGAATCCAGACCGGACGAAAGTCCAAAGGTCGAGACGGCAGTTGACCTGGTTTTGCCTTCAGAGGTTTCATCTTCAAATGACACCGTCACTGAAGATTCATCTTCAAATGACACCGTCAATGAAAAGAATAAGGATGACACCATCCAGATTCTTTTCATCAACACGGACTCTGATGAGCATCAGGGCAATGTGCCCATTCCTTTATCGCAGGAAGGAACTTCGTCAGGGTCATATCCGGCCGTATATTCGGTCCCACCACCAAGCAACCTGGTTGTGTCCTTTGACTGGAAACAACTAGGCAGACCCCAGTTGCCAGCCAGTATACCATTCAGAATTATCGTCCAAATATATATGATGGTAATGGCTGGCACTATCATTGATGAAGGGGCATCTGTGAGTATCCTTTCCTCTATTTCTTGGAAAGCACTGGGTTCCCCAACGCTTTTGCCTGAGATAAGAAATCTCTCGGGCTTTGATAAAGGAGCTAGTCGACCATTAGGGATCCTCCCCAATGTACCCATTACATTGAAAGGGAAGGTCGTTCAAATGAACGTGATGGTCGTTCAAGGACCCTTGGATTATAACCTACTCCTTGGACAAGACTATATATATTGCATGGGAGCCATCGTCTCCTCACTCTTTAGAGTAATGTGTTTTCCACACGAAGGAAGAATGGTCAAGCTCGTAGACCAAATTTCATTTCCGGGATCACGCATCGCAAATAGTCACATACCAACCCTGAATGGTCTATTCAATCAAGAAATGTCTCCACCCCCAGTCCTTCTTCCCGATGAGTGCGAGTGATTCGGAAAGATGGGACTGGAACCCAGGGGGCATGCATCCTGGTCTGCTTCGGGCAGAGAAAACCTTGGGTATAAGGTAGGTTTCCACGGGAGAATATGACTAGTCCGTACCCCGTCCGAAAAGGAAGAGGGGTTGTTCTGGAACAAGATTCTTTTGTCAAAGTTATGTGTTTGATGCAACGTGTCACTCACCTTTGTCTACTTCGGTAGACACCGCCAAGGAATGTTCTATTTAATTTGCTAATGGAACAATCTTTGGATAGCCTGAAAGAGGTAGGCCTCACCTCAGTAAAACAAATGTGAGAAGCCGGAGGGGTAACCTTGAAATCGTACTTTATACCTGGGGGCATGCAAACCTTTTGGAGTGCAAGAAAAGAGCGGTTATTTATCTGTTTTTTGGATTAGCCGTTTCCTAACTTGCATAAAGAAAGGATTTGAGCAAAGCTTTATAAGATCTAATCTCCATGAAAAAATGGATCTTTAAGGAGACATTCTTATCTTATGACTGGTATAATCGAGCAGTTTTAGCACGAGTTCATGCTCGTTAAAAAATAAGCGCAAAAATCGAGCAGTTTTAGCATAGAGTTCATGCTCGTTAAAAAATAAACGCAACTGTGAGCAAGCTTCCCCCTAGAGTTCAAGCTCATACAGAAAAAATGAATCGGTAAATAACCACTCTGATCATAAATTCATCAGCCATAAAAGCCTTGGTCATGTTTGCACCGTGACCTCCAGTTTTCATTTGGCCGATCGTTCACCTCCATTTGATTGTTTACCTATTTTTAGGAACAGCTGCGAAGAGTGATTTCACCTAGCCATCCTTGTGACACTGCCGTGATTGGAAAATTCCAACCTGTACCTGGAATCTGCTGCTATCCCTGTTTATCACTCGTTCCTCAAAATACGAGTCTTCTTTGAGCTCTTTCAATCTGACTCATAAAATATGAAAAGTTTGCCGAGTTTTGGCCTTCCAGCTCGTTAAAGCGACCGGAAGAGCTATCCCTCCTCTAGATTTGAATCTTTTTGGACCTGAGGGATTATTACACAAAAAGATCGAGCGCTTGTTTAGTTCGGCTCGATAAAACTATGAAACATTCATCCCTTCTCTATTGTTTTATACTTTTTCGGACTTAAGGGATTAGATGACGAAAAAGGACCTTTGGAGTTAACTTTACGTACCTTTTCAGACTCTCTAAAAATGAAAAGGACCGAGTTGTCTTTGTCGCTAGACTCGTTAAATGCATTAAATAGCGACAAACTTGTCTTTAGACGAGAACTAGTTTCCCTATCGCTAGGCTCATTAAAACATAGCGATGGGCTTGCCCGAAGGGCAGGTTATAGAACAAGCATATGTTATCCTCCTCAAGCTTGAAAAAAATAAAGAGGTACTGGTCAGCAATGACTGGGGAAAATTGGGAGAAACTCAAAACTTTGATGGTAGCAAGTCGCTCTTGAACATGACACATTTCCTCCGTACCACAATCGGGTTGGGTTGTTTCATTCACCGGTCACATCACCATGGTCTCGCCATACCATCCATATTTGGGGTAATGCTACCGATCCATCGCATCAGTGTCGCCATATGTTCAAGAGATGTTGTTCAGAAAGAGTCAACCGTGTCCCATCCACTGCCATACATTATCCTTCATCCTTTCATGACCGCCACCCTGAATCATATGTCACAGATCATTTTCACCTCTATCACAATCATTAGCTCCGTTCCGTGTCACTGATGTGGGATTCATTAAGGCCCTCCTTTGACGGATCGCTTCTTGTCGACATCAGCTCATTATCCAAGAAGTTGATCTAGGAACACTCCCCTCAGTACTTTGAAGCTTGCATGCCACAATGGCAAGTTTCTCACTTCCGGCGACAGGTATACATCAATGACCTTCGACCGAAAGATTTTGCATGGTGTTCGACGCCAAGTCCTTTATTCACACCACGTGAATTGTACTGCAGTACCTTGAGGGTCATCGTCATTATCGGTGATTCCTCTCGCGCTTGTTAACAGTTTACATCATTGATTGGTAATCAAGCGATGTCTTTCCATGTTCGACTTCAAAAAATTCTCACATGGATCGACTTGTACTTAGATTGAAGATCGGACGAGATTGAAGACCCCGGATCTAGTTTCATCCATCCGGGCTACGAAATATATTCAGCAAATAAAGACATTGACATGTGCAGTAGATGATCATCCTACTCAAAGGATGATAATTTCATCAAAATTATCAGTCTACCATCAGACGATTGTCTGTTCTATGTACAGAAAAATGAATTTATAAAGCTGAGCATGGGAATGCCCGCCTCAGCTAGATTATGAAAGCAGTATGAAAAATAATGTATTGTATTGTATCTTATTACAGGTCACCTCCCAACATTGGATGAACTTCAGATCCTCTTGATAAAGCATTTCACCCGATAAACGGCCTCATACTTTAGGGGGCAACTGTTATAGACATTTTTGTGCCTTACAGCATTGAGCATGAAATATCCATAATCTAAGGGATCCAAAGTCCCTAAACATGTTGTTCCTACCCCTAGAGGAACAAGGCCAATAAACCACAGCAATTCAGAGAAGTTATCCACCAAAAACTAATCAAAACCAAGTCAATTCAGGATCATTTCAGTGGCTACACTAGCTGTCTGCGCTGAATGTCAAAGCCAACACTGGCTACCTGCGCTGAATGTCAACTGCAACACTGGCTACCTGCGCTGAGCGAGAAGGGACAAGTTGCAAGCTCATTCCTCAAGGTGTCAGAGTCTAGGAAGCTTCTAAAATGACACTTGCCTCAGGGAATTCGACTGGTGATGAGTAAGAGGTTCCAAATATCCAAGTGGAAGCAAGAAACTCCAAGTGGAATCAAGAACTGAAAGAGGGAGAGGACACTAGTCACATCTCAGGCTGACTCATCCTCTCTCCAAACATCTATATATGGATCTCTCTCCCATGAGATCTGGAGGCTGGAATTTTGTGAATGTAAAGAATTGTTGTTGGTTTGAGTTTAGAACTATTGGGTGATTTGCTTTGAAGGAGGTGAAGAGGAGATTCCTTTGTGCTGGGAAGGTGATGCTGGATTGGGCCTCTTATCGTTGTATCACTTCCTGAACTTTACTTCTTCCATCAATAAAGCCATTTGAGTTTCTTCTATATGCATGTATCTCAATGATGTTTTGTTGTATTTGCATATTTAGTTTATTCTAATCCTTGAACTAGTTATGAATGTATGCTTCTTGTAGTTTCCCTCTCTTGCCATTTTGCAGGAACTTGGTGTAGCTGGGCCAGTGAAAGAGCAAGGAGCTGGGAACAAGCAGCAAGGAGTGAGATTGGATCAACAAACTAGCGGAAGACATCGGTTAGTTAACTCCTTCTCCTCTCTTTACATTTCATAAAGAAGAAAACTTAGATAGTTTTGTCTTGCTTGTTTCTGAGGTACTATCACCCTTAGAGTGGGATAGGGTCATTCCGTATTGGATACTTTTCCCAACAACACCGCCCTTTTACTAAAACAAATTTATTTCTAAAAATTGAATCTAATTTCTAACCGTTTCTGTATCTGCTCCTTAGTGTTGTAAGCAATGCAACGTTCGCCTGGAAAGAGTCGGCTAGTTGTCTTTTCCTTTTGTTTGAGCGATAAAAGTAGAAATAACAAAAGCTGGCACCTCTTTCTAACAAACTAGAAGATATTTTTGAAAATCTTCCTCTGGCTGGGTGTATTCACTGTGTGTATACTTAGTATAACCCAAATTTCTTTCAAACTGATTGTGTTGTTGCTATTTCGGTTTCCGGCCGTGCGAATGACTCAATGAGTTTGGGATTTTGTTGCCTGAACAATCTTCTATATTGAAACTTGCTTCCGTTCTTTGTTCCAGGCTTTTCTGGAGCGTCCTCCCTCTTTGGCATTTTTCTTTTTGCTTTACCCAGCCTGAGCTTCAGGATCTTTTGTAAACATGCTACTTTTGTGCGCCTTTGACTCTGAGTCCTGGATAGTCTATTTCCATCAGTATCTGTTGAGTGATACTCTGGAATCCGCGGTCCTTCTGCATGCGGCATCCATTTGTGAAGGCATCTCCTCTCTGTTCTCCTAGTATTGGCACTTTCCCCTTTTCCTTAGATGTTTCCTGCATATAGATTTATATTAGTCGTTGCCTTACAGTTTACGCAAAGGAAAAGAGAAATTATGAAAATATTGACATGAAAGCTTTAAGTTCTAATGAATTCATAATCATGACACTCATAATGACTTGACTCTTCGAAAGACGCAACATAATCATCTTTGGATACTCAGGCCTACAATCATTAATTTCCCTTAATGTGCACGCTCAATTTTGGGTTTACAGACCATGTCGAGGAATCTTTGCGATGAGTGGTTTCTACGATTCGCATCGCAGTATCGAGGATTGCGATGTCGAGAAGTGTCATCGCAGCAATTGATAGTCTCATTTATCGCAGATCGCAAATCGCAAGATTGCAATTTGTAAGATCGCAGATCGCAAGATTGCATATCACATTTTTCATTCGATCATTGTGTGCTGCTTATGCGATGTTGCGATATCCGATGTCGCATATCGGCTGTCGGCGATTCCCTAGGTTTTTCATTTAAGAGAGCTCTCAATATATGTGATGCGATGAATTTCGCGTCGCTTCGTTGCAGCTTATTTATGCGCATAGGAAAACGCTTCACTCTCTCTTTGCGATGCGATATAGCTTTTAGGGAGTTAAATACAAAAAATTTGATAAAAATATTTTTTGGATTTTTTGTTAAGGTTCCCCCTTTGCTTGATGTTATTGCTAATACCAAACAAAGAGGGGGGTTGTTGGTGACCACAACATATGGGTATGTGAGGTGAAGTGTGAGGGAGAAATTGAGCTTGAGAACTGAAACTTAGAAACCAGAAATGGATGAAGTATGAAGTGAGGGCTTTACACAAGAAATGTGGCTTCTTTTTTGAAGAAGAAGGTCACAACTTGACATGAATTTCTCAAGGGAGAAATGTAAGTAGGATTGTTTAGGCAGATTCTAAAGTCCTCAAGGGGATATTAGTAAGAAACATTTTGAAGGGAATGAGGGAAGTTAGACATGCTTTGATAGTTTTGCCATATAGACCATTGTTCTTGCCCTTCTCTTATTGATGAGATAAGATATGATTTTCAATATATCAGGTGGTCATAGCTTGCTTCTGCAACCTCCAACTGCCTACCCTGCCTAATAGACCTAACATTTTTCTTCTTTTGGATGGTGTTGTGCCCTACAACAACCCCCCATTTCATAACATTTTTATCACAAACAATTTACATATGAAATGGGTCCCTTTTGAAATTTTTAATCGGCATTAATAAACTTGTTCAAATAAGGTATGATAATCAAATGAATTTATGCAAAAAACCCTTGTTGAACAAATGATAAGCAATTTTTGGTTAAGTCCAAAAAAGTAATCGCAAGTTCGGTTGCCATCTTGGTTTTTCCCGATGCGATATCGCTATCGGCCATCGGCAATAGCCAATGCACACACAGAAAGGCACATATCTTTTTCCCGATGCGATATCGGCAATCGGCTATCGGCACGGCACCATGTCTTGTGAAAAATGTTTTAACGCTCCGACCCGATGCGATATCGCATATCGGCAGTCGATACAATCCTACGCATTTTCATAAGACGTTCACATCCTTTCCCCGATGCGATATCGCTATCGGCATTCGCTAAAAGCAATTGGTACACATTCAGGGGTTATATTCGCGCGCCGAATGCGATATCGCAATCGGCGTTCGCTAAAGAACTTTCCCAAGTCATAACGCCACACACACAACTTCCGATGCGATGTGATGACGCTTAATGATGACCTCAGTTCCAAAAGGTGATTATTTCAAAGCATTAAAGTTATATTTAAACTCGATTTGACAAAAGCACAGATTTCGAAATGCCGTTAAGTAAAGGGATAAGGTAATGCATGCGTATTTAAAGCTTTACCCCTTCGAATTAACGAGCAATCACGATTAGACCTTTGAAAAAATCTATTACACGCTTTTAGGGGTCATTCGGTTTAATAACTTAAGTAATGGTCATTTATGGAGCTGTAGGCTGTAAAATCATCATCATTGCATATACGGTGCCTTCTCAAATCATTAGATCCGCAACCTCTTTTAGGAATAATCTCGCCACGCTTCAAATCATATATTTATCCCGTTATGGATTGTCATTGTTATTTCTTTGTTACGATTTCTCTTGCACTTGTGTAGAATTCAACTACCGAGAGAAGTCTGAATATGATGGGAAAGAAGTTCAAGAAGGTGGCAGGTTCTACTGCGACACCTGCTTCAGGCCAAGCTGCTACACCTTCAAGGAAAGGCTTAATCTCAGATACTACATGCACTGGTCTTACTGGCACTACATGGCAAGGGACATACAATTTGCTAGAAGGAGAACAACCAGAAGTGACAGTAATGGAGGCAAGTGTGGATGAACTAAGAAAGTCTGAGGCAACTCTTAAAGATTTGGCTGACTCCTTTCTACACAGAATAGCAGCCAGGGAACAAGTCTTGCCTTATACTGACGTAGTACGTTGGGCAATTGAAGAAATTCCTCTCACTAATAGAACCTTCCTTACTAAGGATGGAAGGACTTTCGGCTCCTTCAAGCCTGACGACTTGAGACGAATGTACCATTTGCCCAATCCCGAGCAAATCTATAACAGAGCATTTGTGGAGAAATTCGCCAGAGAGAATGAATCACCATCCGAACCTCTCCGAGATTGGAGGCAAAATCCAGCAAAACACAAGCAGGATATGTCGGGTAAGTACTCCAATGCCTCTTTGGCTTCACCTTACTGTTATGCTGGAATTATGATGTGTAGATTGTGGGGTTTTCATGATTCTGCAAATATCCATGTTGATATGATTCCCTTAATGGAAGCGGCCGTCAATAGTATAATTATGGACTGGGCCACTATCCTGTCTGATAAGTTGGTCTTAGCTATTCGTGAGTTTAGGGCCAAAACCAGAGTCACTGAGAGAAAAATCCCACCTTTCTATTACTCTGCATATATTATGGATGCCCTTTGTTTTAATTCTGAGTTTCCTGTCCTTGGTTGGAGATGGACAACCCATGACCCAACACCTATTCATTTGTATCATCGTAAATTGTGGAAACCCTCTCACAAAGACCATTTATACCAAATCTGCAATGGTTTTATGGTTCCCGTTCACTATGCTATTTATGACAGACCTATCCCTAGGATTTCCTATGAAGCCTCTTTTGACCTACCAGCCGTAGCCCATTGGTTCGGCGAAGAATGTTTTTCTTATATCAGAGTTTTTGGAAGCAAGGCCAGGCCACATGTTCTTCCCGTATACATGCCAGACAAATTGTTAGCCCGAGAAATCTCCTATCAAATTATGTCTGAGAGTGTAACACAAACTCTCAAAGAAAAGAAGAAGAATGGATGGCCATCTTTTCCCATAAGAATTGGTGTTTTTACGTTGCTAAATTATAAGCATGCAGAAAAGGAAGCAGCAAAACTCCAAATGCTACCTCTTGTCTCTATTCCCAACAGACTCTATGACCCGAAAAAGACTGCTTTCATTGCCTTGGAGCAGGCTAAGCTGACAAAGATTGTTCATCAAGAAGATCAGTTTGACGACCTGTTCATGGGTGCTGAATCAATAAGTCAAGTCAAACAACTTGCTGCAATGAGATATGAAGATATGGAATTAACTGAATTTAATAAACTTAGAAAGCAAAGGTTGCAAACTTTGCCTCTAAAGTTATTATCCACAACCCCAACTTCATCCTCAAGCGAGCCTGATCAGCCAGAAATAAATTCACCTCCCGTTACAATAAGAGAACAGGAGGAAAGTCAAAGAAAGCTGCAGGCAGAAAAGCAAGAAGAGCAAAGAAGGCAAAGGGAAATAGAAGAACAGAGACAGAGAGAAATCGAAGAACAGAGGAAAAGAGAGGAAGAAGAAAAAGTAAAGAAAGAACTGGAAGATAGGCAGAAAAAGGAATTGGAGGAACAACAACAGAGAGTACAAGAGCAGCAACAGCGAGAGGCATTCGAGGAACAACAGAGAATTGAGAAAGAAAAGGAACAGAGTAAGCAAATCTCTGTTGATACTGAATTGATTAAGGAATGGAACCAATTCGATTCCATTATAAGTGGTAAGGAAGCCTCCAAGGACTCAGATGTCTCAAATACTCCTGATACTACTGTTTCTCCGGTTCTTGAAGGAACCAGCGGCCCACCCATAGTACAAAGTGTTGAGGAAGTTACTCAGAATCCATCTGATCAAGTTGATCTTCAGGTAGAGGAAATTCCTCCTCTAGACATTTTCTACAGCCCTAAGCATAGAGCCGTTGTAAGACGCTCAAGGAAGAGGCGAAGGCTTGATCAACCTTCTGTTTCAAATGAGCAAACAGTCACGGGCAACGTCGTCTGGAAGGGAGAATTAAGTCCCTCTGAAGATTTGACAAAGCTGTCGCAATTTGCGGGAGCTTATTCAGCAGCAACCATCGACAAAGCATCCGAAGTGAGTCTTCTTTTGAAGACTAAAGAGCATGAGGTATACACATTGCAAGCAGAAGTGATAGAGGCAAGGAATAAGGCGACACAGGTAGAAGAACAATTGCTGGCTCAACAACAAGAGAATCATTTGTTAACCCAGCAAATTGAACAACTGAAGATAGACCAAAGTGACATTAAAGCACAAGAATTGGCGAAGGCATTATCACAGTTGGAGGCATCAAATGAGCTGTTAATGAAATCTAAAGAAGATCAAATAGTTCAGCTCTCAGCACAGCTTGAAGGTATCAAAGGTGCCAAAAGTATTGAAGATTTCAGAGCAGAGGCAACTCTGATAAACGGCGCTTTGATATCTCAGACCAGACTTTTGTGCCAACAGCTAGTTGAAGCTGAGTCACTTTGTGATATATCTACAGCAGTATGTGAACAAATCGAGAAAGCCAGGACTAAATTGGATCAGGCCGAAGATGAAATAATAGAATATATTGAATGGCAAGATACTCCAGAGGGGCAAGCTGCTAATTTTGCCCAAATCAGTGTAACATACAAGAACATACTTTTCATGGAATGGGAAACACAGGTAATGAAGGCAGAGAGGGCAGCATCCAGGTGCAAAGCAATTTCCAAAAACATGATCAATCTAGTCAATGATACATTGTATCTGGCTAATATGATTTCACAATGCACGCCTGGAAACATAACAACCGCGAATATGCTGGAGCAAAAGAATTATCCTAAGCTGGAAGAACAAGGGCGGTTAATTGCTGGAGTGAATACCTTGACTGCCGATGCATACTGGCTTTTCCTGATTAAACCGCATTCTCAAAGGTCGGCTCTTAACTGCCTGACCGACGCTCTTCGATACCTGATCGCCGATTTCCAAGATGCCACATATGATGCACAGCTGACTTCTCGCCTCAATACTCCACCAGAAGTAGAACCAATGCTGGCGATATGTCAGCGAAAGAGTAAAGGCAAAGAGACAGCTGACTGAAGCATCACCTCCGACTGCTGAATCACCCAAATGCAAAATGATATTTGTTGATGCCGATTTCTTAGTTTTCAGTTTTTAGATATTTAGTAGTTAGATTAGCATAGTATTTATAGACCCTTTCATTGTTTTGGAAAGGGTCGTAAAATTTTGTAAAAGACTTAAAGACTGAAGTTTGCACTATTGTGCTTCAGTCTGTATTCTTTTTGAAACTTGACCACTGGTCCTTAATTTTACTTGGAATGTTGTTTAAGTGAATTGTGCACTATTGTCGTTTGCTTGGAATGATTTCTGGTTGGAAGGAAGGACCGCGACATGGCGATTAATATATTGGATTGATCAAACAGCTTGCATGGTACTATTATTTGTATCTGTTCTCTTTTCAGTTATATGAATTGCTGTGTTATTACTTTGCTATTATTGAATACATGTATGTAATACAACAACAAGTCTGCATTTCATATCACTATTGAATGTTTTGTGATTTGTTATCTTTCACTCATGTATGTATCAATGATATAAATGACTGAGTGCAGTAATTCGCTATTATAGCTCTGCGTAACTACTTACGCAGAGCAATCTCACATGATTAAACACCTATGTTTGTTGTTAGTGTCATCTATATGCCTGTCATTGAGCATAGGCTATCAAACGCTGTACTGTCTGAATTGATAAGTCCCGGGATTAGCTTATAGTTTTTTATATTTCTTTTATAGTTTAGTTATTTGTTTATTATCATTTCATATCTTAAATCATCCATCCATCCCGTTTACTTATAATCTTTGGGAAATTGGTCCCGTTATCCCCAGTCGGAGCCACTATTCCAAACGGAAAAGGAGCTGCACTAAGTTCCGGACCGGGTGGTTTCCCCGATGTTGTTGCAACGAATTTCGGGGCATCAACAGATGGGTGCACTTAGCCTTGCAAACCATGATAATCCTATTTTCTTTTGGCTGCCCTCCTATCTAAATATACCCTTATGTCTTCGAAGGGCCCAGATTAAGCAGTTGGGCTCCTTCCTTTCTCTATCTAACTACTCATTTGCCAAGCTTGAACTGTTTGAGCAGATATTCATTCTCTAGTCTAGAACAAGCAATTTAAAACATGGCACGGTCCAGTTTGAATTGTTGGGCCATCCATTAAGATAGCAGTGGCATTTTGATGAGCCACTCTCATGGTCTTTCTTTGGGGTTTATTTCAATTATTTTTTCTGACCAATTCACTTTCTTGCCTTTTGATCATTCTTTTAAGGCACCCTATTTACATTTTTTAACTCTTTGTTCCTTTCACAAAACATGGAACCTTTGTAGCATCAAAGATGAACATTTTTGGCACTTCCACTGTCAATCATGAAAAATGAAACCCTATTGGTATAGGAGACTAACAATGGCTCCACTTGGGGATGGATTTTCCAGATGAAAAGCCAAGAACAGCAAGTCAGATCGCCTTATTTTTCCATTCTTGTTGCAGTCTGAATTTTCCTTTTGTTAGAGACCGTTGATCTGAATCCTAGAAACTTGTATGAAATACCCTTTAAGCTATTTTTCTGTGAAATTACAGCTCTGTTTTTACTTGTTTCTCTAAGTATTACCCATCACCTTGATAGCTCCCAAGTGTTCTCTCTTTCTTTCCAATGATAGAATCAAAACATATGTAAAAAATGGTGCAGTACCCTAATCTTCCTCAAAATCTGCTTCACTTGGTCCTTTATCTATCCGCTGTAAATGAAAAAACTGGAAATACAAATATTTATGTACAATATGTGGCTGCGTAGTGTTTCATCAAAGGGGGTCAAAATAATGTTTGAGCATCCTCCCATTGACTGGGCCTTCCTCACTGTTTGAGCCATCCAAACTCTTTAGAAAATAGGTGTTATTACCTTGTATAGCATAAATGAGATAAGGTCCCTTCCATAAGAAATAAAACTTTCCATGTTTTCCTTTGTCCTCCCTCCTGGAATCCGATCTCAACACTTTGCTTCCTATGAAGAAGTCTTCATCTTTGGTTCTTTTGTCAAATATTCTTTTGAGCTTGTCTTGTAGTACTTGGGTTCTCTGATAGACTTCCTCTCTTGTTTGTTGTAAGTGAATTGTCTGATTGATCCTTCTCTGAACATCATTAGGCTCAGCTTGTGTTTCTTGCAGCAACTTGATTACAGGGATCCCTAAAGATGAAGGAAATTTTGCTTCCATTCCATAAACTAGTTCATATGGGCTTGTGCCAATGGATCTCTTGGTGGTCAATCTGTCTGCCCATAGTGCATTTACCAACTTCTTATGCCAATTCTTTTTTTTCTCCTCCAAGACCTTCTTGATGATGTTGATAAGGATTTTGTTGGAAGACTCAGCTAGGCCATTGCCTTGAGGGTAATAGGCAGTGGAATGGCCCAAGGTCATGTGATATTTATTACAAAAGTTGATCATTTTTTTGGACTTGAAAGTAGGAGCATTGTCTGTAATAATTTTATCTGGATAGCCAAACCTGGACAAGATGTTGGTTTCTAAAAATTTCATAATGATGGAGTCATTGGCTTGCCTACAAGGGATGGCTTCTATCCATTTGGTAAAATAGTCTATAGTAGTCAGAATCCACCTATGTTGACCAGAGGATGAAGGGTGGATTTCACCAATGAAGTCTAAACCCCATTGCTGGAATGGTCTCTCAGTTGAAACAGGTTTGAGTGGTAAAGTTAACAGCTTTCTCTTGCCTTCAAAAATTTGGCATTTGTGACAAGACATTACAAATCTTCTCACATCAGTGAACAAGGAAGGCCAATAAAATCCAGCTCTTAGGATTTTATCAGCTGTGGATTTCCAGTATAAGTGTCCTCCACAGTCACCTGCATGAAATTCCTTGACAACATTGTCAGTTTCATCCAATGTTAGGCAATTAAGTAAAATTCCTTCATGATTTCTCCAACACAAAACATTGTCTATAATACAAAACTTTGATGCTTTCATTTTCAAGAACCTTTTCTTAGTTCTCAACAACCCTGGAGGAACTTGCAGGTTTAACAATACAAAACATATATCAGCATACCAGGGAGATTGCAAAAAGGCTTAATTGATCTGTGGAGTTGCCATCTCCTCTTCGTTATCAAGTTCACTAATGTCAAGGGCTTGGAAATTGGTTTCAGTCATTAGCTTGTCTAGACCTTGTCCTTTTATCAGTTTGGTAGGCTTGATTTCAATGTCATATTCTAAGATATTGGTAATCCACTTGCCCCTTTTGCCTTCAATTCCTTCTTAGGTTAAAATGTCCTTAACCACTGCATTTGGGACATATGCAATCACATGAGAGTATAAAATTTAGATTCTAAAGTCTTTGATGGCCTTTACCAATGCATAGGCTTGCTTTTCCATAATATGATATTTTAAGGGAGCATCTCTAAGGTCTTTGTGAAAAAATGCAATGGGTTTTTCACATCCTTGGTCATCTTTTTGTAATAGGACTGCAGCAATCGTATGCTCAGATGTGAAAGAAAAAATGATGAAATCCTTATCAAACCTAGGACTTGTGAGGACTGGTGTGTTTGTTAATGCCCTTTTCATATCCTCAAAGGCTTGTTTAGCTTCCATGGTCCATTTGACCTTAGAATCCTTCTTCAACATATTGTTTTATAGTCTTATGAGCTCAGCTAAATTAGGAATGAATCTTCTCAAGAAGTTGATCTTTCTTAAGAAGCCTTGTAGTTCTTTGATGTTTATCAGATGAGGCACTTGAAGGATAGCTTGAATTCTGTCCAGATCGATCCTAATACCATCTTTTGAGATTATATGACCTAGGAGCTTGCCTTCCTCTAGGCCAAACAATGATTTCTTTGGATTCAAAGATATGCCATATTTTCTACAAATTAAGAAAACCTGCCTCAAATGTCCTAAGTGTTCTTGATCTGATTTTGAAAAGGCAGTAAGATCATCAAGGTAGACTACAAGGAAATCATGGATTTCTTTGGCAAAGGCTATATCCATTGCTCTTTGGAATGTGGCCCCTACATTCTTAAGCCCAAAAGGAATTTTGACATATTTAAAAGTTCCCCAAGGTGTTGTAAAGGTAGTTTTGTCTTGATCATCCGGGTGTACTAAAATCTGATTGAATCCAGAGAATCCATCTAATAATGAGATCCTAGAGGCTCCCACTACCCTTTGTAGGATATGATCCATTTTTGGTAAGGGGTAATGGTCTTTGAGAGAGACTTTGTTCAAATTCCTTAGGTCAACACATAGTCTAATCTCTCCCGTCTTCTTCCTAGTGGGCACTAGGTTTGAAATCCACTCTGAGAACCTGATTGGAGCAATGATTCCTGCTTCATACATACGTTTAACTTCTTTTTCAATGAGGGGAAGGAGAACAGGGTTCACTCTCCTAAGCTTTTGTTTAAAAGGTTTTTGGTTTTCTTTTAAAGGTATAGTGTGTTGGATGACTGAGGTGTCATAGGACTTGAGGTCCTCATAACTCCAGGCAAAGATATCTTGGAACTCTTTGAACAACTCAATGTATTTCAGCTTCTGATCGACTGGTAATGCCTTGGATAATTTTACCATTTTGGGATTTTCTATGGTTCCAATGTTACAGTCTTCAATTTCAGCATTCAACGGTTGCATTTTTGGTTTTCTTGAGATATCATTTGAATCAAACAAATCCTCCAAAGGGGTTAAACCTATGGGCAGAAAATTGTCTTTTAGATCAATTACTTCAGCTTCTGTCTCTGCTATTTCATCCAAGTCTATTTGCTTCAGCTCCTGTACATTTTCGTTATTAAAGGTAGTAGGATGCAAAATCAGATTCGATGTTTCAGCTGATATATTCTGCTTGATTGTTTATGCATGTTGATGATCATCCATAGTGCTAGTATCAATGTTCATGCCGGAAATTTCTTCCTTTAAAGTAAGGAAGTTATTTATCTGTGTGTCACTCTCAAAGACTTTCCAATTCTTGATGTTATCCGGGACTGCAGTCCTATGTTTGATTTCAGCAGTGAAACTGTGATTGGGTCTAAAAGGTAGCTTGCAAGTGCTGGCAAAGGTTGCCAAGCTATGAGCATGTAAATTGAGCTTTCTTGAAATTTTGGTTAATTGAGATTCTGAGAAGGTGTCAAGTACTTGAATAGTTGCTCCCTTATAAGCCCTTAACCTAAGATCATTTTTGATAAATTTTCCCTTCATCTGTTGTATGATCAGGTCTGAATCCCCTAAGATTGAAACTTTGGTTGCACATAGATTCTTGATGAGTTTGAGACCTAAAAAAAGGGCTTCATACTCAGCCATATTGTTTGTGCATCGAAACTTTAACCTATATGCATGACCTTTAGCCTGGTCATTATGCATGTTGTGAATCCAGACCCCTACCCCAGCTCCCAACTTGTTTACAGAGCCGTCAAATTCTAAGTACCATAAGGTTTCATGGTCAAGTTTTGCATTGAGACTCTTAGAAAGTTGGATCATGGGCAGATTGGTTTCTTGCAAATCATTTGATGTATCATTCTCCTTTGTTGTATCAATTACATCAAAAGTCTTTTGGTCTTGAGAAGCAAATTGTTCATTCAATCCCTTTGTCTGTGCTGCCATTAGTAGTTTGGGATAAGCTTTGGTAGACATGTCAGCATTATACAAAATGAATGAATCCATGTTGGAATGTATTGAATAGACGGGGAAGTTTTGGGGTTTTTCTTGACTACTCACCACATATTTCATTAATGTTTCATAGTATAATCTCTTTGGTTGTCCAAAGACTGAAATGGTGGCGTAGCACATGTCTAGTTTCAAAGATCCTTGGAGTTTGGCCCCCCATTATCTGGATAAAAGCATACCATACTTGGGTGGAATGTCAGGTACCATCACGTCCATCAAATTTTTTTTGGTTGGGTATTGGACCAGGGAGACACACAAATCTTTAATTAAGCCTAGGCATCTGACTTGGCTTGAATCAAATGAGAATAGGTCTTTGTAAGGTCTTGTGATATCTAGGTCTAGTTTTTCCATTACAGATTTGGGCATTAAGTTATGTGAGGCCCCGAAATCAAACATTGCATTGTGTAAAACCTTGTCATGAATGTTTAAACTGACATAGAAGGGTGGAACCCCTCCATTTGTTGTCTTTCCGTTAACCTTAGGACCAAACAGTAATTCAGGTTGATCATCTAGAACATTCACAGCATCCTTATTGTCTGATATTTGGAGTGACCTAATAATTTGTTGTCTATACACTTGATGTTTGACCAATTCAGAAAGAGGAACAGCTATCTTCAGCTTACTTATTTTTATTTCCAAGTTGAAGGGTTTTTCCATTTGAGTCTTAGCATTAAGTGCAGCAGATTTTTCTTTTTCAGCTGAATTTTCAGTAACCCTTTCTTCATGATTGGTATGATTTTGAATGAAATCAGTCCTAGATTTATTTTGAGGGATGCTGTTTGAAATTTCTTTTGAGGGGAGGGATGGGGATGGCTGGTTTCCAGAGAGCTGTGCATCTGATATATCCTCCACAATGAATTCTCTTGGATGTAGATATGTTTTATCAGAGGGTTCTGGAAGAACAGTGTTATCTTTTGTCTTTTTTGGTTGTTTATTGTCCTTTGGTTTGATAGGTTCAGGTACATCTATGGTTCTACTCCTTAGTTTATACTGTTTATGTACCTCATACACTGCTGCATCATATCCTTCCCTGAAGTCAAAAGACTCTTCTGATTTGGTTTGAAATTGATTGCAATTATATGCCTCTTGATCTTCTTGTGCTAGAAAGACCTGATGTTCGCTGTCCAGACCCATTAGGTTGATGTGAGGGTCCTCGGTTGGTTCACTAGATGTTGAGGCCTCAGCATAATTTTCTTGAAAAGAAGGTCTAATGTTCTAGTCGGGATCAGCCCTTCCAACGTTTAGATTTTGATTCTTTCTAAAATTTGGGTTTCTAGAAGTACTAGGTTGACCTTCCCATGATGATTTTCTTTCTATGGTTTCTACCCTGTCCCCAAGTTTGTCCATGAATTTGATGATTGCATCTAGCTTTTGTTCAAATACTGAAGGTTCTTCCTTAAAAGTAGTTCTTCTCTCAGCGCTTGCCCTATTTCTTTTGGCAATCAGATTTGCCTCTACACTAACAGCTATGTTTTTCATGTCTGCCAAGGTTGTAGGGGCTCTTTCCCTCAGTTGATATGCCATGTCAGAATCAAATCCATCAGGGAATTTGATTAAGGCTAAATCAGGTGGAGGTCTAAGGTTTTGAGGGATGGCATTGTAAACGTTGTTGAATCTTGCACACTAATCTAAGACAATTTCTTGTGGGCCTCTTCTTATGCTGTCATACTCAGATAAGATATGTAGTGGGTCCTTTTTCTTTTCCCATCTGTTCAGGAAGGATTGGTAAAGAGCACCCAGATCAGCTATGGAATTTGTAGCAAGTGCTCTGAACCAAGTTCTTACTTCACCTTTTAAACTTTGGACAAAAAATTTCATTCTCACATCATCATCATCTATTTCATAATTTTCAAAGTAGTCTTGCATTTTCTTGGTATGCTGTAAGGCGGTATATGTGTCGGTACCATCAAAATAAGTGATCTTACTTTGGTAATCCTGAGGCATAGCCCTAGGATTACCAGGTAGCTGTAGAGGGGCATAACGATTTGCCATATTTACAGGGATAAATGGGACAATAGGAAGGAAGGGAACGACTGGAAGAACCGGGACAACAATGGCAGTCTCTGCAGTAGATGGAGGTCTGAAGAATATGTTTTGAGAAGTGGATGAGGAGGAAGGAGAAGAAGGAGTTATGAGAGGATGAACTGATGGTTTAGCAGGAGTTGGGATATAACTTTTTTGAACTGTTTCAGGGCTAGACTCAGCAAGATCTTCTTGTTTCTCTTGCTTCCTAAGAACCTTAGGGATTAAATTAGGATTGTCAAAAATAGCTGGAGGATCTGGGTCAGGATTTGACCTGGTATACCTAGTTTTCTTTTTAGGAGCCAGCTTCCGAATTTGTTTTTGGTATTTTTGGGAATGTGTTTAGAATTAACAAGGAACTGCTCAAATTTTGGAACAACTATCTAGAGCCTAAAACTAGCATGAAGTTTGACTGAAGCAGCTTTTATTTACTCCTGTAAATGCAAAGCAAGAATAGTTTCAAAGGCTTCCTGGCTGACATTCAGGCTTCATCTGTAGTTTTAAAAAATAGACAGCAATTGAAAAATTCGTTCTGTCCCCAGTGGAGTCACCAATTATGTTAACACTCAGGTTGTTCCCTTTGACTCCAAAGGGAATACGGCCGAGGTAACCACTAACCAATCTTTTAGCCACAGGTCCTAGCCTACCTGCAACTAGAGAGGGCTCTCTCTTTCTGATCTAGCTTTGTTTTGGTGTCTTTTAGGCTAGCTATGATGCACAGGATTTTGTTTTGAATTTGTTGGGATGATGATTTCAGTTAGAACTGGTATGTTTTTCAGAATGATCTAGGCCATTGGGCATGGAGTCGATGGTGGTGTACTGCTGGAAATGTTTCTTGAGAGAAAAGGTTATGCTACACAGCCAGACAGGCATCTATGGAACAATTTTTCAAATCTGTAATATGATGGGACAAAATCAGGGAGTGAAAGGCAGCTAAGGATCTTTCAGTAAACTGATAGAGGGAATAGTGGGAATATTATCTAGGAGCATTTAAGAATTCTTGAACAACATTCATAATGATAGAACGAATACAAACATGAGCAGTTAAGAATTCATGTTTATGATTAATTCTAAAGAAAACATATTTAAAAACAGAGATTGAGCAGAGGGTGTATTCAAACAATTCCTCAACTATTCTTTTTCTCTTTTGCTAAGATAATGAAACATATATTTGAGTTAAGCAAACATGGAAAAACAAAACATGGTTTAGAATAACTTATTGCTCCATCACACAACACAGGAATTCTGTAGCAGAATGCAGATCATCACTTTGACATCAAACAGTGCAGAGATCATGAACTTTTCCAGCCATTTGTATTAGATAGTCTGAAAATTTACAAGACAGTATCTCAGAGAGAAAATCACCAACCCTAAATACGTTGTGTGGGGAGGTATATATACAAAAATCTGATACAAAATATCTAGCTGATGAGTTAATAGCTCATAAATTCTATGCCAACCCTTGAGGAATTATAGCTGAAAGAGTAAATGTTGCAGTAAATATTTAGTGCATTAGCTTTCCATCTTGTCAGAAAGTTTTGACTTTTGTGACCAACTGAGTCAGCTGGAGCTGCGCTGTCCAAAATCTGCGTTTTTCCCTTCTTGGGCTTGTTGTCCCAGTATTTTGCTGAGTCATTATTCTCACCCTCTCTGCCTGTTGTCTTCATGCTGCATTAAATTTCGTTGACCTGAGGCTGACTAGAAGAGATAGAACCGAGATCATTGGGGCAAAATTTGCAGCATTGCTTGCCACCAATCTTCTTTAGGCAGTTTGTGTCTTCGTATTTTTATTAGAGTTTCATCTGCCTCTGTGTACCTATAAAAATTGGGTGGGACCTCAAACAAGTGATTAATTTCATGCTCAATGTAAAATAAATTTTCTAGCTTATCATAGAGGCTCTGCCCTGATGGAGGTCCGGCTTCTTCTGAAGTGCTTGTGGATGCTGTGATCTGATTTGAAATGAAATTGGTCATCCTGGTGGCATACTGCTCACGGGTGAGACGTCTTCCAGCACCAGTCAGTAGGCTGGGCAATCCTTTCCCTTGCAATGCACCAATTCTTAGCTTGTAATCATCTACCTCGGCCTGCATTTCCTGACATTTTCTCTCCAAATTTTGCATGAAATTTCTAAGGGTCAGCACCTTTTTGGCTATTAAAACAGTATCTGTTCTGTTGTTGATGTCTAAAGCTGCCAACTCCTCCTTTGTGTGAGTGTTCAGGAAATGTATCATCCTGCTAGCCTGCTCAGGCATATTTCCTAGTGTTGATCTAGCCTTTTGGCTCTCAATTTGAGATTGGCCTATTAACTCAATCTGCTCATGCACTGTTTTGATTAATTTCCACTGTTTGGTGATAGAGTGGTCAATCCTGGTCCACAATATTTTCTTTATTTCAGCCAGAGTCTTTTCTAAATTCAGTTCCTTCTCCAAGGCTTTTATTCTGTCTTTCAGGGCCTTAATTTCTCTGGTCCGTTCAGCCACTATCATTTTGGACTTGTCATACTTTGCTTCTAGCTCAGAGAATTTTTCTTTCGCTTGTTTAATCTCTGTCGCCTGAAGCTCTAGCTCCTTGAGAGCTTTTGTCAAGTCATCCATGCTTATGCTAGACTCAGGAGCTATTGTTGTTGCCACTGCAGTATCTGAAGTTGTTGTAGTCGTTGGAGGGGTCACTGCTGCTTCTGAAGTTGCTGCAGTAGTTGGGGTAGTTTGAGGAGGTTGGGAGGTCGACTCTCCCTGCTTGTTTTGAAGTTCCCTTTCCAATTCTCCTTCCATTTGGACTATTCTTTGATTCATTTGCATTAGGAGGTCCAATGTATCCTCAGCTTCTTTCTCTTTTACCAGCTCTCCCGTTTGTGGATGCATGGTTGAGGAGAGCCTCATTTTCTTTTTTAGGGCAGCAATACCATCCTCCTTTTTCTTCATTAGAGCCTTGATAGCCTTGGGATTCTTAGGATCATGCCCCAGGTCTACAATAATGTCCTCCAATGTTTTAATTGTGTTGTCTTTAGCTGTGGAGGACATTCTTTCTAAATCAAGTTGAGTATTAGTGTTCCTCAGAGATTCCTTTAACTCATGGGCCATTGTGGCCTTGTCTACCAATGTGGCATAGACCATTTCCCCTGTTTGCTTATGTAGTTCTATTTGATCCATGGGGTGAATGTCTTTTGCCATAACCCCCAACTTCGTTCTGACATAATCTGCAGCCGACTAAGGCTGCTGAACCTTGGGTTTAAAATGGTTGAGGATCATTTTTTCCTCTTTGATGTCACACGCCACCATCAACGTTTCTTGCTTGGCTGGTGTTGCCTTGAGAAATTGGTCATATAACTGCACTCTCAGCAGTTCATTTTGTGCCTTAATTTCTTGAAAGGTGGCCTTGATGCTAGGTGGCCTCTTTCTTTGCTGTGTGGAGGAGGACACCTCCATGCCATGCTATCTTTCCTGCTCTTGTTGAAAAGAGCTTGTAGCTGTTTGTTGACTGTCTTCTCTATCTTTCCTTGGGCTTCCAAGGATTTCTTCACTGTTTTCCTCCACAATTGGAGAATCACCCCTTTGCCTCTTGGCTTCGGGCTACTGAGTGGACCCACTAGCAGGTGTGGACTCATCTTGATCTCGTTTCCTGCCTCTTTCCTCATGGGCAGGAGTCTGCAAGGTAGGCACTGTTGGTTCTTCTGTTTGTTGTAGAGGATCTTGTACTTGAGGTTGCTCCATTGAAGAGGCAGGCTGTTCTATGACCACTTCTTTTTCTGCATCCATTATCTCCTTCCCTTTTGTTGTACCTGTTGCTGATGTAGATGGTCCCTGGGTGGCTTGTGTGGCTGCAGCAGCGGATGTACCTTCTCCAATTTGCTGTGGCAACTTGAATGTTACCTGCTGCACAGAATCCAAGTCAGGACTTTTTTCTAAATGCTTGACATTTTTCTCCATTATTTCCTCTTGAGTCAATTCCTCAACTAATGTACCTTGCAATCACTCATCTTGGTTGGCATATTGTTCAATTTGTGGATATTTACAGTGATCATAACCTAGCAGCCTGTATTTAACTCTTCTGGCACTGATAAAACCTTCCGTGTAATAAGGGACCCACCAGAAGCTCCTCTTTAGCTTATATTTGTCCCTGAGAATTTGATCAGCATCTTGCCAACCTTCTTTCTTGTTCATAATGAAGGGGCCTAGATGGTCTTTGAATTTGAGGTGGGCTTTCTTTTTGGCACTATGAAAATGGGTAAGATCAGAACTAATGAGTTGCATATAGTATTCCAAGGCAAACAGTCTCATTGGTACATACTTTGGAAGCCTGTAAGGACAGAGCTCACAGCCATAGATTCTGATGATAGTGTGGTTTTGATATAGGTACCAATCACCTATTTTGTAGCTCTTGGACAGCTGCAAGGTCTTCTGTATCTCAAATGACAATCTGGGAGGAGGGGATCTCATCAGGAGGCAAGAGACTAGGTATACAAATTGGTCAATAAACTCACAGTAAGAAAATGGAGAGTTTTGAACTTCATGGAAAATTGATAACCAGAAGATGACAGACCTCTTTTCACCCCTAGAATCCAATTTCTTGATGGGGCATTGGAAGCTTTCGGACTGGTAATACATGAATAAGTGGTAGATATATGATGAATATTTGAATACCCCATCCCTATCCACTTTCAATAGCTGATCATGTATTTTATTGGCTATGAACTTGGCATAGTTATACTTGTAAGCAGGGGGCTGGCCTGGACTATATGCAGCTAATAATACCAACGTTGTTTCATCAATGTGCTCACTGGTTTTGAAGCCCAGCACATAAGAGATCATGTCAACTAGAAGCTTTCCCACCTCATTGAAATGGACATATAAGAAAGGAGGTGGCCCTATAGGCTGGCGGTCTGCCCTCATGAATGTCTTGGTGATTTTTTGAATGTCAGCACTGGAGAGTTTGGAGCCCGCATCCAGCAAATAGTTTATGGAGAAGGGAAACAATAGTTGCGTTTGCTTGAAGTTGAGAATTTGGTTGATGGAGTCAGGATTAATGTGGAAAAGTATGCTCCCAGATGGAGACTTAACAGCTCTCTGAGTTGGCTCATAGTTCTCAGCACATAAGCGGATGATATTTGGAAAAATATTAACAGATGGGAGGAAGTAATAAGGCAAATTGGACTCCCATATACCATACATGTCACAATTGTTTTCATAGTTGTTTCTCAACTGGCAGAAGGTCTGCAAGTGGTTTCTGTCACCAACAAGATCTTGGATAAGGTAATCTCTATCAGCAAGAGGCATGGCCTCAAGCTCTTTGTTTGGTGGATTCATAGGAGTGACACTAAGAGCTGATGGAGTAGCCATTATAGAACTTTCAGATGTTATCCTTAGAGTGATGTTTTTGAGCAGAACAGGCTGAGGATAACTGCTTGTGAGGACTTGTAGAGGGGTGGCAGAATGAGTTCAGCTGAACCCAAAGTCTTCAATATTTGTGGCTATGGTGAAAAGAACAAACTTTGCAGAGTTTGATTTGAGCTTTGGTTTCTTTTTAGTAAACTTTCTAAATTTAGAGACAGTGAGGGAAAAATGCAGAGGAGAAAGGGATTATACATCTTAATGTACTGAGATTTTGAAGTGAAACACGGCAAAAGGGAACAATGCCGGGCAGGTGTAAAATTATATTGGAAATTCAAGCTCGAAAATGGATTCTAGCACGGTGAAATTGTGAACAGACCGTGGTTCTCTTAAACAGGGGGTGCATTAGATAATTTAGGCCAAAATTTAAAGGGCAGCACCATTAAATTAAGGAGATTGTAGGCAATTTAGTGAAAAAACTCGAGAGAATGGGAAGAACATGGGCAAACAGGTGGAATTCGGCAAATACCTAGATTACGTAGCGCCGAGGGTGGTTGAGTTGATTGAAGGGCGAGGATTGATGTCAAATTTGCAGGTGGCAGTGTCCGAATTGTTCAAATTTGAAATCTGGAGGAAATTTGGTGCGAACAGCAGAACGGCACACTCGAAACTTTCCAATGAAAATGACCGAAAATGGTAACTTTCCGTGTTTTTAACAAAAAATTTGGCGCATACGCGGTTTTGGCACTTTCCCGTGATGACGTCAGCATGATGTCATCAGCGGGTCCCGGGTACGGACGGGTGACATGGCTGCTGACTCGGATGATGATGTGACGGGACACGGTGGCACAACGTGGGCGCGGGCGGACAACGTGGCGAGCGACGTGGGGCAGCGGCGGAGATCGGGTGTGACGTCATGGTGACGGGACTGCTGACGTGATGGAACAAAGGGCGGTTTCTGGTTGGTGGTTTCTGGTTTCCCCGCACCACCTTTGAGCAGAGGCGGTTTTGGGGGGTAGGCCTCCGAACACCTCGGGCGGTCGACATGTGGCGAGGGTACGGCAGCAAAACTGCCCATCCCCCGGACGTTAAACACCGGTGCGTTATGGGTTGAAAACACCCGCCCATCGTTGGATTTGGCGCGGTGGGAGATCGATGGTTGGCAGGGGTTTTGGCGCGGCGTGCAACTTTGAAACGGGTCCCGCCCGCATTTAAATAATATATCACAACTGTGGGTCCAAACTTTGGCTCCAGTGGGTTTTTTGCGGGTAGGATTAATGTGGGTTAATGTAGCACAATGTTTAATTAAAAACATTTAAACATTTAAACATTTTGGTTTAACTGCGGGGGCAATTTGCAAGGGTTAAGGTGGGGGGGGTTTAGGCATAGGTTATTAATCTTAACCAGAGGTTAGATTAAATCCGAGGTAAGGACGCAGAAGGGTTGATTATAGCCCCAAATGGACTAATATCTCCCATAACTATGTTACTTAGCTATAATGCTAGGGGGTGGGATAATTAATATGTTTTTGGGAATTTTATATAGTTTTTTGTAGAAAATAGGGGTGGGGATGTAACTAGGGAGCTATATAATAGGGTTAGGAGTTAATATGGGTATGTGAGGTGAAGTGTGAAGGAGAAATTGAGCTTGAGAACTGAAACTTAGAAACCAGAAATGGATGAAGTATGAAGCAAGGGCTTTACACAAGAAATGTGGCTTCTTTTTTGAAGAAGAAGGTCACAACTTGACATGACTTTCTCAAGGGAGAAATGTAAGTAGGACTGTTTAGGCAGATCCTAAAGTCCTCAAGGGGATATTAGTAAGAAATCTTTTGAAGGGAATGAGGGAAGTTAGACATGCTTTGATATTTTTTCCATATAAACCATTGTTCTTGCCCTTCTCTTATTGATGAGATAAGAAATGATTTTCAATATATCAGGTGGTCATAGCTTGCTTATGCAACCTCCAACTGCATACCCTGCCTAATAGACCTAACATTTTTTCTTCTTTTGAATGGGTGCACTTAGCCTTGCAAACCCTGATAATCCTCTTTTCTTTTGGCTGCCCTCCTATCTAAATCTACCTTTATGTCTTCGAAGGGCCTAGATTAAGCAGTTGGGCTCCTTCCTTTCTCTATCTAACTACTCATCTGCCAAGCTTGAACTATTTGAGCAGATATTCATTCTCTAGTCTAGAACAAGCAATTTAAAACATGGCACGGTCCAGTTTGAACTGTTGGGCCATCCATTAAGATAGAAATGGCATTTTGGTCAGCCACTCTCATGGTCTTTCTTTGGGGTTTATTTCAATTATTTTTTCTGACCAACTCACTTTCTTGCCTTTTGATCATTCTTTTAAGGCACCCTCTTTACATTTTTTAACTCTCTGTTCCTTTCACAAAACATGGAACCTTTGTAGCATCAAAGATGAACATTTTTGGCACTTCCACTGTCACTCATGAAAAATGAAACCCTATTGGTATAGGAGACTAACAGACACATCTGGTAATTCCAATGTCACTAAAAGGGGTAATTGAGGGTGTCGGCTGGATAAGTCGTTCTTGCGGACAAGACTGACCTCCCTAGTATCTAATGAAAGCTAACGACAAGTAAACCAAACAAATTCTATCTTTCTCTAAATATGCAATTTATAGATAAAGGAAAACAAGTGTTTTAGGCCTACCTTGGGTCCAGTGCAAGTTTGTGGAAGCCACGCTCCGTTGATCCAAATGAGCTCCCTTGTAAAGAATTTGCAAACACAAACAAGCACACACATTAAATAGCACCTAAAATGCCAATATAATAAAGCATACTTATCATGATGATCAAGGAATTCATGAAACAAATCACATAAGACAATTTGTTGAGAAAAATGAATCTGATTGTATTAACTTTAATCAAAGAAGAACTTTACAACCTTGGTGCCTTGATGTTGTACAAGCTCCTCCCAGGGTCCAGCAAGAATCTCCTCTACTTTGACAAGTTTCACTCTCTTCCCAATGAAGCCAAAAGGTATGTAATCTCTCCTCTCAAGCTTAACTAGGAAGTCTCAATTCCAACAGCATTTACCCTAAAAAATGTTTAGCTTCTAACCTCCCTAGCAACCAGCCCAATGCCTTAATTTATAGTGCAATGGAGGGAAGTTACTAGGTCCACCTTCAAAGGGATAAAGCCCTCCTTCAAAGGGATAAGCTCCTCTCATCAAGGGATTAGCTCCTTTAGTCTTGGGATGCATGAACCACCTAGGAGCGAACCATCCACGTCAAGATTCCTTCTAGAAATATCCAGAATTAACCCAAAGTGAGTTTTTAAGAATAAACTTGCGCCTTTTTTATTTTCACAGGGGTCCGCACCCACTCCTTTAGAGACAGAGTGGGCAGGTCCGAAAGTAACATGAACAAGGGGTGCGGGACCGCAGGTAACAGTAAGAGAAAGTGTAGAACTGGATCTTTATTGATTTTCAAAGTATTTCACTCATTTTTAAAGCTTGGCATGAAGAGCTGAGGTTTAAGACTTGCTTAGGAGGATAGTATGAATGATCATAGACCCATATTGACTGCAAATAGTCATGGTGACAATATTTTGTGTAACAGATTGCCCCCTAAAGTGCGAAGTCTATAGTAGATGAGGATTTAATTTATCATTTAAGAAGAGTGAAGTACTTTATCATTTCGAGGATCATCATGTGGAGAGCCCGGTTGGAACCTGTAAAAACATTCAATGCAAAATATATATATGAGATCATATCATCGCTGAGGTAGGAATTCCCATACTCAGATCAAAACTGACTAGAAAACTAACTACTGCTCTGATATAGGAATTATCTTGTACTACATCACAAGTATAGACACAGTATGGATGCAACCATCTATTTATGAATAGTCCACTGTATAATGAATACAAAATTCCTCGCAACCTGGATGGTGGAAACTAGATCCAGGGTCTTGATTTCTACTTCCCGAAATAGTAAGATTCTATCCATGTGAATGAATGTGTCGAAGTCGAAGATGGTAGAAACCACTTGATTACCAATCAATGATGTAAACTGTTAACAAGTGTGAGAGAAACCACCATTAATGTCAATGGCTCTCAAACTACTCAGTACAATCCATGAGATGTGAATGGATGTGTTGATGTCGAACATGTCACGGAATCCTTTGACCGAAGGTCAATGATGCAACCTATCGTCGAAGGCGAGAAACCTGCCATTGAGGCATGCAGATCCCAAGGTACTGACGATTTCTAGATCATCTTCCTAGATAATGAGTTGAAGTCGATAGAAAGTGATCCGTCGTAGGCAAGCCTACAACACGAAATCATAGATCAAGTTTGAAGAAAGATAGCTGCAAGGACTGACTCAGGGATGGTCAAGATGGATGATAGATATTTTGCAGATGAATGGTTTATTTCACTGACCTCTTGAACACATAACAACACAGCAGATGGTTTTGTGACAATTGACCCAAAGTTAATACCCAGATACCGGTTGAAGACTTTCAATATGGTTTGATCAACTGTTAGGCAAAGGATTTCCCAACCCAGGTGAATAAAAGTGTCATGTTCAAGAGTGGTTACAAAGTATGAAAAACAGGCTCATTTTTCTCTCTTTTCCCCCACCATTTCTAGCAAGTACCTCTTTATTTGTTGACAAGCTTGAGGAGGATAACATTTGCTTGATTATAAGCTCATCCTTTGGATGAGTCCAACTTATGTTAAATTCGAACCCTAAGAAGGAGTGGTCCGTTCCTATTTGTAATTGAACAGGTCATTTACTGTTAAATTTTAATGAGTCCAGTATAGGAGAAACTCAGCGTTTTTCAATTTTAGAGAGTCTGAAAAAACTTAAGAAAACTCCATGGTTGTCCTTTTTCATAAATTTGTGTCTCCCAAGCCCAAAAAAGTATAAAATAATACTTGAGAGAACCGCTTGATCATTACGACCAAGGAGTACTTTCATAATTAGTGCCTCTGATCCAAAAAAGTAAAAAAGTGACCAATGACACATCGTTTTATAACCAATATCGAATTTGAAATGACAAAAATCCGTCAATCTTTTCATGTTTTTACGGTTAGAAAAGAGCTGTAAGTGGACCGTCTTTTTAGTTCCGTTTTAACGAGCTTAAAAAGAAAAAATAGACAATTTTTTCATATTTTAGGAGTCCGAAAATAGCTTAAAGGTGACTCTAATGTTTTTTGTCGAAAATGACCAATTTTGCCTGAAAAATCCATTATCCTACACAAAAACTCAAACATTACTCATACGTGTTTAAAATGGATAAAAATATTGCAAAAGTTACCTCTTTAAAGTGAAAAATAAACAAATTAAAAACTCATTTATTCAAAAAATCTTATAAAAAGGGCTTTTGTAAATTCATTTTTACCGTTTGACTTCAGAGTGAGAAAAGAGAGCTTTTGGTCAGAAACTTCCCATGAAGATTGCGGAAAATCTGTCCGTTGGAATCGAACGCCATCTCCTCCAGGTAATCCACATCATCATACTCTTTCATTTTATCCATTTGAAAATTGTTTTTAGGGCTTTATTTTGTTTTTTAGGAAATTTTTTAGGTTAAAACCCGCGCGCGGGGGTCCGCAGGCATAGCATAGGAAACCTGCGGACCCCAACTTTTTCGTAAAAGGAAAAAAGTCAGGGGTCCGCACCTGCCGTGAAGGCAAAGTGCGGACCCACGCACTGTCTCTAACAGAGAGGGTGCGGTCCCCACAGCAAAGGTTTTTAAACCTAAAATTTTCAAATTCCACCCAAAAATTTTGATTTTAGATATTCTAATCCACCTTTTTATTGAATGTAGGGTATACATCATGCTTGATTGGCGGGAACGGGAGCACGAGGATGTAGATCTCACCGCGATTAATCATCAACCTTCGATTGATGCATTGAAGGCATGCGGTTTATACAAATTCTGGGCCATACCTGGCATGAGGGCCTAGGTGGACTTTTTGCAGTGGCTGGTAGACAGGTGGAACACACAGGAACAATGCTTCTTTATAGGTGGCCACCAAATCGAAATGGAGCCAGAAGACATTTACTTTCTGACTGGTTTGCCTAAGAGAGGTGAACATTTGACTCTATTCGGGACTAGGCCAGGTGGCCAGTCTGTTGATAGCCTCCGGCTAGAGTTTTGCAACGACCAAACTAGAGACAAAGGGATTGCTATCAAAACCATATCCCTTCCTGAACTCAAATTGATTGCGTTTATCGTTACCAAGCTCTGCGGAATCACAACACTACATATAGCCACTGGATCCCAAATGCGGATGGCAGTAGACTCCTTTCGAGGCACCATCTTCAACTGGTGTGATGCTATGTTGGCTAATATAAAAGGCCAACTGACTAGAGCAAAGAATAGAAAACTGAAGACCTTTGGATATGGTGCTTTAGTTGTGAGCTTTGGTCTGAAGTGGGTCCCAATGTTGGTCCCACAGCATCTTACCATTGGAGCTGGACTTCCCCGAGAGCCCAAATTGATGCGTTGGGTTGCAGTTATGGCCCGTCACCCTAAGGAGGGAACATAAGTCGTTCAATTCACTCCTGAGTATTTTCATTGGTTGGAGAACCAAGTTTTTGCTATTCAAGACTTTCCTTATGCTGGGGTAGATTATCGTGGTGACCCAGACATGGCTCTTCCACCAGGAGAGAAATGGGATGACTCAGGTAAAATCATTTTCAACATTTTCTAATTTAATTTTTTTTTTTGTTTTTTATTTCGTCCCAAAATTGATAGTAAAAGTTTCAAATGCAGATGTAGGCCCACGGTGACCAACCACTCTCCAGCCCTATGAGAGGAAACATCCAGCTGCAGTAGCACCAGCCCCACGGGACGAATCTACAGAGACCTTGGCCGAATTGGAGAGTCATATAGAGCGTTTGACAGTAGACATTCCGGAGACCAGCATAGATGACATTCCTCTTAGGCTACAGTGCTATGTGATTGGGGTCCCAGGACCTTTCAGGAGGTTCCTTTGTAGGGTGGCCCGTACAATGGTTTCTTATTGTGATCATCACCAGTGATAGGATGATCGCCTGTTGTAGACACATATGACATTTTTTGCTTTTCGTACTATCATTTTTGCCGATCATAAGGTGTTTTTCAACCTATGATCGAAGACGATGTATATTTGACACACTTCTATGCTATACTATATCACTATTACCAGCTTACCTTGTAAAACATGTTATGGAATGTTTTTGAATTTGCTTGTATGATTATTGCAAATATCTACTTAACATTCGAGAAGAAATTGCATCTGCTAATGTATTTAAATATATTGGAATATGCTGATATTCAATATAGTCAAATTCATGTTCCAAGAGACGAACTCTCAAAAATAATCTCAATAACACTGGATTTCTAATGGCGTATACTCTATTAAGCTGTAATACAACAAGTTCAGAAACTAACCTCACTATCAAACTCTGAATCCCAAATGAGATAGATTCAGATAATAACTCAATCACTGCACTATACTCGGCAATGTTTTTCGTTGTTTGACCGAGGCTTACCCCATGCATAGATACCAACTCGTCAGAGGGCGAATAGATAACCCAAGCTGCAGAAGAAATGTTCCGTGTATTACGACAAGCACCATCAACACAACCAATGTATGTTTGGAGAGGTGTTGACATCTGCAATATCAAGAGTAAAATCAAGATAAGTGGAAATAATGAAAAAAAACACTCTCTAAGCTAAGCACACTTTTTAATCTAATCTAAAACACACCAGCTAGAAACAAAACTAACCTAACTAAAAATCTCCACACCCAGATTTAAGCATAATACCTCTTCAAGTAAAGACCATTTCTGGGTTTACCTAAAGAGACCCCATCAAAGTCTACCAATTCATAGGCCCCTCTTGCCAGCTTCCGCTTAAAAACATAAGGACCATGCCACATGGGTACGAATTTTCCATCGCCTAATTTATCATTTGCTTGATCGTACAATAAGACTAGGTCTCCTTCCGAAAAATTACAAGGGGTAACATTTCGATCATACCGAGCTTTAATATGTTTGGCATGAGTTTTCGATTGCTAATGCAGCATCACGTCGATTCTGATCTAGCTGAGCCAATTACAGCAAACATTTTTCCTCTTCGGAAGTGGCTGGAAGTAATTCGATGGCCATTTGCAATGACAAGATTTCGCATTCAATGGGTAACACAGCTTGCAGACCATAAACTAGTTGGAAAGGAGTGAAACCGGTTGACATTTTTACTGAGGTTTAATACGCCCAAAGCGCTGAAAATAGCATGTTATGCCAATTCGACCTATGAATCCCAATGATTCGTCGGATCATGATCACTAGAACTTTGTTGATGGCTTCAACGAGACCATTAGTCTGTGGATAATATGGAGTTGAACTATCATGACGCAGGCCAAGTTGGTCTGTAAGTTCAGTCATCATAATATTTCGAAAATGATGCCCATGATCAGTGATAATCACTTGTGGAACATAAAACTTAGCAATTATATGATTGAACATGAAAATCACAGCAGTTTTGCCGTCTGCCTCAAATGTAGGCATCGCCTCGGCCCACTTAGTAAAATAATCTACCGTGAGGATGATATACACATGCCCCCCAGCTGAGTGAGGGTTACATGTAATAAAATCGATACCCTATTTCGCAAAAGGACCGATGGAAATTATAGGGTGGAGAGGAGCAGGTGGAGCGCGCATCTTTTGATCAAAAATTTGGCAGTTGTGGAATTTTCGGACCGCGTTAATACAATCTTTAAACAAAGACAGCCAGAAATAGCCAGCGCGCAATATCTTTTGGGCTATGGCAAACCCAAACATATGACCGCCACACACTCCAGAGTGACAGTCATTTAGAACCCTTTCAGCTTCCTGATGAGTTAAACAATGTCAAAAAATAGAGTCCACCCCACGACGATAAAGTGTATCTCCAATAATTTTGAATTGTTGGGACTGGAATCGTATTTTCTGACATTCTGATCTTGATATTTCTAGCCGAAAGGATTGGGTTTGGAGATAAACTATGATATCCTCATACCATGGATCTAAAGTGCTGATTAGAAACAAGGATTCGTCCGCAATGGGCTCCTCCGCCACAGTTTCCGTGTCAGCACGCGGGAAGTCACACATCAACTCCGCAAAAACTAAAGATTTCTTTGACTTAGACTTTTTAAATTCCAAGTCGAACTCCCGCAGGATCACAATCCATTTGGAGTACTTACCCCCTAGCAATTGTTTGGTCAAAATATAGATCATAGGGTTGCAATCGGAAATTACTGTTGTTTTGCGTAGTAAAATGTAATGACGAAAACGTTGGACAGCTTGAACAGCTGCCAATGCCAATTTCTCCACATATGAATATTTTAGCTCAGTTGGATTTAAAGTGCGACTAAGGTAATATATCACATGTTCAGTACCGAATTCATCTTCTTGAACTAACACCATTCCAATGGTGGAATGCGAGGCGGAAAGATATAAGAAGTAGTCCTAGTTGTAGTTGGGAGGATACAGTAACGGTGCATGGGTCAACGCGTGTTTTAGTGCATCAAAAGATTTGTTAGCTATCTCATCCCAAAAGAATGGAGTATTCTGTTTCAACAACCGGGTAAAACCCTTTGTGATCTCGACGTAGTTAGGAATGAATCGACGTAAAAAGTTTGCTTTCCCTTGCAAACTTTGGAGTTGGTGAAGACTCGAAGGAGGAGGCAATTTGACAATAGCTTCAACCTTTGAGGGATCGACGCGAATGACGGATTTCGAAACAACAAACCCCAGTAACCGACCTGTTTCTATACAGAAAACACACTTGTGTGGATTCAACCTAATTCGACAATGTCTACACCTCATAAAGATTGCTCATAAATGGATGAGATGATCAGCTTGATGTAATGAATAAGCAGGTAAATCATCGAAATAGGGTTGCACAATGTGCTTGATATCATGAAACGCGTAAGACATGGCTCTTTGAAAAGTTACCCCGGTGTTCTTGAGCCCAAAAGGTAATTTGCAATAAGCAAATGTCCCCCATGGACAAATGAAAGCTGTTTTTGGTTGATTAGCAAGTAGAATATTTATTTGATTGTATCCGGAAAAACCATCCATGAAGGAGAATATTTCAATGCCGGCACAATCATCAATGATTTGATCGATATAGGGAGTTGGAAAATTGTCTTTTGGATAGGCTCGATTAATATCCCTATAATCGATACATATTATTATTTTTCCTTGCTTTTTGTTAACAGGAACAATATTTGATACCCAATCCATTAACGGAATTGGATAAATGAAACCTGCTTTGAGTAATTTTTCAACTTTTGTTTTAATAGCAGCAGCTTTTCGTGGGTGGATCTAATGCAAACATTGTCGGATGGGTTTAGCATCCGGGTAAGTTTTGATTTCATGAACAAGAATTGCTGGGTCAATTCCTAGAATTTCCTCATATGACCAGGCAAACACGTCGCAGAATTCTTGAAATAGGGCCTTATATGTTTGAATTTGATCTTCCGTACAAGAGGCACCTATATGAATGTTTTCAACAATTCTAGGCTTAACCGAAATATCAATAGGAATAGTTCGAGAAATGTTTCCCAAATTTAACTCAGAATCAGGATTTTTCATTGGATTCTGAGGTTCCTTGACATGTTCAGTCGTCAAAATAGATGAAAAATCATTTTCAAAGCGATCAATCTCACTTAGAAACAAACATCTATGATGAAGATCTTCCCATGGTAAATCATCAACACACAGTATTTCACGAATTTTCTCATCAGTGTGAACAAGTTCGGAAAACGTTGTTGAATCTAAGTTTGATGTTGAAAGTGATTCTTCATGGACCACATTCATTAAGTCAATTTCAGTTGAAGAAGGGTCGGAAAACGACTGCACGACCTAATACGCAATTTCATATGGACTCAAAGGCATAACATCACCAAATGAATCTATCTCATATTCGGAAGATATGATCCAAGGATCATCATAAACAATAGTGTCTGACGAAATAATATGAATGGTTGCAGTAAAAGCTGATGCGTTGATAGGAGAAAAAGGAAAAGTTCCTAGTAAACCAGAATCTTTAACTAGTCCTACTCCAACATCCTTATATGGGATAGTTGTTTTGCCGACATGTTGAATACTTTCAGAAGAGGCTGGGTCGGATGCAAAGTAAGTTAGCTGGTCTATAGTTATGATCTTTCCATTATGACGGAACTTTATAAGCCGAAAGACTGATGAAACAATAACTATCATAGCGTAAGACCAACTACGACCCAAGAGAAGGTTGTAATCTAGAGGGGCATCAACCACCTCCAAATCTAGATTAACAGTTTTGCCTTCAACCCCTATAGGTAAATCCTATAGAATTCCAAAAGGATGGAACCCACGGCCATCAAAGGCCTTTAAAATCGTCGGGGATTGATTAAGCGTGGTAGAACCAAGGGATCTCCAACACTGGATTGAAATAATACATGTTGAGGCTCCCTCATCAATCACAGTCCTATAACAAGGTCTGTTTTTGACTAACACTGGAATCTGGAAAGCCATTTGATGAGGTAAGCGAGGTGTACTATTTTCTAGATCGAAAATTATAAGGTTTGAGTCCTGAACGTCAACAGCTCCTATAGCCGATGATAGCAATTTACGCTGTGCTGGACATGATTGCAGCACTTCCAAAGCTGACATTGCTGAAGGTGAAATAGCCAAATCTTCAACAGTGCTATAGTTCTGAGCTGCTCTCACATGTGGATTGAAAGCTAACTTTCGAAGTATACCCTTGGCGGGCGGTTTGATTATTAAGTCTGGGTTAGGTTTCTCGATCTGTAGTGGATCAGAACTGGGAGTTGAAGTTGATGGGTTCGAATTAGAAGATTCTGCTTTCTTACCACCAACAGGACTTTTACTTCCATAATATTGCGATTGATTCGCAATCCTAACATGGGACATCATCATTATGGGTTCTTCTGAGGCATTTGAGGAAGAACCCATCATCTTACTGTCTTGACTAGGAAAAGGATCCTTCAAAACAACAGGCGTTTGGGAACTTTTGGCGATTTTCGTAACCTCACCGCGATGAGGGCAGTCTCTTGTAAAATGCTCTTCGTCACAAATGAGACAAAGATAACGAGGTTTGTGTTTCTCATCAATTGATTCTGTTTTTTTTGGTTTCTCTTTCGAATTTTTATCTGTTTTATTTTTCTTCTTCCCTTTCTTTTTACCGCTGGATTTTGATTTGGCTGTAGATGACTCTACAACATGAATACCAGCAGAAATTTCCGCGGAAGAATCTCCTGTTGGAGAATCTAGTAAAGTTATGATAGGAGAAGAATTCTTGGACGACTTCTTCTTACTTTTGGTATTAACCGTACCAATCATTCCATCAACGGCATGAGACCCTGAAGGAGCTACAATTATTTGATTTTGTTTAGGAAGGGTCGGGGATTTTCTCGTGTAACATACCTGACTACGTATAAAATAAGTCAAGGTACTGAGCTTGAACAATTACTTGCTCTTTAGTAACGACTCCTGCCTTAGCTACATCCTCAGTGATTTTCGGTAATAAAGATTTGACAAACCATTCAGCTAAGATCTGATCCGGAATAAAAACTTTCACTAAACACCGTCGACGTCTCCATTCATGAATATGATCTGAAATGTAAGTGGATGTTGATTGTTTTAATGAAGTTAATAATTCCGTGCCATTGTCATATCTGACTGGGAACTGAAAATGAGTTAAAAACGAAGTAGCTAACTGACTAAAGTTATAAAAAGTGGCTCGCAGTAACTCAATGTACCACTTGGTCGCAAGACCAATTAGAGTGCATTGGAAAAGCCTTAAATGGATTGAATCATATGAAATGGAGTTAGATGCACACCAGAGGTGATAAGTCATCACATGGTTCGACGGGTCCTCTCCTAATTTGCCTTCAAACTTAGGAATATCACTAGGCAACTTATTCGGCATTGGCGGCCAGAACGGAAGATAGTTAATTGGATCGTTCGTAAGGTGCGACAAGTCAGGGAAGTCCAAAGTTGCAATGAATGGTAACTGATGATTAGGGTCCCTGAAAACCTAGGTCATGAGACCAGCCCCAGGAGGAGGATATCCAGGATAACTAGGAATTGGAATTACATTTGGGATATTATATCCTCCCAAAAAACCAGGATTAATCGGACCGTACTGGGGTTGTTGAGGTTGTTGATATGTATATCCAAGGTATGGTTGATACTGATAGACTAGCTGCTGCACAGTAGGACTGAATTGGTACTGTCCCTAGTACGGTTTATAAGTAAATTGAGGTTGACTTGTGACAACTGTACTTGGACCAGGTTGTCCTACAGGCATTTGAACCGAGGTCTGAATTGTTGATCCAGACTGAGGTAAAGATGCTTGAGGAGTTGATACAGGAATAGTAGAAACTGGAGCTGTCGATACTCCAGAAGTAGGTGGGGTAGATTGAACAGATGTTCCAGCAGTTGTAGCAATCGTTTGAGGTGGAGTACGAGGCGTACTAGGCCCAGGCTGAGAAACTATAGAAGGTGCAGAAGTTTGAATAGTAGACTGGACAGGTTGCTGGGTTGAACCAGAAACCAAGGGTTGTCCAGATTGAGATGACAACTGCACATTTGGTTGCAAGATCTGTTGAGATTGAGATGGATCCCACACTAAATTCATTTTCTGGGGTACAGACCCATAGCAGGTTGAGAATATTGAGGACCATAACCGGGTTGATGGTAGGGTTGATAATTCAATGGTACATTTCCAGCTCCTTGGACAAATGATTGACCGAAAGGTGGTTGGAAGCCTTGGGTTGGGTACTGACCTTGTTGATAACCTTGATGCACGTACTGATACTGCGGTTGACCTTGAGGTACATATTGATACTGGGGTTGACCTTGAGGTATATACTGAGTTTGGGGTTGACCTTGAGGAATGTACTATCCCGTAGGTATGTACTGTCTTTGAGGTTGCCCCCCAGGCGGTAATTGGGTACCTTGAGGTTTCCCCCTAGGTGATAATTGAGGACATTGAGACTGCCCCCCAGGCGGTAACTGGCCACCTTGGGGTTGCGGATTAGGAATAGTAACTGACATCATAAGAATATCTTCTACACTCAACGGCTTAGTTCCGTTATTACCAGTTAATAACCCTTGTTCAATAGGTTGAGGAGATGCTCCCGAAAAAGTACGAGTAAGTGACTGATACCTAGAGGGAACAGAAGGACCGCCGTATAAAAAGGTTTCTGGAGATTGAGAAAACATGGATGACTGTCTTGACATATTTAACGGAGGAAAATAACCCCTAGGTGTTGGGTGAAAAGGAATGTGAGGTGGTGAAAAACTTAGTCCCGGGTTTTCCAAAAAATTGGTTAATGAAAGATACCAAGCGTCGCTCCTAGGCGGACTGTAAAAGATCGATTCATGTTCCCTAAGTTCTATAGCTGGTTGATTTTCAAGGATAGGGATACTCTCTTCCAGAGTAACAAGTTCTTCAATAGCAATAAGTCCAGAAGGAAGATTTTGGGTAATTACTCTTTCTACCCTGGGTGAACCAGGACCACTGGAAGTTGGAGAGGCAAATCCTGATGTTGGAGTAGCAGTAGATTCAGTTTCAGGTTCAGATATTTCAGGTTCCTTAGCTAAATCACTAGTAGATGAAAAACTACCAGTAACTTCGGAAAACGAAATAGATTGTGGATTATAATCTGTTACTAGATCTTGATAATCAGGATGTACAACCAATGAAGACTCTCCTTCTTCAAGTGGCCCAACTCTACTGTCACTTGGAGTTACGAGGGCCTGTAGCCCTTCAAGCTGGCTCGGTGAAAACTCAGGAGGTTGGCCCCGAAGTCTATGGGACTTCCTCGGTAATTCAGCCACAATTAAATATTTTAACTACTTCACACGCAAACAAAGAAAAATCTCAATGAAAACCACCTAAAGCCTCTAAAGAACCAAACAATTTTGAATCACACGCCTAAAGAATCTAGGAGATCAAACCACACACAAACAGTAACTTTCCGTACCGAAAACACTAGTTGGTGATGAAATCCAACGTCGCAGAATTCAATACAGAAATGGCGTTTGGAACAATTAACTCGGAAACCTTCTTAATGAATAGACTAGCACAGGTTTCTTCACTAAACCGTCTAGAGTGAAGAGAACCCCCCAGAAAATCCAAGTGAGTCTAGCTGACATCTGCTCCAGGTACAGTGGGATCTTCCCTCCACCGTCACCTTAGGAAATAATCCTATAGAATATGGTCACTATGGTTACCAACGGAAACAAATATACCTGGGGGAATAGTCTACGATCGGATACACACGCAAGGGCAGAGTAACAAGCTCAATCCCCTTGAAGGCTCCTTGACATAATCCAAGGTTTACCAACAAGTTATCCCAGTCTCCTCGACAATGGTTAATCCGAGGTTTACCATTTTTAATACGTGAATATCTTCTATCGTTCCCAATGAGGAAGGATTGATTCCCACACTGGTTCAGATATGATCTCGTGCTTCTCCTTTAAGAGGAGCTTTCCCAGAGCATATATGTAACCATTGGAATTTAGTTCCTACCGCAAGATATAGCTACTTGTTTGTTTTACTATCTTGGAGACTTAATTACCTCCTACTCCAAGATACTAGCCTAAGCTATGTTGGTGATAAAGAGCCCTAGAAATAAAAAGATTACTAGATAGATTTTACTTTAAGCATTATTTTTATTGGTTTTTTCTTAAGTCAAAAGGTGCAGAGATGAAACTTATGGTGTAAAGACTCAACTCCAAATCACTAAAAAAAATGAACTTAAGATGATAAGAAATATTTTCCATTCAATGAATTTCTAGCTAAAGAGAGGGTTGAGAATGCAAATGCTTGTAAAAACAAATCTTTCCTTAACAATCAAATCAAAAGAAGAGCTTTTTGTCTTTTCCAATACACTCAAAAACGAGACAACTAGTTATGCTCACAAAAATTTCCCTTTTCTTTCAAACACTCAAATACTACAAAAACAATCTTTTTCAAAAGAGAGTTTTTTTTATTTTTATAAAACACTCAAAACTATGGAAAAATCTAATCTTGAGATCTATAAATTCTAAAAAAACTATTTGAAGTAAAAGCTTACAAGATTTCTTTTCAAGGATGTTTTACTTAGCTATGATGAAACTAAGGACTAATTTTTCCAGAATCACGAATCAGTAAAAAAACAACCAATTTTTGTTTTCTTTTCTAAAAATGAAATCCAAAACTTTCAACACAAGTCCTTTCGAAGTTTCGCAAAGAGAAAAATGAGATGGATTCCTCAACAAAGGTAGATTTTGAAAATGGTCAGACTCATAAGAAAGCCAGTAAAAACCAAGGTGATTTGAGGTTTCTAAGGCTTCTTAGCTTTGAGTTATTACAAGACCAAAATGAAAATCAAGCCTGGCACACAAAACTTCTAGGAATTTCACCTAAAACTCTAATGCCAATGGAATTAACCTAAGAAAAGTTCCTGACAAGTCACGTGCAGATCTGGGCAGAGGCTAAAAGAATATTAACAGATCCTAAGCTGACTGAAAGAGAAAATCTTAAGTTTTTCAAAATTTTGACAAGGTCCGCAGGCTCCCAGTTTACCCAGGTGCGGTACCGCTATGTGTGTAAAGAAAAAGTGCGGGTATGTCCACACTGTGTTGCAAGCAGAGGGTGCGGTCCTCTTCCAAAAGTATGAAAAATAAAAAATAGTTCAAGATCTACTAAACCTATCCAATCCCACACACATCAATCAAAAAATAGAAACAAAGACACGGTTTCTCAAGTCAAAGTAAAAGCAAAGGAAAATCAAAAAATTCAAGTCCCCAGTTGAGTCGCCATTTTGTCAGCCGGATAAGTCGTTCTTGCAGACAAGACTGACCTTACTATTATCTAATGATATCTAGTGACAAGCAAACGAAACAAATTCTATCTTTCTCTAAATATGCAATTGATAGATAAAGGCAAACAAGTGTTTTAGGCCTACCTTGGGTCCAGTGCAAGTTTGTGGAAGCCACGTTCCATTGATCTAAGTTAGGTCCCTTGTAAAGAATCTGCAAACACAAACAAACACACACATTAAATAGCACCTGAAAAGCCAATATAACAAAGCATACTTATCATGATGATCAAGGAATTCATGAAACAAATCACATAAGACAATTTGTTGAGAAAAATGAATCTGATTGTATTAAATTTAATCAAAGAAGAACTTTACAACCTTGGTGCCTTGATGCTATACAAGCTCCTCCCAGGGTCTAGCAAGAATCTCCTCTACTTTGACAATTTTCACTCTCTTCCCAATGAAGCCAAAAGGTATGTAATCTCTCCTCTCAAGCTTAACTAGGAAGTCTCAATTCCAACAGCATTTACCCTAAAAAATGTTTAGCTTCTAACCTCCCTAGCAACCAGCCCAATGCCTTAATTTATAGCGCAATGGAGGGAAGTTACTAGGTCCACCTTCAAAGGGACAAAGCCCTCCTTCAAAGGAATAAGATCCTCTCATCAAGGGATTAGCTCCTTTAGTTTTGGGATGTTTGAACCACCTAGGAGTGAACCATCCATGTCAAGATTGCTTCTAGAATCATCCAGAATTAACCGAAAGTGGGTTTTTAAGAATAAACTTGCGCCTTTTTGACTTTCACAGGGGTCCGCACCCACTCCTTTAGAGACAGAGCGGGCAGGTCCGTAGGTAACATGAACAAGGGGTGTGGGACCGCAGGTAATAGTAAGAGAATGTGTGGAACCAAAGCTTTATTGATTTTCAAAGTGTTTCTGTCATTTTTATAGCTTGACATGAAGAGCTAAGGTTTGAGACTTGCTTAGGATGATAGTATGAATAATGATAGACCCATACTAACTGCAAATAGTCATGGTGACAATATTTTGTGTAACAAAGGGTTAAAGGACATCTGAGGTCGTGGGTAGGAGGTAGCACCAGAGTTCCACTTAGCTGCTTGTTGCTCCCATTGGTTTTGTTCGAACGGATTTGGCCCATAAGGGTTTTTTCCATAGGAATTTTGTCCATAGGGGTTATAACTGTAACTGGACGGTTGACCCTGGACTTGCCCCACAATATTCCACTGATTACCAACTTGGCTTGCAGGAGCAACATATTGTTACTGGAAATTCTGTTAAGGCTTTACCTGTAGTTGTTGATAATTTTGATATGGGGCAAATTGGGCTTGCCCTTGGGGTTGTTGAAAACCATAAGGCGGCTGGGCTCCAAACTGAGCCTGGGAGCTAGGCTGCGTTTGATAAGCAGGTTGAGATTGGGATCCAACTTGAATTTAAGGACCAGATTGGGTCTGGATCCCAGACTGTGGATGAAAACCGGGTGGGGCTTGAGAAGCAACAATCATTTGAGTGCCCAGTTGAGTAGGCCCAGACGGACGTCCTTGGGAGAACTAAGGCTGAGCCATGTGGCTAGAAGGTTGACCTAGTTGAGATTGAGGTTGACCTATTTTCCTAGAAGGTTGAGCTTGCTGGGTACTGGGTTGTCCTTGCACAACTGAGGGTTGTCCTGATTGGACGGATGGCTGAGCAAACTGGATAGTTGGTTGGCCCGATTGATTTTGAGGCTGACCAATTTGTCCAGACAGTTGTTTAGGATGGATAGTGGGTTGGCCTTGCTGAACGTAAGGCTGAGTAGCCTTGTTGGACACCAGGTTGGCCTTGTTGTATGTGAGGTTGTCTCGGATTACCAGAAGGTTGCCCGAAAGAGGTAAAGGAGGAACCACCAAAGGCTGAAGGTTGTCCCTGGAAGGGTTGTCCTTGTGGGCCTCCAGGTTGCCCTGGATAAGGTTGTCTGTAAGACGGCTGACCTTGATAGGGTGGCCCTTGAAAATTTGCGGGTGGTGCTTGGCCACCATGATAAGTGGTGGTACCCCAAGCAATGGACAATGGAACCATGACCTCAACCACGGGTTGAGATGGCATAGGTCTAGGGTAATAGATATGAGCTCCGCAAGAATCATAATAATTAAACGGATTTTGAGGATCTAGATTCTGAAGAGCTTGTATATATTGATCATATGCTCCCCTACTAGAATGGAACCAGAAGAAGGTGGGGCACTTAGTGTGGGATTAACAACTCCTGCCATTGGGCCACTATTGGTAGGACCAGCAGAAGGTCTGGCAATAGTAGTGACCACTGAAGAAGCAGTGGCGGCACTGACAACAGGGGTTGAAGAAGCCACACAAATGGTTGGCATGGTCGGAATAGATGTGATGGACACATTGTGAATCTGGGGTGTAAAAGGCTCCGAAGTCAGAGGGACAGTACGAGACCATATGGAACTCGAAAGGGGAGACCTAGAACCGATGATGTCCGCCAAAGCATTATATCTTAAAGGTAACGTGACACCAAGGGAAGTAACATGGAAAGGCGAAGTTTCTGTAGGCACAGGTATTTAACTCTCTGTCACAAAGGATTCTTCATCAGAGACGGGAGTCGTCTCATCCATGTCGTAGGAAGACATCGGGACCGAAACACTAGGAGGGGTAACGGGAAAGTCTTCTTCGGAAGGCTCCCAAATGGGGTTCCAGCAGATATCGTAAGACTCGTCCTCTGGAGAATGAGAGTTAAGCAGTTGGATACTCGGGATGACAGGGAAAGTATCACTAACAGCCAGTACCTCAGAAGCTACAGAGGATGGAGACCCTTGGTAACTTGGAATGGGAGAGGGGATCGGTGATTCCGCCAGGATGATTCAATTCAAAATCCTAGGAAAACTAATGAGAAAGAACCCTACACAAACTAAAATGCAAACAAGATCTAACCAGGTAAATGTGATCATGGCCAAATAAATTTTAAGACACAGGAACAGAACTTGACCTTTTCATCTTTAAAGAGTTGAGAAAAGGACGAAAAGATGACTCTAGTCACCTTCGAATATTTAATGAGACTAAAGTGACAAGTGCTCAGATGGACCTTTTCTTTTAGGGAGTCTGAAAAGGAATGAAAGTGACTACTTTGGAGAACTAGGCAAAAGGTTTACCAAACAACCCGTAAAATTGCATATACACCTTGGCAGTCATATGAAAACCAAAGACTTTTCGTACTGCAGTCAATCTTCCCAAATGTTGTGTTCGGTGCATTACGGTTTTCAAGGCAGTGGAAATGGCTTCCTAAGGATATAGGATGATAACTTAGTGGGGTATCCCAACATATACTCGATGGTACATGGGAGCACAATTCCGTACTAGACCGTTATTGAGTCATAGAAGGAGGAATCACCCAACCTTCAGTGAAAGCAATAGTGACTAGTTTTAACGACGACGGAGCACATCTCTAGCCTAGACTTCTAAGTAATGAGCGTTATGTTCCAATGTGTTGTTAGGTTTATTTAGTTCATTTTAAAGTTGATCTTGAATTATGTTTCAGTTTTCAGGCCTTACCATATGTATACAACAAAACCTAGGATGCAGCTAGAATGAACGAAATATCCTTTTACTTCAATGAACACCTACCTACAGGAGGGTAGAGAGATCATTCCCAAACCAAGAAAACCAAGATAAGAAAATGCAGTCACTCAATGCATATAGACATCAATCCCTACAGTGCATGGATACTACTAATGAGAGATTTTATCATTTGCTTCCCAATATGCAACCTTGAAATGCAAATTCACTTTCACTTTCGTATACTAAATGAATGCAGTCTTTTGATTTTGATGTTTTAAATTTAAAAGAAACAAACAAGAAAGCATGGAAAAAACTGGTCGATCCAAACAATCGTGATCTATGTTCGGTAGTGAAAAGAAATCGAATCAATACCAAAGATTGGTCCAATAATTGTCACTAAAAATCAACTAGAAACAAGCAATGAGGAAGGCTCAATCAAACCAACAAGAAAGCTGCAAATGAACCTTGGGCAAACCAGCAACCAAGCCAATTGATTCAAGAACTTGAAAGAACGAACTAGGTCACACGGGCAAAAAATGCAAGATTCATTCAACAAAGCCAAAGAAAGAGTGCCTTAACCATAAACAATGAAAAACAAGCTACTAAGCAAGAAAAAAAGGAACAAGGGATCAACAAGACTGGTGAACTCAGGAGGCAGAATTGAAAAATCAATTCTACAAGAATCGTCGCAGAACAACACAAGAAACTAGTGCTATTTAGCAACTCGCTGTAGCAATAGAGCGACGTCGTCACGGAAGTACACGTCTTTCCCACCACATACTGATTTCAGGAGTCGTCGCGACTATGCGACGACATTTAGCGACACGCAAGACTTTACCAAAGAGTGAGCACAACGTCGGTGTGACTGTTAAACTATTTTCTGCGATGATGTTAAAAACAATGAAAAACGAAAAAAAAAAACTCCCAAACAAAAACCAGTCAATCCAACAGACAATAGATGGATTTCCCAGATTGATCTAGGTGACCCAAAAGACTGATTGTTAATCCCCAAAATTCAAGAGAGACCAAATCAAAATCAAAACAAGAGTAAACAAGAGAACGACATAGGACAGTGTAGGAAAGTGTTCCCTCTGTGGATAGAGGAGTAGCCAACTTGTGATGTAGGAAAGTGTTCCCTCTGCGGACAGAGGCAACCCCTCTAGCCCTAGAGTGGGTCTAGTCATAGCAAGGATAGATCAACAATAGATTTCCTTAAACAGTCATAGTTATAGGCCTACCTCAACTGGTGGTCGATGGAGTTCCATTGTGCTGCTCCAGCTTTCGCTTCCTTCTCCTCAATGAGTGATCAACCTGAAAGAATGCAAAGGAAATACAACAAAGCACGTAACCGGAAAAAAAAATGATCTATTTACTTACAAAGTTAAGAAGTCATGAGCTATCAAGTAAATTACATACAAGACATAGGAAAACATCATTTATTCTATTAATAATGAAATAAGAGCAAGCTTACAACCAAAGTCTTGACGTCGCAAGCCTTCTCAGAGGGTCCATCCAATGTATTTCTCAAGCATTCACTCTTTGAAGATGCATCTACCAACATACAAAGTCTCTCTCTCACTCATAAAATTTAACACAAAGTTAAGGGCACTTCACAACCTTCTACAAGCTATCAACACTCTCACACTTGTCACACCCACACTAGCTATCTATCAAACCCAAAAGCACTAACAATACTGCTCAATCCAAGGAATTACCAACTAGCTGATCATATCAAAGGTGAGTAGTTTAAATAGGAGAAGGAGTCCCCATAAAATGTGGAAGAGAGAGCTCATCCTCAAGGAAGGTAGCACAAATGACAGAACTGCCATACCAGAGAAGGAAGGGCAACACAAAATATGCCAACAACCCAGTTTGGAGACATCCAGAAGGTCGACTGTTGGAACGAATTCACCCAATCTGGATCATCGCAAGTTTATAACTAAGCTTTAGCGCTAACATCGCTAGTAGGTAATGTAGCTAGTCAAACCGTCGCTAAAGATAGCAACTAGCCTCACGCCGGAGCATGAAATCCATTCATCGCAGGAAACAGATGTACTTCCATGCTGGAAGCACTGCTTGACTATTTATGACTACTATTTATTGCGTATATTAAGTCCATTATCACGATGAGGTAGAAAACTTAGGAAAAGTGGGTCAATTAGCAGCATAAGAGAGCATTCGTTCAATATGAGCATGTTTTACTTAGACACATGACATAGTAGAAGGACTGGGGTGAAAGCAGTGACAAATTACTATGTAACAACTGGACCAGAATGTACTGAGCAACCTGCTGTCCCAATCTGAGATGATAGACTGTGGGATCCCAAAGTGTACCAACACTTGTTCAAAGAAGAGTTTAGCAGTGGCTTCTTCTGTGATATTGTTCTTGCAGGCTGCCATAATGACCATCTTCGAGAACCTATTGATGACCAAAAAAACACAGTCATTTCCATGCTTAGTGGAAGGAAGGTCTGACATGTAATCCACGGAGATGGATTCCGAAGGTCGACTAGGGGTAGGAAACGAGGTATAGAGGCCTTGCTTCTTGATGGTAGGTTTAGCAATGGTGCAGGCAGTGCATCATCTTATGTACTTGCCAAAATCCTGTTAAAGATTCAAAGAATAGAAATAATTCTGCAATACTTCCACCATTTTTTCGCCCCCGAAATGCCCAACATCCCAACTGTAGTGTGCTTCCCAAATCATCTTGGCACACTCGCTTGAAGGAACATAAAGACCTAGGTGGCATAACAGGGCATCTTGGAGGTGAAAATCTAGAACATGCTGACCCTCCAAGAGTGTCTGGTATGTGTGGCCGAATTCCAGGTCATTTTTGTAGAGAAGTGGCCAATTAGAAGTCTCGTGCCCACAAGAGTTGAGCACGGTGGTTAACGCCATGATCGGTGGTCGACTGCGGCAATCTGCAACATTATTAGTGCTTCCCTTCTTATACTTGATATTCAAATGGAATTGTTGCAGGTATGTGGACCATTTCTAATGGCGATCATTCTGCAATTTCCCTTGGGTCTGTATGAACTGCAAGGGTCAGTTGTCTATGTGGATGACCGTTTCCTTCCCCAAAATGTAATGCTTCCATAGTTGGCAAGCTTCCACAATGGAATACATCTATTTTTAATAATTGGGATACTTCTGGATTGTGTCTCAAAGTGTCTCAAAGTGATATGCCACTGGATGCCCGTGTTGAGTAAGGACTATCCCAATATCATAGTCATATGCATTTGTCTCGACCTCAAATGGTTGTTGCAAGTCTAGTAATACAAGAACTGGTGCTGAGCAGTGGCTATATTTCAACTCTGTGAATGCCTTCTGTTGATATTCGAACCAAAAGGATTTTTCTTTCACTCCTCCCTTGGTGACTTGACTCGAGGGCCAAGTGATATGAGAAAATCCAAACACGAACCTGCGGTAGAAGTTGGCAAGGCCTAGAAAGCTGCGAAGCTTTGTCAGAGTGGTTGGAGATGGCCAATCCTAAATGACTTGGATATTGGCTATATCCACATGCATCCCCTATTCATCAATAATGTATCCCAGATACTGAACGTAGGTCATGCCAAAAGTGTATTTCTCCAAATTGGCACACAACTTGTGTTGTCGCAGTGTATTTCTCGAAATTGGCACACAACTTGTGTTGCCGCAGTGTGGTGGAGGTGCTCTTCCCAAATCTAGGTGAAGATCAGGATGTCATCCAAGTACACCACTATAAATGAGTTGGTGAATGGTCGCAAGATGTCATCCATTAGCCTCATGAAGGCTGCAGGAGAATTTTTCAATCCGAAATGCATAACCAACCATTCAAAAAGGCCCTCCTTGGCTTTTAAGGCAGTCTTCCACACATCGGAGGGTTTGATTGGTATATGGTGATATCTTGACTTCAAATTGATCTTGCTGAAATAGTTTTCCCCTTCAGTTGGTCTAGGAGGTCATCAATCCATGGGATTGGATACCTATTACGGACAGTGATCTTGTTCATTACCCGATAGTTAATATAGAGTCTCCAAGTCCCATCCTTCTTCTATACCAACATGATTAGGCTCCCATAGGGTGATGAACTCAGATGGATGTGACCTCTTTGCAGCGGCTCTTGAATCTGCCTCCTGATTTCATCGTTCTCCAAAATGGAGTGCTGATAGATTGGTCCATTAGGTAGCGACACACTTGGGGTTATATCAATGGAGCACTTGACTTGATAGTGCAGAGGAACCCCTGCAGGGGAGGTGAAGATGTCCTCGTACTCCTCTATGACCTTGTCAATCTATAGTTGTCATGTGGAGGGGCCTTATCTAGAGGTCGTGGCCATCGTCTTTTTCTTTCCTTGAGGGCATATCATCAGGAAAACAAATTTCCTGGTTTTGGAAATGAGCTTACTGCATTGTTTTGCAGTAACCAAGGAGATGGCAGTAGGTGGTGCTACCTCTGGTATCCTGTACAACTTATTTCCCAAAGTAACAATAATAGCACGGGGCCTTGATTCATACACAACATGTCACTTCCACAAGTATGGTTGTCCTAATAATACATCAAAAACCTCAAGGGGAGCAATGTCACACAATACCTCATCCATGAAGGGCTTGATGTTGTATGGAAGGTGACACTGTTGGATCATGCGAAGATCCTATCCTTGGTGAAGCCACTCGATGGTGTACGGTTGTGGATGTGCTATGGTCGGTAAGCCCAGCCAATTCACGATCGCTACCGAAATGAGGTTATTTTGGCTCTCGCTGTCGACAATGAACTATAGAGGGGAGCCCTTTACCCACATCTGGGAGTGGAAAAGACGCTCCTCCTCCTTTGGATATTTGGGTTCCTCCTTCTAGATCTTCGTGGTGGCAATGGTGGCATTAGGCTCTGCATCGATAATCTTCTTCCCTTTGTCACTCCCCTTATTGGGTTCTGACTCAGAGTCAGAACATGCATCTGATTCTGAAACCTTTAGCTCAGCCACCAATGACTGCTTGGCCCGACACTCACTTGTGTTGTGAGTGGAGCTCTTATGGAACTCACACCACTTTCCCGTGTCCTTTTTCGGCTTCGTAGCACTATTCTTTGCTTGCATCTTTGGCAGGTTGTCTTGGGCCGCTCCACCTTGGCTTTGTCCTTTGTTCTGCAATTTGGGGGAACCTTTCCCTTGTTTCGGATTTGCAGATCCAAAGTCTCGATTCTTCTATTTAAACTTTTGCTCAACCTTGACAACATATTGGTATGCCGTTTCGAGCGAGGAGATGTTCAGGAATTCTATTTCTTCCTGGATGTACTTGTGTAGGTAGCCATAGTATTTGAGTACCAAATGCTTCTCTGTATCCTTAATACCCAAATTTGTGCAAAGGGTATGGAAAATATTGATAAACTTTGGCATGTCTTTGTCCCTTCCTTGCCGCAGTGTGGTCCACTTTATGTATTGATCATCACAGCTTCTGACAAGGTATTATTGCTCCTTGATGGCATCTCAGAATGAATTCCAAGTGGGTGTGGCTGAAAATAGTGAGCTTGTACTTTCATCCTTCTGCTCGCAGAAGGTTTCCCACTAATCCTTGATGTGGGGTGCTGCTTTGAGAAGAGCTAAAAAAATATTCTCCCGACTGGAAAAATCATGAACAGAGAAATAACCCTCTAGCACATTTAACCATTTATCGACGACATCTGCATCTATCTCACCCTCAAATATGTGGATTTAAAAATTAACATGTACCTTAAATGGTGTGGCGTTTCCAAAGTTGCTGTTGGAAGCCAATGCGTCACCCCTGGGTAGCCGTTGAAGGATCTGGGAAAATTTGTCCATCATCATGTTCCTTTGTCGCTCGAGGGCTTCTTCGAGCAAGATTTTGATAGGATCTCTTGCCCCCTCATCTTTCTTTCCATATTCCATGGGAGGCTGTCAGGATTTGCGAGGTTGGTCTTGCAAAGGTTCGACCAGTTCAGGCCCTAACTCCTGATATCTCGACCTCGTTGGGAGCATGCAAAGAAAAACAAAGAAGAAAAGCAGACTGCACTGATACCACTGATCTGGATTTAAACAAGAACGCAACAAATTATAGAGATAATCGTAAACACAGAGATGCAGTGGAAATAATACTTCATTTCATTAAAGTAGAATACTAAAATATGCTTACAAACAGGAAAGGAAATAAACCAGCTAGGGCGATGGTAGCTTATCTCTGAGAAGAGATGTGGCAGCTACATGCCTCTAAATTGTCTTACAATGAGGCTCAAGGGCTTTTTTATTATTGAACAATAAGAGAAAATGCTAAACAACCAAAACCCTAACCTGAGGAGATGTAACACCAAGAGTTTATGGGCCCCATAGGGGTGAGTTGGATAGCCAACATCCCGGGGTCACGACTTGGTCATATTATCTCTGTTTGACGTGCATGATAGCCCATTGGAAAGATCTCCTCGAGGACTATGATGAAAAATACCATTTTAAATAGAAAATAACTGGCAGTAGAATTCCCAAAAAATGTCGTTTAGAGCCTCAAAACGGCCAGAAGTTTAGGACCCGAAACACTGCTATAAATACTAAAATGTGCTATAATTAAGGAAAATGAAAAATTGAAAGAAGCACTGGTGGGGGTCTAAGTGGAATTGGCAGGTGGCCACCAATGTCCACTTGGATCATCTACTCTCATGCTTCACTTGAATAGTCCACGAGTTACCAATTCCTTGTTGTATCATCTGCACCGAGTTAAGGAATCCCCATAACTAGCAGACCCTTACACATGACTGCCAGCATACTTCTCCGATCCTCCCTTTGATATGAAATAGAGGATCTATTTCACAAATCTATTTACAGTAAAATGTCCTCGACCTGGGACACCATCTACTCATCAACCAAGGGATTATTTGAACCACTCCTTTTTGTTGTCCTCTCGCCTTCCAATTCGATGTGCCTTTTGTCACCTTGGCTTCTTAATACGCTACTCAATATTCCATGTGGGATCCTCCAAACAACTCCTAAGGCCTCCTTAAGCTTCCCATTAACTGATTCCTGCTCTGATAAACATATTTGACCCAACATCCCTATAAAAACATTGTTTCACGTGTTTGTATCTTGCTATTGATGACACCTGGTTAGAGTAGTTGTTGCAGCCCTAAATCCTCCCACTGTCATAAAAAATGCTCATTAAGGGATGCGACACACCTCAAGAATCTTGTTCCTCACCCATGCATTCATTAAGGATAGGTTCCAAGCCTCAAGGCAGCTCCTAAACAACCCAATTGTGTGCTATGGCTTGTAGCCTATCACAACAAACCTCTTCAAGTATTGGAGTCCAAAACAGTGCCCAAACACTCCTCAAATAACATCATCTTTTCTCACAAGGAGCTTGACATAACATCCAGCCTCCTTGGCGTCTAGAACAAAAAACTCAACCCCCTTTTCTAGCCCAAAGATAGTCCCCTACCACTGCATCTCAATCGGCCTCCATGACAGAATTCAGACCCTCCTCCACGTTCTCAAGGACCTCTCCATTAATGTGGATAGGGCTATTTCCAAAGCTCATTTTCCTTCAAATGACGTTGCACGAATGAATGCGAAAATAATTCCAATTCACCCTTTATTTATTTCCAAATGAGGGGCTCCAATGAATAGATGAAGAGACACATCTATTGGTTAATTTTTACATCAAGCTTACATGACTTGAAAACCAATAATTAATTTTCAACTTAAAAATTTCATTTCTATTCTTCTACAACTCACAATTCAATGATTCGTGAAGCATTGGATTCTCCTTTCCTCCCTCTATCTTATCATGCCATCACATGTAGAAATGTGCCTCCGGAATTCCCCCAAACATGATTGGATGGGAAACCCCATACTTGGGTCATGAGGGCTTCATTGGGGGAGCAATATCATACAACGTGGGTTCATATTGGGGGATATATATTGAGGAAAAAATGACATAATATATTGGGGGATATATAAGGGGTAAATGGTTTTTATATTGGAAAATATAAAAAATGGAGGTTAAAGTTAATGAAAAAATATAAAGGGGTGTAAAAAATGTTGATAAAAAAATGGATACTTACAATATCTAGTGAAAGTAGTGGCTTTTTAAATTGGGAAGTTGTATTGGGTTAATATTGATAGGGGGTTAAACAATAAGATTGTTAGAGGGATTTTCCAATACGTAGTCAAATTAAGGGTATTTTTTAATATGCCACGAACACACGTGATATGTCAGAGGTTTGATGAGTGAATCCCCCGTGACTTGGGTTCCAAACTGATAAGACTACTTGTGGTGCTCTCACCTCCAACCCTTGAACACTAGGGCTTGGAGTACCTCCCAAGACACACAAAAAATAACACTCCTTCTTAGCAAAATATGTACTTCCAAGAATTGGAGGTAACCATCATCATTCATCGACAGTGGCCCATCTCGCATCCATCACTACAACATACCCTGTAGAATGAATCTGGAAATCTTGGTAGTGCCTTGGCATCATTACATTTGAGCCTGAATATCTCGAAGCTCCATAGGGTTGATCCCTCTAAGACTAGAGTTTCTCAAAGCCTACATGATTTCTACTGGCTCAATCCTACAAGAACGGATCCTCCTGGATGAAATACGACTTGTCCAAATCCCTCCATTGTCATATATGAAACATCATAGTCAAATCAAGAGTCTAGCCTTCCAACTTGCAGTCCATCACATGAAGACCTCTCGATCAACCAGATCTCGTCCATGCTAAAGAAACCCTTGAGTTGTCCCACGCATCCTTGATAAGACATAGGAAGTCCATGATCTACAAACTGATACACAACATACTGAAGTGTTGTAGGTTCACTACCAATCAAACAAATCTCCCATCCTATCTCCTCATGTATTCTATCGAGACCACATCTCCATGTCTTCAGCTGAACCTTCTACTAGATGATCTAGGCACCCACAACTCCGTCTGAGTTTCTTCATTGTGCACACTCTGATTGACTGTCCCTCAAAGTAACTTAGATATGCTTTGATACCATGTTGAATTTCCACAACCTTGGATACAGGATATAATCTTAGAATCCCTGATGCTACCAAACCAAGAATGTCAACAATACTACTTTTCATAGCTAAATATAAACAACATCAAATCACACATGCACATAGTATAGACAACTTTTTCCAATTTTGTATAATAACCCAACTTTTTTATATTAATCAAGATATAATACAACACTCCTGGGCTATCGTATTAGGAATAGTGGACCTCACACAACCACTAGTGCAAGATACAAAACTAGGTGTTGGTGTCATTACATTTACAACTAATCTGCCTAGAACAAGATACTCTGATCATCTAGCTGTTGCATGCTCTCTTAGCTCCTTTAGTTGTACCCTATAGTTGCCTGGTCCTATGGCTCGCGATGTTCAACCCCTATCTCTATCAATGCTTCAAGTCCTTTTGGCCACTGAATCTTGGATATCAAATCTACTCTCTATTTGTGCCTTTGTCCATCAAGGCTAGAACACACCAAGACTCTTGTCGTCTTGTTGACAACTCCACTTGTGAACAACCCTTGATCTACCCACTATTTCTCCTAAGCTACTCACGGAGTTCAACCCACTATGGCCTTCCTGTGTTGCATTGTTGGAGACCAACATAGGGCATGGAGGGTTGCCAACTATCAGTGCAAGATGTTGATCTCCTACAATGAACATGGGCTAGGAGGATTGGCCATCATTTTGTTGTAGAATTCCTTCTCCACAAACATGTCTCGGGCTCCAAAAACTGCTCCTGGTTTTACAAACCCTTAAGCTCAACAATTTCATCTCTCGCAACTACCTTTTTCCATCAAGTTGTTCATCACTGTGCTCCAACTTGAGCACTATCACATTGTCCTCTAACAGACCATAAGTGCATAATTCACTTTCACATTTTTTTTACTCTCACACTACCCTCCAATAATCCATGAGTGACCAAGTCTATGCCATGACATCTCCACACATGACTCCCAAAATAATTCTATAATTGACCCTTTTCTCTACAATAGAGGAGCTACTATACAAATCTAGGTACATCAAAATTTCCTTCACATGGGACACCATCTATTCTTCAACAAAGGGAACACCTACAACACTCCTTTCTTTTTTTCTCTTGCCTTCTAATCTGATGTGCCTGTTGTCACCTTGGCTACTTGGTTGGCTACACAGCAGTCCACATGGGTTCCTCCAAACAACTCCTAAGGCCTCCTCAAGTTCCCCATCAACTGATCCACACCCTAGTCAACATATTTGACCCAACATCCCTCCAAAAAAAGGTGCACATGTGCTTGTATCTTGTTGTTCGTGACACCTAGTTAGGGCACATGTTGCAGTCCTAAATCCTCCCACATTCATAAAACATGCCATTTAAGGCTATGACACACCTCAAGAAAGCTACTCCTAGCCATGTCATCACTAAAGATAGATGACAAGCCTCAAGGAAGATCCTATGCAACCTAGTTGTGTGCTATGGTATACACCCTAACACAACAACCCTCCTTAAGTAGTGACCTCCAAAATAGTGCCCAAACACTCGTCAAACAACAATGTCTTTTCTCACAAGGAGCTCAGTCTAACAGCCAGCCTCCTTGACCTATAGAACATGAAACGTGGTCCCCTTTCCTAGCCCAAAGACAGTCCACTACCACTGCAGCTCACTCGACCTCCGTCACAAAATCCAGACCCTCCTCTATACTATCTAGGGCCTTTGTTTTGTTGCAGCTAGGGATAATTTCAAAGGTCCTTTTCCTTGAGATGATGTTTCATGAATGGATGCTAAAACAACTCCAATTCAACCTCTATTTATAGTGAAATGCAGGGCTCCAACGAATAGATGAAGAGACACATCGATTAGCTAATTTTTACATCAAGCCTACATTACTTGAAAACCGATAATTAGTTTTCAACTTCAAAAATGTATTTCTCCACTTATACAACTCGAAATTCGATGATTATCGAAGCGTTGTATTATCCTTTCCACCCTTTATCGTCTGATGCCATCATATGTAGAAATGTGCCTTCAGAAATACCCCAAACATGATTGGTTGAAAAACCCCATAATTGGTATCCAAGCCCACAATCCTACTTGTGGATCTTTGACCTCTAACCCGCGAACACTAGGGCTTGGATTACCACCCAAGATACATAAGAAACAACACTCCCTCTTAGCGAGGGATGTACTTGAAAGAATAGGAAGTAACCATCATCATCTGGTGACACTAGCCCATATGGCATCCATCCCTATAACATACTGTGTAGAATGAATCTAGAAATCTCAGTAGTGTCTCTACCTCATTACATCTAAACCTCAAGATCCTGAACCTCCATAGCATTTCTCCCTTTGACACTAGACTCCCACTAAGCCTACATGATATTCATTGGCTCAGTCCTGTAAGAACTCATCCTCCTGGATCAAATACCACTCATGCAAATCCCTTCAATCTTGGATATGCAACATCACAATCCAATGAAGACTCTAGGCTTCCAACCTGTAGTCCATCGCATGAATCCATGTCGATACACCTGATCTTTTCCATGCCAAAGAAACACTTGAGTTGTCCCACCCATCAATAACAAGATATATGTATTCCACGATATAAAAACTGCTACACAACATACTGAAGTGCACTAGGTTAACCACGGATACACCAGAACTCCCAACCCCCCTCACTATGTATTATATCAAGATCACATATCCATGTCTTTAGTTGAACCCTCTACAACATGATCTAGACTCCCACAACTCCATTTGAGTTGTTTCAATGTGCACAATTTTATTCATTGTCCCTCAAAGTAGCCCTAAATCCTCCCACAATAATCAAAATTCTGTTTAAGGGTTGTCGCACACCTCAAGAAGCCTACTCCCCACTCACGCTACCACTAAGGATAGATGCCAAGCCTTAAGGCATCACCCTACTATGTACTATGGCCAACAATCTAGCACAATAGCCCTCCTAAAGCAACGACCTCCAAAAAATTTCCCACACACTCCTCAAAAAACAACGTCTTTTCTCACAAGGAGCTCGGCCAACTGGTTAGCCTCCATGACCTTTAGAACAACAAATTTTTTCCTAATTTCTAGCCCAAAGATAGTCCGCTCCCACTGTAGCTCACTCGATCTCCATCATAAAGTCATACCCTCCTCCACATTATCTAGAGCCTCTCCTTTGATTTGGCTAGGGCTAATTTTAGAGCTCCTTTTCCTTCAGATGGTGTTGTACGAATGGATTCTAAAACAAATCCAATTCACCCTCTATTTATAGCCAAATGGGGGTCTCTAAAGACTAGATGAAGAGACACATCTATTGGCTAATTTTTACATCAATCTTACATTACTTGAAAACCAGTAATTAATCTTCAACTTCAAAAATTTGTCTCCCCACTTCTACAACTCAAAATTCAAAGATTCTCATAGCGTTGGATTCTCATTTCCACCCTCTATCGTCTCATGCCATAACATGTAGAAATGTGCCCCCGGAATTGCCCCAAATACGTTTGGGGTTAAAATCCCCATACTTGGGTTCTAATCCCACAGGCTAACTTGTGGTTCTTTGACCTCTAATGCTTGAACGCTAGGGCTTGGAGTACCTCCCAAGCTACACAAAAAACACACTCCCTCTTAGTGAGGGAAGTACTTCCAAGACTAAGAAGTAACCATCATCATCCGAAGGCACTAACTCATCTGGCATTCATCACTACAACATACCTTGTAGAATGAATCCGACAATCTCCGTAGTGCCACTTCCTCATTACATCCGAACCTAAAGATCTCAAACATCCATAGGGTTTCTCGCTCTAAGGTTAGACTCCCTCTAAGCCCACATGATCTCCACTAGCTCAATCCTTGAAGCACTCATCCTCCTAGATCAAACACTACTCATGAAAATCCCTCCAATCTCGGAGATGTAACATCATGATCCGATGAAGACTACAGTCTTCCAGCCTATAGTCCATCACATGAAGCTATCTTGATCAGTTTGATCTCGTTCATGCTAAAGAAACCCTTGAATTATCCCACCCATCCATGACAAGGCATAGGAAGTTCACGATCTACAAGACAAAACACAAGATACTAAAGTGCACGACGATCAACATCGACCCACGGAAACTCTGAGCCTATACCATCATGTAGTCTATCTAGACCACATCTCCATGTCTTCAGATGAACCCTCTGCTCCATTATCCAGAAACCCACAACTCCCTATGAGTTGCTTCAATGTGCACACTCTGATTCATTTCCCCTCAAAGTAGCCTAGATATGCACTTATACCATGTTGAATTTTTCGTGACCATGGATCTAGGATATAATCTTAAAATACCTAACACTACGTAACCAAGAATCTCAATGATACTACTTTGTACAACGGAATATAAACAAAGTTAAATTACACATGCACAAAATATAGACAACTTTTTACAATTTTGTACAATAACCCAACTTCTTTATATTAAACAACATATAATAGAATAGTTTAGGGCTCCTGTACTAGGGATAATGGCCCTCATAGATCTACTAGTACAAGATACAAAAATGGGGCTTGGTGTTAGTCCATCGATAACCAATCTGCCCTCAACAAGATACTATGACCAACTGTTTCTCTCATGCTCTCTCAGCTCCTCTCAATTGTACCTTGTACTTGATCGGTTCTGTGGCTCCCAATTCATAGATCCTATCTCTATCAATCCTCCATGTCCATCTAGCCATTGAATCTCAACTATCCAATCTACTCTCTAATCGTGTCTTCATCCATCAAGGTCACATCACATCGAGACAACTCTTGAGTTTTTCACAACTACACTTGTGAACAACTTTCGATATGCCAGCTGCTTCTCCTCAGCCATTCACGAACTTCAGCCCACTATGGTCTTCCTATACAACACCAATGAAGACTAACATAGGGTAAGGAGGGTTGGCACCTATGACTGTAAGATTTCCATCTCCTATGATGAGCACAAGTGATCCGTTAATTAAAAAAGGTATTATAGACTATGTGTGAATTTTCGTATGTTACTTAGTGCAATGGATCAAAAAGATTGTGAATAACATAAACACATAAACAATTTGAAAACACATTCAAACAAATCAACACAACCAAATTTAATAAATGAGTTCACCAGACTTGCTGGCTACATCTCTTGGTCCTTTCACTTCTAGTGCTGACCTCTTTATTTTGTCTCCAAATTCGTGTTACAAGTAGAGCTTGAAAACAGAGTCTCAAATAAGAAAATAAACATCACCATTGCGTTTAGCTCGAGATTTCTAGTCAAACGAGTATAAAATTGACCATATTTGGCCACTGTGACCTCCAGACCCCCTGAAACGGTCCAAAACCAGTTTTCGTTGGTTATCTCCCTGTAATATGCTATTGATAACCATATATAGGTGCAATGTGCGGTGAATGTGGGATAATGCGATAACATAAAATCAAAGGATTAGCGATCATGGGGTTGACCCTGACCATCTAGCCTTTTTCCGGCAAAGATCCCGATGCCAAAATCAATGGCTTTTGTGACACACACTCGCTAACTAGCTTGGTCGATCTCCACCTTCAATCAATCCCACGTGATCCAACGACTATCGCGCAATCTCGCGTAAATTCTTGCATGATCGATATCATATCAAGAGAGTGCGAGAAAAATGGTTTTCTCATGCTACGTGTCGCCCGCTAAGGTTAATCACGTGAAATTGATGAATACCATTTACCATTTTATAAGCACGCGAGATATTGCTTACCACATACGAATACTAGTCCTCTGTTATGCTAACATGTGGCTTAATCTGATCTCTTCATTTCTTAACTTTATTTTGCACGACATAATCCTAGTTGTCTATCTCCCTCATTCTCGTTTGTTGATCTGACTAATCCAACAACTGTGCTTCACTGCTACGTTCTTTTGTATCTCATCGTGTAATAGTCCTCTCGGCTTCTCTATCTATGTATTTATTCTTGCCATGTTCGACGGTAGCCTAAATGGTGAGCTAATTCCAGCGAAGTCATTGCCACTCTAGGAGGTTAGCAGTTTGATCCTCCCTAACCCTAAAATTTTGGGATTTCATGTCAACATTGGGCAAATCTGGGTTGTCACGTGTTAGCACCGGATTGGCCCGTGTAAACCAATCAAAAATTGCCACGTCACCTTCTTTGCTGACATCATCCAAAACCCGTGGCTCATTCTCAGGTTTCCACGTGTCCTGCTGACATCATCCAGAACCCGTGGCTCATTCTCAGGTTTCCACGTGTCTTACTGACATCATCCAGAACCTGTGGCTCATTCTCAGGTTTCCACGTGTCCTGCTGACATAGGCATTGATCGTGGACCGTTGACCGTTGACACTTGACCACACTTTCATCTGCATTTGAAGACTTTGATCCAGAGACAAAACTGAATCCATTTTGGATTAACAGGATAGGAGGAATTCCCATCATTTATTGTAGAGGTCCTTCTCCACACACACGTCTCAAGCTACACAAACTTCTCTTGGTTGATTAGGTCCTTGAGCTCAACAATTCCCTCTCCCATAACTACCTTTCTCCATCAAGGTGTTTCTCATGGGCCTCCAACTTGAACACTATCACATTGTCCTCTAGTAGATGATAAGTGCCAGATCCACATTCACATTTGGTCTACTCTAACGCTACCCTCCATCACTCCACAAGTGACTAAGTCCTCGTTCTAACATCTGCACCTAGGTAGGGTGTCACCAAACCTACGAGACCCTTAGGCAGAATTGCCAACAAACTTATGCTAGGCACCCTTTTCTCTGTCATATAGGAGATATTGTGCAAATCTGGGTACATCAAAATTTCCTTCACCTGTGACACCATCTACTCATCAACCAAGGGAACATCTGCAACAACACATGTACTTTTCCCCTTGCCTTCTAATATGATTTCCTTGTTCTAACCTTGGATTCTTTGTATGCTACCCAATAGCACATGTGGGCTCCTACAAACAAATCCTAAGCCCTCCTCAAGCTTCCCATCAACTCACCCATGCTCTAGTCAATATCTTTGACCCGACATCCCTCCAAAAACACTACTGCACATGTGTTTGAATCTTGTTGCTCATGACACCTGGTTAGGGCACTTGTTGTAGCCCTAAATTGTCCCACAGTCATCAAACATTCCCTTTAAGGGTTGCAACGCACATCACGAAGCGTACTCCACACCCACATTGTCACTAAGGATACATTCCAAGCCTCAAGGAACTTCCTACACAACTGAGATGTGTGCTAGGGCCCACAACTTAGCACAACAACCCTCCTCAAGAAGCAACCTCCAAACAAGTACCCAAACACTCCTAAAACACAATGTATATTCTCATAAGGAGCTCGGCCTAACAACCAACCTCCTTGGCCTCTAGAACAACAAAATCAGTACCATTTTCTAGCCCTAAGATAGTCTGATGTCATTGTAGATCACTCAGCCTCCATCACATAATTCAGATCCTTCTCCACGTTGTCTAAGGCCTCTTCTTTGCTGTTGTTAGGGGTAATTTTAGGGCTCCTTTTCCTTGATATGATATGCACAAATGGATGCTAAAAAAACTCCAATTCACCCTCTATTTATATCCAACTGAGGGGAATAGATGAAGAGACACATCTATGGGATAATTTTTACATCAAGCCTACATGACTTGAAACCCAGTAATTATGTTGTGTTGTTCACAGATCCACTTGTGAACAACTATATATCTGCCCACTGCTACTCCTTGGCTACTCAGGGAATTCAGCCCACTTTGGTCTTCTTGTGTTGCATAGATGAAGACCAACATAGGGGATAAAGGGCTACCACCTATCACTGCAAGATTTCCATCTCCTACAAGTAACATGATCTAGGAGGACTCCCCATCATCGTTTGTATAATTCCTTCTCCACACACATGTCTTGGGCTCCACAAACTACTTGTGGGATATCACACACTTGAACTCAACAACTGCCTCTCTTGCAACTACCTTTATCGATCAAGGTGTTGCTCACTAGGCTCCAACTTGGACGCTATTATGCTATCCTACAGTAGACCGTAAGTTCTCAATACACATTCACATTTGGTCTACTCTCACGTGGCCCTCCATCAATCTACAAGTGACCAAGTCCTTGTTGTAGCATCTACACCTAGTTATGGCATCGCCAAACCTAGGAGACCCTTATACATAGTTGCCAACAAACTTATCCTATGTGTCCTTTCCTCTGCAATAGAGGAGCTATTGCGCAAATCTAAGTACATCAAAATTTCCTTCACCTAGGACACCATATACTCATTAACCAAGGGAACATCTACAACACTCCTTGTTGTTGTCCTCTTGCCTTCCAATATTATGTGCATGTTGTCACCTTAGATGATTGGTAGGCTACCGAAGAGTCCATGTCGGCTCCTCCAAACAACTCTTAAGGCCTTGTCAAGTTTCCCATCAAATGATCCACGCTCTATTCAAACATTGTTGTGCATGTGTTTGTATCTTGTTGTTCATGGCACTTGGTTATGGTACTTGTTGTAGCCCTAAATCCTCCCACAGTCATCAAACATTCCCTTAAAGTGCTGCATCACACCTCAAGAAGCGTAATCCTCACCCAATCTGTCTCTAAGGATATATGCCTAGCCTCAAGGCACCTCCTATGTAGCCCAATAGTTTTTTATGGCCTATGGCCTACCATAATAGCCCTCCCAAAGTAGAAACCTCCAAAACAGTTCCCAAACACTCCTCCAAAATCAACGTATTTGATCACAAGGAGATTGGCCTAATAGCTAGCCTCATCGACCTCTAGAATAGAAAACTCAGTCCTCTTTTCTAGCCCAAAAACACTCTCCTACCATTATAGCTCACTCATCATCCATCACATAATTCAGACCCTCCTGCATGTTGTCTAGGTCCTCTCCTTTGTTGCGACTAAGGCTAATTTCAAAGCTCCTTTTCCTTGAGATGATGTTTCACAAATGGATGCTAAAACAACTCCAATTAACCCTCTATTTATAGCCACATGAGGGTATCTAATGAATAGATGAAGAGACACATCTATTGGCTAATTTTTACATCAAGCCTACATGACTTGAAAACTAATAATTCATTTTCAACCTCAAAAATTCATTTCTCCACTTCTACAACTCGGAATTTGACGATTCTCAAAGCATTGGATTCTCCTTTCCGCCCTCTATCGTCTCCTGCCATCACATGTAGAAATGTGCCTATGGAATTGACCCAAACACGATTGGGTGCAAAACCCCATACTTCAGTTCCAAGCCCACATGCCTACTTAGGGGCTTTGACCTCCAACCCTCGAACACTAGGTCTTGGTGTACCTCCCAAGCTAAAAAAAAAAAAAATTCCCATGATACACGAGATAACAATAATTAACAAGAAACCAATAAGACATCAAATATTGTCTTTGTTAAAATGGATTCACCTTAATGAGGAGAAACCACAAAATAACTTAAGTATTTCCAACCCGAAGGAGAAAGAGTTGAAATGAAAGTTAATAAATGAAAGTTCCAAAAAAAACCCACAAACACGATCAACATTTCAGTTATTAATATTGGTAGTTATCATATGAATATAAATAAAATAATTTTTGTAACGATAACTTCGTTCAAGAGTGAGGCGAAGTGGTTACCTAGTATAGTTCTTGGGGTACCCTACATTCCCATATGGAAAAGAAAAAGTTTGAATAAGAATTAAACCAAAACCATAAATGGAATCGACAAATAAGACCTCTATAATAGGACATAAGAGAGTGAATTGAAGACATTAATCAGGAATAAAATAAGAATAATAAATGTTCTTCAAAGACAGAATAACCATGTTAAACAATTCTATGAAAATAAAATCGACCCCTGCAGGTTTCAATTAAGTCTTAATTAAGTTCAATTTACATGATAGAAGAAAGAAAGTTTCCTATAACTGTACCGGGCACAAATAAACGAAGATTGCATAAGAATATAAAATTCCAAATATAGAATACTAGTACTGTCATTTAAGAGCCTCCACGCATAATACTATGGTGAGAATAGTCTCACTATATATAAAAAACAAGGAAAGGAAAATCTATATAACCATTCATAAGAACCCTAAACAGTATTAAAAACTCCAAGGCAAGAAAAAAAATAGAATACCCTCAAATAACATCGAGGGTGATGGAAATTTTGAAGAAAAAATAGTATAAGAAAGTAACGAGAGTGAATCAGTACCCAATAAATATTATAGAATAAACAAGATAGAAATCCCTTTGAATTGGTAAAGAGTTCCATTTGGGTTGAAAAGTGTAAAAACACTATTTTTGCTTCTTCGAATACGACATGTGTGTATTTCTATGAGACTCCGAGACTCAGAGTAATCACGTTGTAGATTTGCAGTGAAGAAACAAACAAACGTATCAGTAATTAATGACGAATACAACCCAAATAAAAAGTTAGAATGGAAATAGTATACTTGGTTGCAAGCCTATTTAAAGGAAATATTGCCTGTGCGAAGATTCTCCGAGTTGAGAACGACAAGTAAACCCTTCCTTTGATAAATTGTAATGTCAATTGTTATTATATGATAGGTGGAGACCATTTTCTCAGGAAGGGGATTCAAAAGCACATGTTGGAAACCTCAGCGAGAAAAAGGACTAATGCCATTGAAGAAAAAAAAACTCAGTTGAAACCCTAGCCGTAGAGAGTTTCATGTCCAAGAGAAACTTTAGTAAAAATGAATTGGTGAGAACAAACCCCTGAAGGTCATTAAACCCTCATCGTAACCGTAACTTCAAATCAACCGTTGATTTGGCAATGGAAATGTAAGTCGTTGATAAACAAATGATGTAAATTATATATTATAAGGATTAAATTGGAGTAGGAATATAGGAAAAGAGGATGGTTGTGATGGTAAACCATTACAATTATACAATTAAATGGACATTTTGATTTATTGTCATGATGATGAACCATACAGGTTGGTTAGAAATTGGTCGACCTAAATCTTAAATTCAAATATTATGGATTTATTATGAACTTGAGAATATAATCATAAGGTTCCATATCAATTTTTATGGTAGTGTGCAATAGATTAAAGTCCAAAATCTTAATCTCATATATAATCCGACGAATTAAAATCGAATATTCTTATGGATTTATTATGAACTTGAGAATATAATCATAAGGTTCCATATCAATTTTTATGGTAGTGTGCAATAGATTAAAGTCCAAAATTTTAATCTCATATATAATCCGACAAATTAAAATTGAATATTCTTACCAAGAGGCTTTGAAGCATAGTGTTCCATAGGATTTCACCAAGAGTTGAATTAGACATGAAGTAATTTATAAGGTTGATAATTCATCAACGATACCATGCTAAATGGTATTCCCAAGGTTAAGGAGCCTCGTTCATTCAAGTTCATCCTGGACTCCCAAGGTTAAGGAGGCTCGTTCTTTCAAGTTCATCCTAGACGTCTTTACTTCTGCTTCACGTATGGAGATCAATTAGTTTAAGTCCATGATTCTTTTCTTTAAGACCGATATTACTATCCAAAGGAATTTGACGAATATCTTAGGGTTCCAAAGAAAATCTATCCCATCAAAGTACCTAGGGTCCCCTCTGATAGTGTGTTAGAAAATATATATTACAAAGCAATGGAACTGTTATGCTCTTAACCTGCAAGACGATACCAGAATACCAAATATGTGAAGAAATATATCCATAACATAGAACAGTGAGAAATAACATCAAGTATTTTATCATTTAGAAAGCAATGTTCACTTGCCTCTTCGAGGGGGCAACCTCCAATAGAGCAGAGCTCAATTACAAAATAAGACACGATGCTCCTCGCAGGGAGACTCTATCCTTTATATAGGATTCATACATGCAATACCATGGAGCAATACCATGGTTCTTATTAATACCATCTATCTAATACCATGGCCCATTTGCAACTAACTGTGGTCCCGTCATTAAATGCAGGTTAACCACTTACAATTATTAATATGGGCTTTATTGACTCTTTACTTAACTATAACTATGACTCGATCCTATTACATAAATAAGGGGGTTAGGGTGGGACCCTAACATGCCCTCCCCCATAAGAATAGCTTTGTCCTAAAGGTTGAAGCTGTTGAAACTGCTGAAGAATAGTGGTTGGTTCCCAGGTTGCATCTTCCGGAGAGGTGTCTTTCCTCTTGATGAGGACATCCTTGATCATGCAGCCACGCAGGTGCTATTCTCGTGTGTCGAGGACCTATTCGGGTTGGATCCAGATTGACCCTTCTCCATCCAGTTTACGTAGACTGATTTGAATTCTGCAATTGTTCCCAACCACTTTCATGAGGCATGAGACATGGAAAATTGGATGGATTTTTGCAGTGGGTGGCAAAGCTAGCTTGTAGGCCACTTCTCCAATGTGCTGAAGTACTTGATATGGTCTGTAGAATTTGGGAGATAGTTTTTGACAACCCTTGTCTTTGAGTGATGTTTGCTTATATGGTTGCAGCCTCAAAAATACCTGATCCCCTTCTTGAAATTGGCGTTCTGAGCGATGCTGATCTACCTGTTGCTTCATGCGGTTTTGAGCTTGATGAAGATTCTCTATAAGATGGGCGAGCATGATTGTGCGGTTCTGTAGGAGTTGATCCACTGCTTATACCTTTGAGCACCCCTTGATATAAGAAGTAGGGGAAGGAGGGAGTTGACCATAAACTGCTTCATATGGAGTCATTTTGGTGGTGGCATGATAGTTGGTGTTATACCACCATTCAGCTAGAGGTAACCACTGTACCCAGAGATGTTGCTTTTCTGAAGTGAAACACCTAAGGTAGGTTTCTAGACATTTTTTGACTGCTTCAGTTTGACCATCAGTTTGTGGATGATAGGAAGTACTGAGTTTTAGTTGGGTACCTTGTAGCCTAAAGAGTTCCTGCCAAAAATTACTGGTGAAGACCGGGTCGCGATCAAACACAATGGAAGTGGGCATACTATGCAATTTGAAGATCTGATCCATGAAGGATTGAGCGACCAAAGTTAGTGTAAAAGGGTGGGGTAGGGAGCAAAAATGAGCATACTTAGAAAGTCTGTCCACAACCACCATGATGATTGACTTGTTTCCTGACTTTGGAAGACCTGTAATGAAATCCATAGAAACCTCCATCCATATTGATGCTGGGATGGACAATGGTTGTAATGTGCCTGGTGCTTTGACTATCTCTCCTTTGTGGTGCTGACAGACGTCGCATTCCGCTACAAAACTGAGAATGTCCTTTTTCATGCCTGTCCAAAAAAATGATCTTCGAGTGCATGCATACTCTTCTGAAAGCCTAAATGTCCTGCAGTGGGGGATGAGTGCAACTCCGCCAAAATGCGGCTTTTGAGGGTTTATGTTGGTGATATTACGACTCTGTCCTTGTAGCAAAGAATCTCATCTTGACACGAGTAACCCTTGGTGGAATTTGGATCCGCCTGCAATTTAGTAATGAGTTGGGAGAGCCAGGATGTGAAAACCATTCCCTGTGAGCCTCTTCAATCCATTCTGGAATGGGAAGGGAAATTGTGAGCAAGGTACATTCCTCCTCAAATTGGCAAGATAATGCATCTGTTACAATATTTTCGTGCCCTTTCTTGTAAATTATCTCATAATCATATCCCAGCATTTTGGTGAGCCATTTATTTTGTTGTGGTGAGGATAGGCGTTGCTCCAAAAAATATTTAAGACTTTGATGGTCTGTGCGGATTTGGAAGTGTCACCCCAATAAGTAAGGTCGTCATGTATCTACTGCATGTAAGATGGCCATCATCTCCTTCTCATAGGTAGATTGTCCTAGATTCTTCCCACTTAGTTGTTGGTTTGTGAAGGCCAAGGGTCGACCTTCTTGCATTAAGACCGCCCCAATACCCGTACCTGAAGCATCACACTCAATGACAAAAGATTTGGTGAAGTTGGGTAGTGCTAAGACTAGAGTGGAACACATGGAATTTTTGAGAGCTGTAAAGGCCTGTTGTGCTTCATCATTCCAGAGGAATGAATTTTTCTTGAGGAGTTGAGTGAGGGGCCTCGCAATGTGACCATAATTGTGGACAAAGTTGCGATAGTAGCCCATGAGACCCAAAAATCCTCTCAAGCTCTTCAAGGTCTAAGGTTGAGGCCAATCCTGCATTACTTGGATCTTTTTGGGGTCCACCTTGACACATTCATGCCCCACAATGTGGGCCAAATACTCAACTTCTTCCATGCCAAAAGAACACTTGGACATCTTAACAAATAATTTATGCTCGTGGAGTAGTTGCAAGAGCAGATCTACATGCTGAAGATGTGCGACCCAAGTGCGATTGTAGATGAGGATGTCATCGAAGAAAACAAGGACAAATTTTTTGAGATATGGTTTGAGCAGGTGGTTCATAAGGCTCTGAAAAGTAGATGGGGCATTACAAAGACCGAATGGCATGACCAGGAACTCATAATGGCCTTCAGGAGTTTTGAAACCAGTCTTTGGAATGTCGACTTCTTTCATGCGAATTTGGTGGTAGCCTAAGCGAATATCAAGCTTAGTGAAGAATTGAGCCCCATTTAGTTCATCCAACAAATCATCAACAACCAAGATGGGAAATTGTTAAATACACATGAGCAACAACATAATCTGAAAGATAAAACCTGAGAATACATTTTTTGTTAACAAGAGATATACATTTATAGTGCATGGTTTGACCGTTGGGTTCCACATCCCAAAGTCTCTTGGACTTTTTTTTGTCTATTCGGCTTCCACACTAACCCATTGAGGATTAGGTGTCCAACATTCCCCCCCTTAATCCGAAGGGTTATGTATGAGTCCAAGAAGAGAGTTGTAATACAAAATGTGCAAAAATGCATGGCAGCACTGGGCTGAATGTGCTCTTTGAAATGTTGGCATAAAAGGTGGTGGCTTAAGGATGACCACCAACACTGGAATGCTTAGTGCAGTTCTCGAAACTCTTCCAAAACTGGCAAGAAGCTGAAGTCTTCTGCTAGAGGAAGTGCTCCTGTTGTTTTGAAGAGGGAAACCTTCAACCATGAAAGGGAGGTCTCACCCCGCATAAAAGGGAGAACTTCAACCTGAAAAGGGAAGTCTCGACCTGTGATGGCTTAAGGATGACCAAGCTGAAGTCTTCTACTAGAGGAAGTGTTCTCAATTTTGTTCCTGGAATTCTTCCAAAACTGGCAAGAAGTTGAAGTCTTATGCTAGAGGAAGTGTCCAAGATTAGCAACTGAACGCATGCTCAGGGGCATCTTTGTTTCTGGCTACAACTCTGAAACTGGTGTGGCAGGTTGTGGCTCAGGCTCACTTGATGTGAATTTGAAGCTTGTAGATGACCACCATTTCCCCCCCTGTCAGATACAAGGTGAGATGATGGAGAAAACTCAACTGTAAGACTGTTCAATACTCTGGAATAAGTTTTGACATGTGCTTGGAATATCTTCTTGGTTGTTGATGCCCATTGCCAAGAAGCAATCCATCCAAGATGAATCTTTGTTATTACAGGACGTTTGTTTCTGAAGCATCTGTGTGAAGAATGGGTGGTTTTATGATAGTGATTACATGGATGAAGATCAAAACAGTGATCTTTCAAATGGCCAACTCGGTCACAGTGTTGGCATTTCACAATCTGTTGTTGTTACTGTGGAAGAGGGGCAGAATCTGGAATAGCTGGCGGTGAACTGTCATGAGGAGCAGGTGAACTGTCATGAATGAATCCATCACTCTGAAACTGAATGGGCTTTGAGTAGTCTAGAATATGAAAGGACAAGTCCTTCTCATATCCGAGACCAGTTCTATGCTTGTTTTGGATAAGCTGTTCGCAAGGTCTGATGATAGGCTTGGGAACTGCAGAATGAGTTTCCGCATCTGCATGTACAACTGTTGCTTTATTGGGTACTAAATCTGAACCAACTGTAACATTATTGACTTTCTTCTGATGGGTTGCAGTCTCAATGTTCTGAACAGAAACATGTTCAGGATGACTCCTCTGTTTTAATTCTTCTTGTTGTAGCTGAGATTCAAGCTGCAAAAAATCAATGTTTTCCTGTGCATTTTGCAGATAGGTTTGGATGTCAAAGAGAGTGTCTTTGTTGACCTTCACCGTGTCTTCAATAGTAGACAACATTAATGTGCTCAATAGCTCTAAAAAATCATTGATTCTGGCCATTGTCTCAGCAAAAATGAAGACCTCAAAGGATTTCAACTAGAAATGCACCATTGTTCTTTAAGCTTCTTTTATTATGGCTTCAATTGATAAAATAAATCCCAAGAGATAGAGGTGGAGCTGGGCCCAAAATAGTAAAAAAAATCTGATATATTTATGCAATTATCTCCAAAATAACGTTGTAATTTGACTTTATATGTTTCAATGATTTAAATAGCAGCCACGCACCAACCATGCATCATATATGTGAGCCAACATACCCATACCAAATTACAGTCTTCATAGAAAGATACCAATGAAGCATGCACAATCTTCCACAATTTGTTTGGTATTAATAATGTTTCATAGTTCCACCACAGATACTTAATGACCCCATAACATAAAAATTGGAAATGGGTGGAATGAAGTTGAAGCTCCACTCCCACCAATGGCTCCGCCTGTCCGCTGATACTTCGGGTAAAAGCAAAATTGAAGTCGAAGAGGTCCACGAAAAATCAAAAGAATATCTGGCAATAGCCGATAAGTTCTGCCTTTCGCCTTTGAATGACAAAAGCTTCGATATTACTTACCCATCAAAGAATCAACAGGAGGGCGAGAGGAGACTAAAACCTGAGATGATTCAAAGTCTTGTGCCAGGTGGACGGGGTCTGGACACGCCCACATTGTCAGAAGAGGTGGCTGGCTATATTCAGGGGCTCAAGATGCAGGTGAACACCATGAACTCTCGCCAAATATTTGACAATGAATAGCTAGTCTCTCCAGGCGCACCCTATTTGGCAATTCCTACGTCTATCAGAATCGTGTAATTAACAAGAATGCAGACCAACATCATTCGAAGGGGGACTGCCTTTTTTTTCAATGTGATGGTCTCTGCTAACATCCTTCATAACATATTCAGCATACAAGCCTCTTTTCCAGCTGCTAGGATCAATGCTTAGCCTTCACCAGCACATATATAAGTGATTATAGCATGCAGCGCTCAACGTAATTTGATGTTCAACAAGTCTCCCAATGTACCAATAGTTTAATGTAATTTTTAAGACTGTAATCGACTTCATCCAGAAAGGATGGTCGAAGTCTTCAAAACCGATCACCAGTCAAAATCTCTCCTCAAATGGTCAGAGGAAGTCCAGTTGGCCATAAACGATCACCAGTTTCTCTTAGACAATGCTCTCCTCTTCCAAGACGTGGTCATACTCATAGTCTTTTCTTGGGCACCACCAGCACCGTCACCGAAGCTGTCTTTCATTTATAGTTCAAAATGGACAAAAGTCTGCCATGTTTTCAAACTCCATTGGTCGTACAAACATGCATAGATATTAGGGATCGATACATCTATCACTGGGTGGCAGGTTTTGGCTAAGCTTCGCGTATCTGGCTTCAGAATCTCATGATGAATCTGCCAAAATTTTCAGCAATATAGCAGAGAGCACATTCAGAACATTGAGACTGATGTGATGGAAAAATAGCAGATCAAGAGGAGTTATTCTTCAGGAGATGCCACAACGTTATCTATAATGGATGCAACGCTATCAGTTCCAATAACCTCCTGTGCGATAGCTGGATCTCTGAAGCACATCCACACCATGCCTGCCTTCATCATTCTCTTCTCCTCACACCCATTCAACAGAGCCATTATGATGCGGGAGCATGTGACTCAGAGGGGAAAAATCTTCCAAATTATTCCAAAAATCCAAAAAAAAATTTACAGGTAAGGGAGTGGGGTCCTTTAGCCTGAAATTTCTATGCTTTCTTAGTTAAAAATAGAATAAATTCTAGCAATAAATCATGCTATTTGTAATAGAGCTTTTCAAGATTTAAATCATCCTGTAAAGCATGCTTTTCTTTGTATCGGATAAGGACCGAGAGGGCCTATCCTCAGTTATAAATAAAGAGGCAACGAAGCCCTCATCAGACAGAAGAGAGGGGCGAGCGCCATAGTATTATTTTGGAAAATTTTGTTCTCTCGATGTCTCTTATTAAACGACTCTATGATATGCATGTGTAGAGTAATATGTACTTGTCGATTATTGGATAGTGCGACGGTGTTGAAGAGTTTCTATTTCCTCACACTGTAAATGTTGTATGTTAATCATTGAATCTTTTCCCTTTTCATTTTATGTTTATACAGGCTCGATTTTATAATAGCGCATATGTCTCTGCTTATAGCAAGAACTCTTGCATAATTTCATTAAGTGGTCGTCGTATATTTGAAATCTTATAACTGTAATTTCTTACCCACGTTGATCCGAGACCATATCGGCGTCAAGAGGTTCATTGGAACTGATAATTGAATGCTCGATTTACAAATCCTTCTGGTCCGAAAGGAGCCATAGCGTGACAAAGGGCCGAGTTCCGAATTTGGAGCCGAATTAATATAAATTGAAACATATATGTATCGCTAGGTCCGTTATCTCGGAGGTAGAAGAGTTGTTAAGTGAGTCGACTGCCGAAAAGCGGAACCACCGATTTATTAAAGGGAATGTATTAGTGCATCGGATCCGCTGATTCGAAGGGAAGAAGACCATCACTTTGGCGATTGCGACTTATATATATATATATATATATATATATATATATATATATATATATATATATATATATATATATATATATATATATATATATCGGTGAAACTAGCATAGAGGGCGGCGATACATAACTATCACCGATGCGATACATATACACAAGCCTTTGCCCATGGTAAAATTCTGTCTATAAACGTCGCTGATGCAAGAGGAATATATAACGTGAATATATATTTGTTGTATGCGTAAGTCCACAAAAAGGGATATTTCTTTTAAGAATTCCCGAAAGCCACTGTTTGATAATAAAACATGACCGTGGTGTTTTTTTAAAAGAAATGAAATATCAGTTTAATGACTGATGCGCCAAGAACTGAAGAAAGGGAAATTGATCAAGATATAGAAGAACTTGTAGGTAGATTAGGGAGATTGTCTCTAAAGCCTGCACCCTCACCATCACATTATTATTCGCAGAAGTCATACCAACATTATTGAAGACAGGAGCATTGGTATACAGAGCAGCATATTTCAGATCAAGTAGTAGATATTTTGTAGAGAGGACAATCATACCGGGCCTGATTTGAGCGCAGAGCTACCACAATAAGCATTGAGCATTCAGAGAATCAACAGAGGCATTTTTTTCAGGCCAACACGCAAATGGTCAGATAGATCACTATTCATGGCAGCTAAAAGAGGGTAGAAGTTAAGCGTTATGACTGGGAGTCTAGATAACACAAGAGGTGAGGAGCGTTATGGCAGGGTAGGAAGGTTACAAAGACGTTAGAAAGAGTGTTGGTAGAAATTTTGTAAGGGAGAGGAGCATTTTCTTATCCAATGGACATGTATGTAGAGACATGAAACAGTAAGTGCGCAGATGTTCTCTTTTTTTGCTGAACATCCTAAAAACATGCATATAATCTCCAAGCCAACAAATTCGCAGACTTGAAGCCTTCAATCACATGATCGACCATTCAGATCTCCAGTAGACGAGGTTCAATTCCAGCCTTCGTACTTTGTCACAATTAAATATAATTCAAACACTAACTCCCACCACTTCCTTACCAGGAGTGCCACAAAAGACGAAAAAATTTCAAGAGACAAACGTTGCAACACGTTCTTGAACAGTGTAAGAAAGCCTTAAAATCTATTCTCGGTAACGTTAGAGATCAAATCATATGTAGAGACAAAGAAATGGTTGCACATAAACGTCGAGAGGAATCCCTTAGTGTGTTCATCTACATTCAGGAAGAACAGATAACGAGATAAATAATATATAGAACACCTATCTGAGGAATATCTCACACAGAGTGGACGCAATATAAACGTTGTGTTGACACATTCAACTTCTTCAGTTCTGCCCACAATTCCCGTGGTTGTTAATAATTATTTTTCGACGTCAATCTCACTGCAGGATTATCATTGCTTTCCAGGTTCTCCCAATTCGAAGTGCAGTTTTTCTTACTTGAAAGATTCAACACCCCAATTCACAGTGAATGAGATAGGGCTTCCTAGAGCCGAGTATGATCACAAAATATGAAGCACAGTCAAGAAAGATGGAATCTAGGGCAACAATTATAATGAGTAGTAGTTCTGGTCGAGGGCAATAGCTTTGACGAGAAGAGAGACTATTACAACAATTTTGATGAGTGTAGGGTAGAACTGACACAAAGAGAAAGGCCATGAAATTAGTGCCTTTCTAGAAATGGAAAACAAATTTTGGAAAGAATGCAACGCTGACAATCTTTGAAAATGCCCAGGCCTAATAGAAGCTCTGATACCATGTTAAATACACATGAGCAGCAACATAATCTGAAAGATAAAACCTGAGAATACATTTTTTATTAACAAGAGATATACATTTATAGTACATGGTTTGACCGTTGGGTTCCACATCCCAAGGTCTCTTGGACTTCTTTTTGTCTATTCGGCTTCCACACTAACCCATTGAGGATTAGGTGTCCAACAGAAATTTATCTTTGACTGTCAACTTATTGAGGGTCCTGAAGTCTAGACACATACACCATTCCCCATGTTTCTTGAGCATCATGACCACTGGTGATGAATAAGGAATAATGTTGGGACGAATGACACCTGCTTCCAAAAGTTCCTTGATTATTTTTTCTATTTCATTCTTTTGGGCGAACAGATATCTATATTGGTGCACATTTGGTGGTTGGGCTCTTGGGACCAAAGTGATGCTATGAGCATGTTCCCCTCCCGAGGGTGGAAGCTCATGAGGCTTGTCAAAGATTGGTAGATGGTTATTTAAGATCTGTTGCATCTCAGGATGAATCAAAAGAGAATTGGGTTCGAAGGCCTGGATGGCATTAAATTGAGCTATAACTCCATGATGGCCCTTTTTTTAACAATTTTTCCATTTGATGTGAGCTGATGATAGAGGGAGCTCTCGTCTGGAGTACGCTGAGGGTATGTGTGTCGTTGTTCTGCTTAAAGCTCATATATAACTCCTGGAAATCCATTGTGATTAGGCCAAGTGTGCGAAGCCATTTAGCACCTAGGACAATGTCTCACCCTCCCATGTGTATGGAAAACATGTGGGTCTTTAACTGATAATCCCCCATTTGAAGTTTGACATTTTCATAGTGGCCTTCACATTTCATTGTTCCCCCATCAACAATTTGGACTTGGAAGTTAGAAACTGCTCGTCCGAAACAATGCACTGCTTCTGCGATTCTTTGATGGATAAAATTATGTGTACTTCCACTATCAATCAAGACTACTACTGGGTGATGCTTAATAAAACCTCTGATTTTGAGAGTTTGAGGTGAAGAAATCCCTGTCAAAGCATGTAGCAAAATAACTAGTTCTTCAGGTACATTGTCCTTCTAGTTGTCCTCTTCTTCCTCCTCTAGTTCCTCAAGTGGTGGGGCTTCCTCCGATGAGCTATGATCAGTAGCATCAATTTGAAAAAAATTGGGCTCCTTGCATTTATGCCCGGGGGAGTATTTTTCATCACAGTAGTAACATAATCCCTGCTTTCTTCTTTCCGCCATTTCTGCAGGTGACACCTTTTGAACCTTAAGTGTTTGGGTAGTGCTATGAGCCTGTGGTGGGTAACCCTTGGCAGTGAAATTTGGGCGATTGGATTGGACCGCTAACGTGCGTTTCACTTCATGAGCTATCCTCCAAGCCTCCAGCCATGAGGGAGGGTGGTGCAGTCAGACATGAGCTTGTATGGCCTCCTTAAGACCACTGATAAAACATTCCATGTAGAACTCATCTTGTAGACCTAAAGTGTAGAAAGCTAAGGCTTCAAAGGCTGTAATATATTCATCCACTGTTCCAATCTATCAGAGCTTAGTGAGACGACCCAAAAAAGCAGAGTCATGGTCAAAGCGATCCATAAGAGCTTTTTTGAATGTGTCCCAAGTCAAGGGCCTTCCATAGCAACGTTGATGCCATTGCCACCATTTCCATCTTTCATTGTCCAAGTACATGCTCCCCACACTAAGCTGAGTGGCATTATCCAGGATGTAATTTAGATTGAAATATTGCTCCATTTGTGCTATCCATGTTGTCGGGTGAGAGCCACCAAATTTATGCATGTCTAGCTTGGGTGGTTGCGGATGAGATTTTTGGTGGGTTCCCCCGAGGTGAAGAGAGTGGCTAGACTCACCCTCACTGTGTTCATTGCCAATATATGCGTCCTCACGGGCTCCGCCTTGCCCATAGAGAGTGTTGTAGTTATTTTCGTCCGCTGGTCTTGGATGTCTTTCAAGGATGCTTCAAGGGTGTCCATCCTTTCATTTGCCATATCTTGATTTCTAGTTTGCACCATGCACCGAGCCGATTTACTTGAAATTTGGGACCGCCTGAATTTTTTTGGCACAAACAATTGAATGGTACCACCTTGCTCAACTCGTCGTCATGATTCTTATGGGCTAAGTCACCAATAATCGCCCTGGGGGGTCTCAGACTTTTTTCCTAATGGAGTTTTACTCCTTGCTTAGGAATACTGCAGTAGCCGAATCCCCGAAATGTTAATGCTGCCAAAAGTCCTGTGAAAATCACGCCCATGTATAGGAACCCACGCAACTGCTCAAATCTGGATGGTGGATCTGATGGATCTAAGAGCTCTGAATGGTTGATCGGATAGATCTGAATGGTAGAACAGATTGCTGCTGCAGATCTAATGGATCTGATAGATTTGAATGGTTGTTCTGATAAATATGAACTGTGGGACTGATTGCTGTTGTTGCTGCAAAACCCCACTTGTGAGATCTGATCTAGCTGAGATTATGCGTGATCCAGAGATAGAGAAAGGAACTATGGTCTCGAGGAGTGTCATGTGCTACAGATCGCAATATACATAAGGGTTTGACAGTAGTACTTGGCCCAATTTTTCAGGGCACTAACCAAGGAGGATCAACCATACCCTTAGTCGTACAACTTGACTACCCTATCGTACGAGTGAGTAATCTCTTCGAGTGATGTTCTTGGTGTATTATAGTAGCTAGACGGCCAACGGTTTATCTATGGCGAGCTTTCAAGGGAGCTAGGGGGCTTCCAATATACCTAAAGGGTACTTGGAAGATAGTCTATGCGCGGTTCTATCTAATGTGCTACTACTTGAAGGGGTACCCACAGGGGTTACAAGGGAGTCCAACAAGTGTGACCACCTCTTGTATTTCCTGTGTGCATGCCTCCCCAAATCCACAGGTTTATGTGCTCAACGATAGATCTCGTGGTTAAAAGACGTCGGAACACGTCTGTAGCCAAAAAAAAATAAAAAATTGCTCGAAAATGGAGATCCCACCGGCCCTGGAAAGCGCTCTGATACCACTTGTTATGCTCTTAACCTGCAAGACGATACCAGAATACCAAATATGTGAAGAAATATACCCAGAACATAGAACAGTGAGAAATAACAACAAGTATTTTATTATTCAAAAAGCAATGTTCACTTGCCTCTTCGAGGGGGAACTTCCAATAGAGAAGAGCTCGATTACAAAATAATACACAATGCTCCTCGCAGGGAGTCTCTATCCTTTATATAAGATTCATACATGCAATACCATGGGGCAATGCCATGGTTCTTATTACTACCATCTATCTAATACCATGGCCCATTTGCAACTAACTATGGTCTCGTCATTAAATGCGGGTTAACCACTTACAATTATTAATATGGGCTTTGTTGACTCTTTACTTAACTATAACTATGACTCGATCCTATTACATAAATAACGGGCTTAGGGTGGGACCCTAACAGAAACACACAAAATATTGCAAAACAAAAATTTAGAAAACACATAAAACAAGAGAGACACAGATATTCATGGTTCATCTAATTTGGGTTACGTCCATGAAGAAACAACCAGTTATTTCTTTATATTATTAAGAAAAATGAAGAGATACAACCTAAAACAGATCTGATGTAATTTACTCTTCGCCATCACACAATCTCCTCTCTCTTTCTCACTCAGAATAATAATCCACATCCGAAATAAAATTCCCTCATATGAATTGAGGGCTGCCTTTTAGGGAAAAAAACCCTAAATTAACATAAATTCTACTGTAAGATCATCTGCCTAACTAACGAATCAAATTGACTACGAAATTACAATATTTCTTAAGGAAATTTTTCATCTATGTTCCCATTAGGAAATTGGGTTCAACGTGATGATACCACTGAATAAAGAAGATAATCAGGCTCCACACACAACATAGTGCAAAAGTGGAAGGAGTCCAATTGGGAGAAAGTTATCTAAAAGCATGAGGAAAGGGTTAAATGATGGATGGTGAGAGCCTTGAACTTGGTTCGTTAGCTGATCCTAACAAAGGTGATGCTTTAGGCTATCTGAGGTAAACTTTTATCTATAATCCCTACTCCTAACAAAGTGATCCAAAACATGAAGGATGTGTAAATAGAAAGAGGCAAGAGGGCTTGGTATTTAAGATCCAAAGACAATCAACAGAGAAAATGGAGAAACATTATGGTGAAGATGGTTAAAATGGGGGTCGAAAGCATGGGAAAAACTGTGGAAATTAAAATATGCAACTAATTGCCAAACCAAACACCTAATCAAGCTCTCGGGTTCAATTTAGGGGTCGACTACTTGGAATTTACCATGGAATAATAGAGGCATCATACAAAAAAATTGCTTATGGCAAAAAAGAGACAAAAAGAGGCCATGTTCTGGGACGATGCTTGGAAGCATCAATCAAAGTTAAGAAAAGAGGAATGATGTCCCTTCAAAATAAGCACAGAACAATAGGGGTACAAATAATTCCACCAATGTTGGGATTAGGGACTGGGGAACAAAAAATGAAGATGATGGAATTTGAACATCTTTCGACATCCAGCCATGAATGACTTAGCCATTCAGAATTTAACAGAGGAACTAAGCAAGTGACGAATTTTGTTTAATAATGACCATGACCAGCTTAGGTGGGGGGAAAAGGAGGAGGGGATTTCAACCTTACAGAATCCGAAGCATATCTTAGTGTAGGAAATACTAGTTCCAATGACCCATCATGGAGGAAAGTATGATTGGCTCCACTCTGGCCAAAAATTAAAATTTTTATGTGGCTGATTTTAAATCGGAATGTTCTAACCTAGGACAATCTTATAAAGAGAGGATTTACAGGTGCATATTGGTGCTTCCTCTATGAAAAAGAAGAAGAAAATCTTAATCATATACTAAACACCTACAATTGTACAGAGACCCTCTCAGATTGGTTGACCTTCATCTTTCAACTAACATACTGGAACATGGAGAACATACATGAAAAAATAGGTAAATAATGAGTGTAGTATACTAAAAACATGGTGGAGAATATGATCCAAACTTAAATAGGAATGCAACAACTTACAAATATAATCATAAACACATAGAGGAAGTAGAAAAACACTTAATTTCGTTAATAGAAAATTATTGAAATATGGTTACAAACAGAATGGAAATAAGATACCTTAGGTAATGGTAGCTTATCTCTAAGAAGATATGTGGTGGCTACATGCCTCTGCACTATGCTACAATGAGGCTCAAGGTCCTATTTGTTATTGGAAAACATGAGAAAATCATAAACAACCAAAACCCTAACCCCACGAGATGTAACATGAAGAGTTTGTGGGCCCCATTGGGGTGAGTTGGGTAGCCAACTTCTTGGGGTCGTAACTTGGTCATATCATCTCCATTTGGCACATATGATACCTTGTTGGAGAGGCTTCTCCGAGTACTACACGTTTTTCCACATGCGCTTTCCTATGGCTATGGGCCTACCACGAACCGCAAAAAACACCTATTAGGGGGTCAAAACTGCTTCAGAGTTCAGGACCCGAAAGACTGCTAAAAATAGTAAATGCTGAAATGAACAAGGAAACAAATCTAACTGACTTGGGGGTCTAGGTGGAGTAGGTAGGGGCCATCAATATCCTCCTAGATCATTCCTCCCCCCTATGAAGCAATGGTCCCCATTGCATGTAGAGCATCCATGAGGTTAGGAAATTTCTGTTGAACTTGGTCCTTGGTGAACCACTTGCCCTGGTGAAGGAGTTGGCCTACTTTGAAAAATCGATATAGTTGTATCCTCTACTGGAGAGACTTATTGATCTGTGTTTCCATGATCTGATCAGTTGTGGCCTATTCCATGCAGTTTGGGTTGAGCTTTGTTGGTTCGAGTTATTCTACAATGTATGACGTGTCCACCAATGGTGGAAAGTATGGCCGAAGGAGGTCTACGTTGAACACTAGGTGCATACTAAGGAACGGTGCGATTCCGAGCTTGAAGGCATTGTCACCGATGACCTTGGTGATGGTGTATGGCCCATATCAGAGTAGGCGAACCTTGTGGTGGGGTCCAACAAGGTGCTCCTTCTGCAAATGTAGCCAAACTTTGTCACCCACCTAGAACTTTTGCGACCCTTGATGTTGATCATGGTCCTACATGTACCTAGCATTGAATCTATCCAATATATCATGGACCTATTGGTGGATGTGTTGATTGCACTCAATGAATATGTTATCCCTTTCAATTTTGGACTGAACGTGAGTCAAATCTACCTAAGTGGTTGCAAATGGGATGACCACATCAACGGGGCATAATGGATGAAATCCTAGCCCGACCTGAAAGGGGCTACAACTTGTTAAGTTGTGGAGAGCTATGTTATAGCTATGTTGGACAAACAAAATACTTTTATCTGACATGCGTGGATGCTTCAAGTTGTACATGCAAAGAATGTGTACGATCATAATTTTGACTACCTCTATTTGGCCATCAGTTTGGGGATTGAAGGCCGTGGACTTAGTAAGTTTTGTATCCAGCATGTACCAAAGACTTGACCAATGAATTGTGGGATCCCAAATTGTACCCACACTCACTCAAAGAAGAGCTTAGCAGTGGCCTCTGAAGTGATACTCTTCTTGCAGGCCACCATGATGGCCATCTTAGAGAATCTGTCGATGAAAACAAAAACACAATCCTTTTCGTGATTAGTAGAAGGAAGACTCGACATGTAATCCATGGAGATAGATTCCCAAGGCTAGATAAGAGTAGGTAGAGGAGTATACAGGCCTTGTTTCTTGATGGTTAGTTTGGAAATGGCGCAAGAAGTACGAGATCTAGTGTACTTCCCAAGATCCTCACGAAGTTTCGGCCAATAACAATACTTCTCTAATACCACCACTCTTTTTTGTAATCTAAAATGTCCAACAACCGTATTGTAGTGTGCCTCCCAAATCATCTTTGAATGCTCACTTGAAGGAACACAGATGTGTCCAAGGTGGCATAATAGTGCATCCTCAAGGTGAAATTTTGGAACTTGCATCCCTTCCAGGAGTGTCTCGTATATGTTGTTGAATTTTGGATCGCTCTTGTAAAGAAATGGCCACCCCAATGTCTCACGCCCAAAAAATTCAAGCACAATGATCAACACCATGACTGGTCGTTGGTTGAGGCAATCAGTGACATTATTGGTGCTGCCCTTCTTATACTTAATGCTCAATTGGAACTATTGCAGATAGGTGGAACATTTTTCATGGCGACCATTCTAAAACTTCCCTTATGTATGTATGAACTGTGGAGGTGAGTGATCTATGTGGATAATTGTTTCCTTCCCCAGAATGTAATGCTTCCATTGACTACAGGCCTGCATAATGGAATGAATTTCTTTGTCATAAGTGGGGTACTTTTGGATTGTGTCTGAACGTGTCTCACTGTGGTAAGCCACTGGATGCCCATGCTGAGTAACAACCACACCAATAACGTAGTCATAGGCACTTTTCTCAATCTCAAATGGTTTTTGCATGTCTGGTAATGTGAGCACAAGTGCATAACAAAGGCGATTCTTCAACTTGGATCATTCTTGTTGTTGAGTTTCCAACCAAAACCACTTTTCTTTCACTCCGTTCTTGGTGATTTGACTTAAAGGCCAAGTGATATGAGAGAACCAAAACATGAACCTACAATAGAAATTGGGAAGACCCAAAAAGCTATGGAGATCCATTAGAGTGGATGGGGCTGGTCAAACTCAATGACTTGTATCTTGAATGAATCCACAAGTACATCATTCTCATCAATGGTGCACCATATATATTGAACTTGGGTCAGGACAAAGGTGTATTTCTCCAAGTTAGCACGCAACTTGTGTTGTCATAGGGTTTGAAGGACCTATCTAATATGGTGGAGGTGCTCTTCCCAACTCTGGCTGAGGATCTGGATGTCATCTAAATATTCCACCACGAATGTATTTGTGAAGGGTCACAAGATGTCGTCCATCAATCTCATGAAGGTTGAAGTGGCATTTGTCAATTCGAATGGCATGACCGACCAATTGAAAAGGCCCTCATTGTATTTGAAGGTAGTCTTCCACACATCGAAGGATTCAATAGGCACCTGGTGATAACCTTACTTCAATTCAATCTTGCTGAAATATTTGGACCCCTTGAGTTGGTCGAGAAGGTCATCAATCCATGATATTGGGTAACTATTCTAGACAATGATCTTGTTTAGCACCCGATAGTCAATACACAGCCTCCAGGTGCCATCTTTCTTATGTACCAATACAATCAGGCTCCCATAGGGTGATGAGCTGGGCCTGATGTTCCCTTTATGTAATAGTTCTTGAATCTTCTTCTTGATCTAATAATTCTCAAGAACAAAGTGTCGATAGATCAGTCCATTGGGTAGCGTCATGGCTAAGGTCAGATTGATGGAGTGCTTGACCTGAGAGTGCAGCGGTACCCCTAAGGGCGAGGCGAAAATACCCTTGTACTCCTCCATGACCTTGTCCATCTATTGATGTTGTGTAGAGGAGCCCTGCCTGGAAGCCATGGCCACAACCTTCTTCTGGCCCTAAGGGCGAATCATGAGGAAAAATATTTCTTGGTATAGGAAATGATCTTACTACATTTCTTCATAGTGATCAAAGAGATGGCGGTAGGAAAGGCTAGCTCCGGTATCTTGTACAACTTACTAGCCAAAGTAATAATCAGAGCAAGGTCTAGACTCATATACAACATGTCGCTTCCACAAGTATGGTTGTCCTAACAATACATCAAAAAATTCAAGAGGAGAAACGTCACATAATACCTCATCCGAGAAAGGCTTGATGTTGTAGCGAACGCGACACTGCTAGCTGACGTGAAGATATCATCCTTGGTGAGGCCACCCAATATTGTATGGATATGGATGTGTTGTATGCTTTAGGCCCAACTGCTTCATGAACTCTGCTGAAATGAGGTTCTTTTGGCTCCCACTATTGACAATGAACTGCAGCAGAGAACCCTTCACTGAAATCTATGAGTAGAAGAGGCATTTCCCCTCTGGATCTTTAGGCTCAATGTTCTGGATCTTGGTGGAGGTCATAGTGGCATTGGGCTCCGCATTATTGATCTACTTCCATTTTTAAATTCCCTTATTAGGTTTTGATTCAAAGTTGGAACATGCGTCTGATTCGGAAGCCTTCAACTCATTCACAAGTGACTACTTGGCCCAACACTCATTTATATTGTGAGTGGAGCTCTTATGGAACTCAAACCATTTTCCCATGTCTTCGTCTTCATGGTGTTATTCTTTTCTTGTGGCTTTGGCAGGTTTTCATGGGTAGTCCTAACTTGGCTTGTTCCTTTGTTCTGTGCTTTTGGGGTACCTTTTCCTTACTTTGGATTTAGAGATCCAAAGTCCCTCTTCTTTTGTTTAAACTTTTGCTCAATCTTGATAGTGTACTGATATGCCATGTCGAGTAAGGAAATGTCAAGGACCTCCATCTCATCCTGGATGTACTTGTGTAGACAGTCACAGTACTTGCGCACCAGATGCCGCTCAGAGTCCTTGATACCTAGCTTTGTCCAAAGGGTATAGAAATTATTTGTGAACTCTGGCACATCTTGGTCCCTTCCCTACCATAGCATGGTCCACTTTAGGTATCTGTATTCATAGCTACCCATAGGGTAGTATTATTCCTTGATGGCATCTCATAAAGAATTCCAAGTGGGTGCGGCTGAAAAAAATGAGGATTCACTCTTTTCCTTTTGTTAACAATAGGTTTCCCACCAGTCCTTCACATGTGGGGTGGCTTTGAGAAGTGATAATCTAACCTTTTCCTGATTGGAAAAGTCATGAAATGAAAAATATCCTTCCAACATATTTAACCATTTATTTATGGCATCTACATCTATAAGGCCTTCGAATATGGGAATATCAAAGTTAACTTGTACCTTAAAGGGAGTTATGCCTATAGAGTGGTTGTTGGATGAAGATGCATCACCTGTGGGTAGCCCTCGAAGGATCTGGGCAAAGTTATCCATCATAGCACCCCTCTGGCGCTCGAGGGCTTCCTCAAGCAAAATTTTGAAAGGATCTGCTGCCCCCTTGTCTTTCATTTCTTCCGCCATGGGAGGTCGGTGGGTTTTGCAAGGCTAGTCTTGCAATGGTTCAACTAGATCAAGCCCTAACTCCTTATACCCTAACCTCATTAGGGACATGTAAAGAAAAATAGAGAAAGAGCATATCGCTCTGATACAACTGATCCAAACTTAAACAAGAATGCAACAAATTACAAATATAATCATAAACGCATATATTTAGTAGAAAAACACATCATTTTATTAATAGAAAGATAATGAAGTATGTTTATAAACAGAATGGAAATGAGATAGCTCAGGTGATGGTAGCTTATCTATGAGAAGAGATGTGGTGGCTACATGCCTTTGAACTGTGTTACAATGAGGCTCAAGGGATTATTTATTATTTGAAAACATGAGAAAACCCTAAAAAACCAAAACCCTAATCCCAATAGATTTAACAACAAGAGTTTGTCAGCCTCATTGGGGTTGGTTGGGCAGCCAACATCCCAGGGTTGTAACTTGGTCATATTATCTCTTTTTGGTGCATATGATATCTTGTCGAAAAGGTATCTCTTAGTACTATAGTTTTTTAATTGAGTTGTTGCTTGTGGCAATGGGTCTGCCACGAAATCCAAAAAAGGGTCGTTTAGGGGGTCAAAACAACTCTGAAAGTTCAGGACCCGAAAAAACTGCTAAAAATAGTAAATGCTAAAATGAACAAGGAAATAGATGAAACTGACTGGGGGGTCTAGGTGGAGTAGGCAGGTGGCCACCAATATCCACTTATACCAGAATATGACCTGGAATTTAATTCTTGGTTTCATTCTCTAGGCAGTCTAGAAGGAGCGAACCAATACATATTTTCTGATAATAAACATCCCATCCAAAACCTAGTAGAGGAAATAAGACGTCATCTTAGGGAGAAATTTACTAATATAGGCACTCAATCCTCAGAGGAACAATCATCCCCCTAGGAAGTGCAAATTATGATTTTTTTTTCATATTGAATACCTGAGTGGTTTGAGCCATTGACCTCATGAGCACCATATTCAAGTTGGCTTCATGGTATGGTTGATTCCCCTTGAAGTTTTCCTAAAACTAAACTTTGACAGGCCATAAAAAAGGAATCTAGGTAAGGCAGAGACTAGAGGAGTCACTCGAGACTTGATAGGAAAAATATGTAGACTATACTTCATAAACATGGGACAGACCTCAAAAAATGCAGCAGAATTCTAGGCCCTGAAGCATGGGTTGGAAATCATCATTCAGGAAGGAATGATGAATGTGATAGTCAAAGGGGACTCTACGTTAGCCATCCAAGTGGCACATCGGTTGAAATTTGGTTCATAGTGAGCAAAGTAACAAAGAAATGGCACATGACCCAGTTAATCAAACACATTTAGAAACATCTATAGGTGTTGAAAACTATGGAGTTCAACTTAGTTTGTTGCTCAGCAAAAGAATTGGTGGACAAGGTGGAAAATGCAGGGGTAGATAATGTCCAATCACTAACCGACATGGTGTGGGAGGAACTATCTGAGGGTCAATTGAAAAAGGAATGTCAAAGGTTGGCGGAGCGAGAATAATCAATGTCAGAAAGGCGGGTTGGTAGAGAAGTGGTAGGCTTGAATAAAGACAGCAACCCATTTGGCGATGTGAACAAATAACCCTCATTATATAGACAAGTAGCGCCAGTTGACAAATGAGAAGGGGTACCTGTTCACATTATACAGAATGGGTGGTGGTTGATGATGGGAGGGAGGGAATTTCCTCCTTAATTGATCATCCTTTGGATCACTTCATTAGTTGGAGAGGGCGAGGAGATGAGTGGAGAAGTATGACATCCCAAAGGAAGCATACTACAGTATTTCATCATGATTATGGTTATGTACATATTAATCGTAGTGGTGAATAAGAGGGAGGTTGTCCAAAGGCTTGCATGATTGAACAACAATACTGCTGGCATGAATGCATTACCGAAAGTAGAGAATGAATGTACTCAAAAATCAATGAGGCAAGTCATGTATTGGCTATTTCCTTTAAATTTTAAAGTAGGTTGGGGAGCTCGCAGTATAGAGATAAGGCCAAACACTAGAAAGTGATGTAACTGTGCACGTGAGATAGAAATTTTAGCAAAGGAAATTAAGGTTTGAAGGAGTGTAATGGCAAAGGGTCAAAGTGCAAGGGACATACCTTGAGTGGATGCTCAGGGTTTAAAGGCTAATAAAAGGACACCCATGGAGGATGCATCAATGGTGGCTGCAATAAATTATCAAACTATTGTCATGCAAAAAGGGAAAGACATAGTGGAAATATAAGACAGTGCAGGGTTGTCTAAGATGACGGAATTGAGGAGGAAGTGGACTTGATTATTGACACTCGAAATATAGAAATTAGACGACGGTGTACCACAAGACCTTGGAGGGAGCAAAGGAGCATACTAGAAGACAAATCGAGACACAACTCTAGTTGAAGGCAATAAACCAAAGATTAATAGCTATTGAGGAGGTTCTCAAGCATGTGGTGAAATTAGAATGACTCTAGGATGGTGGGATTGGGGATATGAAAAAGACGTTTTCAATCTACCTAAAGTACATCCATAATGACGATATCTCATTGGGTGAAAAGCGAGGTGATCTACCTTGTCTAAGAAAATATCGTGCTCGAGTGGTTAGTGTTGCAGGCGGCTGTCAAAAAATGAGTCCAGGTGTAGGGGTGACATCGACAACAAATCTAGGTGCGAGGAAACCCCTAGGGCTGATCTAGGTACAGGGGAAATGATGACAACAACTCTAGTGAAATAGGTCTATGCGGTGGAATCCTATTGTTAGTTAATTATGACATTGGTCATTATTTTCTTTAGTTTTTTTACATGGTTTCATAGGCAGTATGTTAGCTATTTTGTTAAGTTTAGGTCTGTAGATCCAAAATGTATAATCAGTAAGATAAGCATAACAACAATTTTCAGTAGTAGGAAAGGTCATTTTGTGGAACTATATAAGGGATACCAAAGATAGATAAACCTTCCATCTAAAGTGGAAGCTTCCTCTTTAAATACAAGTTTGTTTTCATTTCTCATTTGAGCTTTCTTAGCTAATAGGTTGGCCTCTACACTAGCCGCATTGCTTTGCATCTTTTCATGTGCTTCAGGGTTTCGTTCCCTTAACTGGTATGCCATGTCAGCCTCAAAACCATCAGGGAACTTAATTAATGCTGGGTCAGGTGGAGGCTTAATATTGGCAGGAATTGCATTGTAGATACTATTAAACCTAGTGCAATAGTCCTGAACTGACTCATTAGGAGCTCTTTTAACGCTTTCATATTCAACAAGTATTTGGAATTGGTTTTTCTTTCTCTCCCATATATCAATGAATAATCTATGAAAATTAGCTAAGTCTACAATATGGTTGGCAGGAAAGGCTTTGAACCATTTCTTGACATCCCTAGTTAAAGTTTGGGCAAACAAACTCATTTGGACATGTGCTTCATCTATCTCACGCAACTCAAAAAGTTAGACATCTTGCTTACATGATTCTAGGTAGTGTAATGACCAGTAGCATCAAATAGGAGGATCTTACTCTGATAATCTACGGGCATGGCATGGACTTGTGCAAGTAAAACTAGATGTGCATATCGGTTTGCCATTGTTGTGATTCTGGCTTGACTAGGGGGTAAAGTTGTGGTGCTTGAGGAAGGACTTGAAACTGATGGAGGTGAACTAGATGAGGATGAGGATGGTTTATTAATAACTAGTTTAGGTGATTGGATTGTGGTAGATACAATTGGTGAAGTTGTGGTAAAAGAAGGGGTATCTACAACGAGTGAAGTTTGTGCAGAAACTTTAGGGGCAACAGTAGTAAGGGTAGCTATTTCAATAGATTGTTGAAGGTAAGAATCACCTACATTACTTATCAATTTAGATGCCCAAGCTTCTATCTTGTCAAAAGTATCAATGACAGATTTATCTAAATCTGAATGAATAATCCTTTTTGATTCAAAGAGTTTTAAAAACTCAGGGTCTAAGACTGTTTCATGGATTGCATTCTCATATTTGCTTCTAAATAATGAGAGGTAAAATGACAAATCAAAAGGGATTTCCTCTAAATTAAACTACTCCTCAGGGAGTGAATTGACTTTGACTAACCTGCTACTACTAGCATGAGTTTCTGCTATTTTGGATTGTCTTAAAAGTTTCTCTAGGTCATCAACTATAGTTGTAGGGTTTGGATCTGGGTTTTCCATGGTATAGTGAATCTTCTTGGGAGCTAGAATTTTAAGCTTTTTAATTGTTTTTATGAAAATTTTCAAAATTGACTTTTAGAAAATGACCCTAAGGGTCTCAAGATTAAATTTAAGGTTTTCTTAAAGTTTTATGAGACTGAGGATCGAAGTCCCTAGTATGGTCGCCAGAAATGTTATCACTCTGATATTTCTTTTGAAGTCGATGAAGAAAGAAAAGCAAAGGTAACCACAAACCACTTTTGGAGATTAGGACCTAGCCTTCCTGATGCTCAGAGAGGGCTCTCTCTTTATAATTTAACTTTGTTTTAGTTAAGATGATCTTAGGCTAGTTATTGCTTGCACTTGGGTTTTGTTTTGAAATTGGGTGGTGGGATCACTTTACTTAGATGAACAGAGGTTTGCTTCTACCATTGGGCTATGGAGTCTTATGTCAGACAAACAAGACTGGATTCAGTTTTAAAAACAGTGTCTATAGGGCAAGATAGATGAGTTACTGCAAATCTCAAAGGCTAAATGGTGGGATGGTTTCAAATCGGATCCAGGGAGCAATTAAGGGTTCCCTAGGCCAGATTTTGGAAGGAATGAGAGAATTCAACCAGGATGGGAGAGAAATTAAGGGTTCTCAAATCTGGGTATCAGAGGAAAACATGTAAATGACTAACTGTGCAAAACAGAGTGTATTTTAATCAAGTTCTGAGTGATATTTCCAGTTAATTCATCCAAATTTAGAACACGTTTAAGATTATGGAAAACATAAGAAGGTAACAAAATCAGACAAAGAAAGTACTTCACTGCAAATGGCTCATCTCATGAATCCTGTAACGAAATGCTTTTATTACTTGCTCCAGTTTGTTGAGTTGGAAATGGTACAATCACCCTCATGTTTAAGATCAAAATGACTCTACAAATGTAAAATAATCCATGATAATACTTCAAATTTTGAAGTATTTATACAAGAGGAATTACAAAATATCTGAAACTATATTCAGAACTAATCTAGGAAAAAAAGAATATCTTCTTGCAAGAAGATAGAGACAGCTATTGAACTTCTGCTTGATGTCCCTATTTTTAAGGTTCTGTTGGCTTTTCTCTTTTATATTTTTCCCTTTATGCTACTTGGATGTTCGGTCTTCACGATGGATGCTCTGTTTCACTTTAACCTTTCCCCTGATACTCTTTAATCTTGCTGACTTGTCAATATCCTTTTACCTTGTTATTTCACATTTTACTATAGATTTATAATCTAGTGTCCTTTTACTACAGTAAATCATTCATTTTTTCCCATCTTTCTTCATCTGGTAATTGTATATTGATCATTTTTCTGTATATCTTATCTGCCTCTATATATTTGGCAAAAGTGGGCTTATTAATAAACATGTGTTTTACCTCATGCTGGAGGTAAAACAAGTTTTCAAAAGTTTGGTACAAGACTTTGCCTGTTGGCATGCCCTTCATGGATGAGGTGATCACCTGTTCTATGGCCACTTCCCTGACCTTCTTGTTGTAATCTACCTGTGTCATTGACTTTTCATTTATTACTAAGGGATAAGGTAATCTCTTTTCTTTCAAAATTTCAAACTTAGTCATGAACCTGTCAATGGCTAGTTGCATGTTCTGACACTTATCTTCTAAATTTAACATCAAATTCCTCTTGGTGAGGAATTTTCTGACTTCCAAAATTGTACCTGTCATGTCAGGTATCTCCAGTTCTTGTAGTTCATACTTATTCTTGTAATTGAGGAAGTGTATGATTCTTGATGCTTCCTCTGGCATATCTCCAAGCTCTATTTTAACCATTTCAATGGCTTTTGTAGCTTGCTTAATTAAATCAATCTGCTCAAAAATGACCTGGATGGATGGCCAAATATCATTGATAGAGTCAATGATATTGGCCCACAGTTTCTCTTTAGCTTTTCCTATAGGCTCGATCAAAGTCAATTGTTTCTCCAAGGTTTTTATCCTTTCATTCATCCTTGCAGCCTTTTTTTGCTCTTCTTTATGCATGATCTTAGCTAGTTTGTAATCTGTCTCTAGGCTGCTGACTTTCTCCTTTAGTTTGTTCATCTCATTGGTCTAAATGGAAATTTCTTCCATTGCTTTGACTAGCCTACTTGGTTCGTTACTTGTGGAGGTTATGGATGTTGATCTTGTTGCTGATGTAGGAAGTGTAGTGGCCATTGGAGCAATGGTAGCTAATGTTGCTGCCAAAGTAGACAGTACAAATTTGGTCACTGTTGCAATGACAGTTGTATGAGCATTATTACTGCTAGCTTGTTTGAGCTAGATCAAGCTATCTAACTCCTTCTCCATCTCCTTTAACTGGTCATTTAGTTGCAGCACCAAGTCCATCATTTCCTCATGATTGGTCTGGCTTTCTAGGACTTCTTTTGTCTATGGGTGCTGCAAATGAGGCAACTTGAGCTGTTTCTCGAGGGTTGCTATGTCCTCATTCTTCTTTTTTATTAGTTTCTCTGTGGCCTTTATATCACTTGGGTCATGGCCTAGTTCAATAACCAAGTCCTCCAAGACTTTATCATGGTGTCTTTAGTTTGCGAAGAGGCTCTCTCTAGCTTGAATTGAGTTGTTATATTGCCTATTGAATCTTGCAATTTATAAGCATCCATGGCCTTTGTTGTGAGGGTGGAGTATATCATTTCTACAGCTTTCTTGTGAAATTCGATCTGATCAATTATCCCTGGCCAAGATCTAAAAATTTGTCTTCTTGTAATCTGCTGAGGTTTTCAGTTGCTGTACAATATGTTGTATGAATGAGACCTACATTTTTCCCTCTTTGATGTCAAATGATGACATCAGTCTGGTCTGGTTTGGTGGTGTGAGCTTGAGATATTGGGCATATGTCTCTGCCTTCAGTCTCTCATTCCTCATCTTTATGTCTTTAAATCTGTCTTTGATGTCTTTTTCCTTGTCAGTTGTTTTGACATGAGAAGAGATCTCCATACTCGGCTATCTATCCATCAATTGTGTGCTGGATGTTGAGGGATTTTGTGTTTCCTCTGATGTAGTTGGTTCTTTTTCTTTCTGTCCTATTGCCTCAATGTCAATTATTTCTTCTGATGCAATGTTATCCTCATGTTCAAAGACAGGATTCAACTTGGGCCTCTTGCTTGGCTCAACCAGCTCATTAGTGGTCTCCATGGCAGAGCTAGATGCCTCATCTCTGCTCCTCTTAGGATTCTTCTCCTCATTTAGTGGAGTCTGTATGATAGGAGGAGTGTTCATTGGCCATCCTTGCAAAGGAACCTCCAGGAAAGAGATATAATCAAATTGTATCTCCAAATCAATAAGTGTATTCTCTATGTCCACAACAATGTTGTCAATGTCAATTAAAGTCTCCTCCACCATCTCATCTCGGTTAGCATACTGTTCAATGTCAGGCCTTGGGTGGTGGATGTATGCTCCCAACTTGACCTTAAGTCTAAGCTTGTTTATGACCCCATGAGGGTCATAGTGCCAAATGAAATTGTTTTTGAATTTCATTTGTTGAAGTAACCTATCGGCCTCTGGTCCAGCTTCTTTGTTGTTGCAAATAAATGGGCCCATCTGGTTCTTCACTTTGAACTGGGTTTTCTTCCTATAAGCTAGGAAGTTAATATCATTAGAGTTGATGATTTTCCTGAAGTACTCAAGAGAAAATATCCTCATAGGGAGGTATTTGGGAAATTTGTAGGGAGCCAGCTCACAGCCATAAATCCTGATCTCTGTGTGGTTTTGGTACAAGTACCAATCTCCCACCTTGTTGTTCTTGGCTAATTGCAGTACTCTTTTAATCTCTGGGTTGATTCTAGGCCGAGTCTTAGAAGTTAGCATGTTCATAACTGGGTATACAAAAGAGTCTATAAAGTCTTTGTAGGTGAATGAGGTGGAAAACTTGTGGACCAAGGGTGTCTAGTAGATGACTGATCTTCATTTCCCTTGGTGTCCAGTTTCTAGTTCTTCAAAGGGAATTTATCTGTCTGGTAATAAAGGAACATATGAAACAAAACTGAAGAGTATTTGAAAACTCTTTCAGTGTGCAGTCTAGTGATTTGTTCATGCATTCTGTCTGCAATGAACTAGGCATAATCATACATAATGGCAGGAGGCTTGATTGGAGTGAAAATGGACAAGTAGGCCATGCTGACCTCATCCACAAACTCATTTGATGTGCATCCTAGGATGCATGAGAACATGGTGATTATTCTCCTACCTGTCTCTCAGACAATAGTGGCAACATAATGTGGAATGTCTGTAGGAGTACATTTCTCCTCAATGATGAAATTATGGAATATTTGTTTGATTTTAACTCGGTCCAGTGTGATGTATTGGTCCAACAGGTGTCCAATGGACAAAGGGGTCAGATTAGGACTAGGCTGGATTTGCAAAATTTGGTTGATAGATTTAGCAGTAATGGTGAATAATATCTCATGGTTTGGTGCCTCAATAGCCCTGGTGAGCTCCAGTATTGTAGCAATAATGCTACAACTCCTGGGGCTTCTTGTCTCTCATTTTATCAACCCGGTAGTTCGTACAAACTTGGAAGCGACGGTGCTATATGCACAAGTACTAGCTCTTGCCGCAGCTGTCACTTTGTCAGCTGGCACAAGTCCGCTAGGGGTCAAGCCAACTTCTATAGGCTCTCAGAAGAAGCTTGCTAATTGATGGACGAAATCTATTCTCAAAGGGAAGCTACTCTACTTGACAAGAATGAACTGAAAGCAAATCAAAGCATGTAAACCTAGGAAACCCTAATTTAACTAGTCCAACCTCTATAATGCAAAGAATGGGAATGAAACTTCTACCAATGCTGCTGTTACCTCTAATGAGTGAAAATGCATGGATCTAAGCTGCTTGCATCATAAAAGACATGTTTTTGTATTTTTCCTTTAAGTGTATGGAGTGATTGTGATTGTGTGCTAATTAGGGTTTGGTTGTGCAGATGGGATGGAGAAGGAAGGAAAGCGTGGGACAGGTTGGGGAGGCTAGGAGAGGTCCCTAGGGATCCTTAGCATCCATCCACAGAGGTTCCTCACATTCAGAAGCTCAACAACCGAGTGAGTGGCCTCCTACAGGATGGCTACAGGGGATCCTATAGGATACTCAGAGGTTTCTATAGGATGTCTATAAACTGCTACAGGATGACCTACCGTGAGTGTTTGGAGCGATGGAGGAATGATGGAATGGTAGGGGCAGATGTGCAATGTAGGAATAAGGCTGGTGATGGCTTTAGAAGTGGAGGAATAGGATAGGGAGTGAATGTAGGGTGTAGGTTGGAAGATAGAGGGCTATGTCAACGAAAAGGCTAGAGGATGAAGTTACGTGAGGAGTGGAAGACTTTGGGAGATAACAGAGCGGAACAGAGGTCAGAGACGTGGTTGCATGCGTGATCAAGATGGAGGAGAAGATAATGGAACGAGAGATAGCAGTGTAAATGAAAAAAATGCTTATGACTGTTACCAAACCGAAAATGCATTAACCTAAACTACCTGTGCTTTTAAATTCAATGATCAGCAATCCAAAACGCGAAGGAGAATGTGCATGAAGCTGTGATGAAGGTGTGTGGCGCAGGTGTGAATGAAAAGGAAGCATCTAACATAACCGTGACTGTATTGCATCAATCATCAAGTAAAGAAATGCGTATTTTTGGTGGTTAGTCATGGACTGCACCCCAATCCCAAATGAGATGGCAGTGAGCCTTAACAACCCTTTTTGCTGGAGCTCCAATCGATTATATCTATCCTCTGCTACACTAAGCAACTGGAAACAAATTCACCATAAGCAAATCCTATCTTACTCATGAAAAATACCAAATTAACAACCTGTAATTCAAATTGCATGTGCAAACGAGAAACTCAAAGTGATGAAATGAAATGGAAACAACACTACAGCAGAGGGGATCTATGGCTCTCAGGTTGGGCCCTAACCTGAGAGCTATATTCTCCTTAAGAAAACTCAGAACTAGATCAAAATCTGCCTTCTTTATTCATAATCTGATGTCATGCCAAATTGGCTTACAAAAAGGAACAAAAACTGAGCTGTGCTCCAAAATTACAATAGCAATACGAGAGTTTCAACAACCTATCCAAGGCTAAGGCCTCTATACTTATACAAAAACGATGATCCAACAAGTGTCCTTGATTTTAGGAGCTCGGTTGTCCAACTAGAGTTTAACTGCTGACCCTGTAGGACAGTCATAACTACTGTTCCTGTAGAACAGTTATAACTGTTGTTCCTGTAGAACAGCTGGCTGCTTATAAGCTCGGAGGGGATATGGATTGGAGCTCGGAGTTCTTGGTGGGAATCACGAGGAATGTCCCCAAGACCGTGGACATCCTCTCCTAAAAACCAGCAGTGCCACCGCATTGTCTCCTTGTCTCCTTTTTCGTTGTCTTTTGCTCCCTTATAATGCCAAAACCTGGAATCATAATGCATTAGTCATGTAGATAGAGTGCCTACCCTTCTTCCTACAAACAACATGAACAAACTAAGAAATGCATGCATAAGCAATAAAAAATGAATGGTTTGAGCAAGTAGAATAGGCCAAAATGAGCCCAAATTGTACCAAAATTGGGGCTCATCATCACCCCCCAGCTGAATCATTTGCTCATCCTTGAGCAACTCAGTCAAGATCCTCATCCTTCATGGCTTTCACTACTCCCCTTACATCCCAAGCTTCTGTGGTGATGTCTTCTTTGTTGATATGAAACCCGGCTGCCTGGTCCACCTTTTCCCATTGTGCATTATCATCTCTCACTGTACTTCCTTCAGCCAATCCTAGCAACAATGGGGGGCTGAGTTTAAGGCCAATCCAGCTGGCCTGAAGTCTTTGCATGGATTTCTTGTAAAGGTTCACTCTTGCTATTGCTTCCCTCATCCGGGTTTGGGTATGGTATTCCCGGATCTTCAAACTATGTGCCAAAGTATGCCACCTGCGTGCACATGCCTGGGCAGCAGTTTCTCCCAATAATCTTTCCATGTCTTCAAAGTGGGCTATTGCTTGGGCCTGCTAGTCCATAAATCTCAAGGAAGCTGTGGGATCATTAGACAACTGTTGGCGGGCTGAGATGAGGGCAACCAGATTCTCTCGTTCTGCTCGAATGTACAGTGGCTCACTCACTTCTCCGCTCATGACCGATTTTTCTTCAGTTGCTCTCTGATCCTCATGATTTAGCCATGAAGCGAAGGCCATCAACTGCATATCACCCAAGGCGATATTGGGATCCCAAGAGACTTCATTAGGCAAAACCAGATTGTGGATGTAGAATTCTGCTAGCTTGGCTTTGTCTTCTGCTGAGCTAGTATTGCATAATTCGGCAAATTGCTGTGGGTGATGGACTTGTGCAATACCTCTTTGTGCTAATGTGTTTATCTGGAACTGTAGCCACTGATCCTTTAAGTACAACCCATAAGACTTTGCAGGATGTCTGCACTGCAGGGCTTCCATGGCCCAACTGGCCATGCAGGCCAGTTGTGTTTCCTTTTGTTTCAGCTGCTCTTTCAGAGCTTGTGTTTCCATTTGACCCTGCTGTCTTGTTTCCTGTAGAAGTGTAATTGGTCCCTCAAGCTGGGTGGTCACCTCTTGTTTCCCTTGCTGCTCATTTGTGGTGTCCTTGGAGGAGGTTCCTACCCCTGCCCTTAGCTCCTGTAGCTGCAATTTCAACTTCTGATTTTCTTCCTGTAGAAGTGCATGTTGGCGGCTAGCCACATGTTTTGCCATGGTGAATTCACTACTGACCTCCCTGAGTTGATCTTGTAAAGGGCCTATGTCTGCCACCCCCTTTGATTTGGTGATCTGCATCCATGTGTGAGAACGGATTCTTTCTTTCTCTAGTTCAAAAAATAGAGGTACAGTAAGTTTTTGTGGTATGATCTTTCCCGCCTCCAAGAAGGTGTAGTAGGAGTTCAGATTTGGTGAAGGGCTAGGTTCAGGGATATGTTCTCTTTCTTCCTCTCCAGGAGGTGCTAGCTCACCCTTCTTTGGTGACGAGGGTCCTTCCCCTTCTCGTTGTTCGGTTTCCTGTAGCCGAGCCAAAGTATCCTGTAGGACATTTTCGGCTTCCTGTAGCCGGGTTTTTTCGTCCAACAGATCTAACCTTTCTTGCCATGTGCTCTTCTTTGGACTTCCCTTTTCGTAGGTAACTGTAATCTTTGAGGGTGATTTTTCTTTGGGAGAAGCAGGGGTGTCTTCGATGACAATTGGGCTGCTGGACTGCGTCTGTGGTTTCCCTGTTTTTATCCGAACACTTCTCCGGGCTTTGAAGTAGAGAGGAGGGTCCCTCTTCCTCTTTCCTTTTGGCTTAGGTGGCGTACTGAGGCTAGCTAATACAGCCGCTGCCTCCCTGGCCAGAACATCCACCCTCTGCTCCTTTGATTTTGATTTTGCATGGCTTCCTGTAGAAGCCCATTTCTGTGCTTTTGTGCTTCCTGTAGAAGCTGTTTTCGGGCTTCCTGTAGAAGCCTGCTTTTCCTTTCCTGTAGTGACGGGTGTCTTCACTCTCGCTCGCTTTGCTGCAGGGGTTTTATCTTTTTGTTTGCTTTGGAGTGCTGGAGAGGTAATTGGGCTGACGTGGCCTGCCCCAACTTTGTCCCTTCTGCTCTTTGACCTTATTTCCCTCGCTGACAGGATGGGGGAGTCAGCTTTTTCTTCAGCATCTTTTTCTTCGTGCTGCTTCTCCTGCATGGTAGTCGGGGTACTTGGGCTAGTTTCCTTCTTTTCCTCGGCCTCTGCTTCTCGTTCTTCACCGCTGGAGGAGCCACTAGCTTCGACTAGCATTTTTATGTCCCCATCTCATGTTAGATTCCTAAATGACTCCCAGGAGAGGGGAACTTTATATGAGTGCAGTGCATCCTCCACAAGCAATTTGATCAGCCCATGGTGTGCGACTTGATCTGGTATACCATCTTTGAGCTTTGTAGTGCACTCAATCAAGGATTGTAACAGGAAATAAGGAATGCTTAATTTCTGCTCTACAGGGAGATTGATCCGGTGCCTTAATTCGGTGAGCAGTCTGAAATGATATGCATACACGATACTGTAACGACCCTCACAGGTGATATATTTCATGATGTGCAAGCTGACTTCGTTCCATGGTGGTAACAGGCTTGTACTTCTCACCCCATTTTTATCCTCTGTGAATTATTCTTCAGGTGGGAAGAATTCCTTCTTGGCTTGTTGGCTTAGCTTTTGTTCTTCTTTATCCCACGGGAGACCCATAGGAAGCTCAGTGATTCTACTGATAGACTGCCGGGTGATCTTGAGGCTTAGGCCTCTGAAACTGACTGTGGCCAGCACCTTGGATTTTGGCCTCAGGGCTTGCAAGAATTCCTCGGCCACTTCCTCATCGTACCCCTGCAACTTATCACAAAAAGGCATCCATTGTGCTCTGGTGAAGAGCTCTACCACTGCCTGATTTCTTCTTAGTGTATTTGAATCAGTGGGCTCTCGTCTGATAAACCCACCAGGCATGATGAACACAGTGGTTTTGACCAAACGCGGTAGATACAAAGGAAATTCGGTCTTATAGACAGAGCATGCAATGAATTCATAGACCACAGTCTAATTATACTGCTATCCTGTAGAAGCGATAGTATAGGCACGAAAATCCAATATTTTTTTATGACCAGACTGTGAATAATGACCTTGCCACCTTTGATAGCCAATTGCGGAAGGAGTTTCAGGGTTACCTCTTTTCTTGGCCACCTTTTTTACGTGAACACCCGCGTTCCTGTAGAAGACTGCATTCCTGTAGACTGCGTTCCTGTAGAACTGTGTTCCTGTAGGAGCAGTGCACAAATTTCCGAGAGGACTGCAATTGGACCGCGGTTGAGGTGCGCTTCACTGATGTTCTGGTAGCCAACAGCTTGGCGTATCAAGGTGCAGAGACGATCAGAAGAGTTACTCAAGTTTTGAAGTGGAGGTGGATGGATATACGCGCATAATCTAGCCGATTAGATTTTGAATCGGCGCAGCTCGTGGTGCGGAGGGTGAGCTGTCCCCGCCGGACCGTTGGGTGACGTCACCCATCATCCGCCTGCACATTCACTTGCTGCCACATTCATTCCCACAGATCTGCCGCTGCCCTTTCCGGTTAAACTCGTTTCTCGGTTGACGGGACTGATCTTCACGTGCGTGCTGCGTGTTCCCTTTGTCGTGGCTGCCACCTCATCATCTGACTATCCCTTCACTAGCCGACGTGGCCAGTCAACTGGCCTTACGGCCACTCAACCATTCATCTCTATGCCATGCAAACAAATCAAAGTAATACTCATGTGATTTGATGGAAGGAAGGATTAGAACACTTACCTGCGCGCGGCTGCACACGATTTTCAGTTTTTTGGACGACGGATCTACTTGCTGCATGTGGCTTACACAGTCCCGGAGGCTCGTGGTTACAGGATGCTGGCACTGTAGTGGATGCTCTGGTTGCATGCGCCCGTGTGTTGTTTGCAGATGGTTGGGCGATGAATGGTATCCACTCATGCAGGTTTGACTGCTACAGGATTCCCGCGGGGTGCCTTGTAACAGTCTCACCTCCTTGGGTGCATGCTACTTGACAATGGAGATGACCTGCGGATCGCGCTCCCGAAGCTTCTGATGCTCGACATGGACGTGGTATGAGCTCTCGGTGTTCATTTTTCTCTGACAACTTACTTTTCCACGAGAATTCATTGATCTGGTTTGCTGGTGCAGGGATCATGGTTGCATGGCGACGAGGATGGTGGAGCAAGGTATCAGCGATGTTCAGAGGTGCCAACAGTGGCATGCATGCATCCAATCCATTCCTCAGTCGCTAGATCTTCATTTGAAACAAATTTTTGGCCGTCGCAACCTTCTACAGGAAGTTTCCTGTAGAACACAGAGCTTCCTGTAGAAATTTTGCACTTTCCTGTAGAAGATCTGTGTCTTCCTGTAGAAAATCTGTGTCTTCCTGTAGGAGACTCAGTTTATAATAAAAGTGAACATACCTTCAAGAACATAGGCATTCTTGGAGGAGGTGCTGGCGAGGTGTCCTGGCTGCATGATAAGGACTTCTGGCTTTGAGTTGAGAGGCTTCCTCTCCTCCATAGAACACCTGCAATCTGCATGCAAATTTCACATAATGACTTATTGATCTTGTTTTTTTCTTTTTGTTTTTTTTTCTTTTTTTTTTTTTTGAAAGATAGCAGGGGTGCCTCAATGAGGTTTTCACCCCTACCACCTGCCTTAAGCGCCTCAGAGAGGTTTTCACTCAAGGATCTTTACCTTTTTTTTTTTTTTTTTTGAAAGATAGCAGGGGCGCCTCAATGAGGTTTTCACCCCTACCACCTGCCTTGGGCGCCTCAGAGAGGTTTTCACCCAAGGATCTTTATTATTTATTTTATTATTTATGTTTTTTTTTTTTTTTTTTAGATGCTTCAGGGTGTGCCCAAAGCAGGGGCAGGACCCTTCTCTATGACCAATACTACCTTGTCCATTGTTTTGATGAACTCTTGTCTTGAGGGAGGCTTCCTGTAGATCTTCAATCGATGCCCATTGACAAGCATGAGAATGGCTTCCTCATCAATGGTTCGAATGAGGACGGATACATTGTCATGACACTTTTCCACTGAATATGGTCCCAGCCATCTGGTTCTCAACTTCCCCTTGAAATCTTTGTATCTGGAATCATACAACAAAGCCCAATCTCCCGGCTGAAATTGCTTGTCATGGAGATGTTGGTCATGCCACACCTTCCTCTGAAGTTGAACCACTTCTGAGTGAAGGAGGGCCTGCATGCGGTGCTCATCCAGTCCATTCAGCTGCAATAACCTTTCTTGCTGTGCATGGCTGAGATCTAGGTCCAGCTGAGCTGCCATCCTCAAAGTGTTATACTCAAACTCAATGGACAGCAAAGCTTTCTTCCCATAGACTAGCTCATAAGGTGTGAAGCCGGTGGTGGTCTTCAAGTGGTGTTGTAAGCCCATGTGGCCTCAACCAGGCGATCTGCCCAGTCTTTTCTGCTTCTGCTCACCACTTTGGTCAAGATCCCCTCTAATGCTCTATTGGTGACTTCCACCTGCCCATTTGCTTGAGGATGATAGGGGGTTGAAGTCCTATGCTTGATCTTGTGATGAGCTAGTAGATCTTCAACCAAGTTGGATGTGAACTGGCTCCCTTGATCGGTCACCAGCTCTCTTGGGTAGCCAAACTTGTAGAAGATGTTCTCTCTTAAGAACTCGACCACCTTCTCTTATGTTGCTGCTTTGATTGCTTTAGTCTCTACCCACTTTGTCAAGTAGTCAGTACACACAATGATGTAGGATCTCTGCCTCGAAGAGGGATTGATTGGACCCACAAAGTCCATGCCCCACTTCTCAAATGGCTCAAGAGTCACTTGAGGTTGGAGAGGCATCTCATCCCTTTGGGTTGGTTTCCCCATTCTTTTGCATTGGTCACACTGGCTGACATATCTTCTGACATCTTGATGAAGTGTGGGCCAATAGTAGCCTGCCTGCAGGATCTTGAAGGCAATTCTCTTTGCTGCAAAATGTCCTCCACAAGGCCCATCATGACAAGTGAGGAGGATGTCAAAGACTTCCTCTTCCCTTACACAACGCCTTAAGATCTGATCGGGGCCAAGCTTGAACAGGTTGCCCCCGATCCAAGTAAATGAGGCACTTTTTCTGATGATTTTGCTCTTCTCTTTTGAAGAGAGGTGCGGAGGGAACTGAGCTGAAACAAGGTAGTTTGCTATATCAGCAAACCATGGAGAGAGTACTGAGATAGCAAACAGATGCTCATCAGGCATCTGGTCATCCACCGTCCCATCTTCATCTGCAGACAAATCCAATCTAGATAAAAAGTCAGCAATAACATTTTCTCTACCTGGTTTATCAACAATGGTTAGATCAAACTGCTGCAATAAAAGTAACCATCTAATAATACGAGCATTCACATCTGGTTTATTCATCAAATATCTAATAGCAGCATGGTCAGTATGTACAAATGTTTGATATCCGATAATGTAATGATGGAACTTGTTTAGTGCATGGACTACAGCTAAGAACTCTTTCTCGGTTACAGTGTAATTCAGTTCAGCTTTGGACAAGTTCTTGCTAACAAAGTAAATGGCATATGGAAGTTTTTGCTCAACTTGTCCTAAGGCTGCACCTATGGCTTTGTTCGAGGCATCAGTGTGGATGTGGAAAGGTAGGGCCCAGTTTGGACCTTCAAGATTGGTGCTGACACCAACTTGTCCTTTAACTCATTCAAACTCTTCTGACAATCGTCAGTCCACTTAAACTCCACATCTTTTGTCAACAGGCCAAACAATGGTGAGGCTAACTTGCTGAAGTCCTTAATGAATCTCCGGTAGTATCCTGCTAATCCCAAGAAACTCCGGACATCCCTTACTTTTTGAGGAGGTGGAACCCTCTTGATGAGAGCAATTTTGTTAGGATCCATCTGCAATCCTTGGGAAGAAATGGTATGGCCTAGCACGGTCCCTTCAGTCATCAGGAATTCACATTTTTCAGGGCTAAGGGACAAGTTCATCTCGATGCACTTGGTGAGGACTTTTCCCAAATTGGACAATGCTTCTTGGAAATTAGCCCCGTAAGGAGTAAAGTCATCCATATAGATTTCTACTGCATCATGGACCAACTCTGAGAAGATGCTCAAGACAGCTCTCTGAAAGGTAGCAGGAGCATTGCATAGTCCAAAGGGAAGGACTCGGTAGGCAAAGGTACCCCAAGGACAAGTGAAGGTGGTCTTATCTTGGTCTTCCGGGCTGATTTGGATTTGATTGTACCCACTAAACCCATCCAGGAAAGAGAAGAACTTCTTTCCTGCCAGTCCATCCAACACTTGATCTATGAAAGGTAGAGGGAAATGGTCTTTCTTGGTAGCTTTGTTCAGCTCATGGTAATCCACACAAATTCTCCACTTCCCATTCTTCTTGGGAACCAACACTAGAGGGGACACCCATTCACTATCTGAGATGGGGTAGATGAACCCGGCATCCAACAGTTTCTGCAATTCTTCCTTGACAATGTCTTTAAGGGCTGGATTCATTCTCCTCTGAGGTTGCCTAACCGGTTTACAATCTTCTTTGATGTATATATGATGGGTACAGACCGAGGGATGGACTCCTTTCATTTCCTTATAGCTCCAAGCAAAAGCATCTAGGTGGTTGTCCAACAGACTACACAGCTCCTTTTCCTGGGAAGGAGATTGGGAGGAGCTGATTTTCAATGCTCTCTCAGGGCCGAACTCCACATTCTTAATTCTGGGACAGGTTTGGTTGTACAAAGATCCACTAAGGTGCTAGCTTGGGCATCCTCCACCAATTTTTCTAAAGGTAGTGCACTGGTAGGCGGGTTTTGGATCAGAGTCTCAATCAAGTCATCCTCGGTTGGGGGGTTTCTTTTAGTGGTATCTAGGGTACACAGAGGTGCTGAATACACCTCATCTTCTTCTCCTTCTTCCAACCAAAGTGGTAAATCATGCTCTAAAGAAGGCTAGGCAGGAGGGTATAGGACTAGCTGCTTGGACATGGGACCATTTTTGATGGTCATGTTTCCTGTCCGACAACTTATGTAAGCATCTGCAGTAGCTAACCAAGGCCTTCCCAAGATGAGAGGATATCCAGTAAGCTTTGCCTTTGGTTTCAGAACCAGGAAGTCTGCAGGATACTCCCAAGAGTCAATAGAGACCAAGACATCCTCCACAATCCCTTCGGGAGTCATGGTGGAGCGATCTGCTAGTTGCAGTACTGTCGAGGTCTTCCTCAAGGAACCCTGAAGATTGAGTTTAAGCATGGTATCCCTGGTCATCACATTGATGGCCGCCCCCAGATCAATCAAGGTGTGGGGGATAATGGTGCCATTGATGTGAACATCTACTACAGGACTTCCAGGATCTAGGTACTTTGGGCAGATGACTTGTCCTAGCATAAGGTCAGACAGTTGTCCTATGACATTGATAGTTGAGGCATCTTTCTTCCGTCTGCCTGGGTGTTTGAAACACTTCTCCTTAACCAGCTTGTTATAGATTGGCACATCCTTGATGGCCTGGAGAAGGGGTATCTTCACACACAACTGCTTGAGCTCTCCCAGAAGCTCATCTTCTTCCGGGTTGGGTTGTGTGGTGGCTGTAAGTCTCTCAGGAAAGGGTGGAATAGGCTTTGGTTCACTTTCCTGATGGTCTTCCTCATCCTCTGGGGGAGGAGGTTGGCGATCTGGAAGAGTCTTTCCAGATCTAAGATTGATCTCCTGGATCTCCACAACATAGGTAGGGCATGAGGTCTCCCCAGTATATACATGCTGAGCCTGTCCGTTGTTGGGGTTCGGGTTCGGTTGAGCAGGCATTTGAGGTTGCCTTGGAGGAGCAGGAGGTAATGGTTGTGGCTGAACTGGAGGTGGACGCAGAATGGCGGGAGGAGTGTTGTACTGGGGCCTCCACCCCGACTGAGGTGCACTCCACTGAGGTTGTGACTGGGCATGTGAGTGATATGAGTGAGTAGTGGGTTGAGTAGGATACTGAGGTGGATAAGGCCATGGAGGAGGCATGGACCAAGAAGGATGAGCAGGGGGACCCCAAGAAGGCATGGGAGTCGATTGGTTGGGGTTATAGTAAGCTTGTGGTTCCCCTTGCATCCCCTGCTGATAAGGTCTAGATCCTTGTGGCCTCCTTTGGTTGATGAAGTAGAGAGGTTTAGTGGGGGCTTCAGTCCCTTGGTACATGGCTTTAAACCCAGGTAAGGTTGGACACTGATTTGTTGGGTGGTCCTCCTCACAAACGAAACACACTTCAACCGAATGTAATGGGCATTCGTTCTTAGGGTGTCTTCTGGTGCACCTAGGGCAGAAGACAGCCAAGGCTCTCACAGCTTCCTCTTTCTTCTGCGGGATCCTGAATGTGTCCAGCTGCATGGCAATGGTCTATCTTACCTCACTCTTAAGATCTTCTAACTGGTTTGTAAACTCATGTTTGGAGAAAGGGACACCAGTGGAGAGGAGATTTCCTCTACCTCGTTTCCTAGCTGCCCTAGAATGATTTCTAAACACAGTTTTGATGTCCTCATAAGGCAGTTGGTAAATTTCCCCCCCAGCTAACATGTGAAGAGTGTCTAAGAGATCTTTAGGGACTCCTCGGAGTAGAACCAACTTGAGGGATTCAGGGTCAAGTGTGCACCTGGCCCGCTTATAGCTAAGTTGGAACCTCTCCTCATAATCCTCTAAAGACTCATCATTCCCCATGGTCATCTGAAAGATCTCTCCCTTGGTTTCCTTAGACCTACAGTAATCCCTATACTTGGTATTGAAGGCTTGCTGCATCTGAGCCCAAGTAGCGATGCTATTCCTAGGTAGTCCCATGAACCAGCGTAGTGCTGCATCCTTAAGGGTTGAAGGGAAAAGCTTCAGCTTCTGCTCATCTTCAGTATAGTCATAGGTTCTACAAAGGACAGCAAACTCAAACAAGAAGGCATCAGGATCCTCAGTGGTCAGTCCATGGAAGTGAGGCAAGGCGGAGGGGCTAATGTTCTTCATTTTCATCTCTCCATTGGTCTCTCGGATGGGGAAAGCTCCTTCTATTCTCTCATCTTCTCTATTGTCAGCCATAGCTTCAGATGGAGTGGTCTCTAACTCTTCTTCTTCTATAAGATTTTGGTATGTCTCGGGATGTTCACCTATAGTTTCCTCTGGATCACTGTCACCACCGAAGAGTGAAGGGTGACTAAGTGATGTGGTGGGGGTGTTTGGTAGCAATTTGTCTGATCTATCTCGGTTCCTACGAGGCATGAAATAGGAAAGACTTTTCTTTTTTTGATTGCTTTTGCTTTTTCTTTGGTACCTGCAAAACTGAAACAGAGTGATCTACGACTAACTATCTTGCTCAAATGAAATTGCAGAATTGGAAAGCTAATCTAGGAAAGCGAGAAATACTAATCTATGAAAGCAGGAAATACTAAGCTAGGAAAGCAGGAAATGCTAATCTATGAAAGCAGGAAATACTAAGCTAGGAAAGCAGGAAATGCTAATCTATGAAAGCAGGAAATACTAAGCTAGGAAAGCAGGAAATGCTAATCTATGAAAGCAGGAAATACTAAGCTAGGAAAGCAGGAAATACTAAGCTACTTTTGCAGAATGGAAATGAAATAAACTACTGAGCAGAAGTAAGAGTACGAAAGTAGAAGAAAAGCAAAAATTACTAATACTCTGACGCTTCCCCGGCAACGGCGCCAAAAAGATGGTGAGCTCCAGTATTGTAGCAATAATGCTACAACTCCTGGGGCTTCCTGTCTCTCATTTTATCAACCCGGTAGTTCGTACAAACTTGGAAGCGACGGTGCTATATGCACAAGTACTAGCTCTTGCCGCAGCTGTCACTTGGTCAGCTGGCACAAGTCCGCTAGGGCTCAAGCCAACTTCTATAGGCTCTCAGAAGAAGCTTGCTAATTGATGGATGAAATCTATTCTCAAAGGGAAGCTACTCTACTTGACAAGAATGAACTGAAAGCAAATCAAAGCATGTAAACCTAGGAAACCCTAATTTAACTAGTCCAACCTCTATAATGCAAAGAATGGGAATGAAACTTCTACCAATGCTGCTGTTACCTCTAATGAGTGAAAATGCATGGATCTAAGCTGTTTGCATCATAAAAGACATGTTTTTGTATTTTTCCTTTAAGTGTATGGAGTGATTGTGATTGTGTGCTAATTAGGGTTTGGTTGTGCAGATGGGATGGAGAAGGAAGGAAAGCGTGGGACAGGTTGGGGAGGCTAGGAGAGGTACCTAGGGATCCTTAGCATCCATCCACAGAGATTCCTCACATTCAGAAGCTCAGCAACCGAGTGAGTGGCCTCCTACAGGATGACTGCAGGGGATCCTACAGGATACTCAGAGGTTTCTACAGGATGTCTATAAACTGCTACAGGATGACCTACCGTGAGTGTTTGGAGCGATGGAGGAGTGATGGAATGGTAGGGGGAGATGTGCAAGGTAGGAATAAGGCTGGTGATGGCTTTAGAAGTGGAGGAATAGGATAGGGAGTGAATGTAGGGAGTAGGTTGGAAGATAGAGGGCTATGTCAACGAAAAGGCTAGAGGATGAAGTTACGTGAGGAGTGGAAGACTTTGGGAGATAACAGAGCGGAACAGAGGTCAGAGATGTGGTTGCATGCATGATCAAGATGGAGGAGAAGGTAATGGAATGAGAGATAGCAGTGTAAATGAAACAAATGCTTATGACTGTCACCAAACCGAAAATGCATTAACCTAAACTACCTGTGCTTGTAAATTCAATGATCAGCAATCCAAAACGCGAAGGAGAATGTGCATGAAGTTGTGATGAAGGTGTGTGGTGCAGGTGTGAATGACAAGGAAGCATCTAACATAACCGTGACTGTATTGCAGCAATCATCAAGTAAAGAAATGCGTATTTTTGGTGGTTAGTCATGGACTGCACCCCAATCCCAAATGAGATGGCAGTGAGCCTTAACAACCCTTTTTGCTAGAGCTCCAATCGATTATATCTATCCTCTGCTACACTAAGCAACTGGAAACAAATTCAGCATAAGCAAATCCTATCTTACTCATGAAAAATACCAAATTAACAACCTGTAATTCAAATTGCATGTGCAAACGAAAAACTCAAAGTGCTGAAATGAAATGGAAACAACACTACAGCAGAGGGGATCTATGGCTCTCAGGTTGGGCCCTATCCTGAGAGCTATAGTCTCCTTAAGAAAACTCAGAACTAGATCAGAATCTGCCTTCTTTATTCATAATCTGATGTCATGCCAAATTGGCTTACACAAAGGAACAAAAACTGAGCTGTGCTCCAAAATTACAATAGCAATACGAGAGTTTCAACAACCTATCCAAGGCTAAGGCCTCTATACTTATACAAAAACGATGATCCAACAAGTGTGCTTGATTTTAGGAGCTCGACTGTCCAACTAGAGTTTAACTGCTGACCCTGTAGGACAGTCATAACTACTGTTCCTGTAGAACAGTTATAACTGTTGTTCCTATAGAACAGCTGGCTGCTTCTAAGCTCGGAGGGGAGATGGATTGGAGCTCGGAGTTCTTGGTGGGAATCACGAGGAATGTCCCCAAGACCGTGGACATCCTCTCCTAAAAACCAGCAGTGCCACCTCATTGTCTCCTTGTCTCCTTTTTCGTTGTCTTTTGCTCCCTTTTGATGCCAAAACCTCGAATCATAATGCATTAGTCACGTAGATAGAGTGCCTACCCTTCTTCCTACAAACAACATGAACAAACTAAGAAATGCATGCATAAGCAATAAAAAATGAATGGTTTGAGCAAGTAGAATAGGCCAAAATGAGCCCAAATTGTACCAAAATTGGGGTTCATCAAGCCCTATGGCTTGGAACATAACATGCATGAAAAAATTGTACTATGTCTAGGAATGGGTGAACTTCTGGGAAAATATACTTGGGAAAATCTGGTTCCCAAAGGATGATGTCATCAGCATGGTTTAGGAACCTATCCTTAGCCCAACAGTGAATTCTTAGAAGGTGGGCTAGAGTGGCTGTGTCTTTAATCTGGAAATCCCTGTCTGCCAAGGCCAAGTGGTCAATGTCTAAATGAGGGGTTGTCACTGGTCTAACATCTAGAGAGGTCTGGGTAGCCATATTTGTGATAAAATAAGGGAATTGGGCTTATACAACTTGTGAAAATGAAGTCTTGGCAACTCTAGTATAGGGATAGGGTATTAGCAGTTTGCAGGTAGGAGTTTTGGTATTTTAGGAGAGGGAATACTCTCAATTTAAGGTAATTCAATTAAATTCAATGAATTGTTTCATGAGTTTTATTGTACGCTTTAAATTGAGAGGGTCATTCTGGTTTTATGTTGAAATACCTGGAAATTATGGTCGGGGCTGTAAACTGGTCTTTGAATGGTGGTTGTAGAAGTTTTTGTGGCTTTAGGTGTGCTATGGATGGCTAAAATGGGTGTTCGAAGCTTCTTCGGGTTGCAATTGGTAGTTAGAACTGGTCGCAAAAGATCGAGGGCACAAGAGGGCTTAGAACTCTTTCGTAGAGAAAATGCGTGAAAAGAGTGAAAATGGGGGTTTGTGGGATTTTAACTGGGAATGGTTAAAAATTTGGCGAGTAAAATGTTTCTATGAATAGTGATGGTTTTGCTATATGGCGGGGAGGCAGTATTTAGGGGATATCGCACCGCTTATGGGGGTCGGGCGGTATTTTCTCGAGAGAACGTGACTTAGCGTGGCACCGCCACATAACCCAAGGGGGCCCAAGAAATATTGCCCATATCGAGTGCTCTCGGGCCGGTAAAGGTCGAGTAGTGAGCGGACACGATATGGGCGAGGGCCGTAGGATCTGGGGGTGGACAGTCCAACGGTCATTGCATGGCAAAGTAACGTGACAGGGAATGGGAGCGGAAGTTAGCGGACCCCATGTTTAATTACCCTTAAATTTAATTAATCACTGTATAAATGCGGGGTTAATAAAGTAATGCGGGGGTGGAAATAATAGTTAGGATAAGACGTTTAGTGGGTTTTTGGGGTTTTTAGGGGAATTAATCAAAGGGAAAGTGATTTTTGCAAGGCGAAAATGGTTTCGAACTAGGGGAAGGGGATTTTTTGAAAAGGGGATGAATTTAGAAGGTAAATCGGCCAGGGAATGTGTGAAAGCGAGGGGTAGGAGTCAAAACAAAGGGAAATGGTGTCTTCACAAGCCATGAAGGGGTACAAGGGAAATTAGTAAGTATATAGTGGGGTGGTGAAATGCAATGGGGGGGAGTTAGACAAATCATCTTATGAGCATCCTTTTTCATTCACAATTGCTCCTGCACATTGAAGCACACATTTAAACATGATAGATGTGCTTATGCCTCAAATAGCTTGTATTTATGCAACCTTTCTTCTACTTACCCTTTTACTTACCTTAACATTCTTTCTTCACTTTATTGGGTGCACTTAACCTAGAAAACCCTTTTCTTTCCTTTTTCTTTTATGAAAAAAACTATCTACTTCTAACCTTATATCTTCCAAGGGCTCAGATTACTCTGACGAGCTCCTTTTATTTCTCTACTTATCTACTAACCTGCCAAGATTAAACTATTTGGCCAGATCATTATTCTCTAGCTATAAACATGAAATTCAAAGCATGAAGTAGTCAATATTAAACAGTTTAACTATCATGGGTTGTGGCATGTATGACAAGCTGCACACAACCATTATTTAAGACAGTAAAGTAAAAAGTAGTGGCACTTGGACTTGCACACTTTCATGATCTATTTTTTGTTTGGGGTTCATATTTTTTCATTTTTTTGATCTTTTCTTATTTTTCTTGTCCTTAGATATTTCTTTTAGGAGATACACTCTTTACATTTTTTAATTTTAATATGGAAAACATTTGCAGAAAGTAAAGGTATGTCTAATATTACAAGACTTAACCTTAGCCAATTCAAAATTGTGAATACTATCACTATAGGACTCTTACAATTCCTTTATATTATCGAGCAAAATGAAGAGATACAACCTAAAATAGATCCAATGTAATATACTCTTCGCTATCACACAATCTCCTCTCGATTTCTCACTTAGAATAATAATCCACATCCGAAATAAAATTCCCTCATATAAACTGAGGGCTGCCTTCTATGGAAAAAAAACCCTAAATTAACATAAATTCTACCATTAGATCATCTGCCCAACTAACAAATCAAATTCACTACGAAATTACAATATTTCATAAGGAAAAGTTTCATCTATGTTCCCGTTAGGAAATTGGGTTCAACGTGGTGATACCTCTGAATAAAGAAGATAATCAGGCTCCACACCCAACACAGTGCAAGCTTGGAAGGAGTCCAATTGGGAGAAAGTTATCTAAAAGCATGAGGAAAGGGTTAAATGATGGATGGTGAGAACCTTGAACTTTGTTGGTTAGCTGATCCTAACAAAGGTGATGCTTTAGGCTATTCGAGGTGAAATTTTATCTCTCATTCCTACTCCTAACACAGTGCTCCAAAACATGAGGGATGTGTAAATCGAAAGAGGTGGGAAGGATTGGTATTTAATGTACAAAGACAACCAACAAAGAAAATGGAAAAAAAATATGGTCAAGATGGTTAAAAGCGGGGGTCGACAGCATTGGAAAAGCTATGGAAATTAAAATATGCACCTAATTACCAAACCGAAAACCTAGTCAAGCTCTTGGGTTCAATTTAGGGGTCGAATATTTGGAATTTACCATCGAATAATAGAGGCATCATAAGAAAAAAAAAAAGCTTATGGGAAAGAAGAAACGAAAAAGAGGCCATGTTCTGGGACGATGCTTGGAAGCATCAATCAATGTTAAGAAAAGAGGAATGACGTCCCTTCAAACTGAGGACGCAACAATAGGGGTACAAATAATTCTCCCAATGTTGGGATTAGGGATTGGAGAACAACAATTGAAGATGATGGAATTTGAACATCTTTCGACATCCAGCCATGAATGACTTAGCCATTCAAAATTTAAAAGAGGAACTAAGAAAGCGACAAATTTTGTTTAATAACGACCAGGACCAGCTTAGGTAGGTGAAAAAAGGAGGAGGGGATTTCAACCTTATGGAGTCCGAAGCATATCTTAGTGTAGGAAATACTAGTTCCAATGACCCATCATGGAGGAAAGTATGATTGGTTCAACTATGGCCAAAAATTAAAATTTTTATGTGGCTCATTTTACATCAGAACATTCTAACCTAGGACAATCTTATAAAGAGAGGATTTACAGGTGCATATTGGTGCTTCCTCTATGAAAAAGAAGAAGAAAATGTTAATCATATACTAAATTCCTACAACTATATGGAAACCCTTTGGGACTAGTTGACCTTCATCTTTTGACTAACGTACTGGAACAGGGAGAACATACATGAAAAAATAGATAAATAACGAGTATAGTATAGTAAAAACATGGTGGTGAATATTATCCGAACTTAAATAGGAATGCAACAACTTACATGTATAATCATAAACATAGAGAGGCAGTAGAAAAACACTTCATTTCATTAATATAAAATTACTGAACTATGGTTACAAACACAATGGAAATAAGATACCTTAGGTGATGGTAGCTTATCTCTAAGAAGATATGTGGTGGCTACATGCCTCTACACTATGTTACAATGAGTCTCAAGGGCCTATTTATTATTGGAAAATATGATAAAACCATAAAAAACCAAAAACCTAATCCCACGAGATGTAATACGAAGAGTTTGTGGGCCCTGTTGGGGTGAGCTGGGCAGCCAACTTCTTGGGGTCGTAACTTGGTCATTTTATCTCCATTTGGTGCATACAATACCTTGTTGGAAAGGCTTCTACGAGTACTACAGGTTTTTCCACATGCCTTTTCCTATGGCTATGGGCCTATCGTGGACCCTAAAAAACACCTATTAGGGGGTAAAAGCTGCTCCGAATGTTCAGGACCTGAAAAACTGCTAAAAATAGTAAATGCTGAAACGAACAAAGAAACAAATCCAACTAACTCAGGGGTCTAGGAGGAGTAGGTAGGTGGCCACAAATATCCACCCATATCATTCCTCCTCCCTAGGAAGCAATGGTCCACATTGCATGTAGAGCCTCCATGAGGTCAGGAAATTTCTATTGAACCTGGTCTATGGTGAACCACTTGCCCTGGTGAAGGAGCTGGCCTGCTTTGACAACTCGATATAGTTGTATCCTCTATTGGAGAATCTTCTTGATTTGTGTCTCCATGATCTAATTAGTTTTGGCCTATTCCATGCAGTTCGGGTTGAGCTCTATTGGTTTGAGTTATTCTACAATGTCAGGCGTGTCCACCAATGGTGGAAAGTATGGCCGAAGGAGGTATACATTGAACACTAGGTGCATACCAAGGAATGGTGAGATTCCAAGCTCGAAGGGATTGTCATGGATGACCTTGGTGATGGTGTATGGCCCATATCGGAGTAGGTTAATCTTACAGTGGGGTCCAAGAAGGTGCTTCTTCTGCAAATGTAGCGAAACTTTGTCGCCCACCTGGAACTTGTGCGACCCTCGATGTTGATCATGGTGCTACATGTACCTAGCATTGACTCTATCCAATATATCATGGACCTATTGGTGGATGTGTTGAATGCACTCAATAAAGATGTTATCCCTTTCAAATTCGGATTGAACATGAGTCGAATCTACCTGAGTGGCTGCAAATGGTATGACAACATCAATGGGGCATAATGGATTAAATCCTAGCCCTACCTGAATGGGGCTATGACCTGTTAAGCTGTGGAGAGCTATGTTATAGCTATTTTGGACAAAGGGAATACTTTCATCCCACGTCTGTGGATTCTTTGAGTTGTACAAGTGAAAAATGTGTGTGATCATCATCTTGAAAACCTCTATTTAGCCATCAGTTTGGGGATGGAAAGTCATGGACTTAGTAAGTTTTGTATCCAACATGGACCAAAGACTTGACCAATAAACTATGGGATCCCAAATTGTACCCACACTCACTCAAATGAGAGCTTAGTAGTGGCCTTTGATGTGATACTCTTCTTGCAGGCTACCATGATGGCCATCTTAGAGAATTTGCCGATGACAACAGAAACACAATCATTGTCGTGCTTAGTAGAAGGAAGGCTTGATATGTAATCCATGGAGACAGATTCCCAAGGCTGGCTAAGAGTAGGTAGAGGAGTATACAGGCCATGCTTCTTGATGGTTGGTTTGCCAATAGTGTAGGTAATGCAAGATCTAGTGTACTTCCCAACATCCTCGCGAAGTTTCGGCCAATAAAAATACTTCTGCAATACCACCACTATTTTCTATCCTTTAAAGTGTCCAGCAACCTAACTGTAGTGCACCTCCAAAATCATCTTGAAATTCTCACTTGAAGGAACGTAAATGTGTACGTGGTGGCATAATAGTGCATCCTGAAGGTGAAAATTTGGAACTTGCTTCCCTTCGAGGAGTTTCTGGTATATGCTGTTGAATTGGATCGCTCTTGTAAAGATGTGGCCACCCCAATGTCTCGTGCCCACAAAAGTTGAGCAAAATGATCAACGCCATGACCGGTGGTTGGCTGAGGCAATCAGTGACATTACTGGTGCTGCCCTTCTTATACTTAATTCTCAATTGGAACTGTTGCAGATAGGTGGACCATTTTTCATGGTGACCATTCTACAACTTCCCTTATGTATGTATGAACTGGTGAGGTCAGTGGTCTGTGTGGATAACTGTTTCCTTGCCCATAATGTAATGCTTCCATTGAGGACAGGCCTACACAATGGAATACATTTATTTGTTATAAGTGGGGTACTTTCGGATTGTTTCTGAAAGTGTCTCACTGTGGTAAGCCACTAGATGCCCATGCTGGTTAAGAACCACACCAATAACATAGTCAGAGGCACCTATCTCAATCCCAAATGGTTATTGTAGGTTTGGTAATGTGAGCAAAGGTGCAGAACAGAGGCAATTCTTCAACTTGGATAATTCTTGTTGTTAGGTTTCCAACCAAAAACACTTTTCTTTCACTCCGTCATTTGTGACTTTACTTAAAGGCCAAGTGATATGAGAGAACCCCAACATGAACCTATGATAGAAATTGGGAAGACCCAAAAAGCTATGGAGCTCCATTAGAGTGGTTGGGGCTAGTCAATCCCGATGACTTGTATGTTGAATGGATCCACATGTACACCCTACTCATAAATGGTACATCACAGGTATTGAATTTGGGTCAAGACAAAGGTGCATTTCTCCAAGTTAACACACAACTTGTGTTGTCGCAGGGTGTGAAGGACCTATCGAATATGGTGGAGGTTCTCTTCCCAACTCTGGATAAAGATTTAGATGTCATCTAAATATGCCACCACGAATGTATTTGTGAAGGGTCACAATATGTCGTCCATCAGTCTGATTAAGGTTGCAGGGGCATTTGTCAATCCAAATGGCATGAGCAACTAATTGAAAAGGCCCTCCTTGAATTTGAAGGTAGTCTTCCACACATCGGAGTATTCGATAGGCACTTGGTGATAACCTGATTTCAAGTCAATCTTGCTAAAATATTTGGCCCCCTTGAGCTAGTTGATAAGGTTATCAATCCATGGCATTGTGTACCTATTCCGGAAAATGATCTTGTTTAGCGCCTGATAGTCAATACAGAGCCTCCAGGTCCCATATTTCTTATGTACCAATATAATCAGGCTCCCACAAGGTGATGAGCTTGGCCTGATGTTCCCTTTATGTAATAGTTCTTGAATCTTCCTCTTCATCTAATCGTTCTCTAGAATAGAGTGTCAATAGATGAATCCATTGGGTAGCAGTGTGCCTAAGGTCAGATTGATGGAGTTCTTGACCTGAAAGTGCATTGGTACCCCTATGGGTGAGGCAAAAATATCCTTGTACTCCTCCATGACCTTGTCCATCTATTGTTGTTGTGCTGATGAGCCTTGCTTGGAATCCATGGTCACAACCTTCTTCTAGCCCTATGGGTGAATCATAAGGAAAACAAATTCTTGGTCTAGGAAATCATCTTACTGCATTGCTTTGCAGTGATCAAATAGATGGCGGTAGGCAGGGCTAGCTATGGTATCTTGTACAACCTATTAGCCAAAGTAATAATCACAGAGCGAGGTCTAGACTCATATACAACATGTCGCTTCCACAAGTATGGTTGTCTTAACAATACATCAAAAACTTCAAGAGGAGAAACATCACATATTACCTCATCGAAGAAAGGCTTGATGTTGTAGGGAAGGCAAAACTACTGGCTGACGCGAAGATATCATCCTTGGTGAAGCCACCTGATATTGTACGACTATGGATGTGTTGTAGTCTTTAGGCCCAACTGCTTCATGAACTCTACTGAAATGTGGTTCTTTTGGCTCTCACTATTGACAGTGAACTGGAGCAGAGAACCCATCACCCACATATGTGAGTAGAAGAGGTGTTCCCCCTCTTGTGGATCTTCATTCTCAATGTTCTGGGTCTTGGTGGTGGCCATAGTGGCTCTGGGCTCGGCATCAATGATCTGCCTCCCTTTTTCAGTTCCCTTATTGAGTTCTCATTCAAAGTCGGAACCTGCGTTTGAGTCGGAAGCCTTCAGATTGGCCACCAGTGATTGCTTGGCCCAACACTCACTTATATTATTAGTGGAGCTCGCTCAAAACATTTTCCCGTGTCTTTATCCTTGTGGTGTTGTTCTTTGCTTGCGGCTTCGGCAGGTTGTCCTGGGTAGTCTTGCCTTGGCTTGTTCCCTTTTTCTGTGGTTTGGGCGTGTCTTTTCCTTGCTTTGGATTCAAAGATCCAAATTCCATCTTCTTTTGTTTAAAATTCTGCTCAATCTTGACAACGTACCAATATGCCGTATCGAGCGAGGAAATGTCCAAGAACTCCATCTCATCTTGGATGTACTTCTGTAGATAGTCATAGTACTTTCACACCAGATGTTGCTCAGTAACCTTGATACCTAGCTTTGTGCGAAGGGTATGGAAATTATTTGTGAACTCTAGTGCACCTTGGTCGCTTCCCTACCATAACATGCTCCACTTTATGTATTTGTATTCATAGCTCCCGATACTAGGGTAATATTGTTCCTTGATGCAATCTCGGAAAGAATTCCAGGTGGGTATGACTAAAAACAACAATGGTTCACTCTCGTACTTTTGTTCACAATAAGTTTCCCACTAGTCCTTGACATGTGGGGTGGCCTTGAGAAGTGAAAAACTAACCTTTTCCTGATTGGAAAAGTCATGAAATGAAAAATATCCTTCCAACAGATTTAACCATGTATTTATGGCATATGCATCTATCAAGCCTTTGAATATGGGAATATCGAAGTTAACTTGTACCTTAGAAGGAGTGACACCTCTATAGTGGTTGTTGGATGAAGATGCATCACCTGTGGGTAGATGTCGAAGGATCTGGGAAAAGTTATCCATCATAGCGCCCCTTCGTCGCTCGAGGGCTTCCTCAATAAAATTTTTGAAAGGATCTCCTGCCCCTTCGTCTTTATTTTCTTCTGCCATGGGAGGTTGTCAAGTTTTGCAAGGCTGATCTTGCAATGGTTCAACCAGATCAATCCCTAACTCCTTATACCCTAACCTCATTGGGGACATGCAAAGAAAAGCAGAGAAAGTGCAGACCACTTTGATACAACTGATCTTAACTTAAACAAGAATGAAACAAATTATAGATATAATCATAAACACATACATGCAGCAGAAAAACACATCATTTTATTAATAGAAAAATATTGAACTATGTTTATAAACAGAATGGAAATGAGATAGCTTGGGTGATGGTAGCTTATCTATGAGAAGATATGTGGCGGATACAAGCCTTTGAACTGTGTTACAATGAGGCTCAAGGGCTTATTTATTATTTGAAAACATGAGAAAACGTGAAAAAACCAAAACACTAACCCCAGGAGATGTAACACCAAGAGTTTGTGGGCCTAGTTGGGGTTAGTTGGGTAGCCAACTTCCCAGGGTTGTAACTTGGTCATATTATCGTCGTTTGGTTTGTACAATAGCTTGTTGGAAAGGTCTCTCCGAGTACTATATTTTTTGTCTCAAGTTGTTGCTTATGGCAATGGGCTTGCCATGGAACCAAAAAGAACGTAGGGGGTTAAAACAGCTCTGGAAGTTCAGGATCCGAAAAACTGCTAAAAATAGTGAATGCTAAAATGAGAAAGGAAATAGATGAAATTGGTTGGGGGGTCTAGGTGGAGTAGGCAGGTGGCCACCAATAACCCCCTAGATCAGAATATGACCTGGAATTTAATTTTGGGTTTCATCCTCTAGGTAGTCTAGAAGGAGCACAACTAATACATATTTTGTGATAATAAACATCCCATCCTAAACTTGGTAGAGGAAATAAGAGTCATCTTAGGGAGAAAGTTATTAACATAGGCACTCAATCCTCAGAGGAACAACCATCCCACTAGGAAGTGCGAATTATGAATTTTTTTGATATTGAATACTTTAGTTGTTTGAGCCATCGACCCTGTGAGCACCATATTCAACTTGGCTTCATGGTATGATTGATTCCCCCTGAAGGTTTCCTAAAACTAAACTTTTATGGGCCATCAAAAAGGAATCCAGGTAAGGTAGAGACTAGAGGAGTCATTTGAGAATTGATAGGAAAAATATGTAGACTATAAATCATAAACATGGGATAGACCTAAAAAAATGCAGTAGAGGTCTAGACCCTGAAGCATGGGCTGGAAATGATCATTTGGGAAGGAGTGATGAATGTGATAGTCAAAGGGGACCCTACGTTAGCCATCCAAGTGGCATGTCAGTTGAAATATGGTGCATAGTTGAGCAAAGTAATAAAGAAATGGCACATGACCCAATTAATCAAACACATTTAGAAACATCTAGAGGTGTTGAAAATTATGGAGTTCACCTTAGTTCATCGCTTAGCAAATGCATTGGTGGGAAAGGTGGAAAATGCACGGGTAGATAATTTCCAATCACTATCGACATGGCATGGGAGGAACTGTCTGAGGGTCAATTGAAAAAGGAATGTCGAAGGTTGGCGGAGCGAGAATAATCCGTTTCAAAAAGGCGGGTTGATAGAGAAGTGGTAGGCCTAAATAAAGACAAGAAATCATTTGGTGATGTGAACGAATAACCCTCATTATGAATAGACAAGTAGTGGTTAGTTGAGAAATGAGAATGGGTAAGTGTTCACATTATACAGAAGGGGCGGTGGTTGATGACAGGAGGGAGGGGATTTCCTCCTTAATTCAACATCCTTTGGACCGCCTCATTAGTTGGAGAGGGCAGAGAGATGAGTGGAGAAGTATGACATCTCGAGGGAAGCATACTACAGCAGGGTCATCATGATTATGGTTATGTACATACTAATCGTAGTGGTGAATGAGAGGGATGTTGTCCAAAGGCTTGCATGATTGAACAAAAATACCGCTAGCATGAACACGTTACTGAAAGTAGAGAATGAATGTGTTGGATACCTATACCAATAGGTTTCATATTTCATGATTGGCAAATTCAAATGCCAAATATGCTCTGCTTTGCTGATACAAAGATCCCATATTTCCAAGAGAAGACAAGGTGTGTACATAGTTTCATGTTTACTAAATTTTGATGGATGGTCCAACAGCCTAATCTGGATCATGCCATGTTTCAATTTTCTGTTGTAGAATAGAGAAAGAAGTCTGTCCAAACTGCTTAATCTTGGCAGACCATTAGTTAGGTAGAGAATTAAGGTTCCCAACTGCTTAATCTGGGGCCTTGGAAGAAATAAGGGTAGTGCTAGATAGGCAATCAAAAGAAAAAGCCAATGGAAAAGAAAAGGCACATAAGGGTCTGCAAGTCCAAGTGCACCCTCCAAGAAGAAACAAAAAATGCTAGGCAAGTAGATGGGTAGGTAGATGGGGTTGCAGAAGTGGCATTCCTTTCAAACTGAATCTTGCTGGTCAAGATAAGAAAAGCAACACAATGGAGCATGTCTAACTCCCTTTTTCCCTGTTTTACACTCATAACTAACATCCCTACACCAGTTGTGGTTATGAAAGAATTCAAGGTTTTATGTTGGTTCTGTTTCCTTTAAGAGCCACATTTCTTGTCTAAAAATCTTTTCATTTTGATCTACTCCCTAAGCTAAGTGGTTTTCAGATCAACTTAGTAATATCACTCTTCATTCACCTTTTCCCTCCATATTAACCCCTGACTTTTATTATTTAAATCCCCTATGTCACCCTTTCCCTACTATTATAACACTATGGTGTATAAACCCCAAGTATTCTATAAATATCCCTCCCCTTGGAATTTTAGCCATATGTTCACTACCAGGGATTAAATTGGCATCTGGTCAATTTAATAACCCTAAACCTTACCCCTCTTTCCCCTTCAGAAGTCATTTAACCCATTAAACCCTTCATTTGCTAAGAAACCTTGTGAAAAACCCCTTTTTACCCATAACCCGCTTCATTTGCAAAAAACATACAAAAACCCACTTTTTCCCGTTTGCCCAAAGTTTTAGCGCCATGCGCATTTTTGTAAAAACATTGAAAAAACCATATGAATCGCCAAATTCCCAAAGGTCCCGCCGGGCGCAAAATTCAAAAGAAATATTATTTTAATCCCACCCGCGTCCGTATCGTCTGGCCAGCTCAACGATCCGTCGACCGTCGGATCGGGCCCTTTTCATCCGACGGCCCTCGTGCATATCGGACCTGCCCCGACGTCCGAAAGATACCTTCCGATATCTGTCAGAGGGTGACGTCAGGCCTCTGCCATGTATCACCCCCATATTGTATCGAAGGTACCTCTAACAATTCTGCTTCCGTATGAAAGGCGGTGTGATATGAAACCGCTAACCACTTCTGGTTTCGGTTAATCCGCCCTGCCTACGTCACCGCCAGCATCACTGCTACGTCAGCGCCGCGTCGGTATCCCCGTCTGCCACCTCACCATCCTCGTGGACCTATCTTATGCCGCCATGTCACCCAATGACGTCATGCTGACGTCATCCGAACTTGACCCCACCTGATGACGTCATACTGACGTCATCCAAAAAAAGTGCCAATGTTCCAAAAAATCCATATTTTGGCAAAAATTTCGCGTTTTGTGCACTTTTTTCCAAAAACACTGTTGTTCTCTCTGCATGGTTTTTACGTCCAACCGCGCACCAACCTGCTGAACTCGACCTGGAGACCGCTGGCATGCCTTTTCCACCTGCATTCGTGTCCATTGTTCTCTGTATACCAGGTATTTATCCTTGTGAATCCCTCTTGCACCTGGTTTCGTCTGTAAATTGCCAAGAAAGCTTAAAACACTGAGAAACTTATAATTCACCGGCAAATCCCCTGTGCCTAGTACCCATTTACACTCTAAGGTCAAAATCCACCGGTTGAGCCTTGTTTGCCCGAGTTTTTACCAATAATTACATTCTGTTCGCGCAAATCGCGAACTGGTAACCCAAACTGTACCAATTTGCTGAGAAAAAGAGTTTAAGGCCAGACATTTGTCTTATCCATACTTCAAGCAGTATTTCAATTGCTGCAATTGACCGTTTACCCTCTGTTCATCAGTAATTCACCTTTCTTTTAAAGAAAAACTCTTTGGTTTTGCTCTGCACAGTAACACCAGTTTATAAACAACAGAAATCCTAAAAGTGACCATGGATCCTCCAGTAGCACCTGTAGCATTGAATATTGCCCCTTTAAATGCCCCTCAGAGAGAATTGGAATGGCAACCTCTAGCAGACTTGGATTATCAGATATCAGAGGAAATGATGATGAATACCAAGTTCCACATCCACCTGCTAAATGAATTGAAGGCTAAACATGAGAGTGGAACAGATGTACTGGGCATATGGGACTCTTTTCTCCCTATCTTCAAGCTCCCTCAGGTCAACCAGTTTCCCGATTTAATTCACCTATGTGCCGAATGCTATGACCCTACTCAGAGGGCTGTGCTTGACCCTTCAGGCTCAGTTGTTTTCTATATCACCCCTGAAGCTATCAAAGAGATGCTGAACTTCAAGACTGAGAAGAAATTAGTTCCTTTATCACTAATAGATTTGATAAATCAAGGAGCTAGATTGACAGATGCTCAGGTCACCAAACTCAATCAGCTGTACATTGGCTCTGACTCTGTAAAGTATCCTCCTATTAACCAAGTATACCTCAACCAATTGGGCAGGGATCTTGCAGACACGATTAGTCCCATTTTGGGCTATAATTCAATTGAATTTGTTGATGAAATTGTGCTAGTGATCATGCTCATGTTCGCTCCTGGCAAGTCTCCAATTTGCTATGACTATGCCACCTACATCTCTGATAAGATACATGAGCAGTTGATGAACTTGGAAAGAGAAAAGGTATTCAGATACACCTCTTACATCTACCACTTAATCCTATATTATCAACATGAAAAGTTTTCTTTTGCTGTCAAAAACGTGGATGCCCAAGGCAATCCAAGGTCAGTGGTCTATTGGTCCTCTGCCTTCCACTACAGATCTCACTCTCCATATACTTACTGTGAGTTCATAGATCTCTTCATCCACCCAGCCATGTCTCTAATGATGAGCTCACCTCCCCCAAGACTAACTGATGAGATACAAAGGGTACTTCAGTTGTCTAAATCATACAACATTGGGGACTGGTACTTCTACCAGAACCACACGGTCATCAGGATATATGGGTGTGAATTGCCTCCCTACAAATTGCCCAAATATGTGCCCATGAGATTGTTTTCCCTTGAATATTTCAGGCAGTTTGGGAATGCTGATGTGCTACATTTTTCAGGCAAAGGCAAGAAAGCACAACTCAAGGTCAGGAACCAATTAGGCCACTCTATCTATAACAAAAGGGAGGAAGGTTGGCAAGAGGCAGACAGAATGCTTGAATCCCTTGGCCTTCAGACCAGTTTCCTTTGGAAACCTTATGACCCCAATCACTTCATAAATTTAAGAAGGGTCAAGTATAGGTTGTCCGGTTATGATCATGTAAGGATTCCTCACATAGAAAAATATGCAAATCAAGTAAAATGGAGGAGAGGAACGTTAGAGGAGGCTGTCACACAAGAAGAGTTAAATCAAAGAGTAGTAAGAAATCTGAGGAAGATGGCTGACCTTGAGCTTTGTTCACAGGTGTTTACTCTTCCAAGCACTCAAGTGGGAACAACTGCATCTTCCTCCACAGCAAATCAGCAAGCAGCCAAAGCTACTGAGAAAACCTCTACCAAAGGCAAGGAAAAGGAAATGGAACCAGGACCGCCACTACATGAGGAGGTACAGCAGCAACAACAACAGGTACAATAGCCACAAGAGGGGCAGGAAGAGAAAGAGCAGCCACTACAGCAAGAAAAGGCAGCTGAGGCCCCAATTTTTACTGAGCAGCAGCCACCACAAATTGTGCCTCCTAGGCAGGAAACAACAGTTGAAGCTTCAGTCCTCCAAACTCCACAAAAGGAAGACATAAGCAGAAAGAGGGACAGAGAGACTCCCCTAACCACATCAATAAGTCATGGGGAGAAAAGGCACAGAATGAATCCCCTTTCAGAGGAGGAAATGCCTATTGGGCAGTCATTGGGCATGGGCCCACCTAGTATGGAGGCATCTGCAAGTTCCTTCCAGCAGGAACAAGAGAGAACAGTGGGAGGAGAAGTCAGCTCCTCAAGACAGCAGAGAGAAGGTGAACTGGGCATCAAACAACAGTTCATTGACATAAAGAAGAGGAATGAGCCCATAAAAATACAACTATATAATCATTTGTTGAAAATCGCTCCCACTAACCAGCAAAGACTAATGTCTGCATATGATGTCTAGGAGGGCAAGATGATCATGAGTCACTTTATGCCAACTACATTGCAGCCACAATCCCCTTCAGACTACTTGAGGACCAATATTGAGGTCCTTGCCAAAGACATCCACCCAATGGACAAAATCGAATTGCATAAGCAAATGGGTGAGATGGTGTATGCCTCCTTGGCAGATAAGACATTGGATAACTACAGGCTAGAAAATAGCCTAAATAATACAGCTGCCCAACTTGAGTTGGAGAGAGCATCCTCTCAAGCAAAGGACAACAGGATCAGAGCCTTAGAAGATATAATCATAGAGATTGGGCATAACCCCGAGGACATCAAGGGCATACAAGAAATATTGAAATTGAGGGATGCAGACATGGCAGCTTTGAGGAAAAAGATCAAAATCCCAGCAACTATTCACCCTCAAACGGAAGAAGTTGCCCAGCTGAGACATGATCAAGATGCCACAGCTTTGCTGGTGTCTTTATACAAACAGCTGATCTAGACTCAAGAAAAGTTGGGAGAATCAGAGGCTGCACAGGCAGCATTGCAAGCATCATTACAGCAAAAGGAAGGAGGTCAAACATCTCAGCCTCCTCCTGAAATAAGTAACCTTGAGGAAGCTCCTCCAAATACTGCCCCCCTCACTCAAAAAACAGATCAGGCAGCACCTTCTACCTCAACACCAGCACCAACAACAGAGCAGGCCCCAAGCCTGGACATGCAAAAGCTGAGAGATGAGATTCAGGCCCTGAAAGCCCAAATGGCAGAACTAAAGGAGGCCAGGGAGAATTTAGCCAAGGTAAATGAAAGATATGATAAATCCAAGCAGACTGTGGCAGAAAAGGGCAGGGAAGTAAAAGCCCTTAAGGATAAGATAAAAGAGCTGGAGAAGGAGCTCACACTGGATAAAGTGACAGCTGAGCTCAAGACAGTGCTGTGGGCCAATATTGGCCAATCTATAATTGATCAATGGCAATATATTGAGACAATTCATGAGCATATGGAGCTCATTACAAAAGCATACAAGGAAATCCAAAGAGCAAGGGCATCTCTAGGCAATATGCCTGAGGTTGCCAATAGAATGATCAATGTGCTCAACAACAAAACAAGTGCTCAGTTAGCAACTATGGGAATCTCCAACAGGACTGAGACTATTTTGTTAATAAAGAGGGTCCTAACATTAAGAAGCCTAGTGCAGACACTAGAAAGAAGGACCCGGGATATGCAGACAGAGGTCAATAGATTCATGGACAAATATGTGGCATTGCAAAACAGAGGTCTCCCTGGCTTACTGAACAACGCAAGAAGGCTGCTTACACATGAGCAGTATGCCAAGAGGGTCAACACATTCGCCACAAATCAGATCACTGAAATGCCCAGCACCTCAGAAGAAACAGGGCCAGCTACAGGACAAACTCTCTACAACAGGGTAGAGAATTTATTCTTTATAATGAATGAAATCAAACATCTGTTTGAAGTGCCTCCCAATTTCTATAAATACACAGAGGCAGATGAGACTTTGGATGCAATTCTCAGACATCAATTGCCCACACAGGAATGGTGGACTAAGGCAATACAGATGATCTTATAGACCAGGAAGCCATTCACTAAGTTTTTTCATCAAAAAATACAAGTTGGCATGCACAGGAAAACTTAGTAAAATCAGCATGCATGAAAAGGGAAGGGCTGAACCAACTCAGCAGATCATATTCGGCCAACAAAGCAAGATTGACAGCTAACAGGTAGCAGGGCCGAAAAGCTACAACATGACAGCCATAAAGGCACATTTCCGGCATCAAAGCAGAACGTTCAGACCGACTCGGTGGCCTCCAAAGGTCAAAGCATCTCCTGACAGATATAAAGAGCATTTATTTTGTATTCAATGTTGTAATAACTTTCTTATCTACTATCTTGAAAAGTTGGTGAACGTATTCATTTCTCAGATGACTCAACGCTTCAGATATTTTGTATGAGCATTTGTATATATTCCCCCTCGCATAAGTTTGCAGGGGTTGTTGTTGATTTCTCTTCTAGATTTCCTTTGTTGTAGATTCTGAGAGAAGTAATACAAAAGCTAATGGAATTTCCAAAGCTCTGTGTTTCTTGATGCATTGTGGTGTTTAGCTGAATGTTACAGGATTCCTGCGTATTTCATGGCACAATAAGTTTTTCTTAAACCTCTTCGTTATGTGTTTTTGTTATCTTTTCACACCTCTTTCATGTTCTGTAATTCACAGTTAATGGTAAGGAAAAAGAATAGTTCTAGGATTTAATCACAGATTACCCTGAACGCAATCTAAGCTATTACACATGTTTTTCTTCAGATTATAGTAATAAAGGTGTAATTCTTAATTGCTGCACCTTCACACTATATCTTTCAAAGTGATTATTGTTTCAGGAATTCAAGTTTTGCTCCTGAGGAATATATCTCTTTCTCACACCCTAGCTTAGTGGAAAATTCTTAATTGCTTTTCACTGGTTATTTACATATCATCATCACAATTTCAAGTTTGTTTTATGAAGTATTTAAATGGCCCTGTAACTTCAGCTACTCTACTCAATATTTCAAAAAACCTGTAGCCACAGACTCCATTTCCCAATGGACTAACATTATCTGTAGATTTCCACTTTAGGTACAGAAAGACAATCCCTCAACCGAAACATAAACCAAAACCCTGAACCCATAACTAGCCTAAAATCTCTACAGAACAGAGACAAACCTTAAAGAGAGAGCCCTCTCTAATTACAGTTGGGCTAGAAGCTGTAATCCAAAGATTGGTTAGTGGTTACCCCGGCCGTATTCCCTTGGGAGTCAAAGGGAACAACCTGGGCGTTAACATAAATGGTGACTCCGCTGGGGAACTCTTTAGGATTTTCTAAATTACTACATATCTCCTAAAGCTACAGATGAAACCTGAATATCAGCCAGGAAGCCTTCAAAACTGTTTCTGATCTACTTTGACAGCTATAGGGAAGAGCTGCTTCAGTCAATCTTCATACTAGCTCTGAGATATATATAGCCATTTCAAAATCTTATCCAGTCCTTGCCGATACAAAAATTTTCCTAAAAAATACTCAAAAATCAGTTCCGGAGCTGGCTCCCAAGAAGAATCCACAGTACACTAGGTGTAACCCCGACCCAAATCCACCAACAGTTTTTGAAAACCCAAATACCATCCCTAGAATCATTAGGAAGCAGCAAGGGCAGGAAAATCTTGCTGATTTAAGTCCAGAGACTGTTCATCCCAATCCCGTTTCTACTCCAATCAAGATCCTTTTTCGGTCTACCCCCAATTGCCCTAGTTCACCATCCACATCTCAAACCCCTCCTCTCACATCTTCATCCACTGCACATACTCCCTTGACCAACACTCTAGGTTTAGCAACACCTGTTACCCCTATGGTACCCATCGTTCCTTTTATCCCAGTTGCCCTTGTCAATCCCCCAAACCTTGTGAATATGGCTAATAGATATGCACCTCTGCAATTACCTGCTAATCCTGCAGCTTTACCTCAGGATTACCAAACCAAAATCTCATATTTTGACTCCACTGGCCCTTACTCTGCTATTCAACATGCCAGGAGGATGCAAGATCATTTTGAGAACTATGAGATAGATGATGATAGTGTGAGGATGAGAATTTTTTTCCAAAGCCTAACAGGTGATGTCCGAACTTGGTTCAGGTCACTTGTTGTAAATACCATCACAACCCCTGATGAGTTGTATCAAGCCTTTACTAACAGATGGGAGAAAAAGAAAGATCCCCTGCACATACTTGGTGAATATGACACAATCAAGAGAGGTCCTCAAGAGACCGTTCTGGAGTATTGTGCTAGATTCAACAATGTATACAACGCAATACCACAAAACTTAAGACCTCCTCCTGATTTGGCCTTGTACAAATTCCCTGATGGATTTGATCCTGACATGGCATATCAGTTGAAGGAAAGAGCACCTGAAACTCTCCAAGATGCCCAAAAGGTTGCTGTCACAGTAGAAGCAAACCTGATTGCTAAAAGAAACAGGGCAAGATTTGAAAAGAGAAACATATACAAAGAAGAACCCTCAGCCTTTGATCAAAAACTAGATGCAATACTTAATGGTATGAAGAGATTGGGTGATAGAGTGGAATCGGTTGAGAGAAAGGCATCATGGGAAGCACCGCAAAACAACCCTATCAGGAATCCCAATTTTAGGAGAAATCAAAACCCAAACGTTGGAAAGGCTAATTCTGATCCAGAGATAAGACCTCCGTTCCAGGAAAACTATGCTGAAACATCCACTTCAGATGAGCAAGTGGATGACACCCACATTAACCTAATGGGCCTCAATGATGAGCATAAAGTTTTCCTGAGTCAAGAAGATCACAAGGATGAGGATCTTAAACAATTTCAAACCAAGTCAGGTGAATCATTTGACTTCAAACAAGGCTATGAAGCAGCTGTTTATGAAGTTCATAAACAATACAAACTAAGAAGTAGAACTGTAAACATAACACAGCCTGAAAAAGCAAAGGACAGGTTGCAGCCTAAAAGAGCCATAGTCACAGAAACAATTAACACAACTGATTCACTTACAAAGGAGGTAACCGTTGAAGAAGTTACTGAACAACTTCCCTCAACACAACAGCCACTGGCTGTATCTTCTTTGCAGCCTAATCCAAGTAATATTCCTCAAGAGATGAATGAAAAACACAAGCCCCAAGATCAAGACCAGGATCAAGAAAAAAATTTACTAAACAAGGAAAAGGTGGTCACCCATAACACTAAGGTCCAATCTCAAAAACCCTTTGAATTAGAAGCTGAAATTGGAAAACTGAAGGTAGCCATTCCTCTTTCAGAACTAGCCAAACATGACATTTACAAACAACAGATTAAGAAGTCCCTTCAACTTACTCATAGTAAAGATAATGTCAATGTGTTGGATGACACCCCAGAATTGTTGTTCAGTCCAGAGGTTGATGGAAAAATGGCAGTCACAGGGATCTTACCTTTCTATGTCAGTTTACATGTTCATGATAATATATTACACAATGCAATGTTTGACTCAGGTGCCTCTCATAACCTGATGCCGAAATCAGTCATGGAAAGGTTGAATCTAGACATTACAAGACCATACAAGGACCTATTCTCATTTGACTCCAGCCAAGTTAAGTGTTTAGGCTTGATAAAAGACTTATGTGTATCCCTTGTCCAATATCCAAATAAAACAATCTTAATGGATGTTGTAGTTGCTGATATCCCACCCAAATATGGAATGTTGTTATCAAGATCATGGGGGGCTAAACTTCAAGGGTCCCTACAATTAGACATGTCATATGCCACAATCACAGTCTTTGGTCAACCCAAGAGACTATATAGAGAGTCACTCATGAAGTACATGGTCAGCAGTGAAGAAAAACCTCAAAACTTCCCCATATATGCTGTCCATTCTGATATAGATTCATATATTCTCTTCAATGATAATTCAGGTCTTACAAATAATGATGAAACCAAGACACTCAAACAAAATCAGGACTTTAATGAACAAGTTGCTGCTCTAGGAATAAAGCTGATCCAATCAAGTGATGAGACTGTACTAAAAGACAAACTAAATGAAAAACCAGAACTTCAACTCACAATCCCAGACCACAGAGAAGTTATTAGGTCTCCCCTAGAACAAGAGATCCTATGGTTCCTTGAATTTGATGGGCCAGTCAACAAGTTAGGAGCGGGAGCAGGGGTTTGGATACATAACAAACAAAACAGTCATGCAGAGGGCCGAGCATATAGGCTAAACTTCAGGTGCACTAACAATATGGCTGAATATGAAGCTCTCTTACTAGGCCTAAAGCTAGTAAAATCCCTACACGCCATAAAAGTTTCAATCCTAGGAGATTCAGACCTAGTTATCCAACAAGTAAAGGGTAATTTTATCACCAATGACAAAAGACTGAGATCTTATAGATCTGCTGCTGCTGAAATACTAGACTCCTTCACCGAATTCCAAATCACCAAAATATCTAGAGACCATAACCTTCATGCTCATAATTTGGCCACATTTGCAAGTACCTGCAAGCTACCTTTTGAGCCCCACCACTGTTTTACAGCCGAGATAAAACACAGACCATTTGTCCCAAACAATTTCAAGGATTGGCAAGTATTTGATGATGATACACAAATAAACAATTTCTTGACTTTACAACAAGAATTTTCAGGACTAAACATTGACACTGAAAGAGCAAGTCAATCACAAATACTTGAAAGAGCAAGTCAATCACAAATACTTGAAAGAGAAAGTCAATCACAAATACTTGAAAGAGAAAGTCAATCACAAATACAGAATAAACAAAATAACAAAGCAATATCACCCAAAACAACCAACCAAATGCTACATCCTACAATTTTCAACAAAGACAACATACTAGAGATTCAACAAACTAGTTGTGAGGAGACAACTGATGATGAAGCTGAAGTTATACAATTAAAAGAAAATTTTCTTCCAACAGGTTTAGCTCCATTGGAGGACATTTTCGACTCCAATGATGTTCCCAGAAAACCAAAATTTCAGCCCCTCAACACTGCCATAGAAGAGTGTAACAGTGGGACTGCTGAACAACCCAAAATAATAAAATTGTCTGCATCCTTACCTCCTGACCAAAAACCTAAATACATTGACCTTTTTAAAGAGTTCTAGGATGTCTTTGCATGGAGTTATGAGGATTTAAAATCCTATGACACCTCTGTAATTCAACACACTATCCCTCTCAAGCCAGATCAAAAACCCTTTAAGCAAAAATTGAGGAGAATCAATCCTATGCTCCTCCTAGCAATGGAACAAGAGGTACAGAAAATGTTTAAGGCAGGCATCATAGCCCCAATCAGATTCTCTGACTGGATTTCAAACTTAGTCCCTACAAGAAAGAAAACTGGTGAAATAAGGCTCTGTGTTGATCTAAGGAACTTGAATCAAGTGTCCTTGAAAGATAATTACCCCTTACCCAAGATGGATCACATCTTGCAGAGAGTAGTGGGGGCCTCAAGAATTTCTTTACTTGATGGATTCTCAGGTTTTAACCAGATCTTAGTTCATCTTGATGATCAGGACAAAACAACAATTACAACCCCATGGGGAACCTTCAAATATGTTAAAATGCCTTTTGGATTGAAAAATGCAGGGGAAACTTTTCAAAGAGCAATGGATATTGCTTTTGCTAAAGAGATTCATGACTTTCTTGTCATTTATTTGGATGACCTCACACCTTTCTCCAAATCTGACCAAGAACATTTGAAACATCTAAGGCAAATATTCATAACTTGTAGGAAATATGGAATTTCCTTAAATCCTAAGAAATCCCTGTTTGGTTTGGAGGAAGGTAAACTGTTGGGTCACATCATTTCTAAAGATGGCATTAGAATTGATCCAGATAGAATCCAGGCCATCTTACAAATGCCTCATCCAAGAAATGTAAAGGAATTACAAGCCTTTCTAGGTAAAATCAACTTCTTAAGGAGATTTATCCCAAATCTGGCGAACTGAGCATATTACTCAATAACATGCTTAAAAAGGATTCAAAAGTAAAATGGACAGTAGAAGCAAATCAAGCTTTTGAAGGTATCAAATTAGCCCTCACTCGAACCCCAATCTTAACCAACCCTCAATTTGATAGGGAATTTATCATATTTTCCTTTGCCTCCCAACACACAATTGCTGCTGTCTTATTACAGAAAGATGACCAAGGAAATGAGAAACCCATTGCTTTCTTTAGTAAAGCTCTTAGAGATGCACCCCTGAAATATCAGATCATGGAAAAGCAAGCATATGCTTTGGTCAAAGCTATTAAAGACTTTAGGATTTACATCATATACTCCCATGTAATAGCCTATGTACCAAGCCCAATTGTGAAAGACATACTTACTCAAGAGAACTTAGAGGGCAGAAGAGGAAAATGGATTGCCAACATTTTAGAATTTGATATTGAAATAAAACCTACAAAACTGATAAAAGGGCAGGGATTGGCTAAATTAATGTCTGAAACGAATTTCCAAGCCTTGGACATCAACCAATTGGACAGTGAACCGGAGCTGGCGACTCCAAAGATCAATGTAGCCTTTGAACAATCCCCCTGGTATTCCGATATCTGTTATGTGTTACGAAACCTGTGTGCTCCCCCAGGGCTGTCCAGAACTAAATGTAGGTTCTTGAAAATGAAAGCTTCAAAATTTTGTGTTATGGATGGCAATCTGCTTTGGAAAAACCATGAGGGTATCTTATTAAACTGTTTGATTGAAAATGAGACTAACAAAATCATGGAAGAATTTCATGCAGGTAATTGTGGTGGACATTTGTATTGGAAGTCCACTGTGGATAAGATATTGAGAGCTGGTTATTATTGGCCCACTGTTTTCTCTGATGTCAATAAATTTACCACTTCATGTCATAAATGCCAAGTGTTTGAGGGAAAGAGAAAGTTGCTGCCACTTCCTTTGAGGCCTATTACAACAGAAAGACCTTTTCAGCAATGGGGCCTGGATTTCATTGGGGAGATTCATCCGTCATCTTCAGGCCAACATAGATGGATTCTAACAGCTACAGACTACTTCACTAAATGGATTGAGGCAATCCCATGTAGACAAGCAAATGACTCCACTATCATTCAGTTCCTTGAGGCCAATATCCTCGCTAGATTCGGTTGTCCTGATAAGATAATAACAGACAATGCTGCTGCTTTCAGATCTAAGAAGATGGTAAACTTCTGCCAAAAATTCCACATTACTTTGGGCCATTCCACAGCATACTATCCCTAAGGAAATGGCCTAGCTGAATCATCAAATAAAAGCCTTGTAAAAATCATAAAGAAAGTTTTGGAAGAAAATAAGAAGAATTGGCATAAGAAACTTGTCAATGCCTTATGGGCAGATAGACTAACAACCAAGAGATCAATTGGGGTCAGCCCATATGAGTTAGTCTATGGATTAGAAGCCAAATTTCCCTCATCACTAGGGATCCCTGTTATGAAACTACTTCAAGAGAGTCAAGCTGAGCCCAATGATATGCAAAGGAGGGTGAATCAAATTATATGTTTACAGCAAACTAGAGACCAAGTTTATAACAGAGTTCAAATCCTACAAGAGAAGCTGAAGAAAGCCTTTGACAGAAGGACTAAGGTTGAAGATTTCAACATGGGCGACAAAGTCCTTAAATGGGATTCAAAAAGGGAAGATAAAGGAAAACATGGAAAATTTGACTCTCTTTGGAGAGGACCATTTATCATCCAGGCAGTACAAGGAAACAACACTTATTTCCTTAAGAATCTTGATGAGACTGATTTGGATGAAGGTCCTGTGAATGGCAGGATGTTGAAGCACTATTTTGACTACCTCCCAGGTATATAGCATGGTTGGTCCCTTGTACATAATTTACTGTGTATAGTGTTCTCTTTCAGCATGTGAATAGCTTAGTTTCAAGGATCTTGCGGAAGCAGGAAAAGGCTGAAGTTCAGCAAATTCTATAAATATGACAATTTACAATTTTGGGGTTTCAAGGAAGAAAAACTCCAAGTTTTGAAAGAATAGTCAAAGGGCCAAGGCTTTTTGACCTGCTGTTCTTGGTCTTTCAAGAAGAAAAACCATCCCCATGTGGAGCCACTGTTGGATACCTATACCAATAGGTTTCATATTTCATGATTGGCAAATTCAAATGCCAAATATGCTCTGCTTTGCTGATACAAAGATCCCATATTTCCAAGAGAAGACAAGGTGTGTACATAGTTTCATGTTTACTAAATTTTGATGGATGGTCCAACAGCCTAATCTGGATCATGCCATGTTTCAATTTTCTGTTGTAGAATAGAGAAAGAAGTCTGCCCAAACTGCTTAATCTTGGCAGACCATTAGTTAGGTAGAGAATTAAGGTTCCCAACTGCTTAATCTGGGGCCTTGGAAGAAATAAGGGTAGTGCTAGATATGCAATCAAAAGAAAAAGCCAATGGAAAAGAAAAGGCACATAAGGGCCTGCAAGTCCAAGTGCACCCTCCAAGAAGAAACAAAAAATGCTAGGCAAGTAGATGGGTAGGTAGATGGGGTTGCAGAAGTGGCATTCCTTTCAAACTGAATCTTACTAGTCAAGATAAGAAAAGCAACACAATGGAGCATGTCTAACTCCCTTTTTCCCTGTTTTACACTCATAACTAACATCCCTACACCAGTTGTGGTTATGAAAGAATTCAAGGTTTTATGTTGGTTCTGTTTCCTTTAAGAGCCACATTTCTTGTCTAAAAATCTTTTCATTTTGATCTACTCCCTAAGCTAAGTGGTTTTCAAATAAACTTAGTAATATCACTCTTCATTCACCTTTTCCCTCCATATTAACCCCTGACTTTTATTATTTAAATCCCCTATGTCACCATTTCCCTACTATTATAACACTATGGTGTATAAACCCCAAGTATTCTATAAATATCCCTCCCCTTGGCATTTTAGCCATATGTTCACTACTAGGGATTAAATTGGCATTTGGTCAGTTTAAGAACCCTAAACCTTACCCCTCTTTCCCCTTCAGAAGTCATTTAACCCATTAAACCCTTCATTTGCTAAGAAACCTTGTGAAAAACCCCTTTTTACCCATAACCCGCTTCATTTGCAAAAAACATACAAAAACCCACTTTTTCCCGTTTGCCCAAAGTTTTAGCGCCATGCGCATTTTTGTAAAAACATTGAAAAAACCATATGAATCGCCAAATTCCAAAAGGTCCCGCCGGGCGCAAATTTCAAAAGAAATATTATTTTAATCTCGCCCGCGTCCGTATCGTCCGGCCAGCTCAACGATCCGTCGACCGTCGGATCGGGCCCTTTTCATCCGACGACCCTCGTGCATATCGGAACGGCCCCGACGTCCGAAAGATACCTTCTGATATCTGTCAGAGGGTGACGTCAGGCCTCTGCCACGCGTCACCCCCATATCGTATCGGAGGTACCTTTGACAATTCCGCTTTCGGTTAATCCGCCCACTTTCGGTTTCGGTTAATCCGCCTTGCCTACATCACCGCCAGCATCACTGCTACGTCAGCGCCGCATCGGTATCCCCGTCCGCCATTACTCCACCTGTCCGCCACCTCACCATCCCCATGGACCTCTCTTATTCCGCCACGTCACCCGATGATGTCACGCTGACATCATCCGACCTTGACCCCACCTGATGACGTCATGCTGACGTCATCCAAAAAAAGCGCCAATGTTCCAAAAAATCCATATTTTGGCCAAAATTTCGCGTTTTGTGCACTTTTTGCCAAAAACGTTGTTGTTCTCTCTGCATGGTTTTTACGTCCAACCGCGCACCAACCTGCTGAACTCGACTTGGAGACCGCTGGCGCGCCTTTTCCACCTGCATTCATGTCCATTGTTCTCTGTATACCAGGTATTTATCCTTGTGAATCCCTCCTGCACCTGGTTTCGTCTGTAAATTGCCAAGAAAGCTTAAAACACTGAGAAACTTATAATTCACCGGCAAATCCCCTGTGCCTAGTACCCATTTACACTCTAAGGTCGAAATCCACTGGTTGAGCCTTGTTTGCCCGAGTTTTTACCAATAATTGCATTCTGTTCGCGCAAATCGCGAACTGGTAACCCAAACTGTACTAATTTGCTGAGAAGAAGAGTTTAAGGCCAGACATTTGTCTTATCCATACTTCAAGCAGTATTTCAATTGCTGCAATTGATCGTTTACCCTCTGTTCATCAGTAATTCACCTTTCTTTTAAAGAAAAACTCTTTGTTTTTGCTCTGCACAGTAACACCACTTTATAAACAACAGAAATCCTAAAAGTGACCATGGATCCTCCAGTAGCACCTGTAGCATTGAATATTGCCCCTTTAAATGCCCCTCAGAGAGAATTGGAATGGCAACCTCTAGCAGACTTGGATTATCAGATATCAGAGGAAATGATGATGAATACCAAGTTCCACATCCACCTGCTAAATGAATTGAAGGCTAAACATGAGAGTGGAACAGATGTACTGGGCATATGGGACTCTTTTCTCCCTATCTTCAAGCTCCCTCAGGTCAACCAGTTTCCCGATTTAATTCACCTATGTGCCGAATGCTATGACCCTACTCAGAGGGCTGTGCTTGACCCTTCAGGTTCAGTTGTTTTCTATATCACCCCTGAAGCTATCAAAGAGATGCTGAACTTCAAGACTGCGAAGAAATTAGTTCCTTTATCACTAATAGATTTGATAAATCAAGGAGCTAGATTGACAGATGCTCAGGTCACCAAACTCAATCAGCTGTACATTGGCTCTGACTCTATAAAGTATCCTCCTATTAACCAAGTATACCTCAACCAATTGGGCAGGGATCTTGCAGACATGATTAGTCCCATTTTGGGCTATAATTCAATTGAATTTGTTGATGAAACTGTGCTAGTGATCATGCTCATGTTCGCTCCTGGAAAGTCTCCAATTTGCTATGACTATGCCACCTACATCTCTGATAAGATACATGAGCAGTTGATGAAATTGGCAAGAGAAAAGGTATTCAGATACACCTCTTACATATATCACTTAATCCTATATTATCAACATGAAAAGTTTTCTTTTGCTGTCAAAAAAGTGGATGCCCATGGCAATCCAAGGTCAGTGGTCTATTTGTCCTCTGCCTTCCACTACAGATCTCACTCGCCATATACCTACTGTGAGTTCATAGATCTCTTCATCCACCCAGCCATGTCTCTAATGATGCGCTCACCTCCCCCAAGAATAACTGATGAGATGCAAAGGGTACTTCAGTTGTCTAAATCATACAGCATTGGGGACTGGTACTTCTACCAGAACCACACGGTCATCAGGATATATGGGTGTGAATTGCCTCCCTACAAATTGCCCAAATATGTGCCCATGAGATTGTTTTCCCTTGAATATTTCAGGCAATTTGGGAATGCTGATGTGCTACATTTTTTAGGCAAAGGCAAGAAAGCACAACTCAAGGTCAGGAACCAATTAGGCCACTCTATCTATAACAAAAGGGAGGAAGGTTGGCAAGAGGCAGACAAAATGCTTGAATCCCTTGGCCTTCAGACCAGTTTCCTTTGGAAACCTTATGACCCCAATCACTTCATAACTTTAAGAAGGGTCAAGTATAGGTTGTCCGGTTATGATCATGTAAGGATTCCTCACATAGAAAAATATGCAAATCAAGTAAAATGGAGGAGAGGAACCTTAGAGGAGGCTGTCACACAAGAAGAGTTAAATCAAAGAGAAGTAAGAAATCTGAGGAAGATGGCTGACCTTGAGCTTTGTTCACAGGTGTTTACTCTTCCAAGCACTCAAGTGGGAACAACTGCATCTTCCTCCACAGCAAATCAGCAAGCAGCCAAAGCTACTGATCAAACCTCTACCAAAGGCAAGGAAAATGAAATGGAACTAGAACCGCCACTACATGAGGAGGTACAGCAGCAACAGCAACAGGTACAACAGCCACAAGAGGGGCAGCAAGAGAAAGAGCAACCACTACAGCAAGAAAAGGCAGCTGAGGCCCCAATTTTTACTGAGCAGCAGCCACCACATGTCAGCTCCTCAAGCCAGCAGAGAGAAGGTGAACTGGGCATCAAACAGCAGTTCATTGACATAAAGAAGAGGAATGAGCCCATAAAAATATAGCTATATAATCATTTGTTGAAAATCGCTCCCACTAACGAGCAAAGACTAATGTCTGCATATGATGTCCAGGAGGGCAAGATGATCATGATTCACTTTATGCCAACTGCATTGCAGCCACAATCCCCTTCAGACTACTTGAGGACCAATCTTGAGGTCCTTGCCAAAGACATCCACCCAATGGACAAAATCGAATTGCATAAGCAAACGGGTGAGATTGTGTATGCCTCCTTGCCAGATAAGACATTGGATAACTACAGGCTAGAAAATAGCCTAAATAATACAACTGCCCAACTTGAATTGGAGAGAGCATCCTCTCAAGCAAAGGACAACAGGATCAGAGCCTTAGAAGATATAATCATAGAGATTGGGCATAACCCCAAGGACATCAAGGGCATACAAGAAATATTGAAATTGAGGGATGCAGACATGGCAGCTTTGAGGAAAAAGATCAAAATCCCAGCAACTATTCACCCTCAAACGGAAGAAGTTGCCCAGCTGAGACATGATCAAGATGCCACAACTTTGCTGGTGTCTTTATACAAACAGCTGATCCAGACTCAAGAAAAGTTGGGAGAATCAGAGGCTGCACAGGCAGCATTGCAAGCATCATTACAGCAAAAGGAAGGAGGTCAAACATCTCAGCCTCCTCCTAAAATAATTAACCTTGAGGAAGCTCCTCCAACTACTGCTCCCCTCACTCAACAAACAGATCAGGCAGCACCTTCTACCTCAGCACCAGCACCAACAACAGAGCAGGCCCCAAGCCTGGACATGCAAAAGCTGAGAGATGAGATTCAGGCCCTGGAAGCCCAAATGGCAGAACTAAAGGATGCCAGGGAGAATTTAGCCAAGGTAAATGAAAGATATGATAAATCCAAGCAGACTGTGGCAGAAAAGGGCAAGTAAGTAAAAGCCCTTAAGGATAAGATAAAAGAGCTGGAGAAGGAGCTCACACTGGATAAAGTGACAGCTGAGCTCAAGACAGTGCTGTGGGCCAATATTGGTCAATCTATAACTGATCAATGGCAATATATTGAGACAATTCATGAGCAGATGGAGCTCATTACAAAAGCATACAAGGAAATCCAAAGAGCAAGGGCATCTCTAGGCAATATGCCTGAGGTTTCCAATAGAATGATCAATGTACTCAACAACAAAACAAGTGCTCAGTTAGCAACTATGGGAATCTCCAACAGGACTGAGACTATTTTGTTAATAAAGAGGGTCCTAACATTAAGAAGCCTAGTGCAGACACTAGAAAGAAGGACCCGGGATATGTAGACAGAGGTCAATAGATTCATGGAAAAATATGTGGCATGCAAAACAGAGGTCTCCCTGGCTTACTGAACAACGCAGGAAGGCTACTTACACATGAGCAGTATGCCAAGAGGGTCAACACATTCGCCACAAATCAGATCACTGAAAGGTCCAGCACCTCAGAAGAAACAGGGCCAGCTACAGGACAAACTCTCTACAACAGGGTAGAGAATTTATTCTTTATAATGAATGAAATCAAACATCTGTTTGAAGTGCCTCCCAATTTCTATAAATACACAGAGGCATATGAGACTTTGGATGCAATTCTCAGACATCAATTGCCCACACAGGAATGGTGGACTAAGGCAATACAGATGATCTTATAGACCAGGAAGCCATTCACTAAGTTTTTTCATCAAAAAATACAAGTTGGCATGCACAGGAAAACTTAGTAAAATCAGCATGCATGAAAAGGGAAGGGCTGAACCAACTCAGCAGATCATATTCGACCAACAAAGCAAGATTGACAGCTAACAGGTAGCAGGGCCGAAAAGCTACAACATGACAGCCATAAAGGCACATTTCCGGCATCAAAGCAGAATGTTCAGACCGACTCGGTGGCCTCCAAAGGTCAAAGCATCTCCTGACAGATATAAAGAGCATTTATTTTGTATTCAATGTTGTAATAACTTTCTTATCTACTATCTTGAAAAGTTGGTGAACGTATTCATTTCTTAGATGACTCAACGCTTCAGATATTTTGTATGAGCGTTTGTATATATTCCCCCTCTCATAAGTTTGCATGGGTTGTTGTTGATTTCTCTTCTAGATTTCCTTTGTTGTAAATTCTCAGAGAAGTAATACAAAAGCTAATGGATTTTCCAAAGCTCTGTGTTTCTTGATGCATTGTGGTGTTTAGCTGAATGTTACAAGATTCCTTCGTATTTCATGGCACAATAAGTGTTTCTTAAACCTCTTCGTTATGTGTTTTTGTTATCTTTTCACACCTCTTTCATGTTCTGTAATTCACAGTTAATGGTAAGGAAAAAGAATAGTTCTAGGATTTAATCACAGATTACCCTGAACTCAATCTAAGCTATTACACATGTTTTTCTTCAGATTATAGTAATAAAGGTGTAATTCTTAATTGCTGCACCTTCACACTATATCTTTCACAGTGATTATTGTTTCAAGAATTCAAGTTTTGCTCTTGAGGAATATATCTCTTTCTCACACCCCAGCTTAGTGGAAAATTCTTAATTGCTTTTCACTGGTTATTTACATATCATCATCACAATTTCAAGTTTGTTTTATGAAGTATTTAAATGGCCCTGTAACTTCAGCTACTCTACTCAATATTTCAAAAAACCTGTAGCCACAGACTCCATTGCCCAATGGACTAACATTATCTGCAGATTTCCACTTTAGGTACAGAAAGACAATCCCTCAACCGAAACATAAACCAAAACCCTGAACCCATTACTAGCCTAATATCTCTACAGAACAGAGACAAACCTTAAAGAGAGAGCCCTCTCTGATTACAGTTGGGCTAGAAGCTGTAATCCAAAGATTGGTTAGTGGTTACCCCGGCCGTGTTCCCTTGGGAGTCAAAGGGAACAACCTGGGTGTTAACAGAATGTACTCAAAAATCGATGAGGCAAGTCATGCATTAGCTATTTCCTTTAAATTTCAAAGTAGGTCGGGGAGCTCGCATTATAGAGATTAGGCCAAACACTCGAAGGTGATGTAACTGTGCACGTGAGATATAAATTTTAGCAAAGGAAATTAAGGTTTTAAGGAGTGTAATGGCCAAGGGTCACAATGCTAGAGACATACCTCGAGCAGATGCTCAGGGTTTAGAGGCCAACAAAAGGACACCCATGGAGGATGCGTCGAGGGTGGCTACAATAAATTATCAAATGGTTGTTGTGAAAAATGGGAAGGAGATAGTGGAAATATTAGAGAATGAGGTCAGAAGACATCGCAGGGTTGTCCAAGATGACAAAATTGAGGAGGAAGTAGACTTGATTATTGACACTCAAAATATAGAACTTATACAACAGTGTACCACAAGACCTTGGAGATGGCTTGACATGCAAAAATGAAGTTGAGAAGCTTCAAACAGAGGAAACAAACAAGAAGACCAGAAGACGAGTCGAGACACAACTCTAGTTGAAGGTGATAGACCAAAGACTAACAGCTATTGAGGAGGTTCTCAAGCAAGTGGTGAATATAGAATGACTAGAGGATGGAAAGATTGGGGATATGAACAAGATATTTTCAATCTACCTAAAGTACATGCATAATGTCGATATCTCATTAGGTGAAGAGTGTGTGATATACCTTGTCTAAAAAAATATCGTGCTCGAGCTGTTAGTGTTGTAGGCGACTATCAACAAGTGCGTCCAGTTGTAGGGGTGACATCGACAACAACTCCAGGTGTGAAGGAAACCCCTACAGTTGATCTAGGTGCGAGGGAAATGATGACAACACCTCCAGTGAAATAGGTCTATGCGGTGGAATCCTATTCTTAGTTAATTATGACATTGGGAATTCTTTTCTTTAGGTTTTTCACATGGTATCATAGGCAGTATGTTAGTTATTTTGTTAAGTTTAGGTCTGTAGATCCAAAATGTGTAGTTAGTAAGATAGACATAACAATAATTTGCAGTAGTAGGAAAGGTCATTTCGTTGAACTATATACGGGATACCATAGACAGATAACCTTATGGCATGTATGGTTGAATGTGTTATTAAGACAATCTTTTCCTAAAGCTCATCTAGTTTCTAATCTAGCATGCAAACTGTCATTTCTGTGCTTTGTTTTTATTCCATAATGTAAGGATTCTCTGCTTACTTACAAAAAAAAATATGTATTAAAAAATTTGTAAACGTGATTGGAAATATATATATATATATATATATATATATATATATATATATATATATATATATATATATATATATATATATATATCAATTAGAATAATGATGCTTAAGATTTATAACTAATAATGATGATATTTGATAATTTCATATTTAAATTTATTTCACAAATATATATGCCATTTATAATAAATTATTTTTAAAGATGTTTTTTTAATTCATATACTAGTTTAGATCCATTTTAACTTTAGATTTACCAGCCCCTCATAAATATCATTTTTTTTAGTCCACAAGTGATTTGCATCTCAATATATATGATACGTGTCTATAATTAGTAAATCTTAAGAAATTTGGTAAATCAAGAATTAATATATATCTATAGTGGTTTTTGTTTTATAATTTAATATATCATTATCTGCTTTCATACACAACCTTATTTTAAATTTGTTTGAACATATATAAATCTGCTTTCATCTGCACATAGAAGAAAAAAAATATATAGATATAGTTAAATAAAAAATAATTATGCGTTCAACGGTAAATATTAAAGTAAAGAAAAAAACTAAAAAATATAACTGCAAATCATTTGGACTTTATCTCTATGAATAATGAAGCCATATAGTAATTTGTGTGATTGTGTCCAACTTTTACACATTGGATTGGTCTTGTTTAATTATGAAGGCTACAACATAAGTGTATGAAACATAAGTGTATGATGGTCTCTGGCTTTTCCACTGTAAATCAGACTTATTTGACTTTGAATGTTGCAACATCTTTCATGCTCACAGTGGAAAGTTGATATAGATTATATATATCCAGTCAAGACAAGTTTTGAAACATCTATTGGTTACACTTGTTTGATTTTGAATGTTGCAACATCTTTCTTGTTCACAATGGAAGGTTGATATAGATTATAAATAAAAAACAAAATAAATAAAAAAATGTTTTTTTTTTTCAAAACAATTAAACACACACACACACACACACACACACACACACACACACACACACACACATATATATATATATATATATATCTATGCATTTTTTTTATATATCAAAATAATCCCAAAAAAATAAATATAAAATTAAAAAATATTTAAATTAAAAAAAAAACATTAAAAGAAAAACTATATTAAAAAAACAGTTAAATTTTATTTTTTTATGAAAATAACCACCCCCTCGTGATACCCCATGCCCCTGGTCTCACACCCCCTTATGCCTCTGCCACTCCGACACCCTAACCCACTTTCTCCCCTCTCCCCTCCCTCTCCTTCAGTCCCCACCGCGACCCTTTCTGTCATGCCCCCAATTATTTTTTCGTTAAATTGGCCAGGTGCGGCACCGCCTAAGTTAATAACTTGTTCCATCGTTAATTAACTTTGCGAACTATGCCTTCAAAAATTCATAATAAACATGAATTACATATTATTAATGTGCGGAAACCATAAAAAATATAAGAATAATAATAACTCAACAATAATATAAAAGAAGCGATCTTTTATTATATAAGAAAAATTACAATGACCGGGAGCCGCGCTCCACCGGCGTTAATAATACAAGTGGGTGCCCGCCCGTGCAAGAGCGCATGGCGGTCTGCCTTGATAATCCACCGAAATAAAATATACACATAACCTTGGCGTTGGACTGGCGGGCGCACCCGTGGACGACCCGTGCCCAAACCTCAACCCAATTCAAATGCGTAACCGGCATGGGCGCCTGTGCGCACTACCACAAACTTCACAACTCTTCCACCGTGCACCCGAAACCTCTGCCCAGCTCGGCGGGCTCATTCCCTTTGTGCGAGCTGCGGTAGACTTGCGCTCATCTCTTGTGCGCACAACTCCTTTGTGCGAAGAGAATGCGATGAGAGTTGATGCCAATGAGCGTGCGTCCATCCTTTACTTATATGCGCACATGGTAGTCGCCTCCCCATTCGGCCGACCTCCAAACTACATAAAACTTCACCCACCAAACGCTCTATCCTCCGTCGGCTTGCCCAACGTGTGGTTGTGCCCTTGGTCGACTTGAACACACAAGTGAACCGCCTGTCCACCATATAAATAGGCGAGCTCTCTCCATATTCGCGCGCACACTTTGCAAATTCCTTCGTCGTTTATGGAGCACTCGCACCAATACTTAGTTGATTTTCAAGTGAGAGGGGCGCATGCCTTCGCATGATCCTCCAAGGCGTTACATCCTCCCTCACTGGAAATCATTGTTGCCCTCGACAATCCTACTCTTCTCATCAACTTCCTGTTGTACTTCTCGATCTTGTCCTTCCATCTCCAAAGCAAGTCCTCCGATTCCTAACTCTCTTCCTCCGGTGCATTCTTCCATCTGCAAAGAAATTCCCTTCTCATGTGGCAACCAACTACTGTAGTTCTGAGCCTCAAAATCTTCTCCAACTCCAATCCTGGCCTGTCCACAATCCCGGTTGGTCCTCTCGTCGGTTCAACTCTCTCTGGATGTTCTGAATCAAGTCTACATCTCTTCAACTGACTCACATGAAAAACTGGATGCTTCATTTGCATATGGCGTGGAAGCTCCAGCTCGTAAGCAACTTCCCCCACTCTCTTCTTCACTCGGAATGGTCCCTCGTACTTCCATGTCAATTTGCTCATCGTCCCCTTGGCTGGCTGAAACTGCTCCCCGGTAATCCTGAGAAACACCATATCTCCCACACTGAAGTGTGCCTCCCGTCTTCCACGATCAACATACTTTTTCATCCTCCTTGTAGCATTGTGCAAGCGCAACCGTGCTAACTCCAAGGTCTCCTCCCAAGCCTTCATGAACTTCTTCGCATGAGGACTTCTCAAGAAGCCTCCCGTCACTACGGTATGCGGTGCAACCAGAATCTGTCCATTCACCAACTCAAATGGACTATACCCCGTCGCGGAATCTTTTGAATATTGTAGCTAAATTGAGCAATATCCAAGAGTTCAGGCCAATTCTTCTGATCAACCGTCACATAATGTCTCAAGTAGTCCTCCAACAATGCGTTGATCCTCTCGGTCTGCCCATCTGTCTGCGGATGGTAGCTTGAACTCATCAACAACTCTATCCCGACTAGCTTAAACAATGTGGTCCAAAATCTGCCTGTAAAATGCGGATCTCTATCCGACACAATGCTCAATGGCATCCCCCAATACTTCACTATGTTCTTAAAGAAGAACTTCGCTGTCCACTCGGCTCCACAAGGTATCTTTGTAGGAACAAAGATAGCATACTTGGAAAAACGATCAACCACGACCATAATCCCATTATACCCCTGAACCTGTTGCAACTGAGTGATGAAGTCCATCGAGACACTCATCCATGGCCTCTCTGGAATCGGTAAAGGCTGCAACAGTCCTCCTTGCCTCTGAGTATCCAATTTGTCCTGTTGACAAATGATGCACGTATGTACATACTCCTCTACATCCTCCTGCATCTTCTCCAAAAAGAATCCCCTCTCCAACAATGCCAAAGAATGACGTATCCCTGGGTGGCTAGACCATGGCGAGTCGTGGCACTCCTTCAAAAGGTGCCTCTTGAGTCCAGATGACTTTGGAACATAGAGTCGATTTCCAAAGAACAAGAACCTGTCTCGTAGAAAGAACTTTTGTGTCTTCCCCTCCTTTATCTGCTTCACTATATTCTGCGCCAAAGTATCGGTTTCAACACTTTCCTTGATCTTATTCTGCATCTCTTCTGACATCTGAACTCGACTCCTACTCCTAGCTGCCCGGTCTTCTCCCTCCAATGCTGCAAGTTGTCCCTTCCTGCTAAGGGCATCTGCTACCGCATTGTGCCTTCCCGGTCTATACTCGATAGTCATGTCGAATTCTGCCAAGAAGTCCTGCCAACGAGCTTGCTTCGCAGAAAGCTTCGGTTGTGATGCAAAATAACTTGCTGCAACGTTGTCAGTCTTGACAACAAACGGCTTCCCAATCAGGTAATGCCTCCACACATGAAGACAATGAATGATCGCAGTCATCTCCTTCTCATGGACCGAATACCTCTGTTCTCTATCCTTCAACTTCCGACTCTCATATGCCACCGGATGCCCATCCTGCATAAGAACCCCTCTTATGGCAAAATCTGAAGCATCTGTGTGTACCTCAAACAGTCTCTCGAAGTCAGGAAACTTTAGTATCGGTGCTATAGCCATCCTCTTCTTCAAGTCATCAAATGCCTCTTGACATTTGCTCGTCCAACTCCACCTCTTGTCTTTCTTCAATAAGTCTGTCAGTGCCGATGTCACCTTGGAGTACCCCTCTACAAACTTCCGTTGGTAGTTGGTCATGCCCAAGAACACCCTCATCTCATGGACATTCTTCGGTTCAACCTAGTCCTCAATCACCTTCACCCTCCTCGGCTCCATCCATATGTACCCTTGACCAACAATATGCCCAACGAATGGAATCTCGGTCTGAGCAAACACACACTTAGACTTCTTCAAGAACAACTGATTTGCCCTCATTGCCTTGAACACCATCACCAAGTGTTTCTTATGATCCTCCATGTTGTCACTGAACACCACTATATCGTCCAAGTATACTACTATGAATGAATCCACGTATGGTCGTAGGACATCATTCATCAAAGTGCAAAACGTAGCAGGAGCATTGCACAACCCGAATGGCATAACAAGGAACTCAAAGCTACCATACCTTGTTACTATCGCGATCTTCTTCTCGTCTCCTTTAGCTATCCGCGCCTGATAATATCCATGCCTCAAGTCCAGCTTGGAAAACACTCGGGCTTTCACAAGCTTCTCAAAGCAATCAAAAACCAATGGCAAAGGATACCTGTTCCTTACCGTCTGCTTGCTCAATGCACGGTAATCACAACACATCTGTAGCTCATTTGAATCCTTTTTTCGCTGGGACAATACCAGAGCTCCATAAGGGGACCTTGAAGGTCTAATGAAACCTGCATTAGTTAACTCCTTTAACCGTCGTTTCAACTCTTCCAACTCAGGCCCTAACAACCGATAAGGCGCTTTAGCCGGGGGTTGTTTTCCTGGCTCAAGCTCAATGCTATGGTCTACTACACGCCTTGGTGGAAGCTTCTTCGTAGCTCATCAGGCATCAAATCCGCATATTTGGTCAGTACATTAGATATCTCAGCTGGAACATGCGTCCCCACTCCATCACCTTCGACATCCTTGAACATCACCGCATATGTCTCCATATCTGACTCCTTCATGGCCTTCTCCAAACTCAGTGCCGAAACATGTTGCACCTTGACTTCCCTTCTTTGCCTATGAGTGGGCAAAGTCCAAGTTTGTGACTATCCAACCAGCACCACCTCATCACAGAAGGGGACAACAATAGCCTTGTTTCCCTTCAAGAAATCTTGTCCGAGTATCATATCAAAGTCATTCATCTCCATCCCTGTGAAGTCCAACTGACCCTTCCAGTCTTTTATCTGCACAGGTACTTCGTGTACCAAACCCGCCACTTTAGCTCTAGAGCTCACTTCCTTGACTTCCATATTCGATGGGAAGATCAGCAGTCCAACCTCTTTTGCCAACCGTGTCGTCATGAAGTTATGAGTGGCCCCCATGTCCACTAGAGCTTGAATGGTCTTGCCATGAACCATCAAGTCCACGAAACCCAGACTGTTCATCCACGATTTCTCCATAACTTTTTCCTATTCATCAAGCTTCTTCAACCCTAAATCAGCTTCACCTGTCATAAGCAACGGCTTCACCACCTGTGAACCCGCTCTGATACCACCTGTCACGCCCCCAATTCTTTTTTCGTTAAACTGGCTGGGTGCGGAACTGCCTAAGTTAATAACTTGTTCCATCGTTAATTAACTTTGCGAACTACGCCTTCAACAATTCATAATAAACATGAATTACATATTATTAATGTGCGGAAACCATCAATAATATAAGAATAATAATAACTCAACAATAATATAAAAGAAGCAAAGTTTTATTATATAAGAGAAATTACAATGACCGGGAGCCGCGCTCCACCGGCGTTAATAATACAAGTGGGCGCCCATGCAAGAGCGCACGACGGTCTGCCTTGATAATCAACCAAAATACAATATACACATAACCTTGGCGTTGGGTGGGCGGGCGCACCCATGCACGACCCGTGCCCAAACCTCAACCCAATCCAAATGCATAACCGGCTCGGTTGGCTCATTCCCTTTGTACGAGCTGCAGTAGACTTGCAATCATCTCTTGTGCGCACAAATCCTTTGTGCGAAGATAATGTGATGAGAGTTGATGTCAATTGAGTGCGCGTCCATCCTTTACTTATATGCGCACATGGTAGTCACCTCCCTATTCGGCCGACCTCCAAACTACATAAAACTTCGTCCACCAAACGCTCTATCCTCCGTCGGCTTGCCCAACGTGTGGTTGCTCCCTTGGTCGGCTTGAATGAACAAGTGAACCGCCTGTCCACCATATAAATAGGCGAGCTCTCTCCATATTCGCGCGCGCACTTCGCAAACGCCTTTGTCATTTATGGAGCACTCGCACCAATACTTAGTCGATTTTCAAGTGAGAGGGGCGCGCACCTTCGGACGATCCTCCAAGGCGTTACACTTTCCCTCCCATCCTCCTCCCTCTCCTTGCCTCCCTGACCTCCTCACTTGGCCCTCCCCGCCTGCCCCGGCCCCTATCCAGCAGCGGAGAGGCCGCAGGTCGATTCCAAGAATCGGACTATGACCTCTTGGCCTCTGGCTCGGGGTCGGGGTGGGTGGGGCTGAGCCCTGCGCTCAACCCCCCCACCTACCCAGGCCCCCAACCAGTGGCCAAGAGGCCGTAGGCCGATTCCTATAATCGGCCTGTGGCATATTAGCCATTAGCTGGGGGTTGGGGCCGGCTGGAAGGGCCGAGTGAGGAGTGGAGGGCTGTGAATTTTTTTTATTTTACTTCTTTTTATAATTTCACTTTTATTTTTTTTAATCTAAATTTTATAATATAATTTTTTTTTTTTATTATTTTTTTATAATATATTTTTTTTTAAATGATGTTTTATTTTTTATTTTTAACTTAAAAAATGATTTTGTTTTTACTTTTATTTTTATTTTTCTTAAATTATATATATATATATATATATATATATATATATATATATATATATATATATATATATATATATATATCTTATTTAAATTATTCATTTTTACAAGTTAATTCTATTTTTATTCTTTTTTTTTGCCTTTTTGTTTCTTTTATATATTTTATGATAGTTAATTTATTTTTTGTCATGAATTGTCTCTTTGCCACCCCTGGCCGGTTGTGCCCTAGGGGTGGCTGGGGAATTTTTTTTTTCTTTTTAGTTTTTAATTTTTTTAATGCTGTATTTTATTTTTGTAATTTTTTTTGTATTTTTTAATTTTTTATTTGGTTTTTATTTTATTTTACTCTTCTTTTTTAAATTTTACATGGAATGGTTAATTTTTTTTTTACATTTTATAGTTTTTTTTTATGTCATTACTATATATTTTTTATATTTGATTTTTTTGTCATGTTTTCTATATTTTATTGCTTGTTTTTTTTTTTCAATAATTGAATTTTTTGTTTTCTTTCGTATTTTTGTGTTCTTTTTTATTGTTTTCTTTTTCTGGTATGTATTTTTGTGTTCTTTTTTATTGTTTTCTTTTATTTCAATATACATACATATACATGTTGGCATTATGTTTCTGGTATGGCTATATGTTACAGATGTTGTACTTGATGGCAACTCCCATGGCAAGGCTCTCAATATGTTGAAAATTAAGAAGTACGCAGGAGATCAGTTCAGAAAGTGCGTACCCGCAGGTACACCGTGAAGGGACCGTGGCCTGATACGCAGATAAGTCGTCCAGGAGGTGCGTACCCCAGTGCACACATTTCAAGGCAAAGAAAAGCACACGTGGGGTTTCTTATGTTTAACTAGCCGACGGTATTTGTGTTTCTATGGTTTTGGCTCGTGGTATTGATCCATGATTTTAGGAGGAGCTTGCCTATATAAAGCAAAGGAGATCACTTGGCTAAGCATCTTTTGCAATTGAATATCTTAAGATCTGAAATATTGGGTTATGGTCTTAAAAGCTTGATCTATATGAAGTTGAAAGTGAATCTGTGAAGGGTGATCAGATTTGGGCATCTGAGCATCTATGCCACTCTGGTGGACTGCCTATTCAGCCCTAATCAGAAGTACGCAGAGCAGAAACAGAAGATCTGCGTGGGTACGCAGAGCAGAAACAAAAGATCTACGTGGGTACACAGAGAAGAAACAGGAGATCTGCGTGGGTACGCATAGCAGAAACAGGAGACCTGCGTGGGTACGCAGAACAACGAAGGTTTAGGTGCGTACGCACAGTAACTGTACGCGGTGCGATAGTACCTCTGCGTGCGTACCTAGAGCAATAATACGCGGCGTAATAGTGTCTCCGGTTGCGTACCTGCAGTAACAGTAAGCAGCGCGGTTGAAGAAACAGTGCGTGGACACGCAGTGCAGCAGAAGGGTCTCTCCGGGTATACGCAGGGGAGAAGAAGGTGAAGTGCGTGCGCACGTAGACCAGAGAAAGAAGAACTGCGTATCTGTCTTAAGACATTTTGTTTGGCTGTATTTTCTGTTGATACGGTGTTCTGGGTTTGATTCTATTATTGTTGATCTGGTTACTACAGTTGACTGGGTGATTTTCTTATACTTGATGATCATTTGATGCTTATGGATCCAGTTTGAAAATTTATGAAAAGTGGTCCTTGTAAGAAAAGAAGTAGGGGGTTGTAGCTCCCTTCCAGGAGAGACTGGAAAACGAGAGAGAGAGTTGTAGCTCTCTGCAGGTTGCAGCCTGCGTACTGGTAAAGGACTGCACCAATACAAAACCATTGTAAAAGGAGTTTCTAATTTGAAAGAAGATAGAGACATATTGCAGCAGGTGGTTTTCACCCACATTAGGTTTCCACCTTACATCTTGTGTTCTTTGGTGTGACTATCTGTTTTCTTTGTTCATGCTCATTATTTTATGGTACTGACATGCAAAAATAATTCAAAGAACAAATAAGGAAGATTTATTAAAAGAACTAGATAATACTGATTCACCGCCCCCTCTCAGTATTATTTCCAACAATACATATATATTGTAGGGTCTGTTTCGATGTTTGTCTAGCAACCCGATCTCATTATTTGCATTTCGATAGTTGATTTTAAATTTTTCGTTATGTTAGGTTCCTATAATAATAGGATTCATAATTTTGAATTGGCTACGGTTACTCTTTTAATATTGTACATACTTTTGCTTTCTGCAAAATGTTTTCCATATTAAAAATTAAAAAATGTAAAGAGGGTATGTCCTAAAAGAAATATCAAAGGAAAAAAAGAGAAAGAAAAGGGGAAAATATGAACCCCAAACAAAAAACAAATCATGCTAGTGTGCAAATTCAAGTGCCACTACTTTTACTTTTATGTGCAAAATAATGATTGTGTGCAAATTTTCATAAATGCCACAACCCATGATAGTCAACTAGCTTAATCTTGACTAATTCATGCTTTAAATTTTATGTTTATAGATAGAGAATAAAGATCTGGCCAAACTGTTTAACCTTGGAAGATCAGTAGTTAGGTAGAAAAATAAAAATGTGCTCATCAGCTTAATCTGAGCCATTAGAAGTTATAAGGTTATAATTAGATAATTTGCTTGTTAAAAGCAAAGGAAAGAAAGGGTCTGCTAGCTCAAATGCACCCAATAAAATGAAGAAAAAAATCTTAGGATAAGTAAAGGGTAGGTAGAAAAAATATTGTAGATGTACAAGGTTGTTAAATTATAAGCACATTTATCATGCTTAATCCTATGTTTCAGTGTGCAGGAGCATTTATGGGAGTGAAAGGATGTTCACAACCTTATTTAATTAACTTTTCCTCATTCCATTTCACGCCCACTACATACTTACTAATTTTCCATTATCCCATTATTTCTTATAAAAATACCCTTTTCCCTTCATTTTGACCCTTACCCTTTGGTTTCACACATTTCCCTAGTATGAATCCCATTCAAAATGTCATCCCCTTGCCTAAAAACCACTTTCCCGAGTGTGAAACCCATTCCCCATGGAAAAAATCACCTTCCCCCTTATTAATTTCTCTATTCTATCTCAAAAACCGACAAAACCCCCTTATCCTAAGGGTTTATTACCCCGGGCATTATTTAATTAATTCCCTGAATTCATATTTCCCCAACAACCCTTTTAACCCACCACCCTTGGTGCAGTTAAGAAAACCCTGCCACATTAAACCCTGGTCCCAGTCCATTAACCCACTCATTATATTTTTAATCCCCACCTTATTCATTAATTAATTACAATTAACTGTCATTAACCCACTAGGCCCTGCAAATCCTCACCTTGATTCCCCTCCATGCATCTTGACTATGCCACAGTTGTTATATCTCCCACCCCTAGATCTAACGGCACACATCCATATCGCGCTCATTCCCTCTCCGACCTTTACCAGCCCAAGAGCACGCGAGATTCACAGTTTTGCCTGGGCCCTATTCTGCTATGTGGTAGCTCCAGGTGAAATCGCGTGCTCTCAAGGAAGTACCGCCTACCTACCAAAAGTAGTGTGATCTCCCCTGAAACCGCCTCCTCACCAAAAGCCAAAACCATCCATTGTTCATTTATGAATTTCGCGGCAAATTCTAATTGTTGCTGGTTAAAATGCTGGAGAATCCCATTTCAACTCTTTTCACTCATTGGTAGTGTGAATATTTGCCCAAGCATTCTTGCACCACCCTGAGCTTCTCCAGCTGAAATTGACCATTGTTTACCTCTCGAACAAGAACCAGACACCCAATTCAAGCATCCAGTGCACAGCTGAAGCCACTGTACCATCTATAGTCACCATTAAAACTAGTTTGCAACATGAACAACCAATTTGCAGGTATTTTGAGAAAAAACTAGAACGACCCTCTCAATTTGAAAGCAAACAGTTAATTCAAAGATTAATTAATTGAATTTAATTAATTTTCCCCTAAATTGAAGATTACTTCCACCTGAATACCCAAACCCCTCTTTTGCAAACTAAAAATTACCCTGTCATTGCACTAGAGTTTTCAAAGCCTCACTGCTATAGCCTATATAAGCCTAATTCACACATTCCCCCCTAAAAACGGCTTCCCAGACCTCTCTGGATGTGAGACCTATGTCAACCCTTCACCTGGACATCGACCATTTGCAACTAGCAGACAGGGATTTCCAAATAAAAGACATTGCTACTGCAGCCTACCTTCTAAAGCTCCACTACTGGAGTAAGGACAGATTCCTAAACCATGCCGATGACATCCACCTTTGGGAATCCAATTTACCCAAATACCTATTCGCAAAAGTTCATTCTTTCCCAATATAATACATTCTTTTCTTGCCTGCTATGTCCCTAGCCAAAGAGCTATTGGTGCCCCAAATCAATAGCTCTTATTCACCATTATACCAAATTCCATCAACCAAATGCTTCAAGTCCAACCTAGCACTAATCAGAGCCCTCTATCCATTGGAGACCTATTGGACCTGTATATGACCCTAAACCTAGTTAAGATGAGACAAATCTTCCAGACTTTCATCATTGAAGACTGCCATACTCCTATAGATACTCCACTTTATGCGGCTACCATTTTTTCAGAAACAAGCAGACATATAATCACCATGCTCTCATGCATCCTAGGATACACCATAGATGAGCATGTGGATGAGGTCATCCTAGCCTTCCTGTCCATTTTTACACCAGGTAAGCTTCCTGCTATCATGTATAATTATTCTCAGTTCATTGCAGATAGGATGCATGAACAATTGACAAGGGTGCCCACTGAAAGAGTTTTCAAATACTGTTTAGTATTATTTCACATGTTTTTGTATTACCAAGAAGGCAAGTTCCCTGTAAGAATCCAGAAGCTTGATACCAAGGGAAAATAAAGGCCAGTAGTCTACTTACACCCTTGATCTAGAAATACTCTGAAACATTTACATATAAGGATTTCATAGATTCATTTGTATACCGAGTCATGAACATGCTAACCTGTAACACTCAACCTAGAATCAACCAAGAAATCAAGAGCATGTTATAGTTGGCTAAGAATAGCAAGGTGGGAGACTGGTACTTATACCAGAACCACACTGAAATCAGAGTTTATGGCTGCCAATTAGCCCCTTATAAGTTTCCCAAATACCTCCCTACGAGGATATTTGCACTTCAATATTTTAGACAAATCATTAACTTTGATGAGGTCCACTTCCTATTTGCTAGGAAGAAGACCCAATTTAAGATGAAAAACCAATTGGGCCCATTCATTTGTAATAATAGAGAGGCTAGACCAAAGGCTAACAAGATACTACAACAGATGAAATTCAACAACAACTTCATGTGGAAGTATGACCCTCATGGGGTCATAAACAAGCTAAGACTCAGGGTCAAATTGGGACCTTACATCCACCACCCAAGACCTGACATTGAACAGTTTGCCAACCAATCTAAGTGGTTGGAAAATACATTGATTGATATGGATAACACAGTTGTGGATGTAGAGAACACACTGATTGATTTAGAAAAGACATTTGAGTAGAGTTCTTTCTTGCAGGTTGCAGAACTAGGGGAACCTATGAATATTGATCCTATATTACAGACCCCAGCCACTGAGGAGAAGAACCCAAAGAGGAATAGGGAAGAGGCATCCAGTTTTGCCATGGAGACTATAGATGAACTGTTTGAGCTCAGAAAAAGGCCCAAGTTGAATCCTGTGTCTGAACAGGAGGAGAACATTGAATCAATGGAAATAGTTGATACTAAAACAATGGGGTAGAGAAGCAAAGTCATAATAGCTTCAGGGGAAACACAATAACCATTAACCTCCAACACTCAAATGATTGAGAGACAACGAAGTGTTTAGGTTTCATCCTTTTTCAAGCCATTTGACAGAGAAAAAGACATCAAAGACATGTAGAAATAAATAAAGATGAGGAATGATAAGTTGAAGGCAGAGACATGTGACCAATTATTAAAACCCACACCAGCCAACCAGAGCAGGTTGATGTCAACCTTTGACATCAAAGCAGGAAAGATGCAGGTATCATTTTTTTAGCCCACTGTTCAAAAACCAAAGATCTCGGTTGACTATAAGAAGACTTATTTTGAGGTGTTGGCCAGGGATGATCATCCCATTAGTTAAATAGATTTCCACAAGCAAGATAGAGAAGTTATTTACTCCACCCTAACAGGAAAAGCCATGGCTGCACACAGGTCACAGGATTCACTAGATAATGTAACAACCCAGTATAAATTGGAGAAGGCATCTTCATAGGCCAAAGACAATAGGATCAAGTCGTTGGAGGACGTGGTCATTGAACTGGGCCATGATCCAAGTTACATTAAGGCTACTGAGAAATTGATCAAAAATAAGAATGATGATATAGTAGCCCTCAAGAAACAACTTAAGCTGCCTCATTTACAACACCCACAAACAAAGGAGGTCATGGAGAGCCAAACTAATCATGAAGAGATGATGGACATAGAGATACAACTGAATGATCAGTTAAAGGAGATGGAGAAAGAATTGGATAGCTTGATTTAGCTAAAGAAAGCTAGTCTTGATGATGCCCCTGGAACTATTATCCCAACAGTTGTCACTGTTGTACCTTCTACTTTGGTAGCATCCATGGCTCCCACATCTCCAATGGCCACAACACTACTACCATCTACACCAACTGCATCAGAAATGGGGTTAACAGCAATAAGGTATATAGAGGATGAGGCAAACAGGTTGGTTAAAGCAATGGAAGAAATGTCCATCCACATCACTGAGATGAACAAGCTTCAAGAGAAAGTGATCAGCTTGGAAACATATTACAAACTTGCCCAAATCATGTAAAAAGAAGAACAACAGAAGTCTACAAGGATGACCGAAAGAATCAAAAGCCTGGAGAAGGAACTGGCACTGAATGAACCTTTAGGTCAGGCTAAGGTGCAACTTTGGGCCAATATCATTGACTTTGTCAATGATATTTGGCCATCCGTGTTACTGGGAAAAGTGTCTATTTAGAACTGCTCTATCCCACTAAGGTGTGACAGCTGCCTTAGAAACAAACATAGAAAACTACTTTTGTATCTCCTTTATGAACTATAAACAAAGAGGAATAGGAAGAACCAACCTGTGTCTTGCGCTAGTCCTTTGATCCAATCTCTCTCCTCTTTGACAGCTTCCAGCTACCTGCTCCCTTACTTGCCCAGCTTCACCAAGTACCTGTAAGATCACAGAAGAAGAAAACTATACAAAGACATGGATTTATATTCATAAATAACTTAGGATCAGATTTAAGTTAACCATACAAATGTAACAAGCATCAATGATACAAAAGCATGGAGGAGAAACTCAAATAGTTTTTATTGATATACAAGAAGATCCAGGAGGAGTTACAACCGATGATTCCTGACCCAGCATCAACCTCCCAGCAATGAAGTCCCTTCTTCACCTCCAACAAAGCATAGATCACCCAATTCTCTGATGTTTATCTCAAAACCAACATCAATTCCTTACAATGTGCAAAAGTCCAGCCTCTGGATCTCTGGGATGAGGGATCCATATATAGATGTATGCAAGGAGGATGAGTCAGCTTGTGATTTGATTAGTGGCTTATCTCTGTCAGTTCTTGCTTCCACTTGGAGACTGAAAGCCTCTTACTCATACTTGGTCGAATTCAGTGAGGCAAGTGTCATAGGAGAAGATTCTGGAAGCTTCCATTGTCTCTCCACCTCGCAGAATGACACTGCCATTTGTTATTTCCTGCTCAACGCACCCTGGTAGTGCATTTAGGTGCGTTGCAATGCACCTAGCTAGTGGATTTAGGTGCTATGCAACGCACTTAGCTAGTGGAGCACCTGAAATGATCCTGTTTTGACTTATTCTGAGCAGTTTCTGGTGGAGAACTTCTAGGAGAAGCTGTAATTTGTTGACCTTGTTCCTTTAGGGGTTGGAACAACACTTTTAGGGACTTAGGAGCCCTTGATTTATGGACATTTCATGCTTGGAGCTGCAAGGCACAAAAATATCTATAACAGTTGCCCCCTAAAGTATGAGGTTGTTTATCGGGTGAAATGCTTTATTATGAGGATCTGAAGTTCTTTCAATGCTGGGAGGAGACTTGTAATAAGATACAATACAATACATTATCTTCATATTGTTTTCATGATCTAGCTGAGGTGGGCATTCCCATGCTCAGATTTATAAATTCATTTTCATGTACATGGGACAGACAATCGTCTGATGGTAGACTGATGATTCTGATAGAGCCATCATCGTTTTGGTAGGATGATTATCTGTGTTGTATTGCTCTACATTTCAATGTCTTTATTTCCCTGAATATATATCGCAGACCGGATGGATGAAACTAGATCCTGGGTCTTCAATCTCGTCCGATCTTCACTCGAAGTACAAGTCGATCCATGTGAGAAATGTTTTGAAGTCGAACATGGAAAGACATCGCTTGATTACCAGTCAATGATGTAAACTGTTAACAAGTGCGAGAGGAATCACCGATAATGATAATGATCCTCAAGGTACTGCAGTACAATTCACGTGGTGTGAATAAAGGACTTGGCGTCGAACACCACGCAAAATCTTTCGGTCGAAGGTCATTGATGTAAACCTGTCGCCGAAAGTGAGAAACTTGCCATTGAGGCATGCAAGCTTCAAAGTACTGAATGGGGTGTTCCTAGACCAACTTCTTGGATAATGAGCTGATGTCGACAAGAAGTGATCCGTCATAGGAGGGCCTTAATGAATCCCACATCAATGACACGGAACGGAGCAAATGATTTTGATGGAGGTGAAAATGATCTGATGATATATGGTTCAGGTTGGCGGTCATGAAAGAATGGAGTATAATGTATGGTAGTGGGTGGGACACAGGTGGCCTTTCTGGATGACTTCTCTTGAGCATGTCGACGACACTTATGTGATGGATTGGTAGCATTAACCCCGAATGTGGATGGTATGGCATGACCATGGTGATGTGACCGGTGAATGAAACAACCCAACCCGACTCGGGCATGGAGCGGAAGTGTCATGTTCAAGAGCGACTTGCTACCAATAAATATTCTTTGAGTTTTCTTCCCAATTTTTCTCCAGTCATTGCTGACCAGTACCTCTTTATTTTTGTCAAGCTTGAGGAGGATAACATATGCTTGTTCTATAATTTACCCTTCGGGCAAACCCATCGCTATGTTTTAACGAGCCTAGCGATAGTGAAACTCGTTCTCGTCTAAAGACAAGTTTGTCGCTATTAATCTTTTTAACGAGTTTAACGACAAAGATAACTCGGTCCTTTTCATTTTTAGAGAGTTTGAAAAGGTACGTAAAGGTAACTCCAAAATCCCTTTTTCGTCATCTAATCCCTTAGGTCCGAAAAAGTATAAAACAATACAGGAGGGATGAATTTTCGATAGCTTTAACGAGCCGAACAAAACAAGCGCTCGATCGTTTTGTGCAATAATCCCTCAGGTCCAAAAAGATTAAAATCTAGAGGAGGGATAGTGCTTCCTGTCCCTTTAACGAGCTGGGAGGCCAAGGACTCGGCAATCTTTTCATATTTTACGAGTCAGTTGAAAAGAGCTTAAAGAAGACTCGTCTTTTTAGGAACGAGTGAGAAAATGGGTAGCAGCTGATTCTATGTAAGGTTTGGAATTTTCCAATCACGACAGTGTCACAAGGATGGCTAGTGAAATCACTCTTCGCAATTGTTCCTCAAAATAGGTAAACAATCAAATGGAGGTGAATGATCGGCCAATGAAAAAGTGGAGGTGACGGTGCAAACACGACCAAGGCTTTAATGGCTGAAGTACTACATTCATGGTAGTTATTTACCAGGGAATAGTTCATTTTTTAACGAGCTTAAACGTGGGTGGAAACATTTTCTCGGTGCGGGTTTATTTTTTAACGAGCTTGAACCTTGTGGTAACACTGCTCGATCAGATGGTCTTGTTTTGATTTTTACCATAAATAGCTTTGTCCTTCCAAAGATCGTACTGTATTTTCAACTGCTTCATCAAACTAGTTAGAAATGAACAATATTTGCTTGAAAACGAGTTTAAAACGCTAATATTTTACTTTGAACTATGTAAAAGTAATTAAAAAGTGTTTTTTACCTCTCATTTTACCATTTCATTTGAACTTGGTTTGTTGGAGCTTTGGAGGTGCTTTTCCCCCTCGATTTTCATCAGTTGATTCCGGGACATTCTATGGACGATTCTCGGCGCCGTCTGGACCAGGTAGGAGCTAAAATTGAGCTCTTTCGTTTCATGGTTTCCATTTTGCATTTTGAGCTTGATTCCTAGCTTTTCTGAGCCCCTGGGGTTTGAGGAACTCGTTCTGCCATCAACACACCCCCAGTGTATCGAAACCTACGTTGAATGCTGGCTTGTTTGAAGGCTATCTAGCTTTCAACGCACCTAGAACACTTCTGCAGGTGCGTTGGGTGCAAAAAGGGATTTTGAAGCACAATTTTTGATGGAATTTTTGCCTATTTCTTACCAAAATTAGGATCTAACTCCTCTCTTGTTTGTTTTTCAGAGATCTCTGGAGTAAGATGACCCTTACATGGAGAGAACGTGAGCATGAAGAAGAGGACATGATTGCCCTACATGATCCAGTTACAGTGAATGTGCTGCGGAATTGTGGCTTGCTGAAGTTCTTCCGCATTTCTAGCATGAGACAACAGATCAACTTACTGCAGTATTTGCTCGATGCTTGGAATCCTACTAATCAGGTTTTCCAGATTAGGGGCAAATCTATCCCCTTGACTGCAGTAGACATCTATTTCTTGACTGGCTTGTCGAGGCGGGGTGCCCCCATCTCTTTGTCAGGTTCGGCCCGAGGAGGCGATTCTGTGAGAGATTACGTCCGCCGGTATTGCAGAGAAGGATCTTAGCCGAGTAAAGACGGAAAGATCATCATCCATGATGTCACTGACAGGTCCCTTAGGACTATTCTGTTTACTTTTGGTAGGATGGCCGGTAGTGTGTCTCTTCATGTAGCTAATCGATCTTATATGCAGCATGCCTTGGAATGCCTCCAACCGAAGGTGTTCAATTGGTGCGACGCAGTACTTCTCGTGATGAAAGAACAGTTGACCAAGATAAAGAACGGGAGGTTGAAGAAATTTGGGTATGGTTCTATTTTGACTGCCTTTTCCTTGGAGAAGATACCACTGATGCAGCCGCAGTACATTGCACTTGACTTACCTTCTCCTACTGAACCACGTATGCAGAGATGGGTTGACCATATGTCTAGGCATGCTGGCCAGTCTCAGATTACATTTTCTGATACCTTCTTCAGGTGGTTTGATCGTCAGGAGATGGTTTATTCTGAGTATCCATACGCTGGCATGGACTTCCGGGGTGATCCAGACTTAGTACTGCCGGATGGTGAGCAGTGGGGCGCCATTGGTAAAATCTCTGACCATATTGCTGTTTACTGTTTTTGTTTATAATGTCCTTGTGCTTTATTCTATCAAGACTTTAATCAACTCATGTGCACATGCAGATGTTGGCCTTGTTCGTCCAGTAGTTCGCTTGAGAGTACCAGCTGTTGCCCCAGCAGGAGAGGCCGTCGGAAGGGCTATTCTTCGTGACCTTGATGTGGCCGAGACTCTCATAGCTTTGCAGGAGCAGGTTGAGGGCCTCACTCTTGGTATTCCAAATGTGAGGACCGATGAGCTACCTTTGCGGTTACAGCGGCATACTACTGGTGTGCCCAGACGATGGACTCGTCTCTTACGCATGATCGCGCAGGCTGTGACTTGCTATCACGAGCATCATTAGACTAGGGTGCCCCCTAGCATTTTGAGTTTTTGGGTCGCTTGACCGATTTTGTCTTGGTTACATAACATTATGTGTAAACCATAAACAGCTATATATTTTTGATTTTCGGAGTTTTATTTTGGTTGAGCTACATGATCCACATGCAAAACATTGATGATGCGTTTCTTTTTATAAATGTTGCAAATGTATATCTAACACATAGTTTGCTAATGAGTCGGTTAATGTGTTTAAGTTTATGCAAATATGTTGATATTGAATAAGATCAAATTGTCTTTCCAAAATCTTAACCCTTAGGAACATGCGATAAATAGCTGGGTTTCAGACGGAATATATACCATTGAGTTGTAGTATTACGAGTTGTGAGTCTAGCCTGACAATTAGTCGGCGTATACCATGAGTGATGGCATCAGAGAGAAGTTCTATCAACGCACTATACTCAGCGATGTTATTCGTTGACCGACCAATACATACACCTCTGAAACTCACTAACTCGCCGCTTGGATAAAAAATGGCCCAGGTTGCGGAGGACAGGTTCTGCGAACTACAACTCACTCCGTCGGCATATCCAACACATGGCTCCAATAGGTTTGACATCTGCAATAAATGTAAAAAGTGGATTACTCGACCAAAACAAACACTTTAGCGAAAACAAAAATATAACAAAAGCATACTGGTTACTATTACGCATAGTAACGCTTGAGGTACAACCCATTACGAGGTTGCGCCAGTGGAATTCCGTCATAATCCATTAACTCGTAGGCTCCCTTTGCTAACACTCGTTTAACAATATAGGGGCCCATCCATAAAGACTTAAATTTACCTGCCCCCAATTTATCGGATTCTTGGTCGTAAAGCAAGACCAAGTCACCTTCTGAGAAGACACGGGGTTTGACATTTTTGTCGAACTGCGCCTTGACTCGTTTCTTATGGGCTTCGTTAGCCAAAGCGGTGTCACGACGGGTTTCATCTAATTGGATTAATTTCAAGAAACAAGCCTCTTCTTCTGAAGTTCCGGGGAGGAGATCAATTGCGAGTTTGAGAGATGAGATTTCACACTGGACTGGTAAGACTGCTTCCAGGCTGTATACCAGTTGGAAGGGTGTGAACCCGGTTGCATTCCTTACCGATGTTCAATAAGCCCACAAAGCTGAGTACAGGATTAGGTGCCATCTTCTTTTGTGAACTCCGATCATCCTTTGCAGCATGCGTTTCAGGACCTTGTGGATCGCTTCAACTTGTCCGTTGGCTTGCTGATAATATGGAGTAGAGCTATCATGAGACAACCCTAGTTTGGCAGCTAATTCAACCATCATGTGATTGCGAAAATGCGATCCATGATCTATGACTATAGCCTGTGGTACGCCGAATCTGGCGACTACATGATTGAAAAAGAAGAGGGCAGCTGTTTCACCAGTATTATCTAATGTAGGCATTGCCTCGAACCATTTGGTAAAATAGTCAACTGCGACTATGATATACCCATGCCCCCCGGTCGAGGTGGGGTTACATGTCATGGAATCGATGCCCCATTTGGCAAATGGCCCAACAACAACTATTGGCTGTAGAAGTGTGGGCGGTCTTCTGGTTTTTCTGTCAAAAATTTGACAAGCATGGCAACTTCTGACTGCGGTTATGCAATCTTTGAACATTGTTGGCCAGAAGTATCCTGCTCGTAAATTTTTTTGTGTTGTAGCATATCCAGATTGATGCCCCCCACACGCGCTTGAATGACAGTCATTCAGGACTTTTTCGGCCTCCTCATGGGTGAGGCACCTTCTCAGAACTGTATCGATACCACGACGGTAAAGTGTATCTACGAAACCAGAGATTCTGGGTTCGATCCCCAGTGGAGTCGCCATTTTGTTATTGGGAAAAGTGTCTATTTAGAACTGCTCTATCCCACTAAGGTGTGACAGCTGCCTTAGAAACAAACAGAGAAAACTACTTTTGTATCTCCTTTATGAACTATAAACAAAGAGGAATAGGAAGAACCAACCTGTGTCTTGCGCTAGTCCTTTGATCCAATCTCTCTCCTCTTTGACAGCTTCCAGCTACCTGCTCCCTTACTTGCCCAGCTTCACCAAGTACCTGTAAGATCACAGAAGAAGAAAACTATACAAAGACATGGATTTATATTCATAAATAACTTAGGATCAGATTTAAGTTAACCATACAAATGTAACAAGCATCAATGATACAAAAGCATGGAGGAGAAACTCAAATAGTTTTTATTGATATACAAGAAGATCCAGGAGGAGTTACAACCGATGATTCCTGACCCAACATCAACCTCCCAGCAAAGAACTCCCTTCTTCACCCCCAACAAAGCATAGATCACCCAATTCTCTGATGTTTATCTCAAAACCAACAACAATTCCTTACAATGTGCAAAATTCCAGCCTCTGGATCTCTGGGATGAGGGATCCATATATAGATGTATGCAAGGAGGATGAGTCAGCTTGTGATTTGATTAGTGGCTTCTCTCTGTCAGTTCTTGCTTCCACTTGGAGACTGAAAGCCTCTTACTCATACTTGGTCGAATTCAGTGAGGCAAGTGTCATAGGAGAAGATTCTGGAAGCTTCCATTGTCTCTCCACCTCGCGGAATGACACTGCCATTTGTCATTTCCCGTTCAACGCACCCTGGTAGTGCATTTAGGTGCATTGCAACACACCTAGCTAGTGGATTTTGGTGCTATGCAATGCACTTAGCTAGTGGAGCAGCTGAAATGATCCTATTTTGACTTATTCTGAGCAGTTTCTGGTGGAGAACTTCTAGGAGAAGCTGTAATTTGTTGACCTTATTCCTTTAGGGGTTGGAACAACACTTTTAGGGACTTAGGAGCCCTTGGTTTATGGACATTTCATGCTTGGAGCTGCAAGGCACAAAAATGTCTATAACAATCTGTCCAGGTTATTTTTGAACAAATTGATTTAATAAAGCAGGCTACAGAGGCCTTTCAAAGAGTCAAAGCAGAACCTGGAGACATGACAGAGGAAGTTGCAAGGATCATTCACTACCTCAACTCTAAGAATAGGTATGAGCTATAGGAATTACACATAACTTGACATAATAGGTACAATTTTGGATGTTAAAAGGGTCCTCACCAAGAGGAATTTGATGTTGAGCTTGGAGGATAAGTGCCAAACCATGCAATTGGCCATTGACAGATTCATGGTGAAGTTCGAAATTTTGAGGCAAAAGGGTTTACCAAATCCCTTGGTTATAAAAGAAAATTTAATGACATAGGAGGACTATAATAAAAAGATCAGGGAAGTAGCTAGAGATCAGGTGAATACTTCAGCCATAAGGGAATACCTACTAGAAAAGTATTATATCAAACTTTTGAGAATTTGTTTTACCTCCAGCATGAGGTAAAACACATTTTTGTCAATAAGCCTACTTTTTCCAAATATACAGAGGCAGATGAGATCTACATAAAGATGCTCAATATCCAATTACCAGATTTGTGTAGATCATCTTCCATATTCATCGCATTAGTTTTCTTTAGATCGACGTTTTGAACCAGCAATGGTGGTTCATCTTCAGGATGTGAAAGAATGATGAAAACTGATCTTTATTTCTTTTAATAAATAGTTATGAGATGCTTTTTTGACATATATTTTCAATCATAAACTAATATGTTATTGTTCTAATTGTATTTTGTTATTTCATTTGTTTTAATTATGTTTTATTGTCTTAATTATATTAATTTAGATATGTTTATTAAATGTAATTTTAATAGGCTATGTTGTTTTAGATTTATACCCTAATTTAATTTTATTATGTTTTTACTGCAGTTATCTTTTAATTGTGCATAACTTTGTTTTAATAATTAAGTTGGTATATCCTAGTTATGTTAATAATGTATAAGTTTGTTGATATTATATTTTAAATCATAAATTAATATATTATTATTCTAATTTTCTTTTGTTTTACAAATTGTTTAAGTTTTTGAGTTACAGTTAATTTAGTTATAAGTTGACCATGTTATTTATTTTGATTGTACCCTATTTAATCTAATTATGTTTTGTTATAGTTGTTTATCACTATGTTTTTTATTAATAATGTGTTTTGTTAATGATATATTTTAATAATATCTGTTATGAAGTACATTAATATAACATTGATATTATTAATAATGTATTAAGATATATTATAAAATGTATCATTGAGTTTACTTTTCTAAATAGTATTAAAGATTATAATATTATTTTTATATTATATATATTATTTTTATATTATATATATGAGTTGAAGTTAATTCTAATTATTTTTTTATTCATTTTTGAGCTATTGTTAATTTCTAATTACTATTTAACTGAAGTTAGGGAGGGGTAACTTTGGATGATAGGGTTGGAATCCTGTTTTCGCTTATGGTCCATCCATCGTCTCTATTGATGTTATTGGGGTGCTTGTTAATTTCTATAGCTTCTTTGAATTTCCTTATGAAGTAGTGATCACTTTTGGCTAGGATGTGGGTGTCTTCTATACAAATTTGGTGTTTAGTTTTTCAAGAATGTTTTGCTAAAGCTGATGATTTGGACTAATTATGTTTAATGTCGGCTGAGTGTTCCTGGATTCTTGTGTTAAAGGATCTCCCAGTCTCACCTACATAGGGTTTGCCACATGAGCAGGGAATTAAATAGATGCCCTTGTGACATTATGGATCAATTTTTCCTTTATAGGATTAAGGTGACTGTGGATGGTGTTTAGAGATTTGAAGGTGGTTAGGATACCATTCTTTTTTAGGATGCGGGAGATTCTGTTAGTATTCCCTAATATGTAGGGGAGGTTAACTTTACCTAATATATTATAAAAAAATTTATCCTTTTTAGGTCTAGTGCTTGCTTTGTTTATGGCTTTGATAGCCTGATGTTTGTTATATCCATTTTTTAGGAAAACATTAATAAGGTGTTGTTTTTCTTTTTCTAGGTGTTCCTTATCAGAAATTCTAAAGGCTTTTGTCACTAATGTGTTAAGGACTCCTAGTTTATGGGTTGGGTGATGATGGGAGGTGGCATGTAAATATTGTTCGGTGTGAGTATTTTTTCTATATACTTGTTGAGATATAGAGCCATCATCATTCCTAGTGATGAGTATATCAAGAAAGGGGAGGCTCTTATTGTTCTTGACTTACATAGTGAATTTTATGGAAGGGGATAAACTATTTAGGTGTTGTATGAAGGCTTCTAAGGTTTCTCTTCCATGAGGCCATATTATAAAAGTGTCATCCACATATCTTTTCCAGATGCTGAGACATGAGAAAAACTAAATGATTTACTGTAGAAATACAAAGTAAAAATATAAAATGTACAATAAATGTAAAAGGACATGGTAAAAGGATATTGACAAGTCAACCAGGTCAAAGAATATCAGATGAAAGTGTATCAGATGAAAGGTCGAAGTAAATAGAAAATTCAGTGTGAAGACCAAACAACAATGTAGATTAGAAGGCAAAAGATCAAAGCCAACATAACCTAAATAACAGGGAAAACAAACAACAATTCAATAGCTGTCTCTATCTTCTTGCACGAAGATATTTCTTTCTCCTAGATTAGTTCCCAAGCCAGTTCCAGATATTTTGTAAACTCTTTTTGTATAAATACTTCATAATTCGAAGTATTGTGTGTGGATTGCTATACATTTGTAGAGTTATTTTGATCTTAAACCTAATGGTTATTGTACCAATTTTCAAGTCAAGAGGCTGGAGCAAGTAATAAAAAGATTGCATTACAGGATTCATGAGATGAACTATTGCAGTGAAGTATCTTCTTTGTCTGATTTTGTTACTTTCCTATGTCTTTCATAAACTCAAATGATATCTAAATCTTAATGAATTAACTGGAAATTTAACTCAAAATTTGTTTAAATACGCTCTTTTCTGCACAGTTAATCATTTATATGTTTTCCTATGATATAAAGATTGGATAACCCTTAATTGCTCTCCCATCTCAGTTGACCTCTTGCATTTTTCTTCATAATTCGGCCTAAGGAACCCTTAATTGCTCCCTAGATCCGATTGGAAATGATTTCACCATCTAGCCTTTGAGATTTGTAGTAACTCCTCTATCTTGCCCTGTAGCGATTGTTTTTATAACTTGATCCAGTCCTGTTTGTCTAACATTTGACCCCATAGCCCAATGGTAAAAGCAAGCTTCTATTCATCTAAGTAAGTAATCCCACCACCCAAATTCAAATCAAAACCCAAGTGTAACAATAACTAGCCTAAAATCAAATAACTAAAACAAAGCTAAATCAGGAAGAGAGAGCCCTCTCTGAGAATTAGGTAGGCTAGATCCTAATCTCCAAAGTAGGTTTGTGGTTACCTCTGAACATTTCTTTCTTTAATAACTTCTAGAGAAATTTTTGGAGTGATAACATAATTGGTGACCATACTAGGAACTTACATCCTCAATCTAATAAAACTTTAAGGAATCCTTAAATTTCATGTTGATCCCCTTAAGGTCATTTTTTGGAAGTTTTTCTTGAAAAGTTTCATAAAAAACAATTAAAAAGTTAAAATTTTGGCTCCAAAGAAGACTCACTATACCAGGGAAAATCCAGAACCAAGCCCTATTACAATAGTTGATGACCCAGATAGAATTTTAAGAAAACCAAAAAAGGTAGAAACTCAAGAAAATAGTAGCTAGTTAGTTAAAGAAAATTCACTCCCTCAGGACTTGTCAACTTTAGAGGAAATTCCATTTGATTTTTCATTTGATCTCTCATTGTTTAGAACTAAAGCAAAGGATGTAATTCATGAAACTGTGTTAGACCTTAATTTTATTCAACTCATTGAATAAAAAAGGGTGTCAATCCATCCAGATTTAGATAAACTTGTGTTGGACACTTTTGAAAAGTTAGAAGCTTTAACCTCTACATTGATAAGCCATATAGATGATGATTACTTTCAACAATTTGTTGAACTAGCTTCCCTTACTATTGCTTCCTCTGAAATTTCTGCACAATCTTCAAACACTGTAAATACACCTTCATTTACCACCACCTCCCCAATAATATGCACCATAGTCCACTCCCCTAAATCAGTTATTCATCAGCCAAACACCTCATCCTCATCTAGTTCATCTCCATCCATTTCAAGCCCTTCCTCAAGTACCAGCACTTTACACGCTAGTCAAGTTAGAATCCAGGCCATGGCAGACTAATATGCACCTCTAGTTTTACCTGCACAAGTCCATGCCATGCCCCAAGATTATGAAAGCAAAATCTTTTTGTTTCATGCTACTGGTTAGTACATTGCCAAACAACATGTCAAAAAAATGACTGACTATTTCACATTGCATTAGCTAGATGAATCTAATATCCAAATGAGGTTGTTTGCTCAAATATTAACCTGAGATGTAAAGAAATGGTTCAAAGCTTTACCAGCTAATACTGTTTCATATTTAGCTAATTTTCATAGATTATTCATTGATAGATGGGAGAGAAAGAAAAACCCCCTGCAAATATTTTTTGAATATGATAACATTACAAGAGCTCCTAATGAGTTAGTTCAGGATTATTGTACTAGGTTCAATAACATCTATAATGAAATCCCTGCTAATATTAAGCCTCCACCTGACCTAGAATTAATCAAATTCCCTGATGGTTTTGACACTAACATGTCATACCAATTAAGGGAAAGAAACCTTGAAACATGGGAGTAAATGAAAAGTAATGCTGTTAGTGTAGAGGCCAACCTATTAGCCAAGAAAGCTAGAATGAGAAATGAAAAGAGAGTTGTCATTAAAGAGGAAACTTCCACTTCTGATGGTAAAATAGATAGTTTGGCAAAGAGTGTAGAGAGAATAATGGATAGATTAGAAAACATGGAAAGAAAAACTCAGTGGGAGAATCAACAGCCACCCCCAATAAGAAACCCCAACTTCAGGAAGAATCCTAATACTGGAAAGAATGCTATACCAGATCAGAAAATTAGGCCTCCCTTCCAGGAAAAGTATTTTGAAGGTTCATAAAGCCATGAAGGAGAAGGTGACACCCAGATAAACTTATTAGGAATAAAAAATGAAGATGTTGTTTTTCTTACTCAAGAAGAACAAGAGTTGTACATGCTGCAACAATTGCAATTAGAATATGGGGAATCCTTTGACTTTAAACAGGGATATGAATCTGCCATATATGAGGTTCACAAACAATATAGCTGAAGAAGTAAAAAGAACAATGAAACTCCCACTAAGATATCAATCTAGACCCAAAATAAAAAGATAACATAAGCTCATGTCACTAAAATTTTGCAAATCCTCCTTAGGGGAACGCCAAAGACTTCTACCCCAAAAATTGTAGATATAACCTCCACTGAAACTCAAACTAAAACTGTTACTGAAATCAATCCAAATAAGAGTAATCAAAACAAAACTACTAAAACACATAATGAATTGCCTAGTACTAAAAAACAAGATAAAAACACACAAACTGCATTTGTTAAGGAAGATCTCATCCAAACAAACAAAGCTCAACTCCCTTTCAACCTCAAGACTGAAATAGCAAAATTAAAGATATCAGTTCCTTTGACCGAACTAGTAAAAAATGAATCATATAGATCATAGATAACTGAAACTTTAAATATAGGAGAGGGAGAAGATGTTGTCAATTTGAATGATGATCAACCTAAATTATTGTTTTCCCCTTAAGTGAATGGTACTCATCAGCAAGGGGGAATTCCTCCTTTCTACATTAGCCTAAACATTCATGACAAAATATTACATAATGCTATGCTAGACTCAGGGGCATCCCATAACTTGATGCCAAAAGCAATCATGGAGAGTCTAAACTTAGATATCACCAGACCATATAAAGACATGTTTTCCTTTGACTTTAGCCAAGTTAAATGCCTTGGTTTGATTAAGGATTTATGTGTAACTTTAGTCCACTACCCAACAAATAGTATTGCAATGGACATAGTAGTTGCAGACATCCCACCCAAATATGGAGTGTTGTTATCTCACTCATGGGGAGAGAAATTGCAAGGATCCTTACAATTAGATATGCCGTATGTCACCATATTTGTTTTTGGTCAACAAAGGAAATTGTGTAGAGATACCTTGATGAAATACATGGTGAGCAGTGCATAAAAACAAACAATTTCCCCATATACTCCATGCATTCTGATATGGATTCCCTCATCTTGTACAATTCATACCATGACAAAAAGGAAGTCACAACTATAGAACATAAATACGAAAGTAAATTTATTTTCCATGAGTCCCTATGGCATCTAGATTTGATGGATCTGTGAATAGGTTAGGGGAAAGTGCAGGAGTGTGGATCCACAACATGGAGAATAATCATTCTGAAGGTCATGCATTCAGGTTAAATTTTAAATGCACAAATAACATGGAAAAATATGAATCTCTAATCATAGGATTACAAATGGTTAGAAAACTTGAAGCCAAGAGAGTTTATATAATGGGAGACTCAGAATTGATTATTAAACAAATTAATGGTGAATACTCTGTAAATAATCCCAGACTTAGTCAATATAGAGAGACAGTCCTAGATTTGATCAAAGACCTTTTGGAAAAAAAACTTTGTTGCCATTCCTAGAAAACAGAATATGCAAGCCCACTGTCTGGCTACTTTTTCTAGTACCTTCAAATTTCCCTTTCAACCCAACCATCAGTACACTATAGAAGTGAGACATAGACCTGTTATACCAAACAATTTCAAGAATTGGCAGATTTTCTCACAGGATTCTTAGATTTATGATTTCATTAATGCTGAAGGTGAGTTTCAGAATTGCAAAATAGATACAGATTGTACAATAGAAAATAACATAGATGTAAATATTTTAGAAATAGGTAAACCCACAAATTTCACTAAAGTAGAAACTGGTAACTTATAAAATGTAGAAATAGAAGAGATAATGAATGGTGATCCTAAAATTCTGAACCTTAAAATAATTTTTTACCTAAGGGATTAGTCCCATTAGAAGATTTGTTTGACTCAAACGATGTGGCTAGGAAATCAAAATTGGAGCCTTTAAGAGTATATATAGAAGAATGTAACATAGGAACTGAGGAAAAACCAAAACTTGTTAAAATATCAAAAGCCTTACCTCCAGAGGAAAAGGTTAAATAAATAAATCTATTTAAAGAGTTTCAAGATGCTTTTGCCTAGAGTTATGAAGACTTGAAGTCCTATGACACTAGTATAATTCAACACAAGATACCTATCAAAGAAGATCATAATCCTTTTAAAAAGAAACTTAGGAGAATTAATCCAGTTCTTAAGCCATATATTGAGAAAGAAGTTAAAAGAATGTATGATGCCCAAATCATAGCTCCCATTAGATATTCATATTGCGTTTCAAACTTAGTCACTACCAGAAAGAAGACTGGAGAAATCATACTTTGTGTTGATTTCGGAAATTTGAACAACATCTCAATGAAAGACAACTATCCTCTACCAAAAATGGACCATATCCTTCAGAGGGTAGTAGCCTCATCCAAAATTTCATTTCTTGATGGATTTTCTGGATACAACCAGATCTTAGTTCAACCAGAAGACCAAGCCAAAACTGCATTTACTACTCCTTGGGGTACCTTCATGTATTTGAAGATGCCTTTTGGATTAATGAACGTAGGAGAAACATTTCAAAGAGATATGGATATATCTTTTGCCAAGGAAATCCATGACTTCTTAGTGGTCTACCAAGATGACATCACAGTCTTTTCTAAATCTGAAAATGAACACCTAGATCACCTTAGAAGAGTTTTCATTAAATGTAGAAAATTTGGGATTTCCTTAAATCCCAAAAAGACACTCTTTGGTCTAGAAGAAAGAAAACTGTTGGGACATATAATATCCAAAGATGGAATTAGAATAGATCCTTCTAGAAGAGAGGCAATCTTCACCATCACCCATGCTAGAAACATCAAATAATTGCAGTCATTTTTAGGCAAGATAAATTTTCTTAGGAGATTCATTTCAAATTTAGAAAAATTAATTAGAGAACTAAATAACATGTTAAGAAAAGATTGAAAACTTAAATGGACAGTGGAGGAAAAGTAGTCTTTTGAAGCAATCAAGGAAGTCGTAACCAAAACTTTAGTACTTATGAGTCCTAATTTTCAGAAAGATTTTATATATTTTTCTTTTGCTTTAGAACACACTATTGCAACAGTATGGTTGCGAAACAATGACTAGGGATATGAACAACCAATTGCATATTTCAGTAAATCCTCAATAGATGCCACACTCAAATACAACATAAATGAAAAACAAGCACTAGCTTTAATCAAGGCTATCAAAGATTTTAGATTCTATATTTTGTATTCTCACATCATTTCTTATGTTCCAAACTCAGAAGTAAAGGACATTTTGACACAAAATGGGCGTGAAGGAAAGAGAGGCGAATGGATTTCCACTATTTTGGAATATGATAGAGAAATAAAGCCCTCTAAACTTATCAAAGGGCAAGGTATAACCAAACTCATAGCTTAATCGAATTGTCAGACCCTAGATATAAATTTCATTGGTGCCCTTGATGATCAGGAAGAGATGGCGACTCCACAAATCAATGAACCTTTTACTAATTCACCTTGGTATGCAGATATTATATTTGTATTACTGAACTTAGAAGCTCCTCATGGTTTAACAAGAACTAAATCTATATTTTTGAAAAGGAAGTTATTGAAATATTGTATCATAGATAATGCTTTATTTTTGTTTACTGAAAGATGAAGCTGATAAAATTATGAAAGAATTTCATGCAGGAGATTGTGGAGGACACTTGTATTGGAAAACTACTGCTGATAAAATCCTGAGGGCTGGTTTTTACTCGCCCACTCTTTCGGCAGATGTTAAGAAACATGTGAACTCTTGTCACAAGTGTCAAATATTTGAGGGAAAGAGAAAGCTTTTACCTTTACCTCTCAAACCAATATCCACAGAAATGCCATTTCAACAATGGGGTTTAGACTTCATTGGAGAAATACACCCAACCTCCTCAGCTTAGCATAAATGGATTTTGACAGCCATTGATTACTTCACCAAATGGATAGAAGCCATCCCTTCTAGACAAGCCACAAACTCTGTCATTATCTCATTCTTAGAAAACAATATCCTGTCAAGGTTTGGATGCCCCCAAAAGCTCATTACTGATAATGTAGCTACTTTTAAATCCAATAAAATGGTAGACTTTTGTAACAAATACCACATCACCCTTGGCCACTCCACTGCCTATTACCCTCAAGGTAATGGACTTGCAGAATCCTCTAACAAAAGCCTTGTCAATATCATTAAGAAATTACTAGAAGACAACAAAAAGACATGGAACAAAAAGGTGGTCAATGCCTTATGGTAAGACAAACTAACTACCAAAAAGTGCATTGGTACATCTCTGTATCAGTTAGTATATGGGATGGATGTTGTTTTTCTATCCTCTTTGGGAGTGCCATTGATGAAGATCATCCAGGAGTTGTAGGTAGAACCAAATGATATCTAGAGAAGGATAAATCAGACCATACACTTGCAACAAACTAGGGAAGAATTCTATATTAAATCAGAAGTAATCCAAGACAAAATCAAAATGATTTTTGATAAAAATACCAAAGCTCATGATTTTTACATAGGTGATAAAGCTCTTAAGTGGGATTCAAGGAGATAAGATAAGGGAAAACATGGAAAATTTGACTTCTTATGGCAAGGCCCTTATGTAATTTATGGTTACAGGGGGGAAACCGCATTTTTCTTGAGATTGATAGATGGATCAGCTCTAATAGGAGGACTTGTCAATGATAAAATTTTGAAGCATTACTTATGCACAGATTAACAATAGTTCACTTTACTTTGATAATTGTACATAACATTGCAGAGTTTAGATTGAATTGGATAGTGATCTTTTGAAGTTGAAGCCTCAAGAGAAGGCCCTGAGCTTTGAACTGTTCACCGTCATAAGTAGCAATAAATCAAAATCACCGAAGGGCAGTCTACAAGGTAACTTCAGTCACAATTCAAAGGCTACTGATCTTTAAGTTCTTGACATTTCACGAGGAAATTCCATCCCCATGTGGAGCCACTATTAGGTTCCTATAATAATAGGATTCATAATTTTGAATTGGCTATGATTAGTCTTGCAATATTGTACATACTTTTGCTTTCTGCAAAATGTTTTCCATATTAAAAATTAAAAAGTGTAAACAGAGTATGTCCTAAAATATATATCAAAGGAAAAAAAAAAAAAAAGAGATCAAAAAAGGGGAAAATATGAACCCCAAACAAAAAACAGATCATGACAGTGTGCAAATTCAAGTGCTAGTGCTTTTACTTTCATGTGAAAAATAACGATTATGTGCAGTTTGTCATAAATGCCACAACCCATGATAGTCAACTAGCTTAATATTCACTAATTCATGCTTTAAATTTCACGTTTATAGATAGAGAATAAAGTTCTGGCAAAACTGTTTAACCTTGGCAGATCAGTAGTTAGGTAGAGAAATAAAAATGTGCTCATTAGCTTAATCTAAGCCATTGGAAGTTATAAGGTTAGAATTAGATAATTTTCTTGTCAAAAGAAAAGGGAAGAAAGGGTCTGCTAGGTCAAACGCACCCAATAAAATGAAGAAAAAATGTTAGGATAAGTAAAGGGTAGGTAGAAGAAAGGTTGTAGATATACAATGTTGTTAAATCATAAGCACATTTATCATGCTTAATCCTGTATTTCAGTGTGCAAGAGCATTTTTGAGAGTGAAAGGATGTTCACAACCTTATCTAATTAACTTCCGCTCATTTCATTTCACACCCACTACATACTTACTAGTTTCCCATTCTCCCATCATTTCTTATAAAAATACCCTTTTCCCTTCATTTTGACCCTTACCCCTTGGTTTCACACATTTCCCTAGTGTGAAACCCATTCCCCATGGAAAAATCACCTTCCCCCTTATTAATTTCTCTATTCTACCTCAAAAACCCATAAGAACCCCTTATCCTAAGGTTTTATTCTCGCCCACATTATTTAATTAATTCCTCAAATTCATATTTTCCCAACAACCATTTTAACCAACCACCCTTGGTGCGATTAAGAAAACCCCGCCAAATTAAACCCTCGTCCTACTCCTTTAACCCGCTCATTATATTTTTAATCCCCACCTTATTCATTAATTAATTATAATTAATTGTGATTAGCCCCCGGTGCCTCGCAAATCATGACCCTGATTCCCCTCCATGCATCTTGACTACGCGACAGCCATTAGATCTCCAATCCCCAGATCTAATGGCATGCATCCATATCGCACTCATTCCCTCTCCGACCTTTACCAGCCCGAGAGCACGCGAGATTCATGGTTTTTCCCAGGCCCTATTCTACTATGTGGCAGCTCCAGGTGAAATTGCGTGCTCTCAAGGAAATACTGCCTACCTTCCAAAAGTAGTGTGATGGCCCCTAAAATCGCCTCCCCGCCAAAAGCCAAAACCATCCACTGTTCATTTATGAATTCCATGCCAGATTCTAGCCATTGCCGGTTAAAAGGCTGGAGAAACCCATTTCGACTCTTTTTGCTTGTTTGTACAGTGAATATTGCTCAAGCATTCCTGTGCCACCCTGGGCCTCTGTAGCTGAAATTGACCATCATTTAGCTCCCGAACAAGATCCAGATGCCCAATTCAAGCATCCAATGCATAGCTGAAGCCACCATACCATTTACAGTCACCATTAAAACCAGTTTGCAGCCTGAATAGCCAATTTCTAGGTATTTTGAGAAAAAACCATAACGACCTTGTAATTTTGAAAGCATACAGTTAATTCAAAGATTATTTAATTGAATTTAATTAATTTTCCCCTAAATTGAAGAGTATTTCCACCTGAATACCCAAACCCCCCTTTTGCAAACTGCAAATTACCATCTCACTACACCGGAGTTTTCAATGCCTCACTGCTACATCCTATACAAGCCTAATTCACAGATTTCCCCCTTAAAATGGCTTCCCAAACCTCTCTGGACATCAGACTTGTGTCAACTCCTCACCTAGACATCAAGCATTTGGCACTAGCAGATAGGGATTTCCAAATAAAAGACACTGCTACTACAACCTACCTTCTGAAGCCCCACTGCTAGAGTAAGGAAAGATTCTTGAACCATGTCGATGACATCCACCTTTGGGAATCCAATTTACCAAATACCTATTCCCAAAACTTCACCCATTCCCTAATATCATACATTTATGTCATGCTTTCAATACCCCTAGCCAAAGAGCTATTGTTGCCCCAAAACAGTAGCTCTTATTCACCATTACACTAGAGTCCACCAACCAAATGCTTCAAGTCCAACCTAGCCCTAATCATACCCCTCTATCCATTGGAGACCTATTGGACCTGTATATCACCCTATACCTGGTTAAGATAAGGAGAATCTTCCAAACTTACATCATTGAAGACCGCCATACTCCTACAGATACTCCACCTTATGCTGCTACCATTTTTTCAGAAACATGTAGACATATAATCACCATGCTCTCATGCATCCTAGGATACACCACAGATGAGCATGTGGATGTGGTCATCCTGGCCTTCCTGTCCATTTTTACGCCAGGCAAGCCTCCTTCTATCATGCATAATTATTCTCAGTTCATTGCAGATAGGATGCATGAACAATTCATAAGGCTCCCCACTGAAAGAGTTTTCAAATACTCTTCAGTGTTATTACCAAGCAGATAAGTTCCCTGTAAGCATCCAAAAGCTTGATACCAAGGTTAAAGAAATATCAGTAGTCTACTTGACACCCTTGATCCAGAAATACTCCACAGCATTTACATATAAATATTTCATAGATTCATTTGTATACCTAGTCATGAACATGCTGACTTGTAACGCTCAACCTAGAATCATCCAAGAAATCAAGAGCATGCTATAGTTGGCTAAGAACAGCAAGGTGGGAGACTGGTACTTGTACAAGAAACACATGGAAATAAGGGTTTATGGCTGCTAATCAACCCCTTATAATTTTCCCAAATACCTCCCTATGAGGATATTTTCACTTGAGTATTTTAGACAAATCATCAACTCTGATGAGGTCCACCTCTTATCTGCTAGGAAGAAGATCCAGTTTAAGATGAAAAACCAATTGGGCCCATTCGTTTTCAATAATAGAGAGGTTGGACCAGACGCTTACAAGATACTACAATAGATGAAATTCAGCAAGGACTTCATGTGGTAGTATGATCCTCATGGGGTAATAAACAAGCTAAGAATTAGGGTCAAATTGGGACCTTAAATCCACCACCCAAGACCTGACATTGAACAATTTGCCAGCCAATATGAATGGTTGGAAAATACATTAATTGATATGAAAAGCATCATTGTGGATGTAGAGAGCACACTCATTGATCTAGAAAAGCAATTTTACCAGAGTTGTTTCCTGTAGGTTCCAGAACTAGGGGAACCAATGAATATTCATCTTGTATTACAAACCCCAGCCAATGAGGAGAAGAACCCAAAGAGGAATAGGAAAGAGGCATCTAGTTCTTCCATGGAGACTACAGATGACTTGTTTGAGCTAAGAAAAAGGCTCAAGTTGAATCATGTGTCTAAATAGGAGGAGAATATTGAATCAGTGGAAATAGCTGACATTGAAAAAATACGACAGAGAATAAAAGACACAACAACTTCAGGTGAAACACAACAACCATCAACCTCCAACATTCAAATGATTGAGAGACAACAAAGTGTTGAGGTTTCTTCCTTTGTCAAGCCAAATGAAAAAGAAAATGACATATGCCCAATACTTCAAACATACACTAGTCAACTAGAGCAGGTTGATGTCAGACTTTGACATCAAAGCAGGAAAGATGCAGGTATCATTTTTGTAGCCCACTGTTCAATAACCAAAGACCTCCACTGACTATAACAAGACTGATTTTAAGGTGTTGGCTAGGGATGTTCATCCCATTAACCAGATAGAGTTCCACAAGCAGGATGGAGAAATGATTTACTCCACCCTTACAGGAAAAGCCATGGATGCACACAGTTTGCAGGATTCACTAGATAATGTAACAACCCAGTATAAATTGGAGAAGGCCTCTTCACAGGCCAAAGACAACAGGATCAAGTCATTGGAGGACTTGGTCATTGAACTGGGCCATGATCCAAGTGACATTAAGGCTACTGAGAAATTGATCAAAAAGAAGAATGAGGATATAGCAGCCCTCAAGAAACAACTTAAGTTGCCTCATTTACAACACCCACAAACAAAGGAGGTCCTGGAGAGCCAAACCAATCATGAAGAGATGATGGACCTAGTGCTACAACTGAATGATCAGTTAAAGGAGATGGAGAAAGAATTGGATAGCTTGATTCAGCTAAAGCAAGCTAGTCTTGATGATGCCCCTGCAACTGTTATCCCAACAGTTACCATTGTTGTACCTTCTACTTTGGCAGCATCCTTGGCTCCCATAACTCCAATGGCCACAATACTGCCAACATCTACACCAACTACATCAGCAACAAGGTCAACAACAACAAGGTCTACAGGTAATGAGGTAAATAGGTTGGTCAAAGCAATGGAAAAAATGTTCATCTAGACTGCTAAGATGAACAGGATTAAGGAGAAAGTGACCAGCCTGGAAACAAATTACAAACTTTCCCAAGTCATGCACAAAGAAGAAAAATAGAAGTCTACAAGGATGACCAAAAGAATCAAAACCTAGAGAAGGAATTGACACTAAATGAACCTTTAGGTCAGGCTAAGGAGCCACTGTGGGTGAATATCATTGACTCTGTCAATGATATTTGGCCATTTATCCAGGTTATTTTTGAACAAATTGATTTAATAAAGTAGGATATAGAAGCCATTCAAAGAGTCAAAGCAGAAGTTGGAGACATGCCAGAGGAAGCTACAAGGATCATTCGCTTCCTCAACTCCAAGAACAAGTATGAGTTGCAGGAATTAGAGACACCTGACAAAACAGGTACAATTTTGGATGTTAAAAGGGTCCTCACTAAGAGGAATTTGATGTCGAACCTGGAGGATAAGTGCCAAACCATGCAATTGACCATTGACAGATTCATGGTGAAGTTCGAAATTTTGAGGCAAAATGGTTTACCAAATCCCTTGGTTATAAACAACAAGTTAATGACATAGGAGGACTATAATAAAAAGATCATGGAAGTAGTGAGAGATGAGGTGAATACTTAATCCATGAAGGGCATACCTACTGGAAAAGTATTATATCAAACTTTTGAGAATTTGTTTTACCTCCAGCATGAGGTAAAACACATTTTTGTCAACAAGCCTACTTTTCCCAAATATACAGAGGTAGATGAGATCTACATAAAGATGCTAAACAAAGTGTATCAGATGAAAGTGTATCAGAGTGAATTTATAACTATAAAAATACTTTTGAATACAATAATCTTATTCTATATATTATATTAATAAATTAAATTAAAAAAAAAAAAATATATATATATATTAGTTATGTATATTACAAAGTTTTTTAATAAAATTAAAAATAAAAATAACTTTTCATATCATAATAGATGGATTTAAAAGAAAAATCTACTAAGAACCTAAAGAGATAAAATTTGTGAACTTATTTTGAGTATTAAATTTGAGAAAAGGTTTTCAATTTGATTCTTCTCTACTTTGGCAAATTTGTATTTAAAATAGATCTCTGGTTTTATATAATATATATTGACATTCTCTCTCTATATATATCTCTTAAATTAATGTTATATGTGAGTTCCATATATTACACATGGAAGGTTCATCATATCTTGAATTAGAAATAACATGTTAATGACATAAGAACTCTATTTAAAATCTTGTATTCAACATGCATATAAAAATATTTCACTTATGACCCATACTAAATTTTTCTTTTATTAATACTTCTTAAATATTTTATATGACCTCCATATTAATATAGAAATAACTCAAAATTTGCAGTTGCTAATAAAATCAGACTGAAATCAATAAACACAAATTTTTCTAATTAATACGCAGAAATGAAAACATACAATAGAAATGCATGCAATAATTCAATCACAATTGACACATAATTTTTACTAGGGAACCCAACTGGGAAAAAAGCCTCCTCTCTTTGTATTATATTAGATGAGACCAATGATATATTACAATGACTGCTTCTCTGCCTGAATTTCACTCTGAAATGCAATATTGATTCCCCCCTGAGTCTTCTTTGGCCAATACTTAGTCAAAGTAGGCCTCTTCCTTCCTCCTATTTCTTTGCAGAATTGCTTCTAAAGAATAGGGAAGTTCCTATTTTCATGCACAATTAATGAGGAAATTAGCTTGCCTACTACATGAAAACATTGTACACTCACTAGTATACAATAATAAATATAATTATTCCTTTTCCCTCCACTCAACTAGAAAATGGAATTGCATGCATGACTAGGATTATTTTTAGTAAATTTACTAATTAATTAAGAATTAGTGAGTTAAAAATAGCTACAACTACTATAATTATGCATTTTCCCTCCACTCAACTATGAAAATAAAATTGAATGCATGACTAGGATTATTTTTAGTAAATTGACTAATTAATTAAAAGACTAGTGAGTTAAAAATAGTTACAACTACTCAACTAAACCCATACTATCCATATTTAAGACTAGAGATTAAATAACTAAGTTTCACTCAATATAACTCCACAAGAATGCTAGGTCTTAGCAATCAACTCATGCACAAATTTACTTCCTTCCAACAAACTTGAATCGAGTGACTCAACTAAGTCACATGACCATGTAACTCCTACTAACTACAACTCAAGTTATCCTACTGAAGTGTAAATTCAAATTTCTCCATTTGACTATGGCAGAAGTCAAATGAAGTCTTTTCTTGCTATAATTTAACAATACCTCTTAGCAAAAAAAAAATTCTTGGAAGAACCCTGCCCACCTAAGTCTGTCTTCAACTCTACCAAGTTCTCTACTGATGCAACTTCTCCCTCTAAGCTAAAATAATTTTATTCTTTCCTCTGCTAAACTTGATCTGAACACCTATTCTGTCCCACAATGCTTTGTCAGTCCATCACCTCTTTATTTTGTGCACAACTTGCCTTGTTGCTGAAGGCTATTCCCCCTGAAATTGTTCATCTCTAGCTCCAAAATCTCACAATATCAATGATCACACTACTTTTGGTGTCACTAAACATTGACTCACTAATCTGCACACTAACAACCTTCTAGCTCCATTGAGAAGTCTGCACATAAGGTCTTTTAGATCTACCATGTCTTCTAGATCTGCCATGAACTAGGGCTCCATCAATCTACCTCCTAACATACCGTGACTCATTTCATGCATACTATACCTGAGGTCTTCAAGCTGCTGCATACTACATACAAAAGTCATTATTCACAACTACATTTGTAAACAATGGTTAGCTTTCCATATCTACCATATGTCTATGGCATATCAACTATTTTTGTCACGCTTCTTAGCCCTTTAAAATATGGCCACATACTGTCACTCCTTGAATAATCTAGCGCTCCAAACAACACTCGCTTACTTTTACAAATTGTTTCTCGAATTTCGCAAATCTAGGGCTCTTTAGATCGGCCATCTTTTCTCTGATTTTTTATACAAATTGATCTCTATGTATTGGTCCCAATTATTCTCACTTCCCTATCCTAAATCCATGAACTGACATGATTCTTGGACTTGTAGAATTCCTGCACTAACAAATATGTTATTTGAAATTTTTCTGAGCATTAATCAAGAACCTCATTTCTATGTAGTTTTCAATGGCTCTGATACCATATAGAATTTACTTGAAATTTGCAGCTTCTAATGAAATCATACATAAATCAATAGAAACAAATTCCTTCTACCCAATTTGCAGAAAGGAAAACATACAATAGAAACACATGCAATCATTCAATCACAATGAACATAATATTTTTACTTGAGAACCCAATTGGGAAAAAACCTCATTTGTTTGTATTATATTAGATGAGAACAATGATCTATTACTATGGTTTCTTCAATACTTGAAGTTCAATTTGTACTACAATATTGATCTCCTCTTGAGTCTACTCTCGCCAATACTTAGCCAAAATAAGTTTTTTTCTTCCTCCTATTTCCTTGTGCAATTCCTTCTCTTAAAGAATAGGGAAACTCTTATTTCCTTGACCAATTGCTAATGAAATTACATCACCTGCTATATGAAAACATTGTACACTCACTAGTATACAATAATAAATACAATTGTGTATTTTTCCTCCACTCAACTAGGAAATTGGAATTGCATGTGACTACTTTTAGTGAATTGACTACTTAACTGAGAGGCAAATGAGTTAATAAAAATTAAAACTACTAAACTGAACTCGTAGGGACTCTATTCTAAGCTAGAGTTGAGATAACTCAGTTTCCATCCACTAGTTTGCGAGATCTTAGCAATCAACTCATGCACAACTCTCTTCTTGCCCACAAACTCGAATTGATTGATTTAATGGAGTGACTTGGCCATGCCACTCCTACTAAGTTCAACCAAAGTCATCCATTTTGAAGTGGAAATTCAAATTTCAGAATTTGACTAAAGAAAAAGTCAAATGAAGTCTTTTCTTACTATAATTGAACAATTAACAATGAAATAAATTACACCTATCTTGACAATAAAAATTCAAAATTTTTAATTTAAATTAGTTTTTTTAATAAAAATGATATAAAATTACAAAAAAGCATAGAAAAGATGTGTAGAAAGTTTAGAAATTTAGATACAATTATTATTACACATTACATATTCTATTGAATAATTAACTTATATAAGTGAATGAAACGTTAGAAGTTTAGATGCAATTGCATTAATTAAATGATTAACCCATATAAATGAACGATTAAAGTAAGTGGATTAATCAAAATAGAAATATAACCTGAATAAAGAGAGAATGGTGAATGGCCATTCCATCCAGAATGAACAAGTCAGTTATAAATTCTACATTCCACGAACAAATTCAATTATACGCAATTACCGTGTCACTTTTGTGAATATATAGAGAATGATGGATGGTTAGTCGATCAAGAACGAACAAATTCAGTTATAGGCGATCGTCGTCTCATATTTTATATCTTTCGTTATATTTAATTTTAAGTGTAATTTTTTAATCCACGAACAAATTCAATTATAGGCAATTTCCGTGTCATATTTTATATCTTTCGCTATATTTCATTCTAAGTGTAAATTCTGAAAGTTGAAGATTTTAGAAAATGTATGTTTCCGATTTTCCTTCATCTGCACATGATGGTATTTTATCGGCCGCATTTAACTATCATCGACTTATTGATGTCTATCTTTCCAGTTTCTCCGTTTTCTCTTGATGTTGTTTTATTGGCTGGATTTAACCATAAACTTGTGGTTCATATGCATGTTTTCAATTTTTAGTTCATCTGCTCATAGTGTATTTCCAATTTTTACTTCATCTGTTAAGTACGGTATTTGGTTGCATGTAACTATCATCCTGTGATTCATATCTATCTCTCCAATTTTTACTTAATCTTCTCATAATGGTATTTCTAATTTTTATTTCATCTGTTCAAGATGGCATTTGCCTGCATGTAATTATCATCCTCTGATTCATGTGTATCTTTCCAATTTTTCCATTTGGCTGCATGTAGATAACATCCTGTGATTCATATCTATGTTTTCAAATTTTCCTTCATCTATTAATCGTGGTGATTTATTGGCTGCAACTACCAATCATACTCTGATTCACATTTATGTTTCCAGTGACTATATTCGACTGATTTACAGTTGTGTCCTGTAACTATCATCCTCTGATTCACGTTTATGTTTCCAGCAACTATCATCAGCCCATGATGGTATTTTTATTGCCTGCATTTAACTATCATCCCGTGATTCACATCTATGTTTCCAATTTTTACTTCATCTGCTCATGATGGTATTTCCAATCATTACATCATCGGCTCACGATGGTATTTGGCTGGATGTAACTATGTTTCCAATTTTTCGTTGCTCGTGATGGTATTTTATTAGTTGTATGTAACTATCATCTTGTGATTTATATCCATCTTTCCACTTTTTCCCTCATCTACGCGTGATGGTATTTATTGGCTGCATGTTATTATCATCCTCTCATTCATGAAGCTTAAAAGGGTAACAGCAAATTAAGGATGATTCACGATGTTAACAGCATAAGGATAAGCATAATGTATGGAACTGAAATAATGAATTCTCTCACTTGCTCTCTCTATGCACAAGCTCTGCCCAAGTTAGTGGAGTGGAGTGTATATATTGTGGGATAGTGTGTGTAAGAGATTTGTTGGTAATGAAAATGAAGTAACGTGACCATACACTTCAAAGAAAATCGGATGTTTCAGAGAAATCGTGCGAGCAGAAAAATATGTCGTTCTGAAAATTTGTGAGTTCATATGTATGAAAATAAATATAAGCTATGATTAAAGGGAAATTTGTATTAAGAAAATATTTTTGGTGCATATATTGCTACTCTTTGGCCTTCAAGTAGAAATATGATTACATCTCATACAAGTATGTGTCTCTATGTGGGTGTCTTTTTCAATCATTTTGCATTCACTTAGATTTACTGTATTTATGAGATTGAAGACCATTGTAATGCTGAGATATTTTGTGTGTTTTATTTGGGATCATTTTGGCATTGATTTAGATTTCTTTCATTAATGAATCTAGACATTTAGTTATGTTATTCTATATAAAAAACTTGGTAAATTGATATATCCGATAATAGAATCATGTGGCTTTTCTGCAAATGGTCAATGTTTTGGTTTTGAAAGCCATATCATCTATCCTATAGCCGTAGATTTCATGAACATTCAACGCTACAAATTTAAATGGAACTATAGTTTTGTAATTCAAAATTGCAATCTAAATGGAACTTTCATTTTTTCTTGTGGGTTAGATTTATATATTTACAGATTTTAGAACATTTGTTTTTTTTATAATAATATTTTGAAACATATTATATTATACTCTCTCTATATATATAATCATAATTTTATTTGGATAGATTCATCTTACTAAGTGTTTAGAGCTATTAAATTTCTCAAGATTCAAATTTGTAAAATTTGAGGAAAAAATTGCATGTAGAGAGACCTGATTACTTTAATTACTTAGTAGTTTTTTAGTTAAGATGGATCTAAGTTAATTTTTAAAAAATATTACTTATTTTAGATTTTAGACTTTTGCGATCAATATTTACAACAAAATATTATTTATATTATATAAATTTCAGATCTCTATATATAAAAGTATTCTTATTTCTACTCTTATTAAATCTTGATTTAGCCTTTATAGAATATTAAGGCTAATTTTTTGTAGAAGGATATTGTTTGCAATGAAGATAAATGATTTATAACTATCCCAAAAATAATTAACTTTTGTGCTTTCAAATTTTTAAAAAATGTTGTAAAATTAAAATAAAATATTGATAATTCTTTTTTTTGTAAAATGAGTTATGATTTTTTTTAGAATGTGGTGTTGAATAAGTTATTGTATGTGTTGTAACAAAGCCTATTTATAATTTAATAATATTCATAGTAAAGTGAGAGTAAATATTTACCTTAGATCCATTTTAACCCCATATCTATCAAGCACAGATGTATCAAAGCGATTAGATATCATTGAGTGCTTCATAGATCCCGGGATTTGATCCCTCTCACGATTTAAAGTACTTTATTTATGACTCACATAGAGTGAATTAGAAATCATATAATATGAGTACTATTATTTTTATATGCCATGTGTCAACTCCATATTAAGTAATGAAGAAATTACATACCTCCCTTATACTATAGAACAAACATATTTTTTTTAATTTCAATTTTTTTTTAGTCTCCCTATATAATGTTCATGTAAAATTAAAGTATAAACTGAAGTATTATATATATTGTCAATGATTGAAAATACACAAGGAATTGCAACAAAAAGGAGAAACGGCTCTGCAACTCTCTGACCTAGGCTTTTGCTCATAGCCTGCGCACAGTTACCCACTCTAGCATGGGGTAGTGCACTGTTCATGGATCTAAGAGAGTGGGGGCTTGCCTTGGCCCAACGGATGTGTTTGCATTATGATACACGTATGATACAAGTGTTGTTCTTGATGGAAACTCACTCAGATGACAGATCATAGTACAACTAGTAAATAATAAAGAATTAATGATCAGAGAGGTATACACAGGTGTGATGTGACAAAGAAGCATATATACGTAGGTTCACCATCTACTAGGTCGTGTATATGTACACACACATGTTTACAGAAGGAAAGGCACGTACATGTTGGGAATCTAAGTTTTGGTCCATGTTATTTGGTCCGAAGTGTTGACCCCAGGTATTGTGTCCAAGGTATTGGTTCTATGTGGTTTTAGACCATTCTATTAAGAGAGGCCTAAACCTATATAAGGAGAAGATCATTAGGCCAGGGGGGCAAGTATTGAAGTGATGAATATCTGATGAAGTGTGAGATCTAGTATGCTGGTTATGGGTTTGTGATGCTTTGCTTGATTTGAAACAAGGAGGCTCCTATGCAGTTGATGAAGGTTGATGGACTGAGAACATGAAGACTAAAATGCATTATCATTATACGGTATGATCATGAATAGATCTGAATACTGACGCATGTCTTATCCTTTATATGTTATGTTCTAGGTATATCTAAAGTTGAAAATTGTAGCAAAGGTATAAGTAATTATTTTCAGATCTATACGCGGGTTCCCTTTGGTGAAAGAGCATATACACACTCGTTCGACACAGTAAAGTAGCGTATACTTTATTAGATTTGATATTTGAAGTTGTTGTTGGTTCTAGTGGATGTTGCAGGGTTCTGGTCTCTGCTCTGTGTTGTGATGACTGTATTTTGAGAATAGGGTTTTAGTGATTTAGTTGTTGTGTGATTCAGAGTTGATGGTTATATTGTAGTGGTGATTGTTTTGTATTTATGGATCCAATATGAAAATTTATGAAACGTGGTCCCTAGAAGAAAAGGGAAGGTTTTAGCCTTCTGTAGGTCAACACCTACATACTAGTACATCAGCTACTACTAGAGCTAAGGGGGTTGTATCTCCCTTCCAGGAGAAGCTGGAGAACGAGAGAAGGTTGTAGCCTTCTTCAAGTGGAATCCTGCGTATTGGTATAAGACTGCACCAGTACATAAATATTGTAAAAATAAGTTTCTTGTCGAATTGAGACTTCTGTGATCGGTATCAAGTTTAAGAGAAATTCTTCGGCGTAAATCACAAGATAAATCATTTGTCGATGCGTTTTGAACCAAAAAGTGTGGTTCATCATCAGGATAAGTTGAAGAAACAGATCCAGCTTAGCATGTTAAATAGTGTGAGCAGAGACTCCAAAGGCTATCCTGACTAACGACTAATTTTTACTTTAGGACCGGAGTCAAGATTTAATGGAAATTAGTTAAATTATGTGAATATATTACAATTTAAAATAATTTAAAAAATGTTAAAGGTTAGTTAGAAAGTTATTAAAAATTATAATTTGTTATTTAAATGGGACTTAAAGTATAAATTATATATATATATATATATATATATATATATATATATATATATATATATATATATATATATATATATATATATATATATATATATATATATATATATATATATATATACAAAGGTTAGATAGAAAATTATTGGAATAATAAAATTGAAATATACATAAAACTAATAATATATAAAGTTTAATTACGAAAGTTATAAAAGGCAAAAAGATTTTATTTCATTTTAAAATAAATTCAAAAAAAAAAACTAAAAAAAAAAAACAAAATAAAATAAAACAAAACATATATATATATATATATATAATTAATTAATTAAAATAAATAAAACAAGCGAGTGAAGAAAAAAAAAACCTAATAATAATAATAATAATGAAAATTAAATTAATAAATAAATCAAGTGAGCGATAATATATATAGACATATATATATATATATATAGACATATATATATATATATATATATATATATATAGACATATATATATATATATATATATATATATATATATATATATATAATAATAATAATAATAATAATAAACATATATGTATATATATATATATATATATATATATATATATATATATATATATATATATATATATATATATATATATGCAGACACAAAATGAGAGACCCTAAGAGGAAGGAGAATACAAGGAGCCAAGGAAAAACAACGACATAAAGGGGAACCAACGAAAGCAAGAAAGGGTAAGACTAGGAAGAAAGGGCTGGGATCCAACAACTACTGATCTTCCATCCGTCATCTCTATTGAGATTGCTCAGCCTTCTTTCAATTTCAATAGCTTCCCTGAATTTACGGTGATGGAACTAAGCAACCCTGGCAATAACCTTGGCCTTCTCAATACACACATGATGCTTGGTATTTTTGGCATGCTCTACTAACGCTGAAGACTGGGTTCTTCCATTTCTTAGGTCTGCTGCATGTTCGCTAATCCTTTGATGGATGGAGCACTCTGTTTCCTTGATATAGGGGGTCCCACAAGAACAGGGGATCAAGTAGACACCCTTCATATCTTTAGGATCAATGGGATCCTTCACTGATCTGAGGGATTTGTGAATAGTGTTGAGGGGCCTGATCTGAGTTTATTATTAAAAGAAGATAGAGATGAATTGCAGTAGGTGGTTTTCACCCACATTCGGTTTCCACCTTATATCATGGTGTTCATGTGTGCATCTTATGTGTGATGATCTATTCTGTTTTACTACACTTGTTTATTGTTTACATGGTTAATAATGTTCTGATGCACTCATTAAAGATCAACTAACTGAATCGTAAGTTTACTAGATATACGCTAGTTGCATTAAATACAGTTGCGTATACACGCGGGTTGCCTTAACTGAAGTAGCGTATATGAATATGATAATGGAAATGAAAAGATTATTGATTTGCTAATACTGATTCACCCCCCCCCCCCCCCCCCCCCCCCCCCACTCAATATTATTTCCAACAATTGGAATCAGAGAAGGTCCTTTAGAATAAGCTTGATCGCTTGAAGGAAGATCCATGAGGATGAGTAATCAAGTAAGAGAGGCACCCATCGGGCCACCAATATTTAATAGGAGAAACTTTTTCTACTAGAAGATAAGAACCACAACATATCTACAATCGCTTGGAACAGATGTTTGGGGAATCGTGGAAGGAGGATATACATATCCATCAACAATTCCTACAGATAGAACAGATAGAAGGAAATGTGAACTTAATGCCAAAGTTGTTACTGTCTTGTTGGGAAGTTTGTCACAATCAAAATTTGTCAACGTCATGCAATTCAAATCAACCCAAGAAATATGGGAGAAAATCATTCTAAGCTATGAAGGAGATGATCAGGTAAAATGTGCTAAGCTTTAAACTCTCAGAATATGGTATGAAACTCTTAAGATGCATAGTAATGAAAGCATAACTAATTACTTCCTACGTATAGATGAGATTGTAAATTGTATGAGGAATCTGGGTGAAGAAATTAAGGAAGTTGTCTTAGTTGAGAAAGTTATGAGATCCTTGTTTGCTAAATTGAATCCAAAGTGTCTACCATAGAAGAAAAGGAGGATCTGCAGAAAATCACTATGACGCAACTTCACAGAACCTTAACTGCTTTTGAGATGAGAAAACAAGGACCATCAGATATGAGAGAAGTCACATTTAAAGTATCAACAAATGGAAAAGAAAAACTCAGTGAATCAGGATACATTTCAGAAGAAGAATGTGAGGTAAATTTTGTCAAGAATCTTGAACGGGGATCTGGAAGGTTCAAAGGTAAGCTACCTTTCAAATGCTTTTCTTCTGGTAGAGATGGTCACTATGCTACTAGATGCCCTCATAACAAAGGAAAGATGTCTGAAAAAGGTAATAGAAGCTATTATACTCATGATATAAGTAATGACTCATCCAATAGTGATGAAGGCATTAGGCTTCTCATGGCATATGAAAATAAGGACGTAGAAACAGAAGAAGTTACCAGATTAAAAGAACAGCTGGAGACAGTAACCAGAGTAAGGGAGTAGCTGCAGGATATAGTAAAAGGTTAGAGCATAAAAATTTAGAGATTTGAATCTAAGATCCTCTCTCTAAAAGAAGATATTAAAGAATCAAAGAAGAAAAATAAGGAATCTCTTGAAGAAAAAGAACATGAAGTGCTGGAATTAAGGCAACAAGTGGAAGAAGGAAGAAAAGTTGAAGAAAACATAAGGAAGCAATGTCTAGAAAAGGAAGAACAACATCAGGTTGAGGTAAATATCTTGAAAGGTAAATTAGAAGAAAAGGATAAACTGTTACGATTTCAAGACAGTACTAAGATTTTGGATGGTATTCTTAGTAGTCAAAAGTCATCTGCTATCAAAAATGGTCTTGGTTTTTATGAATCTGTTGAAGGTGAATCTAGCTCACAAGGTGAGGCAAGGAACTCTAATGAGAAATCTGAAATGCTCAACAAGGAGATGAGAGGACAATCCCATCAATAGCCAAGGAAATAAATTCCTCAAAGAAAATCTTTTGCTCCTAATTGTGGAAGTGATAGACGATTATTTCGTCCGATGAATAATTTTGAATGTTATGTATGTCATAATCTTGGACATGTTGCAGCCAGATGCAGAAATAGAATGGTTCAAGACTGTCACACAAAAACATCATCACATTCCAGGTACTTTAAGGGATATTGTTTTGATTGCAATATGTTTGGTCACAAAGCAATTGATTGCAATAAAAGTAACATGAAACATGTAATATGTTATGCATGCAACAAGTTTGGACATAAAATAAGGGAATGCAGGAGCGAAATTCGAACTCTAAAGCAAGAGGATCATACATCATCGCAATTCCAGGTATTGAAGAAGACAAAATTAGAGAGAGAAAGATGTGGCATAACTCAGTTAGCTGACATAATAGACACAGGGGAAGCGTATATACGTGAGTTAGAGGCTACAAAGTCGTGTATATGGAGCTCTGAAGAAAAGCAGCAAAATAGACTCAGGAAATGGTTCAGTCATGGTATATGATGGTTGGCACAGGTTCAGGGGGAGCATATACTTCAAATAATGCATTGTTGGCATTATGATTAGAAGTCTTTGGTGATGATGCTTATACATCTTGCTGGTTGGTCAAAAGAATAGTATTGCAGGTTATAGGGTTGGATGTTGATGCTTATGGTGCATATCATATATGGTGTATTATATTTGTTGATGACTATCATGGTCTTGAAAAATATTTTTGCAGACTCATGAATGTGCTTAGGGGGAGCATGGACGGATTGGTATATCTTGGCATGTATAAAGGGGGAGCTCAATTAGAGATTTCAGCATGTACTCAGGGGGAGTATGGACAGCAGAATGTATATCAAGGGAGAGAATATCTTGGTCCGCCCTTTGCCCTTGATGTCAAAGGGGGAGAGAGACTTGGTGTGGTTGTTGCCATCAAGTCCAAAGGGGGAGATTGTTGGCATTATGATACAAGTGTTGTCCTTGATTGCAACTCACTCAGATGATAGATCATAGTACAACTAGTAAATAGCAAAGAATTAATGATCAGAGAGGTATACACAGGTGTGATGTGACAAAGAAGTGTATACACGCATGTTCACCATATACTAGCTCGCGTATACATACACACACACGTTTAAAGAAGGAAAGGCACGTACATGTTGGGAATCTAAGTTTTGGTTCGTGGTATTTGGTCCATGGTATTTGGTTCGAAGTGTTGACCCCAAGTATTGGGTCCAAGGTATTGTTTCTATGTGGTTTTGGACCATGGTATTGAGAGAGGCCTAAACCTATATAAGGAGAAGATCATTAGGCCAAGGTGGCCAAGTATTGAAGTGATGAATATCTGATGAAGTGTGAGATCTAGTATGTTGGTTATGGGTTTGTGATGCTTTGCTCGATCTGAACCAAGGAGCCTCCTATGTGGTTGATGAAGCTTGATAGACCGAGAACATGAAGACTAAAATGCATTATCATTATATGGTATGATCATGAATAGATCTAAATACTGACACATGTCTTATCCTTTATATCTTATGTTCCAGGTATATCTAAAGTTGAAAATTGCAGTGAAGGTATAAGTAATTATTTTCAAATCTATATGCAGGTTCCCTTTAGTGAAAGAGTGTATGCACACTGGTTCGACACAGTAAAGTAGCGCATACTTTATGAGATTTGATATTTGAGGTTTCTCTTGGTTCTAGTGGTTGTTGTAGGGTTCTGGGCTCTGCTCTGTGTTCTGGTCACTGTGCTTTTAGGACAGGGTTTCAATGATTCAGTTGTTGTGTGATTCAGAGTTGATGGTTGTATTGCAGTGGCGATTGTTTTGTATTTATGGATCCAGTATGAAATTTTATGAAACGTGGTCCCTGGAAGAAAAGGGAAGGTTGTAGTCTTCTGTAGGTCATCACCTACGTACTAGTACATTATCTAGTACAAGAGCTAAGGGGGTTGTAGCTCCCTTCCAAGAGAAGCTGGAGAACGAGAGAAGGTTGTAACCTTCTTCAAGTGGAAGTCTGCGTACTGGTATAAGACTGCACCAGTACAGAAATATTGTAAAAACAAGTTTCTTATTAAAAGAAGATAGAGACGAATTGCAGCAGGTGGTTTTCACCCACATTGGGTTTCCACCTTATATCATAGTGTTCATGTGTGCATCTTATGTGTGATGATCTGTTCCGTTTTACTACACTTGTTTACTGTTTACATGGTTAATAATGTTTTGATGCACTCATTAAAGATCAACTAACTGAATCATAAGTTTACTAGATATACACTACTTTCATTAAACACAGTTGTGTATACACGCGGGTTGCCTTAACTGAAGTAGAATATATCAATCTGATAATGGAAATGAAAATATTATTGATTTGCTAATACTGATTCACCCCTCCCATCTCAATATTATTTCCAACAGGATGAAGCAATCGGGGGCTAATGGGACCCCTTCTTACAAAATAATAATGATGGACAAAGGAAAAAGTCCTTTGGAAGGAGTGCAGATCACGGGTTCAAACACCACAAGAAAAAATGAGCTCAGCAAGAAGATAAAAATGGACGGCAATATGAAAGAAACCTAGTTTTGACACCAGACAAAAGGCATAAAAATTATGGAAGGAAAGGACAAACCAAATCCCACTCAAGGAGTGGGAAAGAACAACAAATAAACAGAGGATGTTGAAACCTCCCCCTTGAAAGGCATAGACCTAGAAGAACTGACCACGAAAAATAGGCAACAAAAAGACCAGGGGAGATGTAAACCAAAAACTAAAGAAAGCCTGAGGGTTATCATCACTGACCCTGAACTGCAAGCCTATAGGGATCACATGGATATTCATGTGGTAATATGAAAATTCATGGGCTTTTGGCCCACAGAAAAAACCTTATGCCAATGGATCAAGCAAACTTGGAAGCCAAAAGGAGATGTTACACTCCACCTGGGGGCTAAAAGGATTTTTTACGGTGGTCTTTGCGAACCTTGAAGATAGAGAGTACATTTTTTATGGAGGCCCTTACTTCTATGCCTCGGCAGGACTCTACATGAGGCCTTGGAAAACTAATTTCGCATCAGAGTAGGAAACATTCAAGCATGTTCCTATGTGGATCCACTTATTTTCCCTCCCTATCGACTACTGGAGACCCGCGGCTTTGGAGAAAATCGGCAATAAACTGGGCACCTTCACTCAAGTTTCGTAAATGACCCTCCAAAAAAGGTACACATCTTGCGCTAGAATCTGTGTTGAAATGGACATTTCAAGTGCTCTCCATGAAGGTCTATGGTTGGAATATAGAGATGAAGTCTTCTTTCAAGCCATAGACTATGAAAAAATACCTTTCAGATGCAGAAAATGCCATGAACATGGCCACCTGATCCGGGAATGTCCCATGCACAAGCCTATAGAGAAGGCCAAGGATCCCCCAAGCAAAAATCAGGATGGTTTCATTTGACCCACAGGCAGACACCGGACTAACAAAAGAAACCAACCAAAGACAGGAAACATCAACAAAAGGTCTATGAATGCCTTTGAGGTGCTTGGAGAGGAAACTGGAGTAGAGGAGGATACCCAAACACCGACAGCGGAGGCAGGACATCTCGGAAAAGAATGATCAGAACAACCATATGCCAACTCTAATCTCAATTGATGATTTTCTCCAAGAACCAGGATTGAGGAAAGACACGGAAGGGGACGAGGAAATGACACTAAGCAAAGTGGGCACAGAGGATCAGGACCTAAATGACACTCTAGAACAAGAAGGGATGGACCTTAACACCATAGTTGAGAAATGGAAACAAAAAGGGGTGGAGAACATTCCAGAGGAAGAGATTGATAGAGCCAACTTCCTCTTTCTATGAAGGTAGGATGCAACCCTGAGAGGGCAGAAAAGGGGTCTAGGCGCAACAAAAGGACTGGGAATCAAGGTACAAAACATACACCAAACTTATTCTAATGGAAAACACAAAAAGAAATGGGGCAGAAGAACAAACAATGAGGCACTAGATGAGCTTGGCCAAATGCTCATCAACTCGGGCAAGATGAAGGTCCTTGAGGCTTTCCCTCTCTCCTCTTAATTATAGTATAACTATGAAGATACTCTCATGGAATGAAAGAGGGCTCAATAGCCAAACCAAATAATGATTATTGAAAAAGAAAGTCACATAGGAAAGTAACACGGAGCGTGAACTCCTGCAAAAATGGAACGATAGATGCAATCAAGAAGAGACTTTATGGAGACAAAAATCCCGTATTCAATGGCTGAACAAAGGGGAGAAAAATACCAAATTTTTCCATTGCTCGGCCATGGATTACAGAGGCACTAATAAAATAACCAAGCTTATGGATGAACATGGAACCTCCTTTCAATCTCATCAGGAGATTGCCTCTATCGTCAGGAACCATTTCAGTCTTATTGCCACAGAACCGAACATGAATAGAAAAGAGGCAATCAATACAGTCATTACCTTTATTCCCAAGCTAATCACAGAGGAACAGAACAAGTCCTTAGACCGCCTGGTCACCCTCCTGGAGGTAGAAGAGGCAGCCAAAGATATGGCCAATGGCAAAGGCACAGGACCAGATTGTTTCAGCATTGATTTCTTCAAAGCTTGCTGGGACATACTGAAGCAGGACATTTGGGCGGTGGTCGAGGACTCTAGAAGATCCTCCTCCATACTCAAACCCATAAACTCCACTTTTATTGCCCTCATCCCCAAGGAAGAGGATGCCTGCACACGTTCTAAATTTCTATCTATAGCTCTCTGTAATGTGCTGTACAAGATCATCTTCAAATTCATGGCCAATAGGTTAAAGCCTATTCTCCCTTTGATCATCTCAGAAGAGCAGCTGGGATATGTGGAAGGAACGCAAATCATGGACAATTTTTTATTGGCACAAGAAATGATCCACACCCTTCAGTCTCAGAAAAAGGCTGGAATGATCATTCAACTGGACCTCTCAAAAGCATATGATAAGGTTAGATGGACTTATCTTGAAGCAATTTTGAAAGCTTTTGGGTTTTCCCAGTGTTGGATCAGATGGATTTTGGCCATGGTAAAATCTCCCAGCTTCTCCATTTTGGTCAATGGAGCCCCTTCGGACCCCTTCTTTCCTTCCAGAGGCATTCATCAAGGAGATCCCATCTCCCCTTTCCTTTTTGTTATCTTAATGGAAGGACTAAGTTGCATTATAAAATCAGCTAAGGATAGGAATATCATCAAAGGTCTTCAGCCCCTGATTCACTCTCCTACAACTACCCATCAGTAATTTGTGGATAACACTATGCTCCATGGCACACCTACTGCTAAGGAAGCCCAAGGTTTCAAAGCCATTTTGAACCTGTTCAGCCAAGCTTCCAGTATGGATCTTAACTTGGATAAATATTCTGTCTTTTTCTTCCATACGCACTCGGCGGTCCAAAAGAACCTCACTAATATCCTTGGTTTCAAAAGACGTATCCTTCCTTCTAAATATCTTGGCATTCCTCTTACTGGAAAGCCTTGTCAAGAACTCCACTGGGAGCATTTGCTCTCCAAGCTAGAGGACAAGGGGAATTATTGGACCAACAGAGTTTTGAATTTTGCAGGAAGACTTGTAATGACTAAGGCGGTTCTACAAGCCATTCCTCTTTACATGCTTTTTATCCTCCTAGCTCCAAAAATGGTTATACATAAAATTATGAATATTCAAAGAGCCTTTCTTTGGTCGGGAAAAGCAGATAAACATAAGTGGGCACTTGTAGCCTGGACTAAATTATGCAAGACAAAAATCCTGGGGGACTTAGGGCTGCAAGATCCGGATACTATCAACAAAGCTTATGGAGCCAAGCTTTCGTGGCGTTGGCTCAAGGAACCCCATACACCTTGGGCAAAATTATGGAAGGACAAATATTCCGAAACATGGATATCTGATGACCTGATTAAAATGACAGATGCCCCGAAAGGTTCCCCTGTTTGGAATCTAACCAGAGCTAACAGCCACCTCATTCAGAACCACTTCTTCTCGAAAATTCTAAATGGCAACAAGGCTTTATTCTAGGAGGATGCACGACAACAGCTACCTAAACGAGAAAACCCCGACTATCTTGCTCTATAGAGATGGTTTCAGGCAATGGGCAAGATATAAATCCATCAATATTGGTCTAATATCAACAAGAACCAACACTTGAGGAAATGGAACCTAGAGCCTCTCCCCCTGGAGGAAGACATGATAGACCTCCTTAGCAACCTAAACTCTGTTTTGAATAAGAGAATGATCCAGTCCACTTAGGAGGAGGACCAACTTAGCTAGGGAATACTTGATGAAGGAACTTTCAACCTCTAGGAAGCCAAAATTTATCTCGGGCATCAGAACCTCAAAGATAAAGCAGCTTGGTACCCAAATGTCTGGAACAATGCTCTCTGGCCAAAGATAAAATATTTTCTTTGGCTTCTCATGCATCGCAAAATCCTTATCTCGGTGAATTTAGTGAAAAGAGGTTTCATTGGGCCTTCCAGATGCCCCCTCTTTGAAAAGGATGAGGAAACGATGAACCATCTCCTTAATGATAGTGACTGGACCAATAATCTATGGGAATGGACGAAAGGAATTTTCAAACAAACAGACAGAAACATAGATTCTACACAAGACTCCATTGCAAATTGGCACACAAAATATTCCAGTTGTAATGTGGCTAACACCCTTTGGAGGCTCTGACCCAGTTTTATAGTCTGGAACACTTGGAAAGAGAGGAACAGATGAATCTTCCAAAAAGAAGTCAAGTAGCTCAAAACCATGAAAACCATCATTATGCACAGTTTAAAAGAGACTGCCCTTACCACCTGCAAAGCGGAACACGACAAGAGGCTCACTCCCAATGACTCTCGCATCCTGCTATTGTCTGGCATGAATGGTCAGATAAGTCACAAGGCTCAAGCTGACCACTTTCAACCTGCTCCCATTCCTTTGGCCTGGTTGCCCCCCACCCCGGGTTTCTGCAAATTAAATTTTGACGGGGCATCTAGGGGAAACCCTAGCCCTGCAGAGCTTGGAGGCATCATCCATAATGACAAAGGTGAAATCCTCCACATTTACTACAGAGCACTTGGGGAGGCTACCAACAATGAAGAAGAATTCGTAGCCCTGGAACAGGGGCTGCAAATCCTCATCCGGCTGGGTAAAGGCTTTGTTATTGTGGGAGGCGATTCCCTCTTGGCCATCACTATGATGAAGAGAATGAAAAATGGAACTTGGCCAGAGAAACTTACAAAGCACTAGATATTAGCCATGGTTACAACACATTGAGAAACATCTCTCCTCCCTCAGCAACATTGTTCCACAGGCAATTAGGTGGAAAGAAAATGTCTTAGCGGATTGCCTTGCCAACCACACGGTCGATCATCCGATGGAGATCACTAACACTTGTTGGCAATACGTCACAGAAAACGAGCTTCGGGATCAGTGCACTCTCATCTTGAGGCAAGATCTTACCGGAACATCAAGAGTGGAAGAAGGGCTGCAGGTTACGGCTCATTAGTTACTTATGAGAATTAACAACATACTTAACACCAAATGAAGGTACAATGGGTGATAGGCCCATGGAGTACCTGGGGAAGGGTGGGAAATCATCCACAAGGACAAAGTTCATCAGACGGGGAGGACAATCAACAAAAAGTATGATCGATGTTGTCAGCAAGATGTAGGGGAGGACACATGGCTTTCAACCAATAGCCTCAAGCGTGGCAGAGTTATGGCTCTGGATCGGCATCATGAGCAGGAGCTAGGAAACCGTAATGGTAGTTATTATGGCAGGAACAACATATCTCCGATGGTGAAGTGGGAGATCTCAAGCCAGACCATTCCACCCTCAGCTATATCTAAGGCATCCAACCAGGTGATCAGGACACTGCTTTCTCCTGGCTCGTTTCTTAACAATCGCAGTGTTGTTAGGATTTTCATTGTCTCCTCGACCTGCAATAACATTATGGCACGTGAGGGTAGTCGGAATGCTTCTGCTAACTGAGACCTGAAGAAAGCCCGTGAGGCTTATGAGACCCGGACCACTCAGAAAGAAAAATGCAAAATCGAAGAGCTCGAAGCTGCAGTTACAGAGGAGGAAGAACAGTTGGACGTTCAGGCTCTGGAGACAGAAATGGACTGGTTATCTGATCCAGGCACAACACCTACTAGAGCCACACAATTCATTTGAACCTAAGGAGAAATGTGGCAAATGAAGACCATGCTGGCCAAAGTGCTCAGTATGCAGGCTGAATATATCAAGAGAGCTCACGAGGCCATCTCGCTCGTTTCTACAGAGATTTCAGCTAATCTAGATGCCATGGAGTTCAATTTCAGTGCCCTGACTTAGGAAGTCAGAATCCTATCGCAAAAGTTGGGAGTCCTCATCAATCTCCTTAGGCTCTCCATCTGTTAGGGAACCAATGCTGCGGTGGAAGTCTCGATGGAGGTAACTGACACCAGCAAGGTGAAGTGCCCCACTCCTCAAAGTATTCTGCGGCCTAGTTTCCAGACTGCAACGACCGGACCAAGTGCACCCAGTAAAGACTATGTGATTTTGAAGCTGTAATGGATTTTCAGTTTCTATTTCTCTCTTGTTTTGTATCTCCCTGTCGTAGTTTTGGAGGTTCTCCTAACCGTCTTTCTTTTTGTGACTACTGTCAAGCAACTCTGGGTGGATGTTTTTTTCTGGTTTAGATCCCTCGTTAGGTAGCCCTGCATGGTTAGCCTTGGGTTCCATATATGTAGGTTCAGTTGCTTACAGTAATTTTGAGCATACATTGATGAATTTGCTTTGTGTGTGCATATAGACCTTTTATATCCTATGTATTTTTATGAATTAATATATAACTACTAATTTACACAAAAAAATCTATGGTCAATGTTGATTTTTTTATTATTATCTTTATTTTTTAATATAAATAATATGTTATTATTTTAAATATAACATTACTGCACAACATCTTCTTTATATTAGGCTATAAAGCACCTATCAACACAATAATAATACATAATTTATATATAATATAAATAATATTGACATAAATTTAATTTTCATAATTCAATTTTTTTTTTTAATTAAATAAATGAAATAATGTACATATTACAAAAATACATCAATAAGTATTAGTATTAATTGTGTAAAGAAAACTAAAGTTCTAAAAACTCAATCTAACAAAACTGTATAATGTTTTATTACTTAATAATACAAGATATTAATTTAAAATAATAATAATAATATTAATTTAATATCAATTATTTTTGGAAAAAAAAATAAAATATTAAAATATTGATAATTGTTGAAATTTTTTATAAAAATTATATTTCATCTCTATAAATATATTTTTAACTTCTAATTTTTAATTTTTTATTAAAATAAATTAAGAAAGTTAATTAAAATAAATTAAGAAAGTTTGTGTCATACATATTTTAAATAAATTTATTTTGATTTATGACATGATATTTAACATGTTTAATATGGAATGTTGCTGGTTTGTACTTAATTTTTATGCAAAAAGTAATTGATAAAAAAAGTATAAAAATTCCTCATGCTTATGCATAATGTTAGGTCCCAGTAAAACTAGTGTATCCCCTTATTGTTATTGTTAGTGTAGTTTGCTCATCATTATTGTTGTTCCTTTACATTATTATTGTTATGTAGGCTCTTATTATATTGTGACCCCTTAGAATTCTATATATATAAAGGAGGTCTTATCATTTGTATGATCCAAGAATTGTTCATTTATCTGATGTAAAGGAGGTTTCCTCCTCGAAGAGGCTACTTCTCAAGTTCTTGATCTATATTTTATTATATTTTATGAGCTAGTTGAATAGCATTTGGTATGAGATCTTTGGAATTTTAAGGTTTCATTGCTTCAAATAGCGCATATTGGTATTTTCTCTATAATGTTTTCTCTACGAAGCTTCAGAGGTTGAAATTTTGACCACGTGGAGCTTAAATCAAGGTTAATTTCATCTAAAAGTTTTAGAACTTGGTTTGCTATATGTTTAGAGATATTGTTTGAGGAAATTAGGGTTCTTTTCATGCTCTGAAATTCAATATCAAGCAATTGACCAAGGTAAAATTGTCATAACTTTCTATGAGAGCATCAGAATTGAATTTCATAAGAAGTGATTGAAAGTGCAGAGAACTGGGTTTTGTGTGTATCGCTTTCAGGGCCAAAGGTCAAAATAGGCACATGTGGTACTCCAAACAAGTTCTCTCTATTGAACCAGTATATAATCAAATCATCATGAAAGATAAAAAATAACGATTTCTAGAAGTATACAATTAAGGTCTGACTTGTGGGGTTGGAAGGAAGACCTAGAAGGCTACTATAGAATGAAATTTTAGGCCTTGTAGATAAAAAAACTACTTAGATACAACAAGCTCAATATCAATCTCCTAAAAATTAAGAAAAAGGTGTGTAATTTTTTTAATTTTACATAACTTTTGTTTGAAAAATCAGTTTTCATTGATTCAAAAGGAATATTCAAGCATACATATTAGTATTGGGTTCTAAAATGTCGCGCCAAAAAATTAATTCTACACCCATTAAGCCCTCAGCAAGCTCTATTATGACGCATGAAGAGGAAGAATTGCAATATGATATATCAAAATTATGGGACCAAGCACAATAAATTGCACTGTCACAAAGAGAAACCAAAGATGACCTAAAAGGTAACATAGATGGCTTAAAAGGGGACATGGAGGGTTTAAAATCAGACATGGAAAGTTTAAAGGATGTATTAAAAGAAGACATGGAAGCTTTGAAGGATGGATTAAAAGAAAACATGGATGCTAATATGGAAGGTTTAAAGGAACGTTTGACAAAGGTGCTACAAGAAATGCTTCGTAATGGCGAAAAGGTATTTGATGAAACTCATGATGAGAAAAAAATGAATGTTAATCATGATTTCAGAGTCTCTAGATTTTGATTGAATACCCACCATATTCTATATATCGATATGAGGAAGTTTGATGGCAAGGATCTTGTAACATGGATACTATAGATGGAGCAATATTTTGATCTCCATAATGTGCAACACACACAAAAGGTACAAATTCAATCTTTATATTTAGAACCCAATCAATTTGTATGGTATCTGTGGATTTTTTCTCGTAAACCACTTGTCACTTTGTCAAATTTTACAGAGGAAATGATAACACATTATTATGATACAAAGAGAAACACCTTATTTAACCAATTGATAAATCTTGAACAAAGGGTTCAATGGAAGATCACATTAAGGACTTCTAATAATTGAATATAATGGTATATGATATTTGGGAGGAGCATAGGAATGATGTCTTCGTAGGGATTTTAAAGGATAACATCCAAAATGAGGTTCGACTTTGGGAACCCGGTTCATTGCAGATGGCATTGAGGGTGGAAAGAAAAGTTGAAAAAAAAATTGTGGCAACAAGGAAGTCTACCATTCACAACTATCAAGATGGAAATATTTATTTTCCTATCCTTCCACAACCACAAATGTTGACACCACAATAATTGGAAGAAAAAAGAGAAAAAACACTTTGTTACAGTTGTAATAGAAAACACACTGAAGATCATCAGTTTGTTGAGAAGAAATTATTTTATATATATTGTGAAGAGGAGAAATAAAAAGAACAATGAACATCAAAATAGGATGATATATACCAAGAACTAACCCGAGAGAAATAAGAAATGAATATGACCATATCCTGTAATGCATTGGAAGGAATTATCACTTCTCAAACTCTTAGGATATAAGAACATATAGAGAAGAAAAAGGTAATAGCGGCCATTGATTTGGGTAGTACCCATAATTTTATTCATTGTAAGATAATCAAGGAATTGAATTACTTCTTATATCCAGCACCAAAGTGGCAAGTGATGGTTGAAAATGGAGGAACTATAAATTTCTCATGAAAGTGCCATAATATCAAGCTAACCATGGAGGAATATGTATTCAATAGTTCAATGCTTTCCACTCCAATGTGTGGTTTTGATGTTGTACTAGGATTATAATGGTTGCAATATATGAGTACAATAGATTTTAATTTTCAAGAACATTCTTGAATTTCTTTTGGGAAGAAAAGGAAGTTGAAATAAGGGTTATCGTAGGGAAACCAAGAAATATAATCAACTCTAATGGAATGGAAAATCTTCTAAATAAATAATAAACATGCGTAATTGTGCAATTATGCTCACTATAGGTTCATACATTGAAATCATCTATTTCTCTAGATGTCCAAAAAGTCTTGGATAATCATTCCAAGGTATTCAGAATTGGAAAGGTCTCCCACCTATTCATGATCATGATCATACTATTCATTTGGTTCCATGAAGTGCTCCTCCAAAAATTAGGCATTACATATATCCTTATGCCCAAAAGAGTGAAATTGAACGTATGGTTTCAGAAATGCTAGAGGCTGGTATAATTCAACTTATTCAAACTTCTTTTTCTACTCCAGTAGTATTAGTGCACAAGAGGGATGAATCATGGCACATGTGTCGCAATTATAGGGAGCTCAACAAACTCAATGTTGAAGATAAATTTCCCACTCTTTTCATTGATGAATTTTTGGATGAATTACATTGAGAAATTTACTTCACCAAGTTGGATCTTCATTCGGGATATCATCAAATTAGAATGAAGACGAAATAAATTCTGAAATCAACATTTAGAACTCATGCGGGTCATTATGAGTATTTGGTCATGCATTTTGGGTGTACCAATGCACCTTCCACATTTCAAGGATTGATGCATTCCATTTCCAAACCTTTCCTCACAAAGTTTTTGTTAGTTTTTTTTTTATGATATACTAATCTACAACAAGTCTTGGAAGGATCACGTTCAACATGTTGACAGGGTGCTCAAACTATTGGAAGAGAAAGAGTTATATGCAAAAAGCTCCAAATGTTCCTTTGGAGTATAGGATGTGGAATATTTGGTTCATATTATATCTCATGGGGGTGTTAACGTAGACCCTAACAAAATTAAATCCATAAAGGAATGGAAAATCCACACAACCATAAAGCATCTTCACAGATTTATTAGGTTGAGAGGTTATTATCACAAGTTTATCAAGAATTATGGGAGAATAGAAGCACCTCTAACAACATTAGTGAAGAAAGGTTCATTTTCATGGACTCCATAAACAACTGAGGCCTTTGAACATCTTAAAGAGGCAATGTGCCAAGCACCAGTCTTAGCTACACCATACTTCACAGTAACCCTTGTTGTGGAATGTGATGCCTCAAGAAATGGAATTAGTGTTGTTTTAATGTAAGAAGGAAGACCCATTTCTTTTTAAATTCGTCCAATCAAAGGAAATCTTTTACACAAGCCTATTTATGACAAGAAAATGTTGGCAGTACTAGATGCACTAAAGCAATGGAGATGTTACATAATGGGAAGACACTTAAAGGTAAAAATAAATGATGATAGTCTTAAACACTTTTTGGAACAAATATTATCTTTAAAAGAGTAGAAAAAATGGGTCCCAAAGTGTTATAGACATTTTTGTGCCTAACAGCATGGAGCATGAAATGTCAATAATCTGAGGGATCCAAAGTCCCTAAACATGTTGTTCTTACCCTTAGAGGAACAAGGTCAGAAAACCACAACACTGAAATCAGTTCTCCACCTGAAAAAACTCAAAAACAAGCTTTTTCTGGATCATGTCAGCTGCTCCACTGAGCATCTGCGCTGAATGTCAACTGCTCCACTCTGTACCTGCGCGGAATGTCAAAAGTAATGAAGGCTACCTGCACTGGGTGAGATTGGCCAAGTGGCACAGTCATTCTGCAAGGTGTCAATTGCCCAGGAAGCTTCCAAACTGACACTTGGGTCAAGGGATTCGCCTTGTGATGAGTAAGAGGGTCTTGATCTCCAAGTGGAAGCAAGAATCTCCAAGTGGACTCAATAACTGAAGATTAACTAAAGTGGGAGAGGACACTAGTCAGCTTCATGCCAGCCTCAAGCTGACTCATCCTTTCTCCAAATCTCCTATATATAGAGCTCTCTCATGAGGTCTAAAGAGGCTGGAATTTTGTGCAAGTAAGGAAGTGCTGTTGGTTTGCGTATAGAACTATTGGGTGATTGCTTGAAGGAGGTGAAGAGGAGATTTCTTTCTGCTGGGAGGTGTTGCTGGATTGGGCCTATTATGGTTGTAACTCTCTCAGAACTTTACTTCTTCCATTAATAAAGTATTTGAGGTTCTTCTATATGCATGTGTCTTTATGGTGAATAGATGCTTGTATATTTGATTTATGCTAATCCCTGAATCGACTATGGATGTATGCTTCTTGTAGTTTCCTTTTCTTGTGCTTTTACAGGATCTTTGTGTAGCTGGGCCGGTGAAAGAGCAAGGAGTTAGGAGCAAGCAACAAGGAGTGAAGATTGGATCAACCATTAGCACAAGATAACGGTTAGTGGATCATCCTTCTCTTCTCTCTCTCATCTCATAAAGAAGTAATCTTGAATAGCTTTGCATTCAGTTGTTGCTGAGGTACTATCACCCTTAGAGTGGGATAGGGTCATTCCGTATTGGATAATTTTCCCAACAACAAATTGGCGACTCCACTGGGGATCGTATCTTATTGGTTATTTGTGTTTTTTGCTATTCATTTTATAAACAAATGGAGTACCGAATCGAACTGTATTTGAATCTTTCGAATGCAAAGTAGAGGGCAACTACTCTAGCTCAGTTTCTGGGCAAGTTTATAATTTTAAGAGCTGATCCACAAGGACTCTAATAAGCTCTTAGTGATAGCTTTTCATCCTCCTTATCATTCCTTAGTGTGTCCTTGACTGATAGCTTCTGATTTGAGCAAAAACTGTGAATTTTTGAGCAATCTGTGACCCGGAAACCACCAGAAACGAAAGTTTCGTTCTTCAGTGCAGGCTGTACAAAGGCTGTTTGCATTTCAGCGCAGTTCCCGAAGGGGCTACCTGCGCTGAAGGTCAAACAGGCAGTGTTCCACCTGCGCTGGACCAGTCCTGCCTTGTGCTACTGGGGTTTCCTGCTGTTTCTTGCCTTGTTTTCACTCTTGTTTTTGTTGTTTGTTACCAGTCAGTAGGCCTATCTGAAACCAACTTTCCTTGTCACTATTCCGCCTCGGTTGTATAAAGAAACTGTGTTTGTTCTTTGTGTATTTCTTGTACATTTACAGTTTCCCATAACGAAAAGTGAACTAGTCTTGCTGTGGCCTCTTAGATCTAGACCTGTGATTAAGTGTCGTATTGATCTTAAGGGTTAGTTTGTTTGCTGTTCATAGCTGATTGAGCTTGTCACTTTCGTCATATGGTTTGAATTCATATATTTCTAGTGTCGAAACAAGTAAATCTTAAGGTGTCTTTTGATTTTGGACAAACTTGTTTGCTTTCACTTGAAATGGAATTCAAAATTATACAACAGCTTTCTTTGCATTTCACCAACATTAAGAAAGAGAAAAGAAATACTTGCATAGTGCATGTGCATTATGACAGTTTGCATGTTGATTTAGGGAAAATGCATTAGTGTGTGCTCTATGATCTGTGTGAAAAGGTGTTATCTTTCTTTTCCCTCAGTAGTTAAGGTTTTCAAAGTTGAAAGGTTGAAAAGCTTGCTTATCATCTTAGACTGCATTTAGGAGTGTTACTATACATCTCGTGGTGATCCATAAAGGCAAACTGCTAAACAAGATCAACCTTAAAATAAATTGAATTTACATAACAACGCATTGAAACATAACGCAAACATCTAGAGGTCTAAGCTAGAGACGTGTTCCGGCGTCGTTAAACGTGATATCTTAGCGTTGAGTGGTTGGGTGATTCCTCCACGGTGAAGCGATAAGTATCAATACGGACTTGTGCTCCCACGTACTGTCGCGTATATATTGGGAGACCCCTATAGGAATAAAGCCTTTATCCAATAGGAAACTGTGTCGGCCGCCCTACTGATCGCAATGCAGTGAACACAGCATTCACGAAGATCGACCACTCGTACCATAAAACGTATTCTGTGGTTTTGCGAGAAGTTTGGCACACCCTCTGCCTAGAACTCCAGAGCAGTTTCTTTTGGCCTTTTTCAAACTCTATAACTGAAAAAGTCCATCCGAGCATTTGTCACTTCGGGCTCGTTAAAACATCGAAGGAGACTAGAGTCATCTTTAGCTTTTTCTCGACTCTTAAAAAGTGAAAAAGCAAGTTGTGTCTAAGCGTCGTTATAAAATTTATTTTAAACGGAACATAATCACCTCCTATTCCCGCGTTGATCTTAAGTTGAGAACATGGAACGCCCCAACCAAGGAATTCCACATGATGGAAATCCTAGTCCATTCTCCTCTTGGGGAGAAGTTGGTGCACCCCACATGGCCACATTGTCGCTTCCAGGACTGACAATTGGCCTGCCTATTTGGCTATTCTCAACTAATGTAGTTCAGACCACCATGGTTCCTGAGCAGTCGAGTCAACAGTTAGATGAGTCTAGAGCTGCCCACCAGCCTTCTACTTCTTCTAACTCTTCCTCCAATCCTTCATCTTCACAACGTAGAGCCGGAAAAAGCCAAGCTCCCATGGAGAAGAAGGAAAAGAAGAAGAAAGAAAAGAAGAAGAAGGAGCCTAAGGCGACTGGGGGCAAGCAAAAGACATCTGACAAAAACCCACACACAGCACAGACCGGGCCTAAATCGCCATGTGTCATATGTAGAGGAGACCACTTCCATAGAGATTTTCCTTGTATTCCCTAGATACTAAGGGACTGGTCCCCTCGTCTGCACAGTTCGGGAGCATCAACCTCTGATAGCCATGTTGATTGCTTACCGTCAACCAACGGAAGTGAAGGTTCAAGACGAAAAGGGGGAGCAAGATCCCCCTGCAGACTGTGGGAAGGCGGTCACGCCATCCACCGTTGTCCCTTCTTAGACGAAGCGAAGAGAGTTTTGGAAGATCGCCCGGTTTCACCGGTAATGCTTCCTCCTGGATACAAAAAACTGTGCCAAGTCCTTCGTTGGTTGAAAATACAGCTGGCCTGCTCAAGTGGTCAGCTGAAGCGTCAGTCATTGAAAATGAACCTACTGAATCCAGACCAGACGAAAGTCTAAAGGTCGATACGGCAGTTGACCCGGTTATTCCTTCAGAGGTTTCATCCTCAAATGACACTGTCACTGAAGATTCATCTTCAAATGACACCCTCACGGAAGAGAATAAGGATGACACCATCCAGATTCTTTTCATCAACACAGATTCTGATGAGCATCAGGGCAATGCGCCCATTCCTTTATCGCAGGAGGGAACATCGTCAGGATCGTATCCGGCCGTGTATTCGGTCCCACCACCAAGCAACCTGGTCGTGTCCTTTGATTGGAACCAACTAGGCAGACCCCAGTTACCAGCCAGTATACCATTCAGAATCATAGTCCAAATTTATAGAATGGTGTTGGTTGGAACTATCATTGATGAAGGGGCATCTGTGAGTATCCTTTCCTCTATTGCTTGGAAAGCACTGGGTTCCCCCGCGCTTTTTCCTGAGATAAGAAATATCTCAAGTTTTGATAAAGGAACCAGTCGACCATTAGGGATCCTTCCCAATGTACCTATTACATTGAAAGGGAAGACCGTTCAAATGAACGTGATGGTCGTTCAAGGACCCTTGGATTATAACCTACTCCTTGGACGAGACTATATATATTGCATGGGAGCTATAGTCTCCTCACTCTTTAGAGTAATGTGTTTTCCACACGAAGGAAGAATGGTCAAGCTCGTAGACCAACTTTCATTTCCGGGATCACGCATCGCAAATAGTCAAATACCAACCCTCAATGGTCTATTCACCCAAGAAATGTCTCCACCCCCAGTCCTCCTTCCCGATGAGTGCGAGTGATTCGGAAAGATGGGACTGGAACCCAGGGGGCATGCATCCTGGTCTGCTTCGGGCAGAGGAAACCTTGGGTATAAAATAGAATTTCCGCGGAAGAATATGACTAGTCTGTACCCCGTCCGAAGGAAGGAAGAGGGGTTGTTCTGGAACAGGATTCTTTTGATAAGGTTACTTGTCTGACAAAGGTCATTCACCATTGTCTACTTCGGTAGACAGTGCCGAGGAAGTGTTTTCGTTTGATGGTGTTAACAAAATAATCTTTGGGTAACCAGGAAGAGGCAAGCCTCACCCTTTAAAACAAATGTTTTATCGGATAAGTAGGGGCAGCCTTGAAATTGTATTTTATACCTGGGGGCATGCAAACCTTTTGGAGTGTAAGCGAAGAGCGGTCATTTATCCGGTTTTTGGATTGATCGTTTCCTAACTTACATAAAGAAAGGATGTGGGGCAAAGGTCAAACTTTGACACATTAGGAGCATAGCTTCGTGAGATAAAGCTCCATAAAAAATAGCTATCTCATAGGAGACATTCTTATCTTATGACTGGTACCATCGAGCAATTTTACCGCGAAATTTATGCTCGTTAAAAAATAGAAAAGCGAGATCCAAGGACGGTTCTTATCTTGTGTCAACCTCATTAAAAAATGAAACAAATCCCCCTTCTCAAAGGTAAACCTTCATTCCAACCACCGAGTTGAATGAAATGAAGCTTGGGGGGCATGCACCTCGATTTGCGTTATTATGCTGGGGGCATGCGAACTTATCACCGAGCAGTTTTAGCACATAGTTCATGCTCGTTAAAAAATAAACATAAGATTGAGCAGTGTTTTGGCGCATTCAAGCTCTTTAAAAAATGAACCCAGTACCGGTAAATAACCATTGTGATCATAAATTTATTAGCCATAAAAGCCTTGGTCGTGTTTGCACCCGCCACCTCCATTTCATTTGGCCAATCGTTCACCTCCATATGATTGTTTACCCATTTTGAGGAACAGCTGCGAAGAGTGATTTCACTTAGCCATCCTTGTGACACTGCCGTGATTGGAAAATTCCAACCTGTACCTGGAATCTGCTGCTATCCCTGTTTATCACTCGTTCCTCAAAAGACGAGTCTTCTTCGAGCTCTTTTCTCCTGACTCGTAAAATATGAAAAGTTTGCCGAGTTTTGGCCTTCCAGCTCGTTAAAATGACCGGAAGAGCTATCCCTCCTCTAGATTTTAATCTTTTTGGACCTGAGGGATTATTACACAAAAAGGTCGAGCGCTTGTTTTATTCGGCTCGTTAAAATTATCGAAAACTCATCCCTTCTGTATTGTTTTATACTTTTTCAGACTTAAGGGATTAGATGACGAAAAAGGAATTTTGGAGTTAACTTTCTGTACCTTTTTAGACTCTCTAAAAATGAAAAGGACCGAGTTTTCCTTGTCATTAGACTCGTTAAAATGATTAAATAGCGACAAACTTGTCTTTAGTTGAGAACGAGTTTCCTTATCGCTAAGCTCGTTAAAACATAGCGATGGGCTTGCCCGAAGGGCAGGTTATAGAACAAGCATATCTTATCCTCCTCAAGCTTGACAAAAATAAAGAGGTACTGGTCAGAAATGACTGGGGAAAAATTGGGAGAACCTCAAAGCTTTAATGGTAGCAAGTCGTTCTTGAACATGACACTTTGTCCTCCGTATCACATCGGGTTGGGTTGTTTCATTCACCGGTCTCATCACCATGGTCCTCGCCAAACCATCCACATTTGGGGTAATGCTACCGATCCATCACATCAGTGTCGTTATATGTTCAAGAGATGTGTTCAGAAAGAGTCAACCGTGTCCCATCCACTGCCATACATTATCCTTCATCCACCCATGATCGCCACCCTGAATCATATCTCACAGATTGTTTTCACCTCCACTAAAATCATTAGCTCCGTTCCGTGTCATTGATGTGGGATTCATTAAGGCCCTCCTTTGACGGATCGCTTCTTGTCGACTTCAGCTCATTATCCAAGAAGTTGATCTAGGAACACCCCCCCAGTACTTTGAAGCTTGCATGCCTCAATGGCAAGTTTCTCACTTCTGGCGACAGGTATACATCAATGACCTTCGACCAGAAGATTTTGCGTGGTGTTCGACGCCAAGTCCTTTATTCACACCACGTGAATTGTACTGCAGTACCTTGAGGGTCATTGTCATTATTGGTGATTCCTCTCATGCTTGTTAACGGTTTACATTATTGACTGGTAATCAAGCGATGTCTTTCCATGTTCGACTTCAACACAATTCTCACATGGATCGACTTGTACTTAGAGTGAAGATCGAACGAGTTTGAAGACCCCGGATCTAGTTCCATCCATCCGGGCTGCGATATATATTCAGGAAATATAAAGACATTTGTTATGTACATCATTGCAGCAGATGATCATCCTACTCAAAGGATGATAATTTCAGCAGAGAATTATCAGTCTACCACCAGACGATCGTCTGTTCCATGTACCAAAATGAATTTATAAAGCTGAGCATGGGAATGACCGCCTCAGCTAGATCATGAAAGCAGAATGAAAAATAATGTATTATATTGTATTTTATTACAGGGCACCTCTCAGCGATTGAATGAACTTCGGATCCTCCTGATAAAGCATTTCACCCGATAAACGACCTCATACTTTAGGGGGCAACTGTTATAGACATTTTTGTGCCTAACAGCATGGAGCATGAAATGTCAATAATCTGAGGGATCCAAAGTTCCTAAACATGTTGTTCTTACCCTTAGAGGAACAAGGTCAGCAAACCACAGCACTGAAAATCAGTTCTCCACCTGAAAACACTCAAAAACAAGCTGTTTCTGGATCATGTCAGCTGCTCCACTGAGCATCTGCGCTGAATGTCAACTGCTCCACTCTGTACCTGTGCTGAATGTCAAAAGTAATGAAGGCTACCTGCGCTGGGCGAGATTGGCCAAGTGGCACAGTCATTCTGCAAGGTGTCAATTGCCCAGGAAGCTTCCAAACTGACACTTGGGTCAAGGGATTCGCCTTGTGATGAGTAAGAGGGTCTTGATCTCCAAGTGGAAGCAAGAATCTCCAAGTGGACTCAAGAACTGAAGATTAACTAAAGTGGGAGAGGACACTAGTCAGCTTCATGCCAGCCTCAAGCTGACTCATCCTTTCTCCAAATCTCCTATATATAGAGCTCTCTCATGAGGTCTAAAGAGGCTGGAATTTTGTGCAAGTAAGGAAGTGCTGTTGGTTTGCGTATAGAACTATTGGGTGATTGCTTGAAGGAGGTGAAGAGGAGATTTCTTTCTGCTGGGAGGTGTTGCTGGATTGGGCCTATTATGGTTGTAACTCTCTCAAAACTTTACTTCTTCCATTAATAAAGTATTTGAGGTTCTTCTATATGCATGTGTCTTTATGGTGAATAGATGCTTGTATATTTGATTTATGCTAATCCGTGAATCGATTATGGATGTATGCTTCTTGTAGTTTCCTTTTCTTGTGCTTTTACAGGATCTTTATGTAGCTTGGCCGGTGAAAGAGCAAGGAGTTAGGAGCAAGCAGCAAGGAGTGAAGATTGAATCAACCATTAGCGCAAGATAACGGTTAGTGGATCATCCTTCTCTTCTCTCTCTCATCTCATAAAGAAGTAATCTTGAATAGCTTTGCATTTAGTTGTTGTTGAGGTACTATCACCCTTAGAGTGGGATAGGGTCATTCCGTATTGGATACTTTTCCCAACAACACAAAGATGTTGAGTTATGACATAGAAATCATCTACAAAAAATGGAAGCAAAATATTGTTCCAGATGAACTCTCAATAAAATATTAGGATGTGGAAGCATTGTTTTGTGCTATTTATATCATACATGCATATTGGGCAACCGAAGCAAGGGTTGAATGGAAGAATGTCGAAGAACTGTGAACACTCATAAAAACTTTGCAGCAAGATCCTAATACATATGATACTTTTAGCTAGAAAAATAGTTCATTATGGTATAACCATCACTTATATCTTTGTAAGAATTCCCAAATCAAAAAATAAAAAAAATTTGGAGTTGCTCACCTCTCTGATAGTAGGGCACTCGACATTTGTAAAAAAATGTTGTAGGCTCAAGAAGGAATTTTTTTGGAGTGACCTGAAATATGATATTCAAAAGTTTGTGTCGAAATGTTTGGTTTGCCAAGAAAATATAGTTGAGACAATTTAGAACTCGGGTCTATTACAACCTTTAGTCATTCCAGGTCAATGTTGGGGGGAGGTCTCAATGGATTTTATCACATGTTTACCCAAGACCAAAGGAAAGAGTTGCATCATGGTGGTAGTTGATAGACTTGCCAATTATGCATGCTTTTGTGCATTATCTCATCCATTTAAAGTCAGTACAATTGCTATTTCATTTATGGAAACAATTCAAAACCTACATGGAAACCCAAATATTATTGTAAGTGACAGAGATCCCATGTTCACTCGAAATTTTTGGAATGAATTGTTTTCTTCTTTGGGTACTCAGTTAGCTCATTTCTCACCTTATCATTCTTAATTTGATTGGGAAACAGAGAGAGTGAAAAAATGCTTAAAAGGATATCCTCGTTGCTTTGTATTTGATAAACAAACACAACGGGTCATGTGGTTACCTCTGGTTGAATGGTGTTTATAACAATTCCTTCCACACTGCAACAAAAATGACATCATTTATGGCACTTTACAGATATAATCCACCATCCATCAGATCATCTTTAAGAGAAAATTTTAAGATTAAAGCAGTGGCAGATCACATTGGGCATCAATAACAATTTCTCCAACTCTTAAAGGATAACCTCACTTTGGTGAATAATGAAATGAAACAATGGGAAGATTATCATCGTAACTAAAGAAATTTTGATGTACGTGAATTGGTATTTTATGGCTAAAACTATACAAACAAATGTCCCTCAAGAAAGCCAAAAAGGATAATAAATTATCATCAAAGTAATATGGTCCTTGCGAGGTGTTGCAAAAATATTTGTACTATGGCATACAGGTTGGATCTTCCTACATCTTCCCAAGTACACCAAGTTTTCCATGTTTCATGCTTAAAGAATATTATAGGTGACATGCTTCGAGTTCAAACAATGTTGCCAATATTTGACGAGGAAGGAAAAAACATATTGGAACTTCAAGCAGTCACGGAATAAGAACCCGACAGCTATGAAATCTAACAGTTTCAGAGTATCTCATCAAGTGGAAGAACTTACTCGTCAAATATTGCACATGGGAGGATGAGAATTTTATATAGAATCATCCAAAACTACTCAAGCATTGAGGACAACACTTTTTTTAAGGAGAGGGGCATGCTAGGTCCCTATAATACTAGTGTGCCCCCTTATTGTTTTTGTTAGTGTATCCCCATTATTATTATTGTTGGGTCCATGTAGTCCCTATATTGTTATTATTGTTCCCCATAGAATTCCACTATTGTTATTATTGCGACCTTGCATTATTATTGTTATGTACACTCTGATTATATTGTGACCCCTTAGACTCCTATATATAGAAATGAGGTATTATCATTTGTATCATCCAAGAATTTTTCATTTATGTGATGTAAAGGAGGTTGCCTCCTAAAAGAGGCTAATTCTCAAGTCCTTGATCTATCTTCTCTTCTATTTTATGAGTTGGTTTCATAACACATAAAGATTTTAAATGTTTTTAATTATTAAAACATATGATTTGCAAGGTTCCATTTTCTAAGTGAATTTATAATATTTAAAATCTTTTTCAACTTTTAAATTTAGGTTGCTACTTTAGAATATTAAAAGAAAGTTTGAAAATATTAAAATAAATAAAATTGTTAAATTTTTTAAGAAGGGGCATTTTTATAGTTGAATTCACAAAGTTAGGATTCAGTAAGTGTTTAGTTAAAATAAGAAAATTTCTATTTTGCATTAAAATCTTTTATAACAATAATTTACACAACAAATGACATTAATTGGCCTTTGCTTGTTATCTATATTCCTAAATAACTAATGCATCTACCAATGCTTATAAGACTTTACCATTATTTGACAACTTGATATTTCAAGGCCTTATATGACTCCTGCACAAGTTTCCTATAAAATCATGCTAGTTATTAAAGGTCGGTAAAAATGTTTGAAAGAGAAATATTAATATCATAAAAATGTTATATAATATTAAAGGAACACATAATTAATTATGTAAAGGCATGTTAAATTAGGGGCATACCAAAGAATTATAAAGATTTATAATGCGAAGGACATTGTTTTTTCCTATCAATAAATTATATTATTTTGAAATATATTGTTAGTAAAGGACTATTTATGTTTTAGGCCTTTATATTTTTATGAAAAAAACAATAGAAAAATATTCATAATTATTAGCTTACTTTACATTATTAATAGATTAGATAAACAATAAATGTAAATTTGAGACTATAATATCAGTTCTAATTACAAATCAATTTATGAAGGTAAAAAACTATATATATATATATATATATATATATATATATATATATATATATATATATATATATATATATATATATCAACTCAAGTGTTGATCATCTCTCTAAAGAAGTTTTTTTAATGTAGAAAGTGACTCAAATACAACAAGAGTTTAGAGAAAGAGCTTAGAATTCATTTCAAAAATATCTTTCTATAAGGGAGAGAAAATCACAAATGTGTTTGTTGAATATTTTTAAGTTGTTGCAACAGTATTGAACTTGTATTAGCAAGGCTTAAAAAAGATTTTGTTAAAGATTCCAATTATAACTTAGGAATATTTTATTTAAATAGTTACATAGTATGTAAAAGTGAATTATATATCAAGTTGTTTCACATTTAAAATATCTGTGTATATTAAACGACCAAAAAATATGATAAAATAAAATGCAATTATTAAAAAATTTCAAAATTTTGAGCAAAAGTTACACATTAATTAAATGTAGAACATGAGTTTGACACACTTACTTAGAAATAAAATTTATGATAAATATTAAGATTTGATGTGTGTATTATTTCTTATAAATATTGGAATTTGATGTGTGTACTATTATGACACTTGGTCTCATATAATGTTTTCGAATTTTGAATTTTGAATTTTTATAAATAATGATTTTTTCATAAATATTGAGATTTGATTTATGTATTACTATTATCACACTGAGTGGTATATATAATTTTTTTTGTTTTATTATTTTTAAAATATTATTTTATCTTTGACTAATTATATTTATAACTTCACAAAATTATTCATTTCATAAGTAAATAAAAATTCAAATTTCAAAAATTAATTTTTATTTTCAAAATATTCAGTTTAATAATTAATTTTTTTTTTCAGAACTTTAATAGAGATTATAAAATCCTTTCAAAACTAATTACAATTTGAGTATAAATTGATTACAATATAAACTAGTTAATTTCTAAATGAATATAAAAATATCCCAAATCTTACTTTACCATTAGTTTTAGAAACAAATTATCTCCATATTAATAAATAATATGATGATAATACGGCCAATTAGTTTTAAAAACAAATTATCTCCATATTAATAAATAATTTGATAATAATACTTTTGTACCTTATTATACTTTATTATTATACCTTATTATACCTTATGCACGCATGGTATAACATGGCATAACACATTAAATTTTGCCTTTGACTTGGTATTAGTTTGTCTTTGACAAAAAATTTATGGGGCTTATCCATAGTTTAACATTAGATATTCAAATTTTGTTATTTTATTATTATTATTTAAATTTATTTATGTGTAAAGTGATTGGTTGAGATCCTATTATGGGTTGCTTAGTATTTCCATTTCTATTGACTACTAATTTTAATTTTTAATTTTTAATTTTATTTATTTTTTATTTAACTTTTTTATTTTTTTCTTTTTATTTTTTCTCTTATTTTTATTTTCATGAATTATAACTTTTTCACAATATTTTTAATTTAAGATGACTTATTATTATATTAAAAACATAATTTAATAAATTTAATTATAAACAATTATATATGTTAATAAAAAACACACACATATAGATATATGTATGTTAATATAAACAATATTAATTAATCATATTTCTTAACTTTTTGTCATGGCACTTAAGAATATAATATTTTATTAATTTTCTTTCTTTTTTTTATTTTTGTGATGAAATCTCTCTTTATTATTTTTTTTACTCAATTAGACTATATTTAAGCTAAATGCATGTACTAGCTACTATGTAGCCCTTGTTTAAAACTAAGGGTTTGTTAATAATAGATTCCAAAATATTAGTTTATTATCCATAATTACTTAAACTACTACAAAATCTAAGAAATTTAGGGAATAGAATGAGAAAAACTTGTTTTTTAATAATATGTAAAAATAAAATGAAAAAGGTTTATTAGTCATGGTCTAATATTTGAAAACTGAAACTAGGTTGAGTAAAGTTAATGGTTGATTTATAAAGTCAAAAGTTAACTGTGCTCCTAACCGTTCCATTTCCTAAACCAACGATGGAAAGAAATGTAAGAATGATCCCTATTGGTACCCCTCAACTGTAACACAGATGTGCTATAACAAGAAACATATTGTATATCTTTGAAGATGGGAAAACATTTTTGGTTTGAAATAGGGAAGTTCTACATCGGCGTAATTTACAAAAATAGATGGACAGACAATACCCCAGAGAGCTGGCATTGTTTTGTTGCTTTTCGGGAGCCATTGCAGGTACCTATTATATTAAGGGCAGCTGATCACCAGAACTTATATTTCGCAATGATTTGTAATGTTCATGAATCAGTAAGCATATATTTGGCAATGATTTGTCATGATCATATAGAAATTCTACCAGTGTGACGCTGTGTTATCATATTGTGCTGGAAAACATAACCCACGGCCCACATACCCTTTCATTCTGTGAAGTTTTCCACGTACCATTCTGCAGAAAAGCTTCCAGCTAATCCGATAAAAAGGGAATATCGGTCGTTCAAACCCTAACACACTACTATATAATACAGCAAGACCAGGTATATTACTGCGTGTTACTTTTATATCATTGATTCGTGGCTATCTACCAATGAATAAGATAAGAGATCTCCAGCACATGCAAGCGAATATGGGAAATATCTGCGTCTATTCATCATTTATATTAAAGATGCTCTGCATTTAGTCAGGAACAGCAAAAGAAAGCGTCAGATTCTCTTCCTTGACAACATTAGACTGAAATAAAATTAATTTCATTACACGCACTACAATGCTCCGTGGAGTTGCTAATATCTATATATCCGAAACTGTGAAACCAGGGATGGAATTTGATAGGGAATTGTTTATTATGGGTGATTTGTTTCTTAAATATAGTTAAAAATTATATATTTTAGAGAATAAAAGAGACTTATAGATTTTGCTTTTTTATGTGATTTTTCAAATTTGAATATTATATTATGAACCAGAAAAACATAAAATCTGAAACTATAATCTTGTTTAAATTTTTTAAGTTGACGCACTATTTAGAAACTGATAAATATAGAACTTTTGTGTGTGTCAACGCGCACAGAATCAATCATAGCGCACAGCTGCCAACCATGTAAAAAATAAACTGAAAACCAGCTAGTAGGCTGGGCCTGGCCTACTAATCATTGGGATGTGCGTAGCTTTGGACTTTTTTGACAGAAACCGGGGTACTGTTTCTCATTCTACATTACAATATATTAAGGCTTTAAAATTTTATATTCCATTCAACAAAGGGAGGCGAGATTTCGTCCGGTGCATGTAGCTTTGGACGTTTTTGGTTTCTCAATCCAGGTTCCAGTACAGAAAGGTTTTAAAATTCCATATTAGTTGGAGTCCTATATTTCATTAAGAATAGAGGGACAGCAAGGACATTTTATTGGGTGGATGCAGCAAGGAGTAGGACATTTTATGGAGAGCAGGTAGCTTTGGGCTTTCATATAGAGATTCTCATTCTCCATTATAATTTTAAAATCTTTAAATTTTTCATATTTGATCTAAAACTTTATTAGGCTTTTGGACTTGTATGAGAGAGGTAGTAAATGCATATGGCATTCTTATTTTGTGGCTTTTTTCTTGATATAAATGCAATCCAGTATTAGGACATATATTATATCGGACGTTTCACATAACTAATAAGAAAGAAAATAAATGTAAATAAAAAAATTCATGGTTAATAACTTATTTTTTCCTTCATAATTGAAATAGGTTATGATTTATAAATTTGTAATATTAAAGAAAGTGAATATAAGAAAATAATAATAAAAATCTTAAAAAGTCAGGTAATGAGGTTATTTATTGAATGAAGAGATTCCATAATATTTATCTACATATATGTAAAAATAAATAGTTTATTATATTTGTATATTATTATTAAGGTGAAGATTTAGTACTGATCTTTTTTTGAAGTGGTTTATGAAATTTTAATGTATATGACACTCTCGTAAGTTAGAGTTTGTTAGTATTTGGATTTATGTAACATGAAAAGTGTTATCATCATAATATCTAAATAGGGATGGATAACCTTTTTCCATTTGTTCTCTAGTGACTTGATTCTTTTTTGTCTAGTTGAGTTTGGTAACCTCTATGAAAGGGTTCTTATTCTAAACAGAGAGTGTTATGTGTTTAATGTATATTGAATCATACTAGTTATAGAACTTGTGAGGCGAAATTTTATATTCAACGAGATTTAATCAACATTGTTTTATTGATGATAGAATGTATCATAAGTCGCAATATGTTCAACAAGATCTTGCATTAGAAGAGCTATCAATTTTTCATCATGAAGGGCGTAAACACTTGAGTCATGAACCTATTGTTGAATATCCAGATGATAACAAGGGAAACGTAGAACTAAGTGCACACCAAAAATAGAGAGGAAACAAAGGTGCCTTCAATGGAACTAACAATTCTTATGGAAGCAAATCATCATATCAATCTTTCACATCTACAAGCTCCCAAGTAATCTACCGGGGACAAAATAGATCACATTATACATCCTTAATAATAAGTAGAATGGAATTTAATGGGGTGACTCACAAGGAGCACATGGAATCAGATGAAACCTTGTGTGGGTGGAAATATTCTCATGCTTAGATGATTGATAGTGGAAGTATTGCTTCAAGTAAGCTTGCAATCCCTAGAGCATTATCTATCACCAATGATCAAGACAAACCGCATCAAGTGGCCTATGTGAAGCCAAGGAAGGAAAAATATGACTTTGGGTGAAGTTCTCCATTAAGAGAGGAACTTGGAATAATGGATAAATATAGGGTGTTCTATATTAGTTTTTGGTTTAGGTTATGGGTCATATTTTGTTCTTGGATCTTATTTATGAGTAATTTGTTGTAACTCCTCAACAAATCCATAACCCTATATATGTATGAACATTCTAATTAATTGAATAGTAGTACCCTGTGTAGGAAATCTTCAGGTTAAGGCTTGGCTTAGCTAAGAGATACTCATTTCCTCCATAGTTTGTCTCCCTTAAATTTTAGTGATGAACCATGTACATGAAGGACTTCTTACTAGACCAAAGATTGCAATATTTAGGTACCCATGGATTGTGGTGGATGGTTGTTTCCTTATATGGATGTCAATAGTTTGATGATGTTTGTATGATCATAGTACAACATTAAAATAACAATTTGGCACCAAAGGTAGACATTAGTATACAGGAGGATATTTTGTGGAGTGTATGATCTAAAGAAGATGTAAATGAAAAACTTAGTATATGAAATTTAAGACAATTATGCATTAAGAGGGGGTCTTGGATTATGTAATTACTACTTGAGTTATATATCTATGTGATCATTATTCTTGAGCTTATTGATCATATTGATACATGAAGGAGTCCTGTGGCATTACTTAGGAGGTTGTTTATACATAATTAGTTCACAGATTCTATTCAACTAGTGAGTCTCCTAGTATGGAGTGTGGTTGAAATATCTTCTCAATTGGGTAATATGGTCTAAGATATTCCTCCTCTCTCAAGGATAAATTTATTGTATTACTATCTCCAACATTGTTTGATTAATGTAGAATGCTCAACATATCATTCCTTAGTAAAAAAAATACAATCTCCAACTTAATAAATGTTTGTTTATTTATATTTGGTAATTTTTTACAAGTGAATATTTTTTCATGATAATGAAATACCTTTTGTCGACGTGTTTCGAACCAACCAGTGTGGTTCATCGTCAGGATAAGCCGGATTGGTTCTTCAACTTGTCCTGACGATGAACCACACTGGTTGGTTCGAAACACGTGGACAAAAGATTGGTTATGTGATTTTGCCGAAAATTTTCTGAACAATGTTATGGATCACAGAAGTCTAAATTCCTTAATGAAATACCTTTTTAAATTAAGTAAATTATTTTTCTAAATTATTTTTCTTTCCATAAATATTTCTACCTTATTTCTATTTCTTTATATAATTATCTTTATTTATTTTTATTCATGCTTTCTCATTTTTATGGAAAAAAAAAATTATTTCACCAAAATTAAGATAATTAACGTTTTGATATTTTACTAATTTATATATTTAAAATTATATTATAATATTTTATTGGGATTATGTGATCCTTCACCCGTTTTATTTGATTTTCTTGAACTTTGAATGAGAACGTATTAAAGAGATATAAATTATGAGGCCATTTGATGAAATTTTTGTTTTTTTCTTTTTTAAATTTGAGGAAAAAAATATTACAGTGTATTTTAGTCTTTGTCATTTAAATTATAAATTATGTTTTGGAAAATTAAAAAATTATAATTTATATATATTATTATTAAATTAATAATGTTGTGTATGATAAATTAATTGTTTATTTAGGTACAACGACTCGTATAAAAATTGGTTGATATTAACTACTAATAATTTTTTGTATTTATGGTTTTAATACTAAATAAATTGTGAGAGAATATATATGATGGTCAGATGTAAGTTTTGATAAGTATATTTATTTATATTTTATTTGTGTGTATATATTGAGTCTAGGTGGGGCTTAGCCTCTATATATTTCATGGAAGAATTGATTGGTGAGTAGTAACCACTAGTAATTCTATGCATTTATGGTTTTAATGCTAAATAAATGGTGAGGGAACATATATAATGGCCAGATGTAAGTTTTGGTGAGTATATTTATTTACATTTTATTTGTGTGTATATATTGAGTCTAGGTAGAGGTTAGTCCCTATATATTTGATGAAAGAGTTGTGGGTCATTGGTAGTTTTGGTAAGTATATTTATTTACATTTTATTTGTGTGTATATATTGACTCTAGGTGGAGGTTAGTCCCTATATATTTGATGGAAGAGTTGTGAGTTAGTCATAATGGGATGTATGCTTATCCCCAAGATCGTTCAATGCTCAGACACCCCTTGGCAACTTTAATTCCCCAAAATGGTTTTCATCCTCAAACCTAACAAGAACCAAACCAAACACAAACCAACTCAAATTAAATATTATAAATTATATTTGTTAATACTAAACTAATAATAATAAAAAAAAACTAATTACCACAATTCTACCGGGACCAATAAAATAGCTAACTCATCGCAGATGACCTTAATAGAAATTAAAATAAAATTGAAATAATTTTAAACCATAAAAAATATCATTGCAAATATAAATGAGGCTTTATACCATTCGTAAAATAAAATGTAGCGGTTTTCCTCACTATAAATTTAATTCACTATATTAAATATCTATTTTAAAATATATTTTTATATAACCCTTCGATATACCATTTATAATATTCAAATATAAAATGTTATTATTATCATAATTTTCATTATAAAAATAAACGGTTTTATAATTTACAGTAAATAATATTTATTTCCTAATATATATTATTCAATTACAAAATTTGTGTTTACATTATTATTTATATAGAAAGGAAAAACAATATTATTTATTTATCAACATCTCATTAAAAAAGTTCTTTGTTGATGGGTTTCCTATAGAAAAGATACACCTTTATCAATCTTGTAAAAAACTAATTTGAAATGGGTAGTAAGTTAGAATCACAAATGTGAGAAATAAACAATTAGAAACATAGTAAGGTTGATACTACGCTTCTCTATGGAAAAGTGGGTATAGATGGACTTTAGATGACAGGTCATCTCTAGCCTTTTAGCTCTCCCATAAAGCTCCTATCACTAATCATCTTTTCAATAAGAATTGAATTAAAGATAGTGCCATGTGAAACAGACATGCCAATGACCTTCATAATGCCCTCTACTTTATTCGTTTCCGTTCAGTGACATTGGAGTTTTAATAAAACACAACATTGCATAGAATTCTAAATTTTAGCATTCTGATAGCTATATCAAACGTTTTAAGTTCCAAATGCTCTTGTCCAAACCGGTGGACGCCAAGATCTTGCCCATGCAATAAATATCCATAAACCAAAACATACACCAAAACATATTCGTGTCCGTTCACAGGAAAAATCCATATCCAAAACCCAATCTACCAATCGATTAATAGTTTCCAAGTGTACTAGACGACCATTGTTAACCTGCATGGTTTCTTTTTCTACCCCAATACCCCGAAAAATGGATGTAGCTCGCATATGGGTAATGGCCTTGAATGCTTTTTTTAACTTAAGACATCTCGATAGAGTTGAATAACCTCCAATTTCTCTTTTTCAGCCCTAACTATCATAGTTCTCATTACAAAAACTACACCCTTTCCCAATATTTTTGTTGCCGCATCTCTTCAATAAATTAATTACTTTTGAACTCTATAGTTAAGAATAACTCATTTAATTAACATAGAAAACGTTAAAAAAATACACTTCATGATCATTTTCTTTCCATTCTTTATGATGTTTTTATAATGGTCTATTTTTCCATTTTATTTTCATTATCTCCATTTTCATTTGTTTTTTTGTAAGATGCCATCTCTTTTCATGAGGAAAAGTTCGATTAGTTCAATTTTTTTAAAATATTGTTAGGTCCCTATAATACTAGTGATGCCCCATTATTATTGTAGTTGTATCCCTTATTAATATTGTTATGCCCCTATTGTCCCCATATTGTTATTACCATGCCCCATAGAATTTCTCTATTGTTATTTTTGTGCCTTTATATTATTATTGTTAGGTCGGCTTGGTTATATTGTGACCCCTTAGACTACTATACATAGAAAGGAGGTTTTGTCATTTGTATCATCCATAAATTGTTCATTTCTGTAATGTAAAGGAGGTTGCCCCTTCGAAGAGACTGAATTCTAAGGCGTTCAACTATCTTTTCTATCTTTTTTGTGAGCTAGTTTCATAACATTTGGTAACAGAGCTTTGGATTCTAGGGTTTCGCTGCTCCAAATAGGTCATCATGGAATTTTCACTATAACATTTTTCTGCAACGTTTCAGAAGCGAAACAAAAAATCCATTTGAGAAGAAATCGCACTGAACCTCGGGTCCAAATTTCAGAGCTTTTCGCACTATATTTGCGAAGGTATTATCTGAGGAAGTTGGCCTTTTTGCAGAATCCTAAATTACATTCCAAACAGGTGACCTTGGGAAAATTGTCATAACTTTTGTTTCGAACATCAGATTGCAATTTCGTAAGAAGTTACAAAAAGAGGACAGACTGTAGTTTCATGTGTATATTTTTCAGATACTAAGGCCAAAACAGTAACACGTGGCAATTCATAGAAGTTCGTTCTTTTGGAAAGGTCTATAATCAGATCATCTTGGGAGATTGTGCATAACTTTGCCTTGGAGAATTTAAATTCGATCAGACTGGTGGCATTGGAAAGATGAGATAGAGGGCTACTGCAAGTCGCAATTTTAGAACTGGATGATCTGAAATTACAAAGATACATTAGATTCAATATTGAGCTCCTACAAAGTGAAAAAAGGTGTGTAGTTATTTTTTTTTTATTTTTTCATAAGCTTAGTTTGAAAAATTCGTTTGAAGGAATTCAAAGGGCATAGTAAAGCATTATTATCGGTAATTGATGCCCCGAGGAAAGAAAATGAAAACACCTAGTAAGAAACCTAAAAGTTCTAGCATGACTCATGAAGAAGAGTAAGAAATGCAACATGATATATCAAAATTACGAGACCAAGTGCAATAAATGTCACTTGCAAAAAAAGTAATAGAATCTAAGATGGATGGTTTAAAGAAAGATGTAGAAGCTAAGATGGATGGTTTAAAGAAAGGCGTAGAAGCTAAGATGGATTGTTTAAAGAAAGGTGTAGAAGATAAAATGGATGGCATGGAAGCTAAGATGAATGGCATGGACGCTAAAATGGATGGCATGGATGATAAAATGGAAGAATTGAAGATAAATTTGAATAAGTTGCTACAAGAAATGGTCACTAATGGTGAAAGGGTAGTAAAGGAAACTCATGACAAGAACAAAAGGAATGTTAATCATGATTTCATAGACTCTAATGTTGGATCGAAGACCCACCATATTCCAAAAATCGATATGAGGTAGTTTGATGGCAGGTATCCCGCAACATGGATACTACAGATGGAGCAATTTTTTGATCTCAATAATGTGCAAAACACACAAAAGGTACGTACTGCAACTTTATATTTGGAACCAAATCAGTTTGTATGGTATCAATGGCTTTACTCTCGTAAACAAACTACCACTTGGGCAATTTCTACGAAATAAATGACAGCACATTATGAGGATACAAAAAGCAACACTTTTTTTAGCTAATTGATAAGTCTCAAACAAAAGGGTCTAATGATGGGGCACATTGAGGAGTTCCAAAAATTGAACATAAGGGTAAAAGATATTCTAGAGGAGCATAGGATTGATGTGTTCATAGGGACTTTAAAGGATAATATCCAACATGATGTTCGCCTTTGGGAACTTGATTCATCAGAAAAGGCATTCAAGTTAGCAAGAAAAATGGAAAGCAAAATTATGGCAACCAGAAAGCCTACTACTCACAACTATAAAGATGGTTGTTGCCCCTAGCCTTCCACAACCTATAAGGTTGACACCACAACAATTGGAAGAAAAAAGAGCAAAATGGCTTTGCTACAGTTGTGATAGCAAATACACTAAAGGCCATAAGTGTGCTGAGAAGAAATTATTCTACATAGATTGTGAAGAGGAAGAAGAAAAGGAACAAGGAAGGTCAAAAGAAGAGGATATACTCCAGGAAAAAAGCCTATATAAAAAAGAAAAGAATCTGACCATATCTTGTAATGCATTATCTAGAATTACCAGTCCTCAAACCATGAAGATAGAAGGACATATCAAGAAGGAAAAAGTAATAGTGTTGATTGATTCAGGAAGTACCCACAATTTTATTCATTCTAAGATAGAAAAAGAATTGAATGCTTCCTATATCCAGCACGAGAGTGTCATGTGAAGGTTGCAAATGGAGGAATGATAAATTGCTTGGGAAAGTGCCATAATATCAAGCTACCCATGGGATAATATGTATTGAATAGCCAAATGCTTTCCATTCCAATGGGAGGTGCTGATGTTGTACTAGGAGTCCAATGGCTACAATCCTTGGGTACAATAGCTTTTAACTTTCAAGAAATTTTCATGAAATTTTATCCCAAAGGAAAGGAATTTGAATTAAGGGGTATTGCAAGGAAATCGGGAAAGATAATAAGCTCTAACAACAAAGCTTATAAAAAAGGAACAACGAGGTGTAATTGCACAATTATGTTCGCTAGATGTTTCCACATCGAAATCATCTATTTCTCCAGATCTCCAAAAAATCTTGGACAATCATTCCAAGATATTTGAGACTCCCAAAGTTCTCCCACCTATTCGTGATCATGATCATGCTATTCATTTGATTCCAAGAAGTGTTCCTCCAAACATCAGGCCATACAGATATGCCTATGCCTAAAAGAGTGAAATTGAACGTATGGTTGCAGAAATGCTTAAGGCTGGTATAATTCAACCTAGCCAAAGTTCTTTCTCTGCTCGAGTAGTATTTTTTCACAAGAAGGATGGATCATGGTGCATGTGTCTAGATTATAGGGAGCTCAACAAGGTCACTATTAAATACAAGTTTCTCATTCATGTCATTGATGAATTATTGGATGAATTGCATGGATCAATTTACTTCACCAAGTTAGATCTTCATTCAGGATATCATCAAATCAGAATGAAGACTCAAGACATTCTGAAAACAACATTTAGAACTCATGAGGGTCACTATGAGTTTTTGGTCATGCCTTTTGGCCTTACCAATGCACCTTCCACATTTCAAGGTTTGATGAATTCCATCTTCAAACCTTTCCTTAGAAAATTTGAGTTAGTATTTTTTGATGATATACTAATCTACAACAAGTCTTGGAAGGATCATGTTGAACACATTGACAGGGTGCTACAACTATTGGAGGAGAAACAATTATATGCAAAAAGATCCAAATGTTTATTTGGAGTACAAGAGGTGGAATAGCTGGGTCATATTGTATCTCATGAAGGAGTTAAGGTAGACCCTAGCAAAATTAAAGCCATTAAGGAATGGGAAATCCCCACATCCATAAGAATTTGCGAGGATTTCTTGGGTTGATAGGGTATTTTTGCAAGTTTGTTAAGAATTATGGGAAAATAACAACACTTTTAACAACATTGTTGAAGAAAGATGCATTTTCATGGACTCCAGAAGCAATAAAGACCTTCGAACATCTTAAAGAGGAAATGTGCCAAACACTGGTCTTAGCTACACCAGACTTCACAAAAACATTTATTGTGGAATGTGATGTTTCCGAAAATGGAACTGGTGTTGTTTTAATGCAAGATGAAAGACCCATTGCTTTCGAAATTCGTCCAATCAAGGGAAAGTATTTACATAAAGCTATTTATGAGAACGATTTAATGTTGGCAATACTACATGCACTTAAAAAATGGCAACCCTACCTAATGGGAAAACACTTCAAGGTAAAAACGGATCATGATAGCCTTAAATACTTTTTAGAACAAAGATTATCCTCTGACGAACAACAAAAATGGGTCACAAAGATTTTGGGTTATGACTTTAAAATTATATACAAAAAAGGGAAGCAAAATGTTGTGGCAGATGCACTCTCAAGAAAGGATGAGGATGTGGAAGCATTGTTGTGCACCATTTCTATTATCCAACCAAATTGGATAAACAAAGAAAGGGAAGAATGGAAGAATGACAAAGAAGTGTGGGAACTTATTCGAAAGTTACAACAAGATTCCAGTACATCTGATACATTTAGCTGGAAAAATGATTCATTATGGTACAAAGATCGCTTATACCTCTGTAAGAATTCCCAACTCAAACAAAAGATTCTTCTGGAATTGCACACTTCTCCCTTAGGAGGGCACTCAGGATTTTTAAAAACTTACCACAAGGTTAAGAAAGACTATTTTTGGGATGACCTTAAATTGGATATTCAATTGTTTGTGGCAGAATGTTTGGTATGCCAACAAAATAAAGCTGAAACAATTAAGACAACAGGTCTATTACAACCTTTATCCATTCCAAGCCAACATTGGGAGGAGGTTTCAATGGATTTTATCACAGGTTTACCCAAGTCCAAGGGAAAGAGTGTCATCATGGTGGTAGTTGACAGACTTACCAAGTATGCACATGTTTGTGCATTATCACATCCATTTAAGGCAGTACCGTTTCTATGGTATTTATGGAAACAATTCAAAAGCTACATGGAAACCCAAAGATTATTGTAAGTGACAGAGATCCCATTTTTACTGGAAATTTTTGGACAGAATTATTTTCTTTTCTTGGTACTCAGTTATCTCATAGCTCATCTTATCATCCTCAATCTGATGGGCAAACTGAGATAGTAAAAAAATGTTTGGAAGGATACCTTTGTTGCTTTGTATATGATAAACAGACACAATGGGTCAAATGGTTACCTCTGGCTGAATGGTGGTATAACACTTGCTTCCATACTGCAACAAAAATGACCCCATTTATGGCACTTTATGGATATCAACCACCATCCATCACATCATATTTAAGAGAAAATTCTAAGGTTCAAGCAATGGAACATCATATCGAGCATCAACAACAAGTTTTCCAACTCTTAAAGGATAACCTCGTGTTGGCGGAGAATAGAATGAAACAACAGGCATATCAACATCGCAGCGAAAGAAGTGTTGATGCAGGTGACTGGGTACTCCTACGGCTACAACCATATAAAAAAATGTCCCTCAAGCAAGCTAAGAAGGATAATAAATTGTCACCAAAGTATTATGGTCCGTACAAGGTGTTGCAAAAGATTGGTACTATGGTATACAAATTGGAGCTTCCTGCAGCTTCTCGAGTGCACCCAGTTTTCCATGTTTCATGTTTAAAGAAGGTTATAGGCGACAAGCTCCCAGTTCAAACAATATTGCTAGAACTTGATGAAGAAGGAAAAATTATATTGGAACCGAAAGTAGTCATAGAAACAAGAACTCGACAGCTACGAAATCGATCCATTTTAGAGTATCTCATCAAGTGGAAGAACTTATCCATTGAAGATTCCACATGGGAGGATGAGAATTTTATATAGAAGCATCCAAAACTACTCAAGTGTTGAGGACAACACTTTTTTGAAGGAGAGGGGCATGTTAGGTCCCTATAATAATAGTGATGCCCCCATTACTATTGTAGTTGTATCCCTTATTAATACTATTATGCCCCTATTATCCCCATATATTTATTATTGTTCCCTATAGAATCCCTCTATTGTTATTTTTGTGCCTTTATATTATTATTGTTAGGTCATCTTGGTTATATTGTGACCCCTTAGACTCCTATATATAGAAAGGAGGTTTTCTCATTTGTATCATCCAAGAATTTTTCATTTGTGTAATGTAAAGGAGGTTTCCCCCTCGAAGAGGCTGAATTCTAAGGTATTCAACTATCTTTTCTATCTTTTTTGTGAGCTGGTTTCATAAGAAATATTTTCATTAATTCTAATATGTATCTAATTAGCTAAACAATTTTATTTAATAAGGTTAAATGCACATGGAATTTCAAGAGACATGAATGTTAGAACAATTAATTGTCTTTAGTATTAACATAGATGTATATTTATAATAAATTCTTGTGACCGTTGGATTCATCTTCCAACATTTCTTAGACTCCTTTGACCGTTCATCTCCCACACCTCAACCCTTGGTGGATTAGTTGTCCAACATTCCCCCCCTTAATCCGAAGGGGTATGTATGAGTCCAAGAAGAGAGTTGTAATAAAAAATGTGCAAAAATGCATGGCAACACTAGGCTGAATGTGCTCCCTGAAATGTTGGTATAAGGGGGTTATTTGAGGATAACCACCAACATTGTAATGCTTAGTGTAGTTCCTGAAACTCTTCCAAGTCTAGCAAGAATCTGAAATCTTCTGCTAGAGGAAGTGTCCCTATTGCTTTGGAGAGGGAGACCTTTAACCTTGAAAATGGAGGTCTAAAACCTACGGTGGTTTAAGAATGACCACCAACTTTGGAATGATTAATCAATTAATGGAACTCTTCCAAAACTAGTAGGAAGTTGAAGTACTTTGCTAGAGGAAGTGTCCCCAATTCTTTGAAGAGGGAGAAGCTCAACCTAAAATGGGAGGTCTCACCCTGCATAGATGGTTCAAGGCTAACTACCAACCAATGGCATGCTCAGGGGCATCTCTGTCTCTGGCTACAACTCTGAATATGGTATGGTAGGTTGTGGCTCAAGCTTTCTTAATGTGGATTTGAAGCTTGTAGATGATCGTCACTTCCCCACCTGTCAGATACAAGGTGAGAAGATTAATATATCTCAAATATAGGACTTTTCCATATTCCAGAAGAAATCTTGTTGTACGAACGAAATTTCTTCTTGGATGTTGAAGCCCATTACCAAGAAGAGATACATCTAAGTTGAATCTTTGTTCTTGCAGGAAGCTTGTTTTTGAAGCATCCGTGTGAAGAATGAGTATGCTAACCATAATGCTTGCACGGATGAATATTAAAACAACGATCTTTCATATGGTCAACTTGATCATAGTGTTGGCATTTATAAACTTTTGGTTGTGAATGTGGAGGAACAGAATCTGGAACATGTGAAGGTGAACCACCACGATGAAACTGACCACTTTGAAATTAAATGGGCTTGGAATAGTATAGAATATGAAAGTACACATCCTTTTCATATCCAAGACTAGTTTTTTTCTTGTTATGGATAAGCTCTTCTCAAGATCTGATGATGGGCTTGGGAAGTGCAGACTGAACTATTGCATCTGCATGAAAATTTTCTCCTTCATTGGGCACTAGATCTGAATCAACCTCAACTTCATATTCCTGATATTGATGGGAATTTGTTTCAATCTTGAATAGAGGATCAATCGGAACAAAAGATGGATCAGAAGGATTACTATGTTGGTGTAGCTCCTCTTACTGTAGTTGTGATTCAAGCTACAAAAAATCAATCTTTTCATATGCATTTTGCAGGCATGTTTGAATGTCTAAGAGAGAGGCTTTGCTGATTTTTATTGCATCATGAATAGTAGAATGTAACATAGTTTTCATGAACTCAAATACTTCAAAAATTTGAGCTATTTTCTCCATACATTACAAAAATATTGATCACAACTATGAACAAATGAAGAAGCAACACCCACTCACAATACTATGTCAAGAATCTTTTCTTTATCACTGGAGATTTGGAAGTTTGAGTAAGTCAACATTACCATCTACCAAGAAACTTTTAGATTTGGAGAGAGAAAAACTTACAATTCAAGGTATATAATTCAAATTAGAGAAGACATCAACATATCTATACCTCAACTCGCATGTAATTTTTCATTTGGAATTCCAGTCAAGCACAATGCAAAGAGAAGAGCCACCATACCACATAATACTTGCCAAGCATACCATGAATTACACACTCTCCAACATATACATACCATGACCTTCAAAACATATGCTCAATTTGCCAATGCATAAAAGTAATGCAACATATAAACCAACACCCATCACAATGCATATATATGGCTTCAACATATATAAAAGAAATGCAGCAAACAAAGTTTGGATGACACTAGCACTCATGGAATTGTAAACACATCAAAACACCTTCTTCACCTTCAAATGCAAAACACACCACCACATTCCAACACATATTCAACATAGATAGTCATGATTTTAACCTACACACAGTTACGATTGAAATGAGATAGGAGTTATCAATGCACATATCATGCCCGAATACAACTAAAACAAGCTAAACTCCAAATGAAACAATAATACTCATAGGAATGAAGGTACTAGCCAGATGGATATGCATGGGCTATATGTATTTCTAGTGCAAGTAAAAGGCCCGAGTCTCAAAGATAAAGATGACAATAATATGTGATCCTTCAATGTACTCAAAGAAATATACAACAATGAAAGCTGCAAAAAACACAGCAGCAATACTGCTAGATAGGACCGTTTCAATATTCCCCATGCGTAATCCTACGTATAAATGTTGGGGAGGACGAACACTGAGATGGAATAGACCTGCTAATATACCCAAAATACGTTATATACTTTCCACGACTATCCCCAGTAGTTAAAACATACATTTTCTATAATAGTTGTTTTGGCTTCAAGGGGATGCCTTTGTTGCTAAGGGGTTTCGTTCGGGCCTATGGTAGGCCCTGTTCAGTGGGAGATCTCTGGGATCGGTTCTTGTGGTGAAAGAATATGGTGAGTAGTGGAAATATAGAGATCGAGAAATTTAATGGTAAGAATTTTTAGTTGTGGAAACTTGAGATGGAGGATCCTTTGGTGGATAAAGATCAGTGGATCGTAGCAAAACCAGGTATTAAACCAACGAGAATGTCTGATGAAGAATGGAAGAAGTTGGATCGGAAGGAAAAAATCACAATACGATTGTGTGTCTCAAATTCAATATTTCTGAATTTATCAGGGGAAGCTACGACGAAGGCTTTGTGGCATAAGTTAGGGAATTTGTACGAATCTAACTCTTTGGTGAATAAACTATTCCTATGAAAAAAGATGTATAACCTCAGGATGAGAGATGGAGACTCGATGACAAAGCATCTGAACGCATTTAATATTGTTGTAAGTTGGTTATTATATGTTGATATCAAAATTTTGAGATGAAGATAAGTGCATTAGTTTGTTGTGTTCTCAACGCGATTCGTGGGATAGTTTGGTTATTGCAATAGGTAGTAATGCAACTGCTTTGTAGTTTGATGAAATAGTCTCATCCTCGCTAACGAAGGAGATGAGATGAAAAAATATGGATAGCCAGAATGGTGATTCCTTCTATGTAAGAGGATGGTCCTAGAACAAAAACAAAAATAAGTCCTCGAGTGGGAGATCTAAATCTCAAGGAAAATTTGAAAAAGGTGTGCTGGAAATTCGCAAAGGAAGGGCACTACAAAAGGAACTCTAAATCTAAAGCTCCTGACAAAGGAAAGGGATCTTATGATGCTCCTTCTGTAGAGGCAAAATCCACCTCAGTTGAAGGTGGGGATGTGTACTTGGATTCTTCTTCAAGTACATATTTAGATCACGAGGCATGGTTGATTAACTCAAGTGCATCCTTCCACTTTACTCCCCATAGAGAGTGGTTCTGTGAGTATGAGAAATACAATCGTGGTGATGTCTTCTTAGGGGATGATAGGAAGTCTACAACCATTGGTCGAGGAAAATTAAAGTTGAAGTTGCAATGTTGAAGGATTAGAACACTACCCGGTGTTCTACATATTCCTCCATTGGCCAGAAATCTAATATTTGTAAGCAAGCTGGATGATGCAAGTGTAAAAACAGTGTTTGAGAAAGATACCTGCAAGATGGTTTGGGGAGAACTGGTATTGATGTGGGGATTTCGTGTTGGAACTCTATACAAGTTGCAAGGTACCACTATTATTGATGGGTGAAATAGTTCTGTGCTTCCTGAAAGTGGAGTAGAAAATCTAGTGGTCTCTAGAGAAAAGACCATGTTATGGCATCAAAGGCTTGGATATATTGAAGAGAAGGGCCTTTGAATAATTCATGGTAAAGGTATGTCTAATACCTCTCTAGATTTTGATTTATGTTAAAATTTTGTATATGGCAAACAAAATCAAGTAAGTTTCCCCTCTGGTGCAAAGAGGGTGAAACATATTTTAGAGCTTGTGAACAATGATTTGTTTGGACCTCTGAAGGTTCCATCACTTGGTAAGTCTATGTACTTTGTATCATTTATAGATGACTTCTCAAGGAATACATGAATTCATTTCCTCGAGAATAAATATCAAGTCTTTGATAAGTTTAAAGAATTTAAGGCTCTAGCGGAAAACCTGACAGAGAAGAAGGTAAAGGTGTCAAGGAAAAATAATGGTGGAGAGTTTTGCAAGAAGGTATTTGAAGAGTTATGTAAGAAGTGTCATATAGCATGAAAAAAGATTACTCCATACATACCTCAGCAAAATGGAGTTACAAAAAGAATGAACAAGACGTTGATGGAAAGGGAAAGAAGCATGATCAGTGGTTTTGGGTTAGGACAAGAATTATGTGTAGAGGCAGTGGAGACTACATGTTACCTGGTCAACAGATCACCTTCATCATCATTGGAGGATAAGACTCCACAAGAGGTATGGATTGGTAAGAAACCTTCTCTTTCACATCTGAGTGTATTTGGATGTAATTGATGTAGGTGGATCTCCAGACACTAGTGGCATGGAAAAGGCTCAAAATTCAAAGTGGCGGGAAGACGATGAACTTGACATGGAGTCAAAGTGCTCGTCGCCCTGACTCGAACGGTGTGAACGACACTCCAATCTGAGTTTGGATGAAGGAGATAGAGGTAGTCAAAGTTGGGTTGACTTTTTGATGCCTCAGCAGGATTATGAAGGCATAAGTTGAAATTTCTTGGCGGATGGAATTTGGCCAACTCTGGCTAGATTCTAGGCGAAATTGTTGCCCGGTTAAAACAACTCCTTCGGTCAAAAAACCGAGTTTTCAAAAATGGCCCATCATTTATTTAAATCATATATATATATATATATATATATATATATATATATATATATATATATATATATATATATATATATATATATATATATATATATATATATATATAAAGGGTGGTGGACCACCAACCCTGCCACCCCAACTCTATCCATGTAACAATATGTGTATTGGTGGAGGGGCGGGCCATGACCCCCGGCCCCTCCCATGGGAACTGTTAAAACATAGAATAGAGCAGAGTTTTTGGTGGGCCGGCGCTTGGGGCACGGACCCAATCCTGAAACGAGCCAACCACCGCCAACCTTAATTGCAACGGAGCCGACGAGAGATGGGGTGGGTGGGCCACCCAAGGTGGCCCAGCCCGACCCTTATTTAAAATTAAAAGATTTGTAATATGAAGAAAGGAGGGGGTGGGGTTTGACCGCTCGCCCTCCTCCATATTAACTGGATCTCAAACCAACTGTGCTACAACTATTTTGTTGAGGAATCCATCACCTATTTGTTATTTAAACACAGTTCACCAGTGTGCCCAAGGAGAGGAGGCAGTTCACACAGTTGGAGGCAGAATTTTGCAGGAGGGCCGAATTTCCACTTTGTCATATTTTGACAAATTTAATATGGTTTCAACATTTCTTGACACGATGAACGCAATGGTGTTGTCCATTTCTCCATCAGAGGTCTGAATTTTTTGGCCATTTTTCAGTATGGAGGTATAAAACACCTTTTTTAACTGATGCTTGTACTCTTCTTTCTCATGCCACTTAATGAGTGAAGGCCTCCCCATTAATCGAGCAAAGCTCGGAGACGTAGTCCAAGTCGGATGAACTCCACTATCAAGTCTTGTTGTCTTCTTTCATGCTTTATGTGTTTCTCCTCTTCTCTCGCGTGCACATTAAATTTCGATGTTAAGCTACAATTTATGTATGTAATTCTTTAACACATCTATAAGAAAAAGATCTTGGATCAAGTGGTATCAGAGCAGGTCTTTTTAGATACGAATTGCATGTTTGTGTGCTAAAAAGAAACAAGCTCTGAAGAGGCAAAGGGAAACTAAAGTCTTTCAATCCCGATACAGGGCGTGCACATCGAAGAAGAAACATGGTAGATTAAGAGACTCGTCATGAAGAGGAGCACAATTTCCGAAAAACCTTCTATTTAAAGGCAGAAAATGTCGGTCAGTTGCTTTCAAGGCTGGAGAAAGAAGAAGAGTGAAATCTAGAAAAACAAGGTTCAGTGCATGGAAATGGTGGAGAAGAACCCCCTCCTTCTCCTTCCATGATTGAAAGTTCTTCTTCCTCTCATCACCATCATCACAAAAATTCAAGGGGTGCATATAAGAAACCTTTCTTTAAATTAGTGTCAAATTTGATCTTCCCATCTTTAATGGTGAAAGTAATGCAGAAAAGCTTAATAACTAGATTAGGCAGATTGAAATCTGTTGCAAGATTCAACAGATTGAAGAGGATGAGGCAAAGATTCAGCTGGCCTCTCTTTGGCTGAGTAGCACCGCTCTCGTCTGGTGGGAGAGCAAATTGCGAAGTAGTAAGAGTGTGGGTAATCTTCTTTCCTCATGACCTAGTCTCATTTCTGCATTAAAGGAACAATTTTGTCCCTTGGGTTACAAACAAAAAGCCTTAATGGATTGGAAATACTTAAGGGAAGGCAGAGGTCAGGATTTTTAGAGCTTTACAGAGGAATTTAGAAAACAAGCACTTAATTTGGGCATTGCACTTGACTCACCTGAAGTAGTAACTATGTATACTGGATCATTACATAGTTAACTTAGACATTCATTATTATTATTTGAACCAACTACTATTAACTCAGCTAGTGTAAAGGCCGTCCATCTTGAGAACAGGGGAAAAAATGAAAGAGATGATCATTTCAAGAAACCACCTTTCAGACCTCCAAATGGCAAACCCAAAGTGAAAGGAAAAGGGAAGGAGAAGAGGACGACATCAACCAAGAAAGATGAAGGAGAAATACCTTATTTCAGTCACTGCAAAAAGGAAGGTCATGATGATGATCATTGTCGGAAACTGTACTTGGAAAAGATACCAAAGAAGTATGGAGGAAAAGGCAATTAGAGGACAGTGGCAGCTGTGCAACAAGACCTTGGATCCGATTCCAGAGATGAAGCATTGATCATAGCAGCAGAGAAAAAAGGTACTCTTACATCTCATGTTAATTTTGAATCACATGAAGGCACTAGTTCAATAGATGAGTCTCTTCCTAATGAACGAAAGATAATTGAGCTATTTCATATTAGAGTTATCATAAATCATACAAAAGTGGAAACTCTATCTGATACCGGATCCCAAGCAAACTTAATTTCAGAGTCTTTGGTAAAGAAGCTAGGCTTGGAAACCAAAACACATCCAAAACCTTATCCACTTGGATGGATACATGATAAAGCAAAACTGAATGTAACTAAGTAGTGCAAGGTTAAATTTGTGATCGCTTCTAAGTTAGTGGATGAGGTAAAACTTGATGTGATACCATTGGATATCTGTGGCATGGTGTTAGTGGGTCCATATCTATATGATATAAAGGCAATCTTCTTCTGTCATGAAAAAAAATACCAGATCACAAAAGATGGATTAGAATATATTTTAAGTGCTCATCAAACTAGAATCAATGCCAGCCTTGTAAGTGTAGGAAAAATGAAGAGGTTGGTGAATTCCAGTGAGGGTTTCATGCTTATGGTTGTAAGGGGGAAAGATGTAGAATTATCTGGTGCTTTCTAGGGTTGTGATCACCTGCATAAAAAGGAATTATGTGAATTAATTTCTATCTATGATGAGATGTTTCAGGAACCAAGAGAATTACCTCCGAAGAGAGAAATCCAACATAAGATCCATTTGCAGCATGACGCTCCTTTACCAAATATTGGTATCTATAGGATGTCAACCATTGAGATGGAGGAGATAAAAAAGAAGGTGCAAGAACTATTGAACCAAGGGGTCATTAGACCAAGCACTTCTCCATGTGGCTCACTGATTGTCTTAGTGCCGAAGAAAGATGGCACGTGGAGGATGTGCATGGATTATCGAGCCCTAAACAAAATCATGGTGAAAATTCGTTACCCTCTTCCCCACATTGATGACTTACTAGATCAGTTAAAGAATGTTATCTATTTCACCAAATTTGATTTGCATAGTGGTTATCACCAGGTTCAAATTGCAGAGCAGGATGTGTGGAAAACCGCCTTCAAGACCAAACAGGGGTTGTTCGAATGGATGGTGATTCCGTTCAGACTTTGCAATGCTCCGGCCACTTTCATGATGGTAATGAATGATCTCTTTAGGCTTTTCATTGATGAATTTGTTCTTGTATATGTAGATGATATTCTTATCTTTAGTAAAAGTTGGAATGAACATGTATGTCATGTGAACAAAGTGCTTGATGTATTGAAAAAAGAAAAACTCTATGTAAAATTGTCAAAGTGTGAGTTTGGGAAAGAATCTTTGGTTTACCTAGGTCATATTGTTGGTCATGGTCAACTAAAAATTGATCCTTCTAAAGTTTAAGCAATTGTAAATTAGCCTAAGCCTACTAGAGTAATTGAGGTTCGCAGCTTTTTGGGTGCAGTATAGTATCGGAGGAGATTTATTGCCAATTTCTCTATTATTGCAGCACCTTTACATGCATTGAAAAGTGTAAAGCAAGTCTTTAAATGGGGAGGAAAGTAGCAGAAGTCCTTTGAAACATTGAAAGAAAAGATCATCACCGCACTGGTCTTGGCCTTACCAGATCAAAAACCATTCGAGATCGAGATAGACACTAGCGGATATGCCATGGGAGTTGTATTGATGCAGCAAAAGAAGTTGATATGTTACCATTCAGAAACGTTCTCTCAAGCTATGATAAACTATCCCACTTATGACAAGGAGTTATATGCATTGGTCCAAAGTGTCAAAAAGTGGAAACACTACCTGATCGACAAGGAAACCATCATCCATACAGATCATCAACCCTTGTAGTATCTTCAATCACAAACCAAGTTGCAGCAATCTCGTCATTTTAGGTGGATGGATTTTCTTCAGCAGTTTCATCTAGTAATAAAGTATAAGAAGGGCACTAGCAAAAAAGTGGCCGATATGCTATCTCGCCCTCCTATTTATGCTTCTATTATTTTGCATAATGCTTCATTATCTTTTGAGAGTTATGCTAAACAATATGCTAACGATGATGACTTTAAGGAGATTTATGCAAAACTAACCCATGGTTCACAGGTGGACAACTATCACTTGGAGGGGAAACTGTTGTATCACCTTGGTATATTGTGCATACCCATAGGAGAAAGGGTACATGTAATCTGGGAGCCCCACACCTCCCTTGTGTCTGGTAATTTTGGTGTTGAAAAAACTTTGTGTCATGTACAAAGATTTTGTTTTTCGCCTCATATGAAGAACATTATGACTCGCTATGTAAAGGGATGTGTGATGTGTTCTATTTCAAAGCACTATAATAGAAAACTTAGGCTCTACACACCACTCCCTATTCTGAGTCGTCCATGGGAAAGTGTGTCAATGGATTTTTTAGGTTGCTTGCCTTTGTCTAGAAAAATTCACGACTATTTGTATGTTGTCGTTGACCGTTTTAGTAAGATGTGTATTTTAGTGCCTTGTAAAAGGTAGATGACTGCAGAGCAGACTGCTTATCTTTTCTTTCAACATGTTTGGGTCCATTTTGGGTTGCCCACATCGATTGTGTCAGATTGGGACTCTCGCTTTCTCAGAGAGTTTTGGACGAGCTTGTGGAAGATGATGGACACCAAGTTGAAAAGAAGCGCGTCATTTAATCCACAGAATGACGAACAGACAAAGGTTGTCGGTGGCAATGTGGTACACTTGTTGCGAGGCTATTGTGGGAAACATCCTAAGCTATGGGATGAGCATCTTCCATATGTGCAACATTCCTACAATCGAGCAGTGCACTCATCTACGCATTGTTCACCATTTGAGACATGTTTTGGCTACCTACCAAAAGATCCTTTTGATATGGTCTTTGGAAGGGAAGACGACTCTAGTGGATGTGATGACAAGGAAAAAGTGCATTAGTTCATTCAGTGGATCCAGTTGATTCACCAAGTAGTACAAGAGTAGTTGGAGAAAAGTCAAGCCTAGTACAAGGCTTGACATGACAAACACTGAGTCGACCATCAATTTCAAGTGGGCGACAAACTGTGGTTCCATATCAGCAAGGATAGGATGAAGGGACAAGGGAAGAAGTTGCAACCAATCTGGTATGGCCCATTCACCATCTTGGAGAAGATTGGAAACAAAGCCTTCCATCTCGATTTTTCGATATATATGCAAATGTACTTCGTAGTGAATGTGGAAAACTTAAAGATGTATGAGCCACCATTGGTTATGGACACCGAAGAGGTGGTCACAGGTCCTAGAGTTGATGACTTTGCACTAGAGTATCTCGATGAGTTACCTGAAGAAATCATCCTTGTCAAAAGAACCAAGACTTCAAAATAGGGAGATGTGTAATACCTTTGAGTTAGTTTCAAGGGGATGCACCCTAACAAGACAAAATGGTTGGAAAAAGAAAGAGTGAGGGAACAATTCCCTCACTTGCCAATTGGCTAATAAATCTTTTGGCAGTCCAAAAGCTCCTCAATGGGGGGATTGATCTAGGTGGATCTCCAGACACTAGCGGCATGGAAAGGGCTCAAAATTCAAAGTGGCAGGAAGATGATGAACTGACATCAGATCGAAGTGCTTGTTGTCCTGATTCTAATGGTGCAAACAGTACTCCAATCCGAGTTCGGATGAAGGAGATAGATGCAGTCAAAGTTGGGTTGACTTTTCGATGATTGGGAAGGATTAATGAAGGCAGAATTTGAACTTTTTCGGTGGATGGAATCCAACCAACTCCAACCATATTTTGGGCAAAAATGTTGACCGGTTAAAACAACTCATTCGGTCAAAAAACTAAGTTTTCAAAAATGGCCCATCATTTATATATATATATATATAAAAGGGTGGCGGGCAACCAACCCTGCCACCCCAACTTTATCCACGTAACAATATGTGTATTGGTGGAGGGGCAGGCCATGACCCCCATCCCCTCCCACGGGAATTATTAAAACATAGAATGAAGCGGAGTTTTTGGTGAGCCGACGCTTGGGGCACGGACCTAATCTTGAAACAAGCGAACCACCACCAACCTTAATTGCATCGAAGCCGGTGGGAGATGGGGTGGGCAGGCCGAGCTCGACCCTTATTTAATGCTGGCTTTATGATGCAAGTTTGGCACTATGACACAGGTGTTGTCCTTGATGGCAACTCACTCAGATGACAGATCACAGTTCAGGCTCTCAGAATGAAGGAAAATGAGATATACGCAGATTCATCTTAACCTAGCCACATATACACGCGGGATCACTAATCAAAAGGCGCGTATCCGTATGCACGCACTTTCATGCAAGGAAAAGCATGTACATGTGGGAAAACTTGTTTTTTAGTCCATGGTATTTAGTCCCTAGTATTTGGACCTATGGTTTTGAACCATGGTATTGCGTCCGAAGTGTTGAACCTAGGTATTGGGACACAGGTATTGGTTTTAAGTGGATTTGGACCATGGTATTGAGTAAGGCCTAAGACTATAAACGGGGAAGGAGATCATTAGGCAAAGGCACTCACTCAAGGATTGAATATCTTATGAAGAGCAAGATCTAGAATACTGGTCATTGGGTTACAGTGCATAGCTGGATCTGAATCAAGGAGGAACCTGAGCGCTATGAGAAGCATAAGTTCTATTGATGGGTCAAGATCTTAAGGCTTGAAGAGAAGTATCTTTGTGTGATTTTAATCTGTTATATTTGGTGCATGACTTGATCTATAAATCTGATAATCTCGGTATAACTGATGTCTGAATAATTGGAAAGGGTAAATTATCTTGTATAGATTTGTACGCAAGTTTGGCATAGAAAAGGCGCGTATACATGCAGGTTCAATAATTCAAAACAATGTATATGCAGGTTTGCCTTAATACAACAGCATATGCATGTAGGTTCTACATATTGAAGTAGCGTACATCTCATAAAATATGTTTTAGCTACTTCTGTTTATTGCTACAGAGTTCTGGGTTCAGGATTGGTTTCTGGTAAATGTTACTGTATTTTGGTTACAACATTCAGAGAAGTGATTGTTTAATTCAGTTTTGTTTGGTGCAAAGGAAATTGGTTGATGTAGATACATTTGATGTTATTGATGGATCCAGCCTGAAAATTTATGAAACATGGTCCCTGGAGGAAAAGAGAAGGTTGTAGCCTTTTGTAGGTTAGCACCTATGTACTAGTACATCAGCTAGTACAGGAGCTAAGGGGGTTGTAGCTCGCCTCTAGGAGAAGCTGGAGAATGAGAGAAGGTTGTAGCCTTCTGTAGGTAGAAGCCTACGTACTAGTATAAGACTGCACCAGTACAAAAATATTGTAAAAAGAAGTTTCTTATTAACAAGAAGATAGAGAAGCATTGTAGTAGGTGGTTTTCACCCACATTGGGTTTCCACCTTATATATTGTGTTCATGTGTGTGATGATCTATTCTGTTTTACTACACCTATTTACTATTCTTATCATTAATGAAGTTTTGATGCACTGATTAAAGATCCACATTTAATGGATTAATTGAATCATAAGTTTACTAGATATATGCTAGTTTCTTTAGACACAGTTGCGTATATAAGCGGGTTCCCATAACTGAAGTAGCGTATATATATATATGAATATGAAAATGAAAAAGTGTTTGATTTGATAATATTGATTCATCCCCCCCTCTCAGTATTATTTCCAAAAATTGGTATCAGAGCAGGTCCTTCAGAAGAAGCTTGAAAGCTTGAAGGAAGATCTATCATCATGAGTAACTATGAAAAAGAGGCATCCATCAAGCCACCAATGTTTTATGGGAGAAACTTCCTCTATTGGAAGGTAAGAACCATAGCCTATCTTCAATCTCTTGGTACAGAAATTTGGGATATCGTGGAAGGAGGATACACATTTCCATCAGCAACTCCTACGGATGCGGCTGGTAAAAAGCAGTATGAAACAAATGCAAAGGCTGTCAATACTCTATTGGGGAGTCTATCTCAATCAGAATTCGTCAAGGTTATGTAGCTCAAAACCGCCAAAGAAATATGGGAGAAGATCATTCTAAGCTATGAAGGAGATGATCAGGTAAAACGACAAAACTACAAGCTCTTAGAATTCAATATGAAACTCTCAAAATTCACAATGATGAAAGTGTAGCTAATTATTTCCTACGTAAAAATGAGATTGTTAATCGCATGAAAAACTTGGGCGAAGAGATAAAAGAAGTTAATTTAGTTGAAAAGGTTTTAAGATCTGCATCTTCTAAGTTTGAATCAAAAGTTTCTGCCATAGAATAAAAGCAGAGTCTTCAGAGTATTACCATGTCACAGCTACATGGAATCCTAATTGCTTTCGAAATGAGAAAAGGGGGTCCATCAAACATTAGAGAAGCCACATTCAAAACTTCAAAAGCAGAATACAATGAGTCAGGACATATGTCAGAAAAATAGGAAGAATCAAACTTTGTCAAGAACCTTCAACAGGGCTCTGGAAGATTCAGAGGTAAGCTACCTTTCAAATGCTTTGCTTGTGGGAGTGTCGGTCACTACGTAGCCAAATGTCCTCAAAAATATAAGCTTGATAAAGGTAAGGAACTAGTTAAATGGAACAGAAAATAGAATGTAAGTAGGAAGAGCTATTATACACATGAAGACAAAGATGGAATTTCAAACAGTGACGAAGATGAACATGGTAATGATTATAGACTTTTGATGGCCTTTGAAGATGACGATTTCTTGGATGCTATAGATGAAGATGATCTCTATGAAGAAATTTCTAGACTTAAAATCTGTTTAGAAGAAAAGAGTATGATCATAGATACTCTGACATTTCAACTTGCTGAAAGAGAAAAACATAATGATAAGTTAGAATGTGAAATTGTGAGACTTAGAAAAGATATTGAGAAAACAAAAGCTCTTACTCTTAGATTTGCTAAAGGATCTGAAACTTTAGATGAGATTATCACAGTGCAGCGATCTCCTCTAATCAAGACAGATCTTGGATATACTAAAGAAGCATCTCAAGCACAGAGGCCATCCACCTCCAAAATTTATCTTGATGCAGCAAGGAGAAGTGAACAGGTCTAAAATCGTCAGCAAATGCATAAAGCAGATCACTATGTAAATCGGGGTCAATCTACTTCAAGGATGAATAGAAGCTACAACCAACTGCAGGTAAATCATTCTCAATTTTCCTCAAGGATGAATGTCTATGGAAACTACAATCACCTGGACGGTAGATTTGATAATCGCATGAATTTCTTTAATGGCCAAAGTTTTTCATGTCATAACTTTGGACACAAAGCTTCTCAATGTGTTTCCTGTAAGACCATCATGACTCGAGAAGCACGAAGTCAGAGGAGCATGACTGGGATCATGAAGAGGACCTACAATAAATTTTCTGCTCTTGAAAATGAAATAGAAGGCTCTATTTGTAAAAACTTCGGTCATGAAGATTCTTAATGCAGGAGTAATTTTTTGCAAACATCTCAGAAGGAACAACCTTCATTGGGTCCCAAAACATGGAGAAACAAAGAACCGCAACTAGAAATATGTGGTATAGCCTTATATGCAGAAGGACAGGAAAATCAGTGGTACATCAACAGTGGATGGTTGAAACATATGAAAGGTGATAAAGAAAAACTTCAGTCATATAGTGCCTTAGAAAAGGAAAGGAAGGTCTCATTTGCAAATGACACCCCTGCTCTCATAAAAGGTAAAGGTTCTGTTCTTTTGAAAGAAAAAGTCAAAGTTAGAAATGTTATGTATGTTGATGGCTTAAATCATAATCTATTAAGTGTTAGCCAAATGTGTGATCAAGGAAATGAGATAATATTCCGATCAAATGGATGTATTGTTCGTGATCTTGATACAAAAGAAACAGTGATCACAAGCATAAGAACTCCAAATAATTTATACATACTCAAGGGAGGACAACGACAATGCTATCTAAGCAAGAATGATGAACACTGGCTATGGCACAAAAGATTGGGGCATCTAATCTTCTCTCAGATAAGGAAATCATGCAAATATCATGCGGTTCATGATCTCCCTGACATCAAAATTCCAAACAATACAATATGCAAATCATGTCAATTTGGTAAGAAAACTAGAAATAATTTCCCTCAGAAGGAAGGATTAGATAGCAAGCCACTTGAACTTGTCCATACTGATTTATGTGGTCCATTAAGGAAAAAGTCACCTCGAGGAGAAGAATACTTTATATTATTCATTGACGGCCTTTCCAGGATGTGTTGGATAGGACTTCTGAAGCGTAAAGATGAAACTTTCGAAAATTTCAAAGCTTTCAAAGCTTTGGTTGAAAATGAATCAGATCGCAAAATCAAATGCCTTAGGTTTGATCAAGGAGGGGAATTTACCTCGGATGAATTTTTCAACTTCTGTGAAGAACATGGAATAAGAAGGGAATTCTCTACTACAAGAACTCCTCAACAAAATGGAGTAGTAGAAAGGATGAACAGAATGGTTCAATAAATGGCTTATGCCATGCTTGATGAATCTGGAACTCCTGCAACCTTCTGGGGTGAAGCTGCATTTGTTGCCATTACTATTCTCAACAAAAGAAACGTTTAGATAAATAGCACTCAAACTCCTCATGAACTTTGGTATGGTAAGACTCCTACGGTAAAATACTTCAAAGTTTTTGGAAGTAAATGTTACATCAAAAGGACTAATGAAAATCTTGGCAAGTTTCAACCTAGAGAAGATGAAGTAATTCTCCTTGGTTACTCTTCCCAAAGTAAAGGATATAAGTGTTACAATAAAAGACTTGGAAAAATTGTTGAAAGTATTGATGTGGTGGTTGATGAAGAAGGCAACAATTCAAAACAGATAAAAACCAAAGATTTTGAAGACAAAGAGGACTGTCCTTCAACATCAGATCAGACTAATTCTAAAGAAGAAACTTATGAGGCACTAGAAGAACAGATAAGAATAGAAGAAAAGACTCCATCCAGGTATGTTTAGAAGAACCATCTAGAGACTCAAATTTTGGGGCAGAAAGAGGCAGGTGTTCAAACAAGAAGAACTATAACAGAAGCTTCAAGCTATCTTCTCCTCCGTTGAACCACGAAATGTAAGTGAAGCATGCAAAGATGAATGCTGGGTCAAGGCCATGAATGAAGAACTTGAGCAGATTGAAAAGAATAACACTTGGGAATTGGTTCCTAGACCTAATGATAAGAATGTCATAGGGACCAAATGGATATTCAAAAACAAGTTGAACGAAAATGGAGATGTTATTAGAAACACGGCCAGACTTGTTTGTAAAGGGTATGCTCAACAAGAAGATATAGAATTTGAAGAAACTTTTGCATCGGTTGCTAGACTTGAAGCCATAAGAATGTTCCTTGCTCTTTCTAGCTTTCAGAAGTTCAAAATATATCAAATGGATGTGAAATCTGCGTTTTTAAATGGAGACTTAGAAGAAGAAGTGTATATTGAGCAACTAGATGGATTGATCCTTGGAAATGATCCAAAACTTGTATGCAGACCTAAGAAGGCACTCTATGGTCTTAAACATGCTCCAAGGGCTTGGCATTATCATCTAGACAAATACCTCCATCAACAAGGTTTTTCAAAAAGATCAGCAGATAGCAATCTATATATAAAAATTGATAATGATAAATTGCTAATACTTGTTGTGTATGTTGATGATATCATATTTGGTAGCAATGAAGAAGCCATGAGTAAAAACTTTGCTTTGGTGATGCAGAAAGAATTTGAAATGTCCCTGCTTGGTGAGATGACATATTTTCTTGGTTTACAAGTCCAACAAAACAAAGACGATATCTTTCTATCACGAACCAAGTACCTCAAGCAGATCTTGAAGAAATATGGCATGGAAGATTCAAAACCAGTATGTACCCCTATGGTAACAGGATGCAGCCACAATGCAAATGATGATTCGGTAGCAGTACATCAACCAACCTATAGATCCATGATTGGTAGTCTGCTCTATTTGACAGGTACCCAACCAGACATCATGCATGCAGTGGGAATAGTTGGAAGATTCTAGGCAAATCTGAAAGAAGCACATCTTCAGGCGGTTAAAAGGATTTCAAATATCTTCAAGGAACACAAAACTATGGCTTATGGTATCCTAGAGATACATATCTCACACTTCATGCATACACAGATGCAGATTGGGCAGGAAGCGTGGATGACAGAAAAAGCACTAGTGGTGGTGCATTCTTTATGGGTTCTAGTTTAGTATCTTGGTTCAGCAAGAAACAAAGTTCAGTTGCATTATCTATAGCTGAAGTAGAATATGTGGTTGTTGCATCTTGGTGCACACAACTCCTTTGGATGATGCAAACTTTGCAAGACTTTCAAATCATTTTTAGTCTACCTATCTCCATTTTATGTGATAATACAAGTGCAATCAATATTTCAAAGAATCGAGTCATGCATTCAAAGACCAAGCACATACCTATCCAATATCATTTTCTCGGGGAACAAGTGCTTGAAAAAAAGGTCAAATTGGAGTATGTTACCTCCAAGGAACAGGTTGCTGAGATATTCACCAAACCACTGCCCAGGGAGACATTTGAATACCTCAGATAGAAGCTGGGAGTAGTTGATGCATCATCTTGCTGTTAAAACTTATCTATTTCAGAGAAAAGTGGTTGTATGCGAGTTTCATGAGGAGCATCCGCGTACATACGCCGGTTTCTATGGATACAGTCGCATATATGTTGGTTTGAAGGAAATTAGTGGGCCAGACTCAGGATGAAAAGAGTCTGATATGGGTTTGACAGAGACCATCTCGCATAGGTTCAGGGGGAGCATTTACTTATAATAATGCATTGTTGGAATTATATTAGAAAATCTTGGTACTACTTCAATTGTTTTTTATTCAGGTAGAACAGGTGCAGAGGGAAATCATGGTTTTTCGTCTAGATGATGATTGACAGATGCTGCTGAGGATAGTTACTGATAACTATCATAGTCTTGTCTTAGATATTTGGTCTCTATGTCATATATTTCTCTTATTATCAAGGTCATGTAACGACCTATCGTGTTTCCCCACTATTCCTGGGATGGTTTATGTAATGCTTTTGTCTTATCATGTGTAAAATTTTGGTGTATTCCCACTTGGATGGATGGATGACTCAATATTGGTATATCTCCACTTGGTTGGGAGATGTATGTATGTATGAGTCTTTGGTGATAGGAAGGTCATTTATGATGTATAGAGTCATGTTCCTTCTTGTAGAACATATTTTTATAGGCCTTGCCTACAATCAGGGGGAGCATTTATAGCACATCAGAGTAGAGATTTCAGCATGTACTCAGGGGGAGCATAACCCTTTGCCCTTGATGATAAAGGGTGAGAGTGACTTGGGGTTGCCATCAAGTCGAAAGGGGGGATTATTGGCATTACGACACAAGTTTGGCACTATGACACAGGTGTTGTCCTTGATGGCAACTCACTCAGATGACAGATCATAGTTCAGGCTCTCAAAATGAAGGAAAAAGAGATATAAGCAGCTTCCTCTTAACCAAGCCACATATACACGCGGTATCACTGATCAAAAGGCGCGTATATGTATGCATGCACTTTCATGCAAGTAAAAGCGCGTACATGTGGGAAAACTTATTTTTTAGTCCATGGTATTTAGTCCCTGGTATTTGGACCTATGGTTTTGGACCATGGTATTGCGTCTTAAGTGTTGAACCCGGGTATTGGGACCCAGGTATTGGTTCTAAGTGGATTTCGACCATGGTATTAAGTAAGGCCTAAGACTATAAAAGGGGAAGGAGATCATTAGGCAAAGGCACTCACTCAAGGATTGAATATCTTATAAAGAGCAAGATCTAGAATACTGGTCATTGGGTTACAGTGCATAGTTGGATTTGAATCAAGGAGGAACCTGAGCGCTATGAGAAGGATAAGTTTTATTGATGGGTCAAGACCTTAAGGTTTGAAGAGAAGTATCTTTGTGTGATTTTGATCTGTTATATTTGGCACATGACTTGATCTATAAATCTGATAATCTGGGTATAACTGATGTCTGAAAAATTGAAAAGGGTAAATTATCTTGTATAGATCTGTACGCAGGTTCGGCATAGCAAAGGCTCGTATACATGTAGGTTCAGTAATTCAAAATAGCGTATACGTAGGTTTGCCTTAATACAGTAGTATATGCACGCAGGTTCTACATATTGAAGTAGCATACGTCTCATAAAATACATTTTAGCTAGTTCTATTTATCGCTGCAGAGTTTTGGGTTCAAGATTGGTTTCTGGTAACTGTTACTATATTCTAGTTATGGCATTAAAGAAGTGATTGTTTAATTCAGTTTTGTTTGGTGCAAAGGAGACTGGTTGATTCAGATACATTTGATGTTTGATTTATGTTACTGATGGATCCAGTCTGAGAATTTATGAAACGTGGTCCCTTGAAGAAAAGAGAAGGTTGTAGCCTTTTGTAGGTCAGCACCTACGTACTAGTACATCAGCTAGTACAAGAGCTAAGGGGGTTGTAGCTTCCTTCAAGGAGAAGTTGGAGAATGAGAGAAGGTTGTAGCCTTCTACAGGTAGAAACCTGCGTACTAGTATAATATTGCACTAGTACAAAAATATTATAAAAAGAAGTTTCTTATTAACAAGAAGATAGAGAAGCATTGCAGTGGGTGGTTTTCACCCACATTGGGTTTCCACCTTATATCTTATGTTCATGTGTGTGATGATATGTTCTGTTTTACTGCACCTGTTTACTATTCGTATGTTTAATGAAGTTCTGATGCACTGATTAAATATCCACAATCAATGGATTAACTGAATCATAAGTTTACTAGATATACGCCAGTTGCTTTAGACACAATTGCGTATATAAGCGGGTTCCCATAACTGAAGTAGCATATATATATCTGAGTATGAAATGAAAAGGTGTTTGATTTGATAATAATAATTCACACCCCTTCTCAGTATTATTTCCAACATTTAAAATTAAAGGATTTGTTATATGAAAAAGGAGGAGGTGGGGTTTGACTGCCTTACCTCCTCCATATTAACCGGATCTCAAACCAACTGTGCTACAACTGTTTTATTGAGGAATCTGCCACCTGTTTGCTATTTAAACGTTGTTCTCCAGTGCGTCTAAGGAGAGGAGGCAGTGCACGTAGTTCGAGACAGAATTTTGCAGGAGGGCCGAATTTCCACTTTGTTGGACGTTGACAAATTTTATATGGTTTGAGCATTTCTTGATGCCATGTACGTAATGACACTGTCCATTTCTCCATCAAAGTTCTACATTTTTTGGCCATTTTTCAGTATGGAGGTATAAACTCCTTTCTTTCAACTAATGCTTGTACTTTTCTTTCTCATGCCACTTAATCAATGAAGGCCTCCCCATTGATCGAGCAGGGCCCAGAGATGTAGTCCAAGTTAGACGAACTCTGTTATTGAGTCTTTTTGTCTTATTTCATGCTTTATGTGTTTCTCCTCTTCTCTCATGTGTACATTAAATTTCTATGTTAAGCTATGATTTATGCATGTAATTCTTTAACACATATATAAGAAAAATATCTTGGATCAATGATGCATATGTACATGTTCCAAAGGAGAAAAGAACAAAGTTGGATAGTAAATCTGAAAAGTGCACCTTTATTGGGTATAAGGATGGTTTAAAGGGTTAAAAGCTTTCGAACCCAGTAACAAGGAAGGTTGTGTACAACCAAGATGTGGTGATCAGAGAGGTGAAAGATGTTATTAAACATGAAGTCCAACCAAAGGAACCTGAAAAGATAGAGTTTGAGCTTAAGAGGAAGAGTCAGACTCTACAAAAAAAAAGGAATCAGAAGACGAAGAGCCACAAACTCCGGTTGTGAGAAGATCAATTCGAGAAAGAAGGTAGAACGAAAGGTATAGTCCATCTGATTTCTGTGAAAAAATTTCTTTATCTATTATTGATGATGATCCCAGAACTATGAAGGAAGCAGTAGATTTAGAGGATGGCAAACTCTGGAAAGAGGCCATGGTTGATGAAATGGCATATTTACACCAAAACGAGACTTGGGATCTGGTGGAGTTGTTGGCTGGAAGGAAACCCATTGGAAGCAAATGGGTGTTCAAGAAGAAGAAGAATGAATAAGGAAAGGTGGAGAAATACAAACCTCGGTTGGTAGCAAAAGGTTATTCCTTGGTTTAAGGAATTGATTTTGGTGATATTGTTTCTACTGTTTCCAAGGTATCTTCTATTAGATTACTTTTATCTGTTGCTGGTGCTTTCCATTTTGAGGTAGAATAGATGGATGTGAAAACAACATTTCTTCATGGGGATTTAGAAGAAGAGATCTACAGGAAGCAACATGAAGGCTTTGCAGTGAAGGGTAAGAAAGAACTGGTATGCATGTAAAAATATTCTTTGTATGGGTTAAAATAGTCACCAAGGATGTGGTATCAGAAATTTGATACATTTATATGGGGACCTGGCTTCACCAGAAGCAAAGTAGATCACTATGTGTATTTTAAATTAATTGGTGACCGTGTTATTTATCTGGTCTTATATGCGGATGATATGTTGTTGGTTGGAAATGACAAAGAAATTATCCAGGATTTGACGATCCAATTGTCCTCCAAATTCGACATGAAAGATCTTGGTGCTGCAAACTATATTTTGGGCATGGAAATTAAAAGAGATTTGGTAAAGAGGAAGCTCTAGTTAAACCAGTGGAAGTATGTTGGGACAATACTGTAGAGGTTTAATATGCAAGATAGTAAATCGGTGAAGGTTCCTATTCCTGTAGGTGTAAAGTTATTTGATGAATAGTGTCCCAAGACACAAGAAGAGGAAGAGGACATGTCCTGTGTTCCATATGCAAGTGAAGGCAATAGCCTAGTGTATGTGATGTTCTACACTAGACCAGACATTGCACTTGCAGTGGGATTATTGAACAGGTTTATGTCAAAACTAGGGAAAGAGCATTGGACAACAGTGAAGCGGGTTTTCAGGTATTTGCGTGGCACTAGTGATTATGGTTTGTGCTACGAACGAAGACCGAGATTGGACAGAGTTTTGGATATCCATGGATTTGTTGATGCAAATTGGGTTGGAGATTTGGATCAGAGAAGGTCTACAAGTGGGCATGTGTTTAACCTATTTGGAGGTGCAGTCAGTTGGATGAGTAAGAGATAATATGTAGTGGCACTATCAACTATAGAGGTAGAATACAATGCAACCACTCATGCAAGCAAGGAAGTAGTTTGGTTGTAGATATTGTGTTCAAGTATGGTGTTAGTACAACGAGCTATAATGATATACTGTGACAGCCAAAGTGCGATTTTCTTGGCAAAGAATCCTTCTTACCATTCAAATACAGAGCACATTGATGTTCAGTATCACTTTGTGAGGTATGTGTTAGAAGAAAAAAGGGTGTTGCTCGTAAAGGTGGAAACTTTGAAGAATAATGCAGATGCATTGAAAAAATATGTGAGCTCTAAGAATTTCTCTTGGTGTAGAGAAACAATGGGCATTGCAGGGCTATATCAATGACTAATCTCTCCTGTGGCCCCTTGTGGAAAGAAAACAACAAGTGGGAGAATGTTGTGTTGTGTTATATTATTTTCATGACTAGCCCTAGTAGTTACAACATACAAACGCCTCCAAGCTATGGAATTTTAATTGCCTCAACTCAATTTCGAACAATACAATGCCAAGGCGATTGCCTTATGCAATGCTCAACACTCAACATTCAAATGCTCATGTCAATGCATCAATACCCTATGCTACTCTAGGTTATTTAATAGAAGGATATTTTATTCTCTGACAATTGGCAGGTCGACTCGATCCCCTCATAGGAAAAGTCGCAAGATTGTTGGTGTTGCATATAATCATATCAATTTGGTGTTTCCAAATGTGTCGTGTTCAAATCTCCCAAGGGGGAAAAAGTCACAAACTTCTTAATCGACGGCCTCATGTTTCATGCTAGGTCTTCTTCTCGTAAGAGCATGAAATCCAGGGTAATATAATTCTTTTGTAAGCAAAATACTTGGAAGAGCATGAATATATATCTCTGGTAACTCTTGGATCAACTGGAAAGTAACATTTCAGATTAAGGTAGTACAAGAATCATGGCAAGGCCCCCTTCATTGGTTGACCTCTGCGTACAAACTGCAATAGATAATATTCAATATATAGGTGATGTGGGAGAGACAGATTTTGGCCTACTGAAGGTTATTATTTCTCATTGTACATATGACTAATTGTTACTCATTGAGATTTCTACTATGGGAAGAGACCTGAGTCAAGTCATAGATGGTCTCTCACAGAATTTTTTTGCATGTAGATTTTGGGAAGAAAGTGTTGACCTAGTGAGGAAGAGGATGAAGCAGAAAATAGTTTACTTTAAGTGGAGCTTACTCTGGAGAGAGTATCCAGTGCATGTATAACTTCGATGCGAATCCCATCAACAATGGCCTTAAGCCACATTAGACATATGTCATCACCTGATTCTGAAGCTTCAGTTAAAAACCTCTCAACAATGACTTTAGGTTAGAGGGAAAACTCAAATGTTTCAACTAAAGGAGTTGAGCTTCATTTATTGAGTTGGTAACAATTTGAGAAAATAAGGTGCAATTGACATGTCTTGAGAGATAAATAAGGATGCAACAACATTACTACTGGGGTATGAAAGTGACAAAGACATTAGAAAGAGTGTTGACAATGACTTTCATAAGGGATAGGAGCATTTTATTAACCAATGGTCAGTTATGCAGAGATATGAAATGGTAAAGTGCACAAATGTTCTCTTTTTACTGAATATCCTAAAACCTGCATACAATCTCCAAGCCAACAAATAAAACAGCTCCAACGTTAGGATTTCAGTTGATCCAGGTGGATATTGGTGGCCACCCACCAATTCCACTTGGACTCCCACCATTGCTTCTTTCAGTTTTTTAGTTTCCTTAATTATAGCATAGTTTACTATTTTTAGTAGTTTTTCGGGTCCTAAACTTCCGGAGCTGTTTTGAAGCTCTAAACGACGTTTTTTTCGTAATCTACTGCAAGCGATGTTTTTCCAGAAATCACATTTTTCATCATAGTCCTCAGAGAGATCTTTCCAACGGGTTATCATGCACCTCAAACGGAGATAATATGACCAAGTGACGACCCCGGGAAGTTGGTTGTCCAACTCACCCCAATGGGGCACATAAACTCTTGGTGTTACATCTCCTCGGGTTAGGGTTTTCTCTTATTGTTCAATAATAAAAAGGCTCTTGAGACTCAGTTTAAGGTAGTTCAGAGGCATGTAGCTGCCACATCTCTTCTCAGAGATAAGCTACCATCGCCCTAGCTGGTTTATTTCCATTTCTGTTTGTAAGTATATTTTAGTATTTTACATTAATGAAATGAATTATTATTTCTACTGCATCTTTGTGTTTATGGTTATATTTATAATCTGTTGCGTTCCTATTTAAATCCGGATCCGTGGTATGAAAGCAGTCTACTTTTTTTTCTCTGTTTTTCTTTGCATGTCCCCAACGAGGTTGGGATATAAGGAATTAGGGCTTGAACTGGTAGAACCTTTACAAGACCAGCCTCACAAATCCCGACGACCTCGCATGGTGGATGAAAAGAGAGACAAGGGGGCAGGAGATCCTATCAAAATATTTCTCGAAGAAGCCCTCGAGTGACAAAGGAATGCGATGATGGATAGCTTTTCCTAGATCCTTCAGCGCTTACCCAAGGGCAACACATCGGCTTCCAACAGCTACTCTGGAAATGCCACACCATTTAAGGTACAAGTTAATTTTGAGATCCCCATATTCAAGGGTCAGATAGATGCAGATGCCATCAATAAATGGCTAAATCTGCTAGAGGGTTATTTTTCTATTCATGATTTTTCCAGTTAGGAAAAGGTTATTTTCTCTCTTCTTAAAGCAACCCCCCACGTCAAGGACTAGTGGGAAACCTGCTGTGAGCAGAAGGATGAAAGTACAAGCTCACTATTTTCAGCCGCACCCACTTGGAATTCATTCTTGGATGCCATAAAAGAGCAGTACTACCCTGTCAGAAGCTATGTGGATCAATACATAAAGTGGACCACGCTGCGGCAGGGAAGGGACCAAGACGTGCCAGAGTTTACCAATATTTTCCATACCCTTCGCACAAAGTTGGGTATCAAGGATTTGGAGCAACATTTGGTACCCAAATATTATGGCTGCCTACACAAGTACGTCCAGGAAGAAATAGAATTCTTGAACATCTCCTCGCTCAACACGACATACCGATATGCCATCAAGGTCAAGCAAAAGTTTGAACATAAGAAGCAAGACTTTGGATTTGTGAATCGGAAGCAAGGGAAAGGTGCCCCCAAACCATAGAACAAAGGACAAAGCCAAGATGGGGTGGCCCAAGGAAACCTACCAAAGCTGCAAGCAAAGAACAGTGCCGCGAACCTGAAAAAGGACACAGGAAAGTGGTGTGAGTTTCATAAGAGCTCCACTCACAACACAACTGAGTGTTGGGACAAGCAGTCACTGGTGGCTACGCCAAAGGTTTTAGGATCATATGGATGTTCTGACTCTGAGTCAAAACCCGAAAAGACGAATGACAAAGGGAAGCAGATTATTGATACGGAGCCCAACACCACCGTTGCCACCATGAAGATACAGAAGGAGGAGCCCGAAGATCAAAAGGAGGAGGAACATGTCTTCCACTCCCAAATTTGGGTAAAGGACTCCCTCCTATAGTTCATTTTCGACAGCTAGAGCCAAAAGAACCTCATTTTGGCAGAGTTCGTGAAGTGGTTGGGCTTACCAAGCACATCACGTCCACAACCGTACACCATCGGGTGGCTTCACCAAGGATGGGATCTTCATGTGAGACAGTAGTGTCGCCTTCCATATGACATCAAGCCCTTCACGGATGAGGTATTATGTGACATTGCTCCCCTTGAAGTTTGTGATGTATTATGAGGACAACCATACTTGTGGAAGCGACATGCTATGTATGAATCAAGGCCCCATGTTGTTATTGTTACTTTCGGAAATAACTTGTACAGGATACCCGAGGTAGCACCACCTATCGCAATCTCTTTGGTTACTACAGAAAATGTAGTAAGCTCATTTCCAAAACCGGGAAATTTGTTTTCCTAATGATACACCCACAAGGAAAGAAGAAGGCAGTGGCCACGACCTCTAGACAAGACCCCTCCGCACGACAACTACAAATGGACAAGGTCATGGAGGAGTATGAGGACACCTTCACCTCCCCCACAAGGGTTCCTCTGCACTGTCAAGTCAAGCACTCCATCGATCTGACCCCAGGTGCGTCGCTGCCCGATGGACCAATCTATTGGCGCTCCATTCTATAGAGTGATGAAATCAAGAGTCTGATTCAGGAGCTGCTGCAAAAAGGTCACATCCATTTGATTTCGTCACCCTGTGGGTGCCTGATCGTGTTGGTATAGAAGAAGGATGGGACTTAGAGACTCTGTATTGACTATCGGGTGCTGAACAAGATCACTATCCATAATAGGTACCCGATCCCATAGATTGATGACCTCCTGGACCAACTGAAGGGGTCAAAATATTTCAGCAAGATCGATTTGAAGTCAGGATATCATCAGGTACTAATCAAACCCTCCGATGTGTGGAAGATTGCCTTCAAAGCCAAGGAGGGCCTTTTCAAATGGTTGGTTATGCCTTTTAGATTGACGAATGCTCCTACAACCTTCATGAGGTTAATGGATGACATATTGCGGCCATTCAACAACTCACTTGTAGTGGTATACTTGGATGACATCCTGATCTTCAACCAGAGTTGGGAAGAGCACCTCCACCACATTCGATAGGTTCTCCAAACACTGTGGAAACACATGTTATGTGCCAATTTGGAGAAATGCACTTTTGGCATGACCCGGGTTTAGTATTTGGGATACATTATTGATGAACAAGGGGTGCATGTGGATCGAGCCAAGGTCTAAGTCATTCAGGATTAGCCATCTCCAACCACTCTGACAGAGCTTCGCAGCCTTCTAGGTCTTGCCGACTTCTACTGCAGGTTCGTGTTGGTATTTTCTCATATCACTTGGCCCTTGAGTCAAGTCACCAAGGGAGGAGCGAAAGCAAAATTCTTTTGGTATGAATCTCAACAGAAGGCATTCACGGTGTTGAAATATCACCTCTACTCAGCACCAGTGCTCGCATTACCAGACTTGCAACAACCATTTGAGGTCAAGACATATGCCTCTCACTATGCTATTGGGGCAGTGCTTACTCAACACGGGCATCCAGTGGCATATCACAGTGAGACACTTTCATACATACTCCAGAAGTATCCCACTTATGACAAAGAGATGTATTTCATTGTGCAGGCCTACCAAAAATGGAAACATTACATTTTGGGGAAGGAAACAGTCATCCACACAGAGCACTGACCCCTGCAGTTCATATAGACCCAAGGGAAATTGCAGAATGATCGCCATCAGAAGTGGTCCACATACCTGCAACAATTCCATTTGAATATCAAGTATAAGAAGGACAACACCAATAATGTTGCATATTGCCTCAGCTGACTACTGATCATGGTGTTAACCACCGTGCTCAACTCTTATGGGCACGAGACTTTTGATTGGCCACTTCTCTACAAAAGTGACCCAGAATTTGGCCACACATACTAGACACTCTTGGAGGGTCAGCATGTTCCATTTTTTCACCTCTAGGATGCCCTGTTATGTGACCTGGGTCACCTTTGTGTTCCTTCAAGCGAGCGTGCCAAGATGATTTGGGAAGCACACTACAGTCGGGCCGTTGGGCATTTCAGGGTTGAGAAAATGGTGGTAGAACTACAAAAGTATTTCTATTGGTCGAATCTTCAAAACAATGTTGAGAAGTACATCAGATCATGCACTTCCTGCGCCATTGCCAAACCAACCATCAAGAAGCAAGGTCTCTATACCCCGCTGCCTACCCCTAGTCGTCCTTGGGAATCCATATCCATGGATTACATGTTAAGCCATCCTTCCAGTAAGCATGGAAATGACTGTGTTTTTGTGGTCGTCGAGAGGTTTTCGAAGATGGCCATTATGGCGGCTTGCAAGAAGAATATCACAGCCAAAGCCACTGCTAAACTCTTCTTTGAATGAGTATGGGTACACTTTAGGATCCCACAATCTATCATCTCATGTCAGGACAACAGGTTCCTTAGTATATTTTGCTCCAGTCTCTGGTCAATGCTGGACACCGAACTCACTAAGTCCACAACCTTCCATCCCCAAGCTGATGGCCAGGCAGAGGTTGTCAACATGATGATCGTACACATTCTGCGCATCTACAACTCAAAGCATCCACGCACATGGGACGAGAGCCTCCCTTATGTTCAACACAGCTACAATCAAGCTCTCCACAGCTCGACTGGCCACAACCCTTTTCAGGTGGGCTTAGGATTCCACCCACTATGTCCCATTGATGTGGCCATGCCATTTACATCAACTCATGTAGATTCGGCTCATGTCTAATCCGAAACAGATAAGGCAAACAACTTCATTGAGCACATCGAACATATTCGCGAGTAGATCCATGAAATTCTAGAGAAATCAAATGCCAAGTATAAGGAGCGACATGATCAAAATTGGGTGCCACACAAGATCCATGTGGACAATAAATTCTTGTTGCACTTGCAAAAGGAACACCTTATCGGATCCTATCGGAAACTTAGACCACTCTGATATGGTCCTTACCCCATTACGAAGGCTATGGGAGACAATGCATTTGAGCTCAGAATTCCTCCATTCCTTGGCCTGCACCCAGTGTTCAATCTGGACCACCTTCGGCCATACTTTCCACCATTACTAGACACATTTGACATTGCAAAACAACTCACACCCACATAGTTAAATCCAGATTGCATGGAATAAGCTGCAACTAATCGGATCATGGACATATAGATCAAGCACACTCACCAGTAGAATATCCAATTGTATCGAGTTGTCAAAGCATGCCAACTCCTTCACCAAGGCAAGTGGCTCACCAGGGACCAAGCTCAACAAAAGTTTCCTCATCTCCTGGAGGAACTCAACGCAATGGGGAGCATTGCTACCTAAGGGGGGAGAAATGATCCAGGTGGATATTGGTGGCCACTCACCAATTCCACTTGGACCCCCACCATTGCTTCTTTCAGTTTTTCAATTTCCTTAATTGGAGCACAGTTTACTATTTTTAGCAGTTTCTCGGGTCCTAAACGTTCGAAGCTATTTTGAGGCACGAAATGTCATTTTTCGGAAATCTTCCGCTAGAAACTTTCTGTCAAAAATCGTCTTTTCCGTCATAGTCTTCAGAGAGATCTTTCCAACGGGTTATCATGCGCGTCAAATGGAGATAATATGACCAAGTCATGAGCCTGGGAAGTTGGCTATCTAACTCAGCCCAATGGGGCCCATAAACTCTTGGTGTTACATCTCCTCGGGTTAGGGTTTGCTCTTATTGTTCAATAATAAAAAGGCACTTGAGCCTCATCTAAGGTAGTTCCGAGGCATGTAGCCCCCACATCTCTTCTCAGAGATAAGCTACCATTGCCCTATCTGGTTTATTTTCATTTTTGTTTGTAAGCATATTTCATTATTTTACAGTAATGGAATGAGGTATTATTTCTGCTACATCTCTGTGTTTATGGTTATCTCTGTAATTTGTTGTGTTCCCATTTAAATCTGGATCAGTGTTATCAGAGAGATCTACTTTTTTTTCTCTGTTTTTCTTTACATGTCCCAAACGAGGTCGGGATATAAGGATTTAGGGCTTGAATTGGTCTAACCTTCGTAAGACCAGCCTCAAAAATCCCAACGGCATCCCATGGCAGATGAAAAGAAAGACGAGGGGGTAGGAGATGCTATCAAAATTTTCTCAAAGAAGCCCTCGAGTGACAAAGGAACACGATGATGGACAACTTTTCCGAGATCCTTCAGTGGCTACCCAGGGACAACGCATCAACTTCCAACAGCTACTCTGGAAATGCCACAGCATTTAAGGTACAAGTTAATTTTGAAATCCCCATATTCGAGGATCAGATAGACGAAGATGCCATCAATAAATGGTTAAATTTGCTAGAGGGTTATTTTTCTATTCATGATTTTTCCAGTCAGGAAAATATTATTTTCGCTCTTCTCAAAGCAGCCCCCCATGTCAAGGACTGGTGGGAAACCTACTTCGAGCAGAAGGATGAAAGTACATGCTCATTATTTTAAGCCACACCCACTTGCAATTCATTCCAGGATGCCATCAAGGAACAATACTACCCTGTTGGAAGCTATGAGGATCAGTACATAAAGTGGACCACGCTGCGGTAGGGAAGGGACCAAGATGTGCCAGAGTTTACCAATATTTTCCATACCCTTCGCACAAAGTTGGGTATCAAGGATTTGGAGCAGCGTTTGGTACTCAAATATTGCGGCTTCCTGCACAAGTACATCCAAGAAGAAATATAATTCCTGAACATCTCCTCACTCGGCACGACATACCAATATGCTATCAAGGTCAAGCAAAAGTTTAAACAGAAGAAGCGAGACTTTGGATTTGCAAATCCGAAGCAAGGGAAAGGTGCCCCCAAACCGCAGGACAAAGGAAAAAGCCAAGGCGGGGCGGCCCAAGAAAACCCCCCAAAGCTACAAGCAAAGAACAGTGTCGCGAAGCCGAAAGAGGACACGGGAGAGTGGTGTGAGTTCCATAAGAGCTCCACCCACAACACAAGTGAGTGTCAGGCCAAGCAGTCACTAGTGGCCGAGCTAAAGGTTTCAGAATTAGATGCATATTTTGACTTTGAGTCCAATCCCAACAAGGAGAATGAAAAAGGGAAGCAGATTATCGATGCAGAGCCCAATGCCACCATTGCCACCATGAAGATCCAGAAGGAAGAACTCGAAGATCCAAAGGAGGAGGAGCGTCTCTTCCACTCCCAAATGTGGGTAAAGGGCTCCCCACTACAATTCATTGTCAACAGTGGGAGCCAAAATAGCCTCATTTCGGAAGAGGTCGTGAAGCAGTTGGGCTTACCGACCACAACACATCCACAACTATACACCATCAGGTGGCTTCAGCAAGGAGGGGATCTTCGCATGAGCTAGCAATGTCTCCTTCCATACAACATCAAGCCCTTCACGGATGAGGTATTGTGTGACATTGCTCCCCTTGAAGTTTGTGATGTATTATTAGGAAAACCATACTTGTGGAAGCGACATGCTCTATATGAATCAATCCCCGTACTGTTATTGTTACTTTGGGAAATAAGTTGTACAGGATACCAGAGGTAGCACTACCTACTACCATCTCTTTGGTTACTACAAAATAATGTAGTAAGTTCATTTCCAAAACCGGGAAATTTGTTTTCCTAAAGATACACCCACAAGGAAAGAAGAAGACAATGGCCATGACCTCCAGACAGGGCCCCTCCGCATGACAACTACAATGGACAAGGTCATGGAGGAGTATGAGGACATCTTCACCTCCCCCACAAGGGTTCCTCTGCACTGTCAGGTCAAACACTCCATCGATCTGACCCCAGGTGCGTCGCTGCCCAATGGACCAATCTAATGGCGCTCTGTTTTGGAGAACGATGAAATCAAGAGGTAGATTCAGGTATTGTTGTAGAAAGGTCACATCCGTACGAGTTCATCACCCTGTGGGAGCCCAATCGTGTTGGTACAAAAGAAGGATGGGACTTGGAGACTCTGTATTGACTATCGGGCGCTGAACAAGATCACTGTCCGTAATAACTACCCGATCCCACAGATTGATGACCTCCTGGACCAACTGAAGGGGGAAAAATATTTTAGCAAGATCGATTTGAGGTTAGGATATCACCAGGTACCAATCAAACCCTCCGATGTGTGGAAGATTGCCTTCAAAGGTAAGGAGGGCCTTTTCTAATGGTTGGTTATGCCTTTTAGACTGACGAATGCTCCTGCAACCTTCATGAGGCTAATGGATGATATCTTGGGGCCATTCACCAACTCACTTGTAGTGGTATACTTGGATGACATCCTGATCTTCAGCAAGAGTTAGGAAGAGCACCTCCACCACATTTGACAGGTTCTCCAAATACTGCGGCAACACAAGTTATGTACCAAATTGGAGAAATGCACTTTTGGCATGACCTAGGTTCAGTATTTGTGATACATTATTGATGAATAGGGGGTGCATGTGGATCGAGCCAAGATCCAGGTCATTCGGGATTGGCCATCTCCAACCATTCTGACAGAGCTTTGCAGCTTTCTAGGTCTTTCCAACTTCTACCACAGGTTCATGTTGGGATTTTCTCATATCACTTGGCCCTTCAGTCAAGTCACTAAGGGAGGAGTGAAAGAAAAATTCCTTTGGTTTGAATCTCAACAGAAGGCATTCACAAAGTTAAAAGATTGTCTCTACTCGGCACCAGTGCTTGCATTACCAGACTTGTAACAACCGTTTGAGGTCGAGACAGATGCCTCTAACTATGATATTGGGGCAGTCCTTACTCAACATGGGCATCCAGTGGCATATCACAATGGGACACTTTCATACACAGTCTAGAAGTATACCACTTATGACAAAGAGATGTATTCCATTGTACAGGCCTACCAAAAATGGAAGGATTACATTTTGGGGAAGGAAACGGTCATCCACACAAAGCACCAACCCCTGTAGTTCATACAGACCCAAGGGAAATTGCAGAATGATCACCATCAAAATTTGTCCACATACCTGCAACAATTCCATTTAAATATCAAGTATGAGAAGGACAGCACCAATAATGTTGCAGATTGCCTCAGTCGACCACCGATCATGGTGTTAACCACCGTGCTCAACTCTTATGGGCACGAGACTTCTTATTGGCCACTTCTCTACAAAAGCGACCTAGAATTCGGCCACACATATTAGACACTCTTGGAAGGTCAGCATGTTCTAGATTTCCACGTCTAGGATGTCCTATTATGCCACTTGGGTCACCTTTGTGTTCCTTCAAGTGAGCATGCCAAGATGATTTGGGAAGCACCCTATAGTCGAGCTGCTAGACATTTTGGGGTCAAGAAAATGGCGACAGTACTACAAAAGTATTTCTATTGGCCGAATCTTCGACACGATGTCAGGAAGTACATCAGATCATGGACTGCCTGTGCCATTGCCAAACTGGCCATCAAGAAGCAAGGCCTCTATACCCCACTGCATACCCCTAGTCGACGTTGGGAATCCATCTCCATGGATTACATGTTAGTCCTTCCTTCCACTAAGCATGGAAACGACTGTGTTTTTGTGGTTGTCGACAGGTTCTCGAAGATGGCCATTATGGCGGCCTGCAAGAAGAATATCATAGCTGAAGCCACTACTAAACTATTCTTTGAATGAGTATGGGTACACTTTGGGATCCCACATTCTATCATCTTAGATCGGGACAATATTTTCCTCAGTACACTTTGGTCCAGTCTCTGGTCGATGCTAGACACCAAACTCACTAATTCCACAGCCTTCCATCCTCAAGTTGATGGCCAGACAAAGGTTGTCAAAAGGATGATCGTACACATTCTGTGCATGTAAAACTCAAAGAATCCATCCACATGGGACGAGAGCCTCCCCTATGTTCAACATAGCTACAACCGATCTCTCCACAGCTCGACTGGCCACTTCCCTTTTCAGGTGGGCTTGGGATTCTAGCCACTATGTCCCATTGATGTGGCCATGCCATTTGTAGCTACTCACGCAGATTTGGCTCATGTCTAGTCTGAAATAGATAAGACAAATAGCTTCATTGAGCACATACAACATATTCTCCTACAGGTCCATGACATTCTGGAGAAATAAAACACCAAGTACAATTAGCGACATAATCAACATCGGGTGCCACACAAGTTTCAGGTGGGCAAAAATGTCTAGTTGCATTTGTCGAAGGAATGCCTTACCAGAGCCTATCGAAAACATAGACCACTCTGATATTGTCCTTACACCATTACCATGGCTGTGGGAGACAATGCATTTGAGCTCAACATTCCCCCATTCCTTGGCCTGCACCCAATGTCTAATGTGGACCGACTTTGGCCATACTTTCCACCATTACTAGACACATCTGACATTGCAGAACAACTCACACCCATAGAGTTAAATTCAGATTGCATGGAACAAGCTGCAACTGATCGGATCATGCACACAGAAATCAAGCACCCTCGCCAACAGAATTTCCAACTGTATCGAGTTACCAAAGCAGGCCAACTCCTTCACCAAGGCAAGTGGCTCACTAGGGACCACATTCAATAGAAGTTTCCTCATCTCATGGAGGAACTCAATGCAATGGGGACCATTGCTTCCTAAGGGGGGAGGAATGATTCAGGTGGATATCGGTGGCTACCCATGAGCTCCACTTGGACCCCCACCATTACTTCTTTCAGTTTTTCAGTTTCCTTAATTGTAGCATAGTTTACTAATTTTAGCGGTTTTTTGGGTCCTAAACTTCCAGAGCCGTTTTGAGGCCCTAAATGATGTTTTTTTGGAAATCTATGGGCAACAATTTTCTGTCAAAAGACACCATTTCCATCGTAGTCCTCGGAGAGATCTTTCCAATGGGTTATCATGCACATCAAACGGAGATAATATGACAAAGTCACGACCCCGAGAAGTTGGTTGTCCAACTCACCCCAATGGGGCCCATAAACTCTTGGTGTTACATTTCCTTAGGTTAGGGTTTGCTCTTATTATTCAATAATAAAAAGGCCCTTGAGCCTCATTGTAAGGCAGTTCAGACGCATGTACCCGCCACATATCTTCTCAGAGATAAGCTACCATCGCCCTAGCTGGTTTATTTCCATTTCAGTTTGTAAGCATATTTCAATATTTTACATTAATGAAATGAGGTATTATTTCCACTGCATCTCCATGTTTATGGTTATCGCTGTAATTTGTTGCGTTCCTATTTAAATCCGGATCATCAACACACCTAAATTGTGCATGGACTTCAATCCAGATCAATATATTTACAGCACAATGAAAAAACTAATGCAGAGATGGTCACGGTTCCCTAGACACATTTTTCAACAACCTTTCATGGGTTTCACAATTTGCCTTCCCAACTAGTATACATTCAATTGTTCACATTGTATACAATTCATGCACTAGTCCTAGAATATAGCGTACAAGTGGGGAATTTAATTGTCACAGAGAATGACATGGGAATCTCTCCAACCAATGCTCACACAAACAAAGAACTAACGCTCCAAAGTTTGCACATCAAAGAGCAGAGACGACTCTGGGTGGGAGCAGAAACTAGTAGAAGATAAGAGTTACAAGACTAAAATGGGCATTGTGCTCCGATACCATGTTAGATGCACATGGAATCTGAAGAGACATGAATGATAGAATAGTTAATTAACTTTACTATTAACATAGATGTGTATTTATAATACATTTTTATGACTATTGGATTCATCTTCCAACGTCTCTTGGACTCTTTTGACTATTCATCTCCCACACATAAACCCTTGGTGGATTAGGTGTCCAACAAATACCATTTTACATTTAAATTATTTTAATTGTTAACAAATCTAATCCTTGAACTAATATATATATTTTTGTTAAGTACCCATTTACTATGAATCTATGGTGCTATACAAATTTTCATAAATTTCATTATAAAATATAATATTAGCCTAACCTTCCATATAATAATAATTTTCATCATTTTTTTTTGTAAACATTGTTTCATAAATTTGTTTTTTATTAAGGTAGGGTTCATTTGTTCTCTAAATTTTATTTAACATGATATCTATTTCATAGGCTAAATTTAAAATTACATTACCTTTATTTTCTTAGAAAATATCGATAGTTTTTATTGTAGATGTGTTACAATATAGTAGATATGATATAGTAAAGAATTAATTAATTAATTATATATATATATATATATATATATATATATATATATATATATATATATATATATATTTTAATTAAAAAGATATTAATAAAAATAAAATATAAAAAAATAATAATAAAAATTAATAAGTTGGGTCAATTACCTAATCATTATAAATTAGGCACACCGACACAAATATATTCCTATCAATTGGGTTTTGATAAGTTAAATTAAACAATTGAAGTTGATTTAAGAAATTGCAAAGTGGGAGAGTGAAGGGTTATTAGGGAAAGGATCATACACAATAGAAAACACTTTCAAGCAAAATTTTCTACAACATACCTATTTTATTGTCCACCTTGTTCATAATTGACATTCACATAACAATTTTGTACCTTCAAAATAATAATTTCATCCCTAATTTATATTAGGCAATTCAATTGGTTTTATGTGGATTTCTTAATAACTAGGTGTGTATCTTTACATTAGCTAGGGAAAGAAAAAAAATATGTGATCATTAATTAAAAAAAAATATGTTATCATTTTTTTGAAGAACTACAAATTTTTAATTTCCCTAAAATTCTTAGAATGAAATTAATAAGTTCGTGTAACGGACACCATAGATGATAATCATAACTTAGGACAACATATAAATGAGCATATAAATATGGAGTTAACCCATGCCGATAAGAAATGATGCTTGACATCAATTAAATTTTAATATATACCCCTTGTAATTGCAAGGTAATAGAAAAAAATTAAATTGTTGGGAAATGAAAAATACATTACTAAGAATTTATGAGTAATTTATGATTGTAATAGATAACGATTGTGTAATTGTCATAATTAATATTAATTTCTCATTACTACTATTTGTTACAATAACCAACTCATAATTATTTATTTGTATTAAATCTTTATATTGTTTTTTAGTCGATATTGATATTTTTTGAGTGGCTAAAGTGGAGGAATAGACTGGAGGAATAGACTCACAGTACCATTTTTACTGATAGGTCATTGTTAGGAAAATTGACATATCAAACCTTGTGGAAACATTTTTGAGAAATTAAAGGGAAACATTTTGGGGTAAATTTTTTTCTCTTAAGTATCACAATACAAAGTGCTAATCTGCAAATAGATATCATTCCAACAGTGTAATGACCACTTCAATCAAAGTTTGTATACAAAAGTTATACCACCTAGAAGTTGATGTTCTTGTTTTGACCACCATGATTTCATAGCATGCCATTTCATGCTCTATTATTCATGGAAAAGGAGCTATCCATGCAATCATGATGAAGAGCTCCTATTATAACTCTAGTTCAGAGTTGAAAGAGTCAAACATAAGCACTAGTAGGTTATCAAGTTGTGTTATAACTAGGTACTAGGAGGAAAAATATTCCATTCTATTTGAGTTCATTTTGTTCTATTGTTGATATGAGTAGTTAATGTTGGATCTCTCTCTCTCTCTCTCTCTCTCTCTCTCTCTATATATATATATATATATATATATATATATAGAGAGAGAGAGAGAGAGAGAGAGAGAGAGAGAGAGAGAGAGTTTTACATTGTAGAAATCCATGAGCCACATATATTTCTGTATTTTACTCGAATCCATTTTTCATTTATAAAAAGGGAGAAGATAGACTCACCTTCCAGATGGGTTTTCTCACAAAAGGGTTTCCCATGTGATATCTTATGTTAATTATGATTTGTGGTTTTTTTGGTTCTCTATTTTCTAAATATTTTGTCTATTTCATGCACAAGCATAACGCTGTAATTAATGAGTCCAAAAATATAGGGATAAATTAATCCTCAAAGCGCAGATTTTATATTTTAAGAATAGGCTTCTATATATATTGGATGAACTCTCGAGTTGGCTATTCAAGGTAGTTTTCATATGATATTGGTATCATAGAAGGTTTATTTGAGTAGATTATGGGAGTTATAATAGATCCATATCAGTTAAGACAAAATTTAAGACAAAAGTTGTAAAACCCCACAAATGGTTGATAAATATCTGAATGAACCTCAAGATCATGTGGAGGAGAGGTTTGCATGGATGGAAACATAAGTCACAAATATAAATTGTAGTTTGAGCCTCATCATGTTCAACTTTATGAATAAACTAAGTATGTTTGGAGAATATAGTGATTCTAATCTAGAGGTTAGATCCGAGGGGAGATTAGAGGATCAATAATAACTAGAGATAGTACTTGAGAAATTACCAAAAAATGAAAATCACAATTCAAGTGTGATTCATAGTCCTCTTACATATGGAGGTGATGCTCAACATCAAGTTATATCAAATGGAGATTTATTCTTTGAAGTTAATATATGGTTGCAATAGTTACAATTTTAAATGAAGAAAATATGATTTGATTTTCTTTGTTGAAATTAGAGGTCCATGCTCTAATTTAGTGGGAAAGAAACATGGAGACCTAATTCTAGAGGGATATCTTCTAGTGACTAACTGGGATGATTTCATAGCTCTCTTAATGTCACAACTTTTCAGTATTGGGTGTGTGGTAGGCCCTTGGTTCTAGTGGCATTACCTCATGTAGAAGTAGGGAGATTATGTACAAGGTGAATCAATAGTGCAGACACTTATAAAATTTCTTCAATTAATTAAACCTTTAAACCATGCATGTACTGAAAAAATTAAACAAATATTAGAGCATCAAATATAAACATGAAACAATTAACAACATAAGGGACATAAGTGTTTCTCGTGGAAAACCCCCTCTGGATAAAAAACCATCGTTGTTGTTATTGTGCTGCTCAAAATATTTTATTATGTTCATAAAATTCATTAAATAGTGAGTACATTAGCTACTATCTATAGGAAGTCTCTTTCTCTAATAGGTCTACAAATAACCATCTACTGGAATCCACCACGATCAATAATCCTCACCCAATGACCGCTGAATTATCATATTACTCACAAACTCATCCACTTGAATCCACCACAACCAATGAGCCTCACCTAGTTACTGTTGAACTATCCAGTTCCTACTAAATGAAGAAAATCTCTCCCTATATTCATTTCTTTAGATTTATATAGCTCCACTTCTTTATGTGGTTCTCGTTTCAAAATATTTCATACTGGAACCATAGAACTGCTCAACACGAACACCAAAGCAATAATATCTTCAACGCACACAAAAAAAAAATCCAATATAATACCACAAATTGCATCCCATTTTCGATCAATACATCAATCAATACAAATAATAATTTGATAAATGTGTTAACCACAACCCTCTCTATTGTAGGTAAAAATTCTTGCAAATGATTGTTGCACACAACGTATAGAATGGACAATAATCAAGATGCTACCAAACACCAATAATATCTACATCGTATCCATGGTCTCTGCATAAATGTTGACTGAAACATATTCCTTCTACTTGCTACTACACCTAAAATCTACCTCATAAATTCTACATTACAACCCTCACAACTTGCACACCCTTCTCCACTCTCACACTCACTAAATGCATAACACATTGAACCATGCTCTCATTGATTTTTCTCCAATATGTAGATGAAGTATGGTAATCAACTCCATAATTACAAAGAACTTTTGATTTGATTCAGATTAAACTCCTTGACTATATATTTCCACTAGATCCTCTTCATGAAGGATATTTTTAATGCTAATCACTTTCTAGAATCTCCCTAACCTTTTTCTAACCTTCACATGAAAAGTTTCAAACAAGGCAAGTTGGAAAAACCATAAATTAACCTAATATGCACACGGAATCTGAAAAAAAAAAAAAAAAAAAAAAAAAAAAAAAAAAACTTAGAATAGGGTAATTCTCCCTCTTCCCTTCTGATTCGTGTTGAAGCGTTCTTCTCCAAGCCTTGGCTAGCATTAATAACGCTTTGTGGCCAATGGTAACCGATGTTAGTCCTTATTTTCCCTCCTTTCTCATGGAATCTTCCAATTCTACTTCAAGATGATGCTTAGGAAATCATTCTCATCTTCCATAAGTAGTTTCACCTCATGATACTAAGAATAAGTTCTTTTGCAAGGGAATCAAACACATGGAACTCATAACCTACAACATATGGCCTCCATCAATTAGCTCAGCTCTTATAGATTCTGTCTAACATCCCCAACACCTATACGACCTCCTGTAACATATCTAGATCCTATCAAACTTCTTCTAGCACATGTAGATCCTTTTACAACTCCTATGCATCATCAGGAACACACAATACACCTATACATTAGGTTATTAACATGAATACCTAGTCAACCCCTAGTTTGCCATACTCCTTAATGTAAGGAACAAAGTTCGTATATGCAACAGAGTAATCATAAAAACACTTGGAATATTTTAGGTCACTATAATACAAGTGTACCCCCCTTATTTTTATTGTTGTGCCTCATAGAAGTTGACTATTGTTATTGTTGCACTCTTACATTATTATTGCTATGTAGGCTATGATTATATTGTGACCCCTTAGACTCCTATATATACAAAGGAGGTCTTTTCATTTGTATCATACAAGAATTGTTCATTTATGTAACATAAGGGAAGTTTCTCCATCGAAGAGGACAATTTTTAAGTTGTTGATCTATCATTTTGTGAGTTGGTTGCATAACATTTTGCATCATAGCTTTTCATTCTAGGGTTTCACTTCCTCAAACATGTCATCTTGGAATTTTCGCTATAACATTTTTTTCTATGATGCTTCATAAGAAGTAAATTTTACCACATGGAGCCATAATATTGGGGAACTTCATGTAAAACTTTCAGAGCTTCGTTTTCCATATTTTCCGAGATATGATATGAGGAAGTTAGGGTTTTTGCGGGATCTTTAATTCTGTATCAAACAAGTGACCTATGGAAAATCATCATAACTTTTTTTTCAAGCATCAAATTTGTATTTTGTAAAATGTGGCTGAATTTTCACAGAAATTTTTTTTTTTGTGTAGAAATTTCAAGGCCTAAGGGTGAAAAAATGACACTTGGCATCTTGTACAACTTCGCTTTACTGAACTATTCCATAATTAGTCCATCATGGGAGATTTGGCATAACTCTTTATTCAAGAATTCAATCACAATCAGAGTTGTGGGGTTGGAAATAAGACTCAGAGAGCTACCACAAAATAAATTTCAGAACTTGGAGATCCAAAATTACAAAGTTGCAATCGTTTCAAGATAGAGATCCTAAAAGCAAGAAAACAATGTGTGTATTTTTTAAAAAATTGCATAACTTTTGTTTGAAAATTCAGTTCGAAGTGATTCCAAGGGCATATTGAAGCATATATTTCAAGGCTTATTGAAGCATAGATATCAGTATTGGGTTCTAAAATTCCTCCTAATAAAAATAATTCTACACCCATTAAGCCCTCAAAAAGCTCTACAATGATGCATGAAGAGGAAGAATTGCAGCATGATATATCAAACTTATGGGACCAAGTGCAAGAAATTTTTCTCTCACAAAGAGAAACGAAAGATGAACTAAAAGGTGACATATATGGTTTAAAATATGACATGGATGGTTTATAAGGCGACATGAATGGTTTAAAAGGAGACATGAATGGTTCAAAACCATAAATGGAAGGTTTGAAGGAAGGTTTGATTAAGTTGTTACAAGAAAGGCTTCCTGGTGGTGACAAGGTAATCAATGAAAATCATGACGAGGACAAAAGGAATATAAATTATGATTTTAGAGATTCCAATGTGTGGTTTAAGAAGCATCACATTCCAAAGATAGATATGAGGAAGTTTGATGACAAGGATCTGGTAACATGGATACTACAAATGAAGCAATATTTTGATCTATAGAATGTATAACCCTCACAAAAGGTACATATTCATATTTATATTTAGAACCCAATCAGTTTGTATGCTATATATGGATTTGTTCTTGTAAACCACTTGTCACATGGTTAATGTTTATGAAGGAAATGATAGCACATTATGGGGATACAAATAGAGACACCTTCTTTATCCAATTGATAAATCTGAAACAAAAGGGTTCAATGGTGGAGCACATTGAATACATCCAAGAATTGAATATTAGGGTACCCTATATTCCAGAGGAGCATAGGATTGATGTCCTCATAGGGACTTTAAAAGATAACATCTAAAACAAGGTTCGCCTTTGGGAACCTGATTCATTGGAGAAGACATTTAGGGTGGCAAGAAAAGTTGAAAGTAAAATTATGGAAACAAGGAAGTCTACCACTCACAACTATCAAGATGGAAGTGTTAGTCTTCCACAACCTACAAGGTTGACACCACAACAATTGGAGAGAAAAAGAGAAAAAGGGATTTATTAACGTTGTGATAGAAAGTACACTAATGGTCGTAAGTGTGTTGAGAAGAAATTATTCTACATAGATTGTGAAGAGGAGGAAGAAAATGAATAAGAAACATCAAAAGAGGAGGATATACACTAGAAACCAACATTAGAGAGAGAAGAAATGAATCTAACCATATATTTTAATACATTTGTAGGAATTACCACTTCTCAAACTCTCAAGATAGAAGGATATATCAAGAATAAAAAGGTAATAGTGTTGATTGATTCAGGTATTACCCATAATTTTATTCATTGTAAGAGCCAAGGGATTGAATTGCTTCCTATATCCAGCACCAGAGTGTCAACTGATTGTTGCAAATGAAGGATCTATAAATTTCTCTACAAAGTGCCATAATATCATGCTAACCATGGGGGAATATGTATTGAATAGTCCAATTATTTCCATTCCAATGGGTGGTGTTGATGTTGAACTAGGAGTCCAATGGTTACAATATTTTGGGACAATAGCTTTCAATTTTCAAGAACTTTCCTTGAATTCTTTTGGGAAGGAAATGAAGTTGAATTAAGGTGTATCGTAGGGAAACCAGGAAATATAATCATCTCTAATGTCATGAAAAAGCTCCTGAAGAAACAACAATGGCGCATAATTTGCACAATTATGCTCATTAGGGGTTCAAACATCAAATTATATATTTCTCCATATCTCCAAAAAGTCTTGGATAATCATTCCAAGGTGTTTGAGACTCCCAAAGGCCTCCCACCTATTCGTGATCATGATCATGTGATTCACTTGATTCCAGGAATTGTTCCTCCAAACATCAGACTTTACTAATATCCTTATGACCAAAAGTGTGAAATTGAATAGATGGTTGCAGAAATGCTAGAGGGTCGTATAATTCAACCTAGTCAAAGTTGTTTCTCTACTCTGGTAATATTGGTGCACAAGAAGGATGGATCATGGTGTATGTGTCGAGATTATAGGGAGATCAACAAGCTCAATATTAAGATAAATTTCTCATTCCTATCATTGATGAATTTTTGGATGAATTCATGAATCAATTTACTTCACCAAGCTGGATCTTTGTTTAGGATATCAATAAATTAGAATGAAGACTGAAGACATGAAGACTCATGAGGGACATTAGGAATTTTTGGTCAGGCATTTTTGCCTTACTAATGCACCTTCCACATTTCAACGTTTGATGAATTCCATTTTAAAACCATTAAAAAAATTGTGTTAGTATGTTTTGATGGTATACTAATATACAACAACACTTGAAAGGATCATGTTCAACATATTGACAGGGTGCTCAAACTATTGTAGGAGAAACAATTATATGAAATACCTGCAAAGTTTTCTTTCGAGTATAGGAGGTTGAATATTTTGGGTCATATTGTATCTCACGATGGTGTTAAGGTAGACCCTGGTGAGCACCAGTATTGCAGAAATAATGCTGCAACTCCCAGGGCTTCCTACTTTACTTTTATCAACATGGTAGTTCTTAACAAACTTGGAAGCGATGGTGATGTAGCACAAGTACTACTTCTTACTGCAGGCTGTCACTTGGTCAGCTGGCGCAAGATCACTAGGAGCTCAAGCCAACTTCTATGATTTCCAAAAGAAGATTTATGTGTGATGAAAGAAATGAAAGCTCACTCTACAAAGGCTACTCTATTTACAGAAAGGAAAAGAAGACTAAAATGTAAAGTAAACCTAGCAAACCATAATTAACCAACTAACCCTACTTTTGCAGAAAGAGAGATGAAAAACCATAAAATGAATTCCATTACCTACTTAGGAAGTAAACAACATCTATTCAAGCTATTTCTACGAGGAAATGAGAAAAAAACATCTTTTTGGTGTTTTATGTATTTTATGTGAAATTGTCGTGCATGTAATTTATTTGTTTGTGGGTGTGGCAGTGATTAGGTGGCGATGGAGGGAAAATTTGGCATTTGAAGAGGTGTAGGAAGGTGTGGATGGGTCCTAGGAGGCCTCTGGTAACTGTTCAGAGGCTTTCCCTACAATCGGACTTCAAAAAGTCACCTACAAGAATTTCTACAGGAGGCTGCAGGGGATCTACAGGAGGTCTACAGGAGGATCTACAGGAGGATGCCGAGAGCTGTTTTAGAGGTTTTGAAGGTGGGAAAATGGTTGGACAGGGTAGCTAAAGGCTAGAAGGATGTGTTAAGGTGTCTAAGGTCCATCTAGAAGGATTAGGAAAGAGAGAGGTGGTTGGATTTGTTCAAGGAAAGGGAGGAAAGTTTATGAGAAAAGTGCAGAAAATTAGGGTAGATTTATGAGGGGCTGTGAATGACCTGTGTAACATGTAGCAAAGAGTGATGGTGGTGGCTGATTTATTGAATTATTATGAGTAGATATGTACTGCAAGAGAGATGCAAATCGAACACTGAAACTGAGCAAGCAAAGAACTAGCTGCACCAAAAAAATAGAACTATATCTCATGTTAACCTAAATTTTGATCTAGGAAAATAAAATGTTGAACAATGCTATATGAAAAGGAAATCATGAATGGAGATTTATTGTAGAAACAAAAATGAGCATGACAAAATAGATCTGAAGCAAACCATTAACCTCTAAATCCAACTACAACACTAGAAATTACATAGAGAAGGAAAATCTGTGTTTCTGTGGCAGCAAGAGGGTCTTGACCTTAGTTCATGGTCCCAAAGGGAGGAAAGGAGGTCAAGGCTCTGTTGATGACATTTTTGCATCTTTTTCCTATCACTACTTAACCTACTTCAACAAACTGAAATGGAAACAACTATGTAAATCACCAAAAGAAACCTATTCTAACCAAGGAAGAAACCTATCTAACAACAACTAATTCATAAACTGCAACAAAATATATAAATACAAAACAAGAGGTGTTGGGCAGCTTGGGTTGGGCCCTAACCCAAGAGCTTCAGCCCTCTGAGGTAACTCAGTGCTGGCTCAGAAAAGATTTCATCTTCATTATCAAAATAATAGTCACATTACATGAAATTGTCCACAAAAGTAAGCTCGAAATGAGCTGAGAAAAAGCTACAAAAAAAGTTCAAAAATTTGACTAACATCCAACAACCTAATGAGGCCCTAGGCCTCTCTACTTATACAACTAGACCTTCCAACAACTCCCTTAAAATTATGGAGGCTCGGCTCCCAGAACTTGAGATAGGCAGCAGTTGCACTCCACTTGCTCGGTTGCCTCTTTGGTGCATTGATGTGGCTGCTTGTGCTCCAAGATTTCTGAAGGAAAAATTGAAGTAGGGAGTCATAAATGAGGGGAACACCCTCCTATAAATCCTCTCCCCCATTTTCTTTGAATATTTACTACCAAATGTTCATTAAACCTTTGACTTTGTCTTCAAAATTGACCAAAAATCTGCATTAAGCACACATTAGACTTCAAGGCATAATTACCAACCCAACTCACTCTATTAGCATAAATATAATAAAAAACATGCAATAAACTAATGAGAATGGTGGATTAAGCTAAGTTAGGAGGCCAAATGAGCTCATATAATTACCCATTTATGGGGCTCATCAGCACCCCCCTACTGAATGTGTTGCTCATCCTTTGAGAAACTAGTCCATCTCCTCATCTTTGATGGCCCTGATGGCCTCAATGACATCCCATGCTTCTGATGTGAGGTCTTCTTATTTGTCATGGAATCCTGCATTTCTATCGACCTCTTCCCATTGTTTTTGTTCTTCTTCCTCTTTTCCACCTTCCAGTAGGCCTAGCAGCAGTGGAGGACTCATTTTAAGGCCAATCCAATTGGCCTTCAAACTATGCATATAACGCTTGTACAATGGCACTCTCCTTAATGCTTCTTTCATCCTTGTTGGGGAGTGATACTCCTTGATTTGAAAACTATGTGTGAGAGTGTTCCAACTCCTCATACAAGCATGAATACAGTCTTCCTCAAGTAATCTTTCCATGTCTTCAAAATGTGCAATGGCCTGGGCCTGCTCATTGATATACTTAGGGGCACTTTGAGGATTATTTTCAAGTAGCTGGTGGACACTGATGAGAGCCATGGGGTCTACTAGCTGAGATCGGATAATTAAGGGTTCATTTTTCTCTTTTTCCATCAAATTTTTTATTTCTGTTGCCCTTTTCTCCTCATGATTCATCCATGATGCCATGGCCATCAGTTGCAAGTCCCCTAGCCTAGCATTGGGGTCCCATAGGTTCATATCAGTGAGGGCCATGTTATGCAAATAAAACTCTGCTATCTTTGCCTTGTCCACTGCTGAACTTTGGTCACATAGGTCTGTAAACTATTTATAATCTTGGAAAGGCATGGTGCCTCTCTGTGCAAAGGTCTTGATATGGAACTGTAGCCATTGGTCTTTGAGGTATACTCCATATGATTTTGTTGGTGTCCTGCACTATAGCACCTCCATAGACCAGCTGGCCATGCATGCCAATTGTGTCTCCTTTTCTTGCAGTTGTTTCCTTAGCAACTCATTTTCTGTTCCTAAGTGATATCTTTTGATTGCCTCTCTATGTCTTACATCACTTAACTCCATGCCCATCTCCCTAAGCTTACTCTCCATGTGGCCAATGTCTTCCACCCCTTTGGACTTGGCGATCTACATCCATCTATGGCTCCTTATCCTTTCTTTTTCTAGTTCAAAGAAAAGTGGGAGTGCAAATTTCTGTGGAATGATTTTCCCCCCTTCAAGAAGGTTGTAATAAGAGCCCAAACTAGGCTAGGGGTCCGATCTTATGTCTCTGCTATTTCATCCTTCCCCTTGGTCTACTCTTCTACCCTTTTCTCAAGTTTTTCGATCTCCCGTAGCTTTCTTAGGGTCTCCTGTAGAGTTGTCTATGCCCCCTGTAGGACTATTTTTTAGTCCTGTAGTTTTATTCTTTCCTTCCAAGTGGAAGATCTAGGACTTCCTCTTTCATAAGTGATGGGGGTTTTGGAGGGAGATTCTTCCCTTTTGACAGTAGGGGAATCTTCAATTATGATAGGCTCTTTTGAGGATGGCTGTGGCTTCCCTGTTTTTATTCTTGTGCTTTTTCGAGCCCTAAAATACATTGATGGTTGCCTTTTCCTCTTTTGTTTGGGTTTAACTGGGGTGTTGAGGGCAGCAAGAACAGTTGTTGCCTCCCTTTCTAGTGTCTCAGGAGACACTTCTGTCTTCTTTGCCCCTTTTTCCTCTTCTTTTGTCTTCTCTACCTCTGCTAGCTTTGTTCCCTCTAGCTCTATTTTGGTTTCCTTCTCATCTTGTTTAGTTTCTTCCTTCTCTGCTTTAGTCTTTCTCTTCTCTGTTTTAGTCTTTTTCTTCTCTATTTTAGTCTTTTTCTTCTCTGTTTTGGTTTCTTCCTTCTCTGTTTTGGTTTCCTCCTCATCTTCCCCTTTTTTCTCTTCCCCCTCACTTTCAGAAGGACTGAGGTCATATGTGAGGGCCTTTATATCATCTTCTCCTATCATATTTCTGAAGATTTCCCAGGCTATGGGGATTGTGAAGGTGTGGAGGGCTTCCTCCACCAATAGTTTAATTAGTCCATGGTGAGCTAATTGATCTAGACCTCCTGCCTTCAACTTAATGCTGGAGTCTATAAGGGACTGTAGGAGAAAATAGGGAATGCTGAGTTTTTGAGGTGTGGGAGTGTCCATGCCATATCTCAGCTCATGAAGAAGTCTAAAATGGTAGCCATAAACTATGCTATACCTCCCTTCACATGAAATGTACTTGATGATTTGGTAACTGACCTCATCCCAAGGGTAAGGTATGCTTGTTCTTCTAATGCCATTTTTTTCTTCTACAAGATGTTCATTTGGTTGGAAGAAGGTTTTCTTAGCAACTTGACCTAGTGGCTTTTCATCTTTGCTCCAGGGTATTCCAAGTGGAAGACTGGTAACCCTACTGATAAAGTCTAGGGTGATTTCCATGGTGAGACCTCTGAAAGTAACAGTGGCATGGGTCTTTGAGTGGGGTACCAAAGAAAGGGAAAACTCCTGAGCCACTTCTTCATCAAACCCTCTAAATTTTTCGAAAAATGGCATCCAATTGGCTTTGGTGAAAATGGCTACTACCTCGAGATGTTCATGGAGCCCCACTAAATTTATGGGCTCCTTCCTCATGAATCCCCCTATCATTTTTCTTGCACCCTTTTGGAACACCTCAGGTGGAGAAGGAGACAAGAATTTTTGTAGAAACAAGAAAATAGAGAAAAACTGTGTTTTTTTCAAGAAACAGGCAGAATTTTTTAATGAAATTCCTCTTCTTTTTCAGGCTTCACTCTCCCTTAAAACTGCATCACTCCTTGCACATATGAATATCCAAGGTGGGTTTGTACAGAGCCTACCTCTTCAAGTCCGAATTTGAGCGAAAACCCCGTGTTTTCTCCTGTAAAACTGCTTACTGCCCCTCCTGTAGAAATGGCTATAGGTTCTCCTGTAGAACCTGTTACTGCTCTTGTAGAACCCGATAATGCTCCTGTAGAACACTGATAGGAGGAGGAGGACTAAAAATGATAGAGAATGATGGTTTCGAGGCTATGGAGGTGGTATGGAGCTTGTTGTAGCTACAGGGATGATGATGAAATGGAAGCAAAGGTGGTGGAGGAGTTCGAGGGGGAGTACTTATGTCTATTTTGAGATATTTCCGGCGATGATGTGAGTTGGAAAAAAGGGTACATTGCCATTATTCAGACCGTTGGTCCCCACTGCCGTGTCATCATGACTCCTCATGACTTCTGCCCACAATCACTTCCCATCATTTGCATCAGAGTTTATACACCCACCACTACCTGTCCTTTGGATTTTCTGTGAGTTGACTAGGCACATGTGTGGTGGGATCTCAAAATGCCCGCAGCCGATTTGGATGAGGGTGGCCAGTTAACTGGCCACCTTTCTGGTTTAACCCTAACCATCTCATTCGTTCATGCAATTTTTGAATTATACAGATGCAATAGAGGAGAGGGTTAGACACTTACCTGTAGGTCGAATGTTCGTGTTGTGGTGCTGCTTGGTTCTGTTGCTATTGCATGCTCGGATTTCAGTGTTGCATGCCTATATCCCTTCTGCTATATGCTTTTTGCTTCTTGATATGTGGCTCATTTGTTTTGTACAGGTACCCTTTAGCTGAATCTTTCTTCGGACATCCTCTGCATTCCTGTGGCTGCACCTATTTCTCTGCTGGAGCTTGATTTTAAGGGGATCAGCTGCTACAGGAAATCCTACAGGAGCTCCTGTAGTTGCTTCTCCCTCTAAAATTTTTAGTTGATTCTTGTGCTAGGAGCTGTGAGGATGCTACTAAAGATATTGATGGAAATGGAGAGGTATTTGGTAAGCTGCATGTTAGTTGTGGAAGTGTTGTTCTTTTTATTTCCTTATATTTTTTAAACTAATTTCTGAGTTTTGTTTTCTACAGGAAGGAAAGAAAACAATGGAAATGAGGTGGTGCAGGTGTGGGATGGAGGGTTAGGAAGGTGGATGGCTACAGGATGTCCTACATTCTCTCTATGAAAATCCCCATCTCCTCAAACTTTTTTTAAAAGCTATTTCAGGCTCTCTGTGACTTCTAGAGAAGCCTCCTGTAGAACACACAGGGCCTCCTATAGGATACACAGTCTTCAGAAAAAAAACACAGAGAGGTGGAAAAAAAGGTTAGAAATGATGGAGAAGAGGATAGAGGATGAGTAATAGGCTTTGTGGCATTTCCTCTTGCTTCCTGTGGTCCACCTGTAACCTGCAATGCATTTTAAAAGTCAATTTTCTCTTCCTTTTTTCTCTGTTTTTTTTTTTTTGTTGAAAAGACAACTAGGGCACCTCTAGGAGGTTTTCACCCTACTTGCCTACCCTGGGCGCCTCCAAGGGAGGTTTTCACCGAAGGATCTTATTCTTTTTCTTTTTTGTTTTTTTCATCACTAGGCCGCCTCATAGAGGTTTTCTCTTAAGTCCTTATTATTTTTCTCTTTACTCAGTGAATAGGTGGAGTGGAGGCTGAGACCTGCTCCACTACCAACACTGTCTTATCCAAATCTTCAACGAACTCTCGCTTGGTGAGGGGCTTCTTGTAAATTTTCAACCTATGTCATTGACAATCATGGGGATGGCTTCTTCATCAATGGTTGTTATCAAAACTGAACCATTGTCATCGCATTTTTCTACAGTGTAGGGTCCCAGCCATCTTGTCATCAACTTGCCTTTGAAATCTTTATACCTAGAGTCATAAAGAAGTGCCCAATCTCCTTCTTGGAATTGATTCTCCTTGATATTTTTGTCGTGCCATATCTTCCTTTGAAGCTAGACTACCTCTGTGTGGATAAGGGCCTACAATCTTTTTTCATCCAATCCATTGAGCTGGAGTAACCTTTCCCTTTGTGCATGGTAGAGGTCTAGGTCCAGTTGAGCTGCCATCCTTAGTGTATTGTATTCAAATTCTATTGACAACAAAGCCTTCTTCCCATAGACCAGTTCATCGGGTGTGAACCCTGTGGTGGTCTTCCATGTTATGTTGTAGGCCCAAGTGGCCTCAACTAGTCTATCCACCCAATCTTTTCTGCTGCTGCTCACTACCTTGGTCAGAATTCCTTCCAAAGATCTGTTAGTGACTTCCACCTGCCCATTGGCTTGTGGATGGTAAAGGGTGGAAGTCCTATGCTTGATTTGATGAGGTGTGAGTAGGTCTTCAATCGAATTGGAAGTGAACTGACTGCCTTGATTTGTAACCAGTTCTCTTGGATACCCGAACTTATAGAAGATGTTCTCTCTTAAAAACTTAGCTAATTTTTCCTCTGTTGCTTCCTTGATTGCTTTTTCCGTGCCCATTTTTTCAGGTAATCATTGCACACAATGACATATTGCCTTTGTTTTGAAGGAGGGTTGATAGGACCCACAAAGTCCATGCCCCACTTCTTAAATGGCTCAAAAGTAACTTGAGGTTGCATGGGCATCTCATCCTTTGGAGTAGGTTTGCCCATCCTTTGGCACCAATCGCATTGGTTGGTATATCTCTTCACATCTTGATGAAGAGTGGGCCAATAGTAACCTGATTGCAACATTTTGAAGGCATTCCCTTTTGCTACAAAATGGCCTCCAAAAGGCCCATCATCATAGGTTAGGAGAATGTCAAAAACTTCCTCATCCCTGACAGATCTTCTCAAGATATGATCTGGGCCAAGTTTGAAGATATTTCCCCTAATCCAAGTGAAAGGGATGCTTTTCCTCATGATATTGCTCTTCTCTTTTGAGGACAGGTGTTGTGGGGAAAAGTATCCGACTCGAATGACCCTATCCCTACTCTAAGGGTGACAGTCCTTAGCAACAACTGAAAGTAAAGCTTTGATATTTTCCTTTATGAAAGTACAGAGAAGGAAGAAAATATTGACCAACCGGTGTCTTTCGCTTTTGTCGATCTTGTCCTCTCTCTTTGTCTCTTGTTCCCAGCTCCTTGCTCCCTTTGCCGGCCCAGCTACACACAGATCCTGCACAAACAAGAGAGGGAAACTACAAGAAACATGTACTCATAACTGACGCATGGATTAGAGTGAATCAGATATACAAGTAAATACAATACATCAATGCAATACAAGTATATAGGAGAACATTCAAAGCTTTATTGATAGAAGTAAAAGGGTTCTGAGAAGGTTACAACCATCAATGGCTCCAATCCAGCAGCACCTCCCCAGCAGCAAGAAATCTCCTCTTCACCTCTATGAAAGCAATCACCCAATAACTCTAACTGTAAACCAACAGCACTTCCTTGCTTTGCCCAAAATTCCAGCCTCCTTAGACCTCATAGAAGAGCTCTATATATAGGAAAGAAGAAGAGAGGATGAGTCAGCTTGAGACTAACATAAAGCTGCCTTGTGTCCTCTCCCTCTTCAGTTAAACTTCAGTTCTTGAGTCCACTTGGAGATCCTTGCTTACACATGGAGATCAAGTACCTCTTACTCATCACAGGGCGAATCCCTTGAACCAAGTGTCAGTTTGGAAGCTTCCTGGGCAATTGACACCTTGCAGAATGACTGTGCCACTTGGCCAATCTCGCCCAGCACAGGTAGCCTTCATTAGATTTGACTTTCAGCGCAGGTACAAGGAGGAGCAGTTGCATTCCAGCGCAGATGCTCAGTGGAGCAGCTGACATGATCCAAAAATAGCCTGTTTCTGAGTGTTTTCAGGTGGAGAACTGATGGGAAGTGCTGTGGTTTGCTGACCTTGTTCTTCTAGGGGTAAGAACAACATGTTTAGGGACTGAGGATCCCTGTAATTATTGACATTTCATGCTCCATGCTGCGAGGCACAAAAATGTCTATAACAGTTGCCCCCTAAAGTATGAGGCCGTTTATCGGGTGAAATGCTTTATCTAGAGGGTCCGAAGTTCATTCCAGTGCTGAGGAGGCGCCCTGTAATACAATACAATACAATACATTATTTTTCATTCTGATTTCATGATCTAGCTGAGGCGGGCATTCCCATGCTCAGCTTTATAAATACATTTTGGTACATAGAACAGACGATCGTCTGATGGTAGACTGATAATTCTCTGCTGAAATTATCATCCTTTGAATAGGATGATCATCTGCTGCAATGATGTACATGACAAATGCTTTTATATTTCCTGAATATATATCGCAGCCCGGATGGATGAAACTAGATCCGGGGTCTTCAAACTCGCTCGATCTTCACTCTAAGTACAAGTCGATCCATGTGAGAATTGCGCTGAAGTCGAACATGGAAAGACATCGCTTGATTACCGGCCAATAATGAAAACCGTTAACAAGCGCGAGAGGAATCACCGATAATGATAATGACCCTCAAGGTACTGCAGTACAATTCACGTGGCGTGAATAAAGGACTTGGCGTCGAACGCCACGCAAAATCTGCTGGTCGAAGGTCATTGATGTATACCTGTCGCCGGAAGTGAGAAACTTGCCATTGAGGCATGCAAGCTTCAAAGTACTGATGGGGTTGTTCCTAGATCAACTTCTTGGATAATGAGCTGAAGTCGACAAGAAGCGATCCGTAAAAGGAGGGCCTTAATGAATCCCACATCAATGACACGGAACGGAGCTAATGATTTTAGTGGAGGTGAAAACAAACTGTGACATATGATTCAGGGTGGCGATCATGAGTGGATGAAGGATAATGTATGGCAGTGGATGGGACACGGTTGACACTTTCAGAATGACCTCTCTTGAACATATAACGACACTGATGTGATGGATCGGTAGCATTACCCAAAATGTGGATGGTTTGGCGAGGACCATGGCGATGAGACCGGTGAATGAAACAACCCAACCCGATATGGAACGGAGGAAAAGTGTCATGTTCAAGAGCGACTTGCTACCATTAAGCTTTGATGTTCTCCCAATTTTTCCCCAGTCATTTCTGACCAGTACCTCTTTATTTTTGTCAAGCTTGAGGAGGATAACATATGCTTGTTCTATAACCTGCCCTTCGGGCAAGCCCATCGCTATGATTTAACGAGCTTAGCGATAGGGAAACTCGTTCTCGTCTAAAGACAAGTTTGTCGCTATTTAATCATTTTAACGAGTCTAACGACAAAGAAAACTCGGTCCTTTTCATTTTTAGAGAGTCTGAAAAGGTACAGAAAGTTAACTCCATAATTCCTTTTTCGTCATCTAATCCCTTAAGTCCGAAAAAGTATAAAACAATACAGAAGGGATGAGTTTTCGATTGCTTTAACGAGCCGAACAAAACAAGCGCTCGATCTTTTTGTGCAATAATCCCTCAGGTCCAAAAAGATTAAAATCTAGAGGAGGGATAGCGTTCCGGTCGTTTAACGAGCTGGAAGGCCAAAACTCGGCAAACTTTTCATATTTTACGAGTCATTGAAAAGAGCTCAAAGAAGACTCGTCTTTTGAGGAACGAGTGATAAACAGGGATAGCAAAAGATTCCAGGTACAAATTGGAATTTTCCAATCACGGTAGTGTCACAAGGATGGCTAGATGAAATCACTCTTCGCAGATGCTCCTCAAAATGGGTAAACACACATATGGGGGTGAACGACCGGCCAAATGACAATGGAGGTGATGGGTGAAAACACGACCAAGGCTTTTAAGGCTGATAAATTTACGATCGCAATGGTTATTTACCGAGATAGGTTCATTTTTTAATGAGCTTGAACTCTGGTGGAAACTTTTGCTCACGCTTTTCTATTTTTTAACGAGCATAAATTCCGCGGTAAAACTGCTCGATTCATGGTTAAATTTGATTTTTTACTTCTACTAGCTTTTCTCTTTTCAAATGTAGTACTTCACCATCAATTGCTGCAACAAATTTTGTTAGAAATGGACAATATTTGCATGAAAATGAGATTATAACCCTAATATTTTAACTTTAAACTGTGTAAAAAGTCATAAAAAGGTGTTTTTACCTCTCATTTACCATTTCATTTGCATTTTGCTTGTTGGAGCTCTGGAGGTGCCTCTTCTTCCTTGATTTTCACCAGCTGATTCCGGGAGATTCTGTGGACGATTTTCGGCGCCGTTTGGACCAGGTAGGAGCTAAACCTTAGCCTTTCACTTTCATGGTTTCCTTTTTCAGTTTCATGCACATTTTTCAGGGTTTCTGAGCCCCAGGGGTTTCATCAGGGCGCCCTGGCATCAGCGCAGGTTCTCCTTTCGAAACTTGCGCTGTATGTGAGGTAGTCTTAAGGCAGACTGCACCTCAGCGCAAGGGGAAGACTCTCTGCCTGCGCTGGGCCTAGAAAAATTGATCCTGCATGTGTTTTTTGATGATTTTTCGCCAGTTTTTCATCAAAATTAGGAACTTACTCCTTCTCTTGTTTGATTGCAGGGAACTTTGAACAAAATGTCCCGTACATGGCGAGAACGAGAACATGAAGCAGAGGACATGGTTGCACTCCATGACCCGGTCATGGGGAACGCGCTTCGGAACTGTGGCCTACTGAAGTTCTTCCGTATCTCTAGCATGAGAGCACAGATTTCTTTACTGCAGTATATGCTTGATGCTTGGGATCCTGTTAACCAAGTATTCCAGATTAGGGGGAAAACCATCCCCTTGACCATAGAGGACATGTACTTCTTGACTGGGTTGTCAAGGCGGGGTGCTCCCATTTCTTTGTCAGGTACGGCTCGAGGGACTGATTCCACCAGAGACTACATCTGTCAGTATTGCCAGGAAGGTTCACAGCCGAGCAAAGACGGCAAGATCAATATCCGTGACATCACTGACAGGTCTCTTAGGTCCATTCTGTTTACCATTGGTAGGATGGCCGGTAGCGCAGCTTTGCATGTTGCCAACAGATCTTATATGCAGCACGCCTTGGAGTGTCTCCAACCGAAAGTGTTTAACTGGTGTGATGCAGTACTTGTTCAGATGAAAAGTCAATTGACCAAGGTAAAGGACGGGAGGCTGAAGAACTTTGGATTTGGTTCTATTCTGACTGCCTTCGCCTTGGAGAAAATCCCATTGATGCAGCCTCAGTACATCATACTTGACTTGCCTTCTCCGACCGAGCCACGCATGCAGAGGTGGGTTGACCACATGTCCCGACATGCTGGTCAATCTCAGATTACTTTCACTGAGGCCTTCTTCAGGTGGTTCGAGCGTCAGGAGATGGCATTTTCTGAGTATCCATATGTGGGTATGGACTACCGAGGTGATCCGGACTTGGTGCTACCGGATGGCGAGCAATGGGGTGCTATTGGTAAAATCTCTGACCATGTTTCTGTTTATTGTTTTTACTCATGATGTTACTGTGCAAAACTGATCAAACTCTCCTGTTCATCCAGCAGCTCGTCCACGATCGCCAGTTGCTGCCCCAGCAGCAGAGCCTGCTAGGCGAGTTGTTATTCGCGACCTTGGTGATACCGAGATACTTGCAGCTGTGCAGGAGCAGGTTGAGAGCCTTACTCGTGGTCTTCCCGATGTACAGATTGACGAGTTACCTTTACAGTTGCAGCGGCACACTATTGGCGTGCCTAGACGATGGACTCATCTCTTGCGCATGATTGCACAGACCGTGACGTACTATCATGAGCACCACTAGGCTAGGGTGCCCCCTAGCATCTTTTTGAGTTCTAGGTCATACGACCAATTTTGTTTTGATTACAGCACATTATGTACAAACTATAAATAGCTTTATATATTTTGATTTTCGGGGTTTATTTTGGTTTATCTGTGATCCACTTGCATAGCACCGATGCATCTCTTTTTATATATGTTGCAAATGTCTATCTAATACATAGTTTGCTAATGAATCTGTTAATGTGTTCAAGTTTCTGGAAATATGCTGGTATTGAATTGAATCAAACTCTCTTTCCAAAATCTTAACCCTTAGAAACATTCGATAAATGGCTGGATTGCGGACTGAATATATACCAGTGAGTTGTAGT